>CM065125.1:5347500-6547500 GCA_033026305.1 Cirrhinus molitorella
ATTATATTATATTATATATTAGTTAGTTAGAGATGCCCTTAATAACAGTTTGTGTAGCAGCATTTAGCTACTGTGAACAGAGACGCATGTATGTAACCTACACGCATGTAAATGATTAAAGTGCATATATTAATCCAGCATCGCATATATTTAATTCAATCGTACCGTTTGTGAATTCTTAATAGCAATTTGTTTTATTATGATTTTTAAATGGGTTTAACATGTGGAAAGTGCCATTTCTGGTATTTTACCGATTACTCGACACAGGCAAAATGCAATCGAGGATTTTTAAAAATCAAACACTTGAATAGAATTGAGGAATCGTTACAGCCCTACACCAATACAAACATACCAGACCATCAACTTTTAACCATTAAAACCATTACAGTTTCCATTAAAACCAATACAAGTCCCATTATAACCAGTAAAACCATTACAAATTTTGTGATGGCGTCTATTGTTTTTTTTATTGTTCAGCAGGGAGGTTTGTTTTGATCATGATTAAATTTTATGCATTCTGATTAATATAAAAGCACAGTCAGGGGGAAAAACCACGATAAACTGCGATGAAACCGTGAAATACCAAGATGTGCTATGTTCTCATAACCATCCTATGAGAATGAGTATAGTCAAAAATAGAGACAAGATACCAATCAGCCATTTAATCCTCATACAAACAATATGCTTGCATGTAACACCTTGTCTACACCTGCTATTAACATCTGCCTGGGGTGATCTGATTACAAGTACGCCTCTGAAACAGACTGCCTTAAACATGCATCTCTGGTGACCACATTAGTATGTCACTGCATATTAATATGAGATGTTTTGTGGAAATATATATGTATGGGTTGTTTTCTATTAAAGCAGAAACTAGCACTTTTTTTGGCACAGTGATTACATGTTGTGCGACTAGGGGTCCTTCAAATGCCGCCTGAGGCGCATTAGCATTTATATTACATATGCAATGTGTTCTGCTGAGTTGCGGTGACCAGATCACCGTGTGTTTTCAAGACACCTGTATTTTACTCTGTCCACTAATTGATAAGGTGCACATGGGGCATATGAGTGGTTGTTTAAGAAATGGAAATAATGGATTATTAACAGGCCAAATCATACTTTTTGTCATTAGAGTCCAAATGAGGGACAGACAGTATTCACTTACCTAGCGCATTAGGCGATGGTAGAGTGACCAAAGCAACAGACAGTCCTTCACCGCCAGCCTGTTGTGCCACCACCTGGGAATATCATAATGGTCCTGCGTTTCGGCTTCAGGTAGGAGGTTCAGAAAACAGCCAAATTGTGAAAATGCCCATCTGTCATGTCCCTACATTTATCTGCTAGGGAACGAGAGAGGCTTAAGGAGCGATGGAGAGAGATATACAGGTAGAGAGGAGATAATAAAGCGAGAATTACAGGATATACATGGGTGGTTTTAGAACAGAGCCACTGGATTACTTAGAGAATATCTACTCCAGCAATAAGTATAATAGATCTTCTTACAGCAGCAGTTATCGTACTAAAGAACTAAATCGTGACCTATAAATGAACCATTAGCCGTTTAAGATTAAAATTATGCGCTTCTGACACCGAGAAAAGTGCCTGTCTCCAGACTTCTTGGAACAATTTTCACTGTATAAATAAAAGAGTAAACTGCAGATGAGCAAAGACAAATAGGCAGATGAAAATGGTAATATTGCATTAGGGAGGCTGTTGCAGGTAACTGCAACTGTTGCAGAGTGTGAAAAAGAGGAGATTTGGATTAATCGCTCGTGGTGAGGGGAGCAATCAGTAAGCAGGGTGCTGCGATGGTAGGTGGATATGGTGCATTTGGCTGTTTCCAGTCATTTAAACCTTGCGTTTGAAAGGATGTCTTCCAGGAGCAAACACATACTCCTTGGATTAAAAAAAAAAAAACTACAAATGTAATAATAAATGAATTATTAAAAACTAAAAAATAATACTTAAGATGCACAAACAATGTATGTAAAAATAAATAAATAAATAATAATTATAATAATGACTCAACAGTGTGTCTAATGCTGGTCAATCCGATCAAGTTGCACCTTCCGCAGATTATTTGATTTAAATGCCATCATCACCGACTGTCATGTTGGAATTTTTACCTGTGGAACACAAAAATAGTTGTTGTAAAAAAAATGATATAGCTGCTCTTTCCCATACATACATACATACATACACTGTTCAAAAGTTTTTTATTGTTTATTAAAAATTGTACTTGATCCTATACTTTTTACATACTATAGAATTTTAAAGTATATTTGAATATACTTTAAAATATAATTTATTGATTATTATGAATTAAAGTTAAAAATAACAGCATTTATATCAAATAGAAAACTTTTCTGACAATATGTCTTCACTTTTTATCAATTTAACACATCCTTGCTGATAAAAAGTATTAAAGAAAAAAAAAAAAAAAAATGACTGACCCTAAACTTTGTATGGTAGTGTAAATTACAAAATATGATCTATTTTAAATAAAAGCTGTTCTTTTTATCATTTTATTCATCAAATAATTGTTACAAAAAATTCATCACAGGTTCCAAAAAACTGCTTCCAACATTGATAATAAATCAGTATATTAGAATTATTTCTGAAGGATCATGTGACACTGAATACTGGAGTAATTATGCTGAAAATTAAGCTTTGGTCACAGAAATAAATTCTATTTTTAAGTATATTCAAATAGAAAACCACTATTTTAAATTGCAATAATATTTCACAATATTATTGTTTTTAGTGTTTTTTTTTAGCAGAAAAAAAATCTTTGGAAAAAAAAAACAAAAAAAAAAGTTTATTCTAAAAACAGTTTATTCTTTACAGTTTATTCTAAGTAATTAATCTGTGTAATTATTTATTGAGAAATCCAGTGTTACATATATGTGCGTTGCAAAAGTATGTGGATTAGCAGTTAATTTAAAGGTGAAATTAGAGTCCATTTGTGCAGATGTGTTTTCAGTCAGTGCAATGACTATCAAATATCAGTAAGTGACCTGTTTTATTCAAAGAACAGGGATTTATCAAAGTCTGAACATGTTTGTGGAAGTGAATCATGTCACGAACAAAGGAGATTACTGAGGATCTCGGAAAAAGTTGATGTTGCTCATCAGGCTAAAAGGTTACAAAACCATCTCTAAAGAGTTTGGATGCCACAAAAATCCACAGTCAGATTGTGTACAAATGGAGGAAATTCAAGACCACTGTTACCTTCCTGAGAAGTGGTCAACCAACAAAGATCACTCCAAAGCAGAACGTGTAATAGTCTGCGAGGTTGCAAAGGTTCCCAGGGTCACTTCTAAGTAACTTCCAAGCAACTAAAGATCTTTCTCACATTGGCTAATGATAATGTTCATGAGTCCACCATCAGGAGAACGCCACAAGAAGAAAGCCACTGCTCTCCACAAAGAAAATTGCTTGCTAAAGATCATGTGGACAAGCCAGAGGACTGTCGGAGAATGGTTTAATGGATGGATGAACTTATTGGTTTAAATGAGAAGCTATTCTTTTCACAGAAAAGAACACACTGCATTCCAGCTTAAGAATCCTATCCCATCTGTGAAACATTGTTTTGCTGCATCTTGGCCAGGCCAGCCTGCCATCATTGATGGAACAATGAATTCTGAATTATACCAGCAAATTCTAAAGGAAAATGTCATGTCACTTGTTTAAGAACAGAGTCTCAAAAGAATGTGAGTCATGTAGCAAGACAACATGCCAAGCACACAAGTCATTTTTACCAAAGAATGTTTAAAGAAGAACAAAGTTACTGTTTTGGAATGGCTGAGTCAAAGTCCAGACCTTAATCCAATTAAAATGTGGTGGAAGAACCTAAGCAAGCAGTTCACAGGAGGAAATCAGCATTTACAAGAAACTTTACTTTCAGTTACTGCAGCAAAAGGGGGTCAACACCAGATACTGAAAGCAAAGATTCACATACTTTGCAGCGCACAGATATGTAACACTGGATCATTTTTCTCAATAAATAAATGTCAAAGCAAATATTTTTTTTCTCTTACTTGTTTAATTGGGTTCTCTTTGTCTATTTTCAGGACTTACATGAAAATCTGATGATGTTTTAGGTCATATTTATGCAGAAATATAGAAAATTGTAAGGGTTCACAAACTTTCAAGCGGCACTGTATATAGGTCTATATACACATACTTCTTTTACCCGTACATCGAATACGCTCTTTCGGCAGTTTCTACTGCTTTGTTTGAATTCATGATAGATTGAATCTGCGCCTCAAACTATTTTTCACAGTTAAATTCAATGGCACAAATTACGCCCTCTAATATCCTAAAGGTGACAAGCAGGAAGACAAGAGAGAGACAGCGTAATGCGACAGTTGTGTGACGAGCGTGTGGGGTGACAGAAATCTCAAATGGGGTGGCGAGGGAGGACGCTGCTGGGCTCGCTGCAACACTGACAGGGCTGACACCGCCTCATCAGGCTTGCATTTTATACTCTATTTGTGCCGAAACACTTCAGTGGGTTTGTAAATAGGCAATTATTTCCGAAAGCAGACAGAGCCAAGGATTTTCACATTGACAGCTGCATTGAGTTTATCGAGTGTATTAATAGAGGAATGTCATGCATTCGGTGTGATGGTCTGAGACATCATAATGACCTGAGACTTACAATGGCTTCACCTCAGTCAGAGGCCTGGATAGATAACCAAAGGAGTGCTCATGCTAATCTCATAGAGCAACGGTGCGTTCGTGAGGGGTTACATGGCACACGGCCAAGGTATATGTGTCACAGTGCTTTCTAAGCTACAAGCTATTTTATAACCCTTTTGAAATGTGGTTAGCAACATTACAAGCTACTAATAAAAGTAACTACAGTGAAGCTATATAACATCAATATAGCACCGAAAATATAAATTGGTAATGAAAATGCTTACACTTTTAGAAAAAGAGCTGAGCTACTATGATGCTTCTGAAAGCAAGGAACATCACTGATAGTTGTGATATAATTACATTTTTTCTGGATGCTTGTTAATGTCAATACATGGAAAAATTAGATAAAAGACATGTAATAGAAAGTTTGAGAAAACGAAGATAAATATCACTTATACACTGTTGTTTAATTTTTTTTTTTTTGCTCACCAAGACAATAAAACAAATAATATTGTGAAATATTATTAGGATTTAAAATAACTGTTTTCTATATAAATATATTTTAAAATGTAATTTCTTCCTGGCAAACCTAAACTTTCAGTGTCATTATTCCAGTCTTCTGTGTAGAACCATCAAAAATATGATATAATATGCTGATTTGCTGCTCATGAAACTTTTTTTTTACTATTAATAATATATATATATATTTTTTTTTTGCAGAATTCTTTGACAGATAGAATATTCAAAAGAACATCATTCTAAATAGAAATCCCTGTATAAAAAAAAAAAAATCAATGTTTTTAATCAATGTAAAGCATCCTTGCTAAATATTTATATTTTTTACTTTATTCAAACTTTTTAACAGTAGTGTACATTTTGTCAATTTTAATGCATTATTATTATTAATATTGAATATTTTTTCAGAATTCTTTGACAAGTAGAACATTCAAAAGAACAGCATTTTTAAATAGAAATCTTTATAGTAAAAACATAAACCAAATTTAACAGTAGTGTAAATTTAGAAAATACATTTATTATTATTATTAATGAATCTTTTGTTTAGAATTTTGACAAATAGAACATTCATAAGTACAGCATTCTTTTAAATAGAAATCTTTGTAATATTTAAAATTTTTAATTCAATTTAATGCATTCTTGCTAAATAAAACAAAAAACCCTAAACCAAATTTTTTAACAGTAGTGTAAATTGTCGATTTTAATACAATTTTATTATTAAAAAGTTTTTTCTTTGACAAATTGCCATTCTTTTGTATGTTTGTTCTATAAAATAGAAATCTTTGTAATTTTTTTTAATGAATTAATTCAATGCATCCTTGCTGAATAAAAATAAAATAAATAAAAATACATTTTCAAAAAAAACAAAAAAACTTAACAGTAGTGTAAATTTTAAATTAGTTTTTTTATTAGTAGTAATTAATCTTTTTTCAGAATTCCCTGTAATAGTTTTTTTTTCTTTTTAACAGTAGTGTAAATTTTGTAAATTTAAATGTTTTATTATTATTAATAATGAATCTTTTTTTCAGAATTCTGTGACAGATAGAACATTCAAAATAACAGCATTCTTTTAAATAGAAATCTTTATAATATTTGAAACGTTTTAAATAAATTAAACACATAGCTGAATAAAAATATTAATTACAAAAAACCCTTAAAACAAACCTTTTAACAGTGTAAATTAAGTTCATTTTAATGTTTTTTTTCCTAAATAACAGTTTTCAGCATAACAAAACTATGAAAGCTGTAGATCCAATTTGGCTGGGGACAATGACAGGATTTGTAATTTTCAAAAGTGTTTTTAATAAAAAATATCTGAGAACCTAATGAATGACATATTCTTGTACAGAACAACTCACAGAAACCAACCATCATTCAGTTTTTGAAATTTTATGGATGAAATACTTTATATGCACTGTAACAAGTCAAAGACAGATAATGTACGTTTCTGGTAGAATGATCCATATATATATATATATATATATATATATATATTAAAAACATTTTTAGATGTGAAGGAAATTACACTGCAGTGAAAAAATAACAAAAAAGAAAGAAATCTTACACATTAGTGAGGAAAAATGCAGAGCTTCCACTGAAAATTGTTGCTAAGCTATCACTACTTACAGACAGTTTTCCCAGACTCTACATGTCACACAGTCTCGTTCTTATGCCTCAGGGTTTTGCGGCCCACCCCTGATGCATTACAAACACGCAAACCTAGTTTCCATTAATCTGCTATCGACAGATCCCATCTGTGAGAATTAAGACCAGCTCCAACTCTCATTATCGCGTGAGACAAGGATTCCGGATGTTTGCGTGCGTGTATGCACATTCGCTCTCTCTCTCTCCCTCTCTCTCTGCTTTGGTTTTATCATCACTTTTCAGTGTCAGTCTTCAGATCACTTTGACCAGAATACTTTACAAAGGAAATTTATCAAATCACTCCCAGCTTCCCTTTGACAAGCGTCCAATGAAAGCCCCAGACTGCATTTAGTCATGCTGCAATGGAGATTAAGCATTGGATTGCGTCGCCGGATGCGGTGAAAATTATCATCTTCAGCATCTTTGTCAAACAAATCGCAGGAAAAGCTTACCGTTGCAGAATCACAGCTGTTTGTAAACCAATAGGAGGAACTTCAGGAGATTAATAGCCTGGCTGGTGTTCACAGCATTAAAGTCTGAACCTAAAAAGTTAAACGCAGAGATGTTAAAGGTCACAACAGATATCAGAAAGGAAATGACTTTGCAAAATCACTGGAATACACAGCTCTATTAGGCACAAAGCACTTGTCTGTAGATTACATTGTGTTCCTGGGAGTGGAAGATTACTACAGGCAATATCAAAGAGATTTTTGTTAAAAAAAAAAAAAAAAAAACAACTGCAAACCTATGCAAAGAACCGTTACGTTTCTTAAAGGGATTGCTGACTCAAAAAAAAAAAAAAAAAGTATATATAATCATGGCATTAACTCACAATGGAACACAAGTTTTTGAGTTTACAACTCACAATTTTGAATTTATATCTCACAATTCTGATTCAGAATTGCAAGACATATCTGACTTCATTTATGAAAATGAGAGTTTATAGTGACAATGTTAAGGTCCAAAAAGAAAACAACATAAAAATACTGAAAATACTGTATACACTTTATTGCCCTCAATGTTTGACAAGATCTTCTTGGAAAAAAGGGTAATTTATTAACTAATAATCTTCATTTTCATTGTGAATGCCAAATGGGGACTTTAAGACAAGTACAAAGACCGCTTATAGACAATTTTCCTGAACATGGAATTCACGGCTGACTCTTAACCGAAAGGATGCTTTGCATTTCTAGCCAAATTAGCATATATTCCAAGCTGATAATGTAATGTTAAACCTATTAAAAAGTTAACGATTTTCAAGTTGAAGACAAAAGAGAGTTTTTTAACATACCCTGACTGTGTTGACCCGGATCACACAGACTACGCATGCGCATTGCAGAGAAAAAAAGGCATTTGAGCATTTAAGGTTAAAAAGTATATAAATTGTCAATTTGTTTTGAAAATAACCGATCGTTTTGCTAGACAAGACCCTTCTTCATCGGCTAGGATTGTTTAGAGCCCTTTGAAGCTGTATTTAAACTGCATTTTGGAAGTTCAAACTTGGGGGAATCATAGAAGTCCATTATATGGAGAGAAATTCTGAACTGTTTTCCTCGAAAAACAATTTCTTCATGACTGAAGAAAGAAAGACTTTTTGTTCTGAAAGTGAACTAATCCTTTAAATTTTCTTAGTTAAGAACATGGATTGGAGCTCTTAATTTAACTCTCAAAGTACATCTGATAGAATAATTTAACTTTAAAATGTATAAAGTAAAACATTTTTCCAAGTCTTCTTCGTATCGTGGACTACATATCGAGATATTATCGTATCGTATAATTTTGATAACGTTACATCTCTACAATGTATAGTAAGTTGCTTTGGTTAAAAGCACAAAGTAAATACTAATGTTACTAAGGTCTAACCTGCAGCATAAGCACCATATTTGATTGAAGAGCTGCAGTGATGTTATAGCTGAATTATGTCTTAATAGGTGTGTGATCACAGAAGACTCACAAGACATTTTTATTCTATGATTTGAACAGCTACTAAGTTTTCCACTCAGAATTATTGTTGTCTGTTCTTTTTGTGTGTTTGTTACAATTAGAATATCAGCATACAAGTTTAAAATACACAGGAGGATGAGAAAATATGACAGAATTTAGATTTTTTGAGGGTAAACAAATCCTTTAAAAGGTCCATATGTAATTGTTTTTCTGTTAAAAATCATGTACTTCTCTGTGAAAAGCTGGTGTGCCATATTTCATGTGAGAACTGCAGTAAAAGTGAAGATTTTTGGGTTTGTGTGATCACACAGGCATAAATAACATGACTTTAGAAGACTTTTGAGATATAGTCACACAACATTTTATGGTGGATTTTTGTCAGTTACTGACTTTTACGCCCAGAAGTATTGTTGTTTAAAACCATATGAAGGCAAGTAAATATGACAGAACTTTCATTTTTGGGTGAAAAAAAACTTTTAAAAATGTCTACATGTCATTTTTCCCTGTTAAAACACTTTCTCCCATCTGTGAAAAGCTAGTGCAGATGTCTGTAAATGTATTTTACTGGTGCCCTACAGCAAAAAATGGGGGGGGGGGAATATTACAGCAAAAAAGTATAACCAGATAACTAATAATCTTTATTTCCACTGTGACTAAATAAAATATAGCTTGGAAACAAGAACTAATATGTTTTTATAGCTTAGACAGTACAGCAATAGGACTAGCACTGTCAAGGTCAAGGGTTTGATTTCCAGTGATTTCCAGGAAATGCATAAACTGATAAAAAAAAAGTTGCTTTAGTTAAAAGCACACGTTTTTAAAAATGACTAATTTGCAGCATAAGTGCGATATTTCTTGTAAGAACTGCAGTGAAGGTAAATATTTGGTGTATGTGTGATCACACAGCCGTTAATAACGTGACTTTAGAATACTTGAAATACAGTCACATAGCATTTTATGGTGGATTTTTTTCAGTTACTGACTTTTACGCCCAGAAGTATTATTGTTTAAAAGACAGAGCTTTCATTTTTTGTTGAAAAAACCCTTTAAAAGGTCCATGTGTAATTTTTTCCCTGTTAAAACACTTTTTCCTATCTGTGAAAAGCTGGTGCAGATGACTGTGAATGTATTACACTGGTGCCCTATAGCAAATAATAATTTAAAAAACGGGAAAAAAATGAACTAAACTAAATGAAGAGCTCAGATGCAAAACCCACTAAAAGCCATCTTGGTCAAAAATGAGATAATGATACTAAGTGAATGCTCTCGACACATATTATATGTCCATTAAATTCTTTTACTTCAAACTCCCTAAAAACCCAGTCTCAGCCCAATCAGAAGTACTGGTACTTGGGTAACTTTTAGACTTTTGCATCTGAACTCTTCAAATATTCTTACAAAAAAAGTACTACTTTTAAGTACAACTAATAATCTTCATTTCCCCTGCGACTCAAATAAAATATAGCTTGGAAACAAGAACTAAAGACGTTTTTATAGCTTACACAGTATAGCAATAGGACTAGCATTGTCAAGGTGAAGGGTTTGATTCTCAGGAAATGCATAAACTGATAAAAATGTGGAAAATACAGTAAGTCACTTTGGCTAAAAGCATAAATGTAAGTGCTGTTGTTACTAATGACCAAATTGCAACATAAGTGACATATTTCACGTGAGAGCTGCAGTAAAAGTGAGAATTTGGGGTTTGTGTGATCACACAGGTGTAAATATATGACTTTAGAAGACTTGAGATCTAGTCACATAGCATTTTATGGTGGATTTTTGTCAAATACTGACTTTTACATCCAGAAGTACTGGTGTTTAAAACCACATGAAGGCAAGTAAATATGACAGAACTTTCATTTCTGGGTGAAAAAAAACTCTTTAAAAAGGTCTGCATGTAATTTTTTCTCTGTTAAAACACTTTCTCCTATCTGTGAAAAGCTGGTACAGATGCCTGTAAATGTATTTTACTGGTGCCCTAAAGTAAAAAATGGGGGGGGGGGGGATTATTATTACAAAAAAGTATAACCAGATAGCTAATAATCTTCATTTCCACTGTGACTCTCAAATAAAATATAGCTTGGGAAAAAAGAACTAAAGACGTTTTTATAGCTTAGACAGTACAGCAATAGGACTAGCATTGTCAAGGTCATTGGTTTAATTCCCAAGAAATGCATAAACTGATAAAAATGTGTAATCTGAAGCAGAATACAATAAGTCGCTTTAGTTAAAAGCATACATGTTTTTACGAAGACCAATTTGCAGCATAAGTGCCATATTTCTTGTGAGAATTGCAGTGAAGGTAAA
The DNA here is from genome assembly GCA_033026305.1 of Cirrhinus molitorella. Lineage (NCBI taxonomy): Eukaryota > Metazoa > Chordata > Actinopteri > Cypriniformes > Cyprinidae > Cirrhinus > Cirrhinus molitorella. The sequence continues at coordinate 5,358,556 of CM065125.1, forward strand.
GATTTGGAGTTTGTGTGATCACACAGACATAAATAATATGACTTAATTTTTCCCTGTTAAAACACTTTTTTTTCTATCTGTGAAAAGCTGGTGCAGATGTCTGTGAATGTATTCCACAAGTGCCCTATAGCAAAAAAATAAAAATTAAAAAAACGGGAAAAAAATGAACTAAGAGTTCAGATGCAAAACCCACTAAAATCTTGGTCAAAAATGAGATAATGATACTGAGTGAATGCTCTCGACACATAATATACGTCCATCAAATACTTCTTCAAACTCAGTAAAACCCCAGCCTCAGCCCAATCAGAAATACTGGTACTTTTACTAGCAGAATATTTTAGGCTTTTGCATCTGAACTCTTCAAATATTCTTACAAAAAAAGTACAACCTGACAACTAATAATCTTCATTTCCCCAGTGACTCAAATAAAATATAGCTTAAATGAACTGATAAAAAATAAATGTAAATGCAGTTGTTACTAATGACCAAACTGCAGCATAAGTGCCATACTGCATGTGAGGGCTGCAGTAAAAGTGAGAATTTGGGGTTTGTGTGATCACATGTGACTTAGAAGACTTGAGATATAGTCACATAGCATTTTATGGCTGATTTTTGTCAGTTACTGACTTTTTACGCTCAGAAGTATTGTTGTTTACAACCACATGAGGGCAAGTAAACATGACAGAACTTTCAGTTTTAGGGTAAACCAAACCTTTCAAAAGGTCCATATGTCTTTTTTTCCGTGTTAAAACACTTTCTCCTATCTGTGAAAAGCTGGTGCAGATGTCTGTAAATGTATTCCTCTGGTGCCCTATAGCAAAAACAGAAATAAGAGAAGAAAACAGAGGGTGAAAGACTGTCAAGACTGTCTTGCAAATATATGTATTTTAAGTCAGACTTTTGACACCAGTAAATGACAAAGGACAATTGCTCTCTCTCACAGAACTCTCATATCAAAGAATATCTATTTGAGACATTATCGTATGAGATAAATAAAAAGGACTGAATAAGAATGACAACTGTGCACAAAACCCACTCACGGCTCTCAGGACCAACAAACACTGACCTGTAATTTAGAGCCAATGGATGGGGGTGGAGAGAAACAACATCTGATGCTTATTCCACATGTATGGCTCAGATTCAACCTTGAATCTCGGGATGCCTAGCAGAGAGCAGGATTGCCATAATTATATTTTCATTTCGCAGAGTCGACAAAGAGCATCTTTAAATGGCAGCAATCGAGTCGGAGGGCTTTTATTAATCCGCACTTCTTTCTGAAGTACAGAAACGCACTCAAATAAAGAAAAGACGGCATGAGGCAGCACTATTTCCAGTTCATAAAGGACGAGATTGGCATTTTAAAGCGATTGAGGCTGCTTACCTGTTGATAGAACACAGGGAGCGCTGGACTTTCAGCCCCCACAGGTAATGAGAGTGAACTAGCAGATGGTGCCCCAGATGGAGCTTCTATGCTCTGGACTGGACATTTCAGCAGGAGGGAGAGCATTTTGTGGCACCTGATGGCGCGTGTGAGAGAATATGATTCTGGAAGGCATGATGTGAGAGGTGTGACACCACAACATTAGGCAGAGTATCTCAAAATAATGACAGGCCCTTCCGTAATGGGTAGAGGCTGTCCTCTCATGCTCAAAATCATGAAAGTATGGACATGAAAGGGTCATGTTTTAACAGAGCACAGGGCACTGGCACAAACACACACACACAGTATGACATCATTCTGAAGAACTACTGGGGAGCTGTGCATGATATCACTCTGTAATATCAGATCACATTGAGAATTCTGTTATAGGTTGCCTTTCAGTTCCTGTACATTTAATATGTTGCAGTATTTATAATCAGAGAGACTATTTTTCAAAAGGTTGAAAGAAATCTCTCACCAAGACTACATTTATTTAATCAAGAATACAGAAATATATTGTAAAATATCACAATTTAAAATAACCCTTTTCTGTTTTAATATACAGTTCAGGTCAAAAGTTTACATACACCTTGCGGAATATGCTAAATGTTAATTATTTTAATCAAAACAAGAAGGATCATACAAAATGCATGTTATTTCTTATTTAGTACTGACCTGAATAAGATATTTCACATATTTCAGAAAAAAATAGTTGAATTAATAAAACTGACCCCATTCAAAAGTTTACATACACTTGATTCTTAATACTGTGCTACTTCTGGAATGATCCACAGCTTTTTCTTTTTTGTTGCCGTTTAATGATAGTCGTTTATGAGTCCCTTGCTTGTCCTGAACAGTTAAACTGCCAGCAGTACTTCAGAAAATCCTACAAACATGTAAGTATTTTCTATAGTTACTGAAGAGCCAAAAAAAAAAAAAAAAAAAGATATTTAGGCAAAATAAGAAAAATTTACACATCTTCATTCCATTCAAAGATTTTCACCCCCGGCTCTTAATGCATTGTGTTTCCTTCTAAAGCCTTAGTGAGTGTTTGAAACATATGTAATAGTTGCATACGCGACCCTCAGTTGTCCTCTGTGTGAAAAGATGGATCTCCAGGGGTGCAAACTCATCAGGGGTGAAAAAGGTGACAAACTAAAGTAACTAAAATAATCGATATTCGATTAAAAAAGAAAACATTTTGTCGGCGCAGATAGCCTTGTGGGCAGTGTGCCGACATACAGGGCGTCCCGAGTTCGAATCCCGGCTCGAGGACCTTTCCCGACCCTAGCCCCTTCTCTCTCTCTCCCACTTCGTTTCCTATATAATAATAATAAAAATAAAAATAAACCATTTTAGAAATGTTAGTTATTATTGACTGCATTATGCTAACATTGCATAACAAAACATCAATTATACAAAGCTGTCACATAGCCATGTATAGTTACAAACAAAATGTAGTATTCCACACCTGTTTCACACATACTCCGTTTGTAGTGCAGCAGGATTACTTGTAATGTAAATGCAAAAGAAAAGGCACGAGACAGCTGTTTTGTCAATGGTATGTACGTTTTAATTTAAAATTGTGATAGCCTTTTAACGTAAGAAAAGTGGACTGTAGGCGGTTTACATGTTTTGCCACTTGCTTGAGCATCCATGGGTCATTCATAAAAAATTCATAAAATGTCATGTGGTGCGACCAAGATTTATATTAAAATTAATTTAACATGCTTAACATTTCTTTTTAGATGTTCTCAATAATAACTGTTTAGAAACAAAGTCTTTGTATTTCTTTTGAGTTTTTGTAAATAATTATCTCATATTTGTTTTCTATAATTTCAGAGTTGCCTTCTTATTTTTCCTGTAAATTTCATAAAACTGATAAAAAATATTTTGAAAAATACCATTCACTTAAGCATACTGTAGCAGTGATTTATATTTCAACCACAGAAATTACATATTTTTATTTTACAGTTATTGTCATTTTTGGTCGTACCACATGATGAGTGGTTGCTCCAAATGACACAAAGACCTTATCATTAAAAATCTATTTAATACCAATCTTGGCAGCTCAATTGACCCTTTGCTGGGTGTTAGATTAGCAGGTGATTTTACCAATTATAATGCTGAATCTTTGCATGCTGCATTTTTGTCCAACAAACAAACCAGACCGGAGAGTAGATTGGTGGACTTGTTGAACTGACAACTTTTCATAGTTGAAACAAGATACCTTCTGGTGTTCTTTCATGTTTATTTCATGCTATAACTAGTAAAGATAAATAGATGATTGGTTCATGTGCCGCTTTAACTGTATATTCATATTAAAGAGGCACAAAACGGTATTTGTTGTTTGAATTAAAAAAAAAAAAATAAAAATACTACATTGTAACTCTGAGACTTTATTTCATAGCAAAAGTAACCTGCTCTGTCATTTATGTCATTTTTCAGTGCATGAGAAGTGTGGCACAAAAGTGCCTTGGTTTGTCGGACATAGCAACAGTAACTAAGGGGGGACAGGTCTTTGTCAATTTAGAGTAAAGGTAGAGTAGAGGTTGCTGGCTCAGGTTCTGAGATGAAATCATAACATCTTTCTTACAGTAGAAAATGACATCTGGAGTTTGTGCCTGGCTGTAGATTCAGAATTAACATGCTGCCTATGGCGAGCCTTTTTTTTTACTTTGCTTGGCAGTGGAATCTGGTCAAATAGATTAAAATAGTTATTAATAAATTACTAATAAGTTACTAATTACAACGATCTAAAACAAAATTACATGCTCTAAATGAATTTTTTCTCATATTGTACAAAGATAACTAAACATAAACCCTCTGAAATTACTCAAATTGCATACAAATCTATTCCAAATTATACTAAAATAAAATATTTTATGTATATAAACCATCATTTGAAAACAAAAGCACAATAACCGCCGATCTGGGACATACATCTATAATGGAAAACACTCTGCAGTGGTCACACCACATGATATTTTAAATACAGTACATAGTGGCTGTCATGAACTGCGCCGTTGTGGCTCCCTCCCTTCACCCCTAGAGGGAGCCTTCATTTCACTATGGACTATTAACTCACTACATTTCCCATAACCCCATTCTCATAAACTTCCTGTTACCTTTCACCAGTCAGCCATCTTGCTCATTACACTCACACAGTATAAATAGCCCGGTTTGTTCACTATTTCCTCGCAAAGCCTTGATTAGTAACTACTGTCATTTCTGAGCGTTTATTTCCGTGTGTCTTTCCATTGCCGATCTCCTTTGTCCCTGGTTCCCGAGTCTCCGCCGCCCGCCTACCGACCCCTTGCCTGCCCTAGGATTACTCTGTTTGTTCGCCGCCGGCCCAGACTCTCCACGCTCGGATATTGACGCCTCTTTGTTTGTCTTTCGTTGTCCCTGTCTGCTCCCGTTTGACCTCACCTGTATGACTACGAGTTCTAATAATAAAGCTTGCATTTGGATCTACCTGTCCACGTCCCATTTGTTACAGTGGCAGTACTTCAGATTAGAGAACCTTTACTATTCATTGTACTGTAAATGCTGTAGCACACACCCTCAAACTCATAACTGTTGAATTGATTTGTAGCCAAGTATTTCTTACATTTTTTTTATCTCTTTTGCAGAAGAAAAGATAGAACATGAATACTGAATAACCATTATTCATTGTGAAGCATATAATGCACCTAAGACTCATCAGAAACACTTTATTATGCTGTGATAGAAGCCGTTTCATCAGGGCCTAATTATTTGCAGGGCTCTTCAAATCATAAACTGACTTGGTCTGATGAAGATAAGTGGATGAAAACAAAGAACTTACACACTTGCAAGGGTTTGTCTTTGGGCCACTGCAGCATTCTCACATACTCTATGCAGACATCTGGTAGTCGTGGAATTGAAGCAGTAGTGCACAGGGGGAAACTGATCTGAAGAGAACACATACAAAAGCAGACAGTCACTTCATCTCAGCACTTTATGAGTGTTGCTTATCACTGTAAGGGTGAGACTACAGTACTTGTAGTGGGTAAACCTCCAGTGTACGGCCTATACAGGCTGTCATTCACAGCAAGATGATTCTTGCATTGTCTTTAAATCATTCTGTCCCTTCATCTATCAGAATAATAAAGCTGGGCTCCAAAACGCAGTCTAAGTTAATTCTTAACTAGAAAAATGTGGCTAAATGCATAAAGATTTTTAAAGAGAAACTGTCTGTGGAGGTTGGGGCTGTCCATATTCACAACATGAAACACAAACCTGCAGTATTATAAGACAAATAAAAAAAATTAAGAGGATCTGGTTCATGGTTAAAACACAGATATGAAACATATAACCATTTAAACTTGTTTGTTACTGAATATCAGAACATAAACAACACAGCTGAAATTTTGAGTGCAGAATTTAAAATTGAAATTGAGTGCAGAATTTTGTAAATTCAACCTGACTGGACACGCACAAAATAAATAAAGAATGTGTACAGGACAAATAATGAAATATAGAGTCAGATTTATTGAATATGGCAAGCTTTAATAGAGTCAGCTGTTTCAACTTCAGCATCTATCTTGCCTGTCTTCAAACTTGAGCCTCACTGGCCCTGGTGTCTTGGGGTAACCTTCACCACCTCCAGAGTCTTGTGGTGACCTTCACTGGCCCCATGTTCTTGTGGTGACCATTAGTCGCCTTACTGTCTTCTGGTCACCCTCATCGGTCCCAGTTTCTTGTGGTGACCCTCATCAGCTTCAATGTTTTGTGTTGACTCTCAGTGACCTCAATATATTTTGGTGACTCTCACCAGCCCCAATGTCTTCTGGTCACCCTCATCGGCCCCCATTTTCTTGTGGTGACCCTAACCAGCCCACTGTCATCTGGTGACCCTCACCTGCCCCAGTGTCCTGAGTTGACCCTCACCGGCCCATTGTCTTCCGGCTGACCTTCGCCGAACCCAGGGTCTTTTGGTGACCCTCACTGGCTCCAGTATTTTGCGGTGATCCTCACCTGCCTTACTGTCCTCTCCTACATCAGAGTCTCTACTCCTTTAGAGGCCTCTGCACTCTCTATGTCATAGCTAAATGACAGAAATGAAAAAGAAAGAAATCAGGAATCACTGTGTAGTCACTTAACTTATTTAGACTGAACTCACTCTGACCTTACTCATCTGATGATCTTCATTTCTAAATGTTATATGGGCACATGCACAGGACAACAAACCAGATTAGTATTTTTAACCAACAGATCCTACTGTTTACCTGTGAGTGCATGAGAAAAGCTTTCTCCAAAATCCTCTTATGCTTTTTCTCAGTCGCCCAAGCCGTCCAATTTTCGGCCGCTCTGATCTGAAAAAACATGAAAAATAACTGACACACACTACAATAAATTAATTATAATAAACCCATAATAACACACATATATCCTATGTGTGCATCTTTCTGGGTGCATGTGATGTGAGCATACATTTGATTAATAACTGTTGTTAACAGCAAAGGTCTGCACATATGTGTGTGATTTTAGCATGTGTACCTGATCTCTGTGAGTGGCAGCAGTTCACGGTCTTCTCTAGTCCAGTCCCTTTCCTCCTCAAACACACGTATTTAAGCAATTTTAATATCTCAAACATATACAACACAAAATAAGAATGATCTTTTATCATTTACACTATTACACACTAGCAATGACCAACAGTTTTCCGAGGTTCTGATTCAATTAATTAAGACAATCACACAAAGATGCAACCATCAATTTAAAAACAAACAAACATACAACGCAGTATAAACTCACTGCTGTGTTGCTGGATGGTTGCATGAGGGTGCATTCATGAGGGTAAATGTCTGGCAGAAGATGGGGCAGGTTGTCCAACAGGTGCCTTGTCAAAGCATTACACTGCCCCTGTTGCTCAACCATGTTGGGGCCGAGAGGAACACTGCACATGCAAATAACAAATATGTGTCACCTTACTAAATACACCATTTCATTTATCAACTGAAAGCTCCATCAGAATGGTCTATGTGTCTTATAATACCCTGGAAACTTGTGCATGTAATTCTAAACACCTCAGTCCTCTAGTATGTTGTAATGTGTTCTGAAGAACGGATATTTATCAGCTGAAAACACATACAAACACTTACTGAAAGATGGTCGGTCCAAAAACTATTGCCAGGTTCTCTGATGTCATTCGATTCAGATGGCTCTCTGCAGCCACACGGGACAGGAAGAACATTACATAGCAGAGGACATTGAAATGTTCCTCCGAAAGACTGTTTAGGGTTGTCCTCACAAGCTGGTTCAGTTCTTCCTCTTTAGAGTCTGCAAGTTCAGTTGGATCTGATAAATGTTTGTTGTGCAGCAAGTACTGAAAAAATTTTTACTTATCACCACCTAAACTTCACTTACTGTTGTACACCTTCAGTAGTTGTGTCCTCTGTGGCTCGGGAATAAGTCCACCTGGCAGATCCCTGATGAAACTTTTTAATAAGGAGGCCGAAGTCAGAACATCCCCACTGTCAAATTCCGGAAAGCCTCCTTTATCAAAATGTCTCCTCAGTTCCTGGCAACGTTTCACTGACCCGGAAAGCCTGAACAGCCCAGGCTTGTCGAGACCTAAACACAAACACACATTTTACAAATACACACAATCTCTGTATAAAAGTGACAAACACTGAGTAACACTCATACAACACTCACAGTGCTTCTCCAGAAACTCCACTGTATGTGTGAGAACCAGAGGAAGACCCTGCCTCATCTGTCCGCTCTTCCTCAGGCTGATGAGGGGAAAACCGAACACGGCTCTTGGTGTGTCTACCTGTACAAGGCCACAGTAGAAAAGTTTACTGGGAATTGGTTTCTCCAGGTACACTAACTGCAATTTACAGGATGTTGTTTGTTCATTACAATACTTGATTAAAACAAAACAAATATGCAGATGTGTGAAAAGTCAATAACACAACAAGTTCTACCGGACTACTAGTATTTGTGAATTTGCAGTATTTGTGAATCTGTTGAGTGCATATCGCATACTTACACACACTGATAAAACACCAACCGCTTCCATCTTCAGGAAAGGATGGTGTTTTACAGAGTCCGTGTAAACAACAAATCCGAGGAGAGTCCGAAGCCGAGAGTCAATAACAGAAAAGGGTCAATACCGGGAGTCCAAACAAAGTCAAAATCGAGCGTCAAAAACGGAAGGAAGTCAAAAACGGAGAATCAAAATACGAAGCAAATCCAAAGCCGATAGTCAAAGTCCGAAAACAAGTCAAAAACCGAGAATCAATAACCGAAGATAAATAATCACTGTAAAAACTCGCCAAACGCACCAAAAACACCAACCACACCGATCACCAGAACTCCCAACAAAGAATTCTAGTAAAGAATGTTCATATATACCTACTGCACGTCTCACGTCATAATTGCACTCTGTGAAAGTTCTTTTTCTTTAATCTAATGTGTCCAGTTAGCATTTTTTAATTGTCATTGTTGTGGCAATATCTGACTGTTTTATGTTCAAATGTCAAGAAAAATATTTTTATTACAATGTATATTCCCTTCAAAAGCATACACAAACATAATATGGCCAAACATAAATTGAACATTAACCTAACAAAATAAAGTCTCTTATATTAACATACTGCCATTTTCTTTAAACAATTGTCTTTATCGTGTTTTGTTGATAGGGCTGTTCTAGTTTTGATTTAGGTTTTTATCATGTTTTTTTATTGTTGTTAAAGTTGTTTTGGCTTTGATTTAGGTCTTTATTATGTTTTGTTTTGTTATTATGCTGTTAAGAGCTAATTTGGCTGTGATTTAACCCAGCCAGCATTTCAACATTGATTCACCGTTAGAAACAACGTCGGGTACCAGCGTTGAATCAATTCATTGAATCAAATCATTGGATTACCTTTCGATTTTACAAATTGGCTCCAACGTTGATATTCTGACGTAATTTCACCCTGAAATTACAACGTTGTTTCACGGTCTTACCTTTAGCATGGATGAATTAAGGTCGTTCTGTAGACGTTGGATCAACGTTGAATTAGGTGTTGATATTGCAAATTGCATCCGCGGAAATCACTACAATGCTGTAATCCTAAAAAATTGGCCAAAAAACGATGTTATTATCTCGATTCTTATTGGCCAAAAGAACAAGACGCTGCTATTACCCTGATTCTAATTAGCCAAACGATAAAAGATGATGCTGATATCTTCATTCTGATTGGCCAGAGAGTAGACGATGGCGTTTCAATTGGCTCCAATTGGTTTACTATTTTTGAGAGGTTTCTTGTGCTTGCTGACCAACCCCCCGACTAGTTTGTAGGTATGGATCTCAAAATCACAGTCATTGTTAGAAATGGTTTAAATACACAAAAATGCTGAAAAAGTGTATGTAAACTTTTGAACAGGGTCATTTTTATAAATTCAACTATTATTTTCTTTTATAGACTATATGTAAACATCTTTTATGTTTACAAAAGATTCTGCAAGGTGTAAACCTTTGACCTCAACTGTATTTTTAAAAGCAATTATCAGCAGTCGTTACATGGCATAATGTAATGTAAAATGCTGTGTTTGATGCCATCTGTCTCCCTTCTTCTAATACATCTCTGATCAATGAGTTCCCATCCCTTGTATCCTGATGTATGTTCACAAATTGCAAAACACTCAGTTTTACAAATGAGGATGTCCGCAGAAGGAGGTTTTTGGTGACTTTGTCAGGTTTTGCTCTCTTCTGGATACCAATTGTGACCCTAGACCACAAAACCAGTCATAAGGGTCATTTTTATGTATACATAAAAGCTGAATAAATAAGCTTTCCGTTGATGTATGGATAGGACAATATTTGGCTGAGATACAACTTTAAAAATATCTTCACTGAACGATAATTTTGACCCATACAATGTATTTTTTGGCTATTGCTACAAATATAGACTGGTTTTGCTGTTCAGGGTCACAATTTGTCTATGAGGTTTTCCTCATAGGGCCCCTATGAAATTGAACAGTTGCTTGTGAAAATAGCACTAAAGTGAATAAAAAAAAAATGTAATATAATCAAAACAGAAATAGACATTGTGAAAAATTAAAATTGAAAATTGATGCAGCTATATAAATATACTTAACAGGAAATTTGTTAAAACACTAAAATATCATTTGTAAGTGCTATTGCTTAGTTTGCTAGAGTAGTCCTCATGAAATTCCATTCAAGACACTGATAGAAAATCTTAGCATAAGCTCATTAAACTCTGCCTGCCAAATAATTTATTGCAGAATAATTATTGTAGAGTAATTGCTTTTTGCAAACCCAAGAAAAAAGGAAACTTTAGCCTCTCACTGCTGTCGTCATACCATCAGGTTAAATGTGAATATTTTTCACTGAATAGCTACAAAAAAACAACAACAACAAATAAATGTGAAAGATTTTAATTTATTATTATTCCAGGTGTTAGTGCAGCAGTATTATTAGATTCTTATTGGAAGTGTAAGTAGCATAAAAATAAAGTTCTTAACTAAGGTACTATCCTATCAAGATGTCAGCTTTGAAAAGGTAATATTCGTGTCTTTCTGACAGATTGTTACGCATGGCTTAAACTTGTTAGAGGTTGCAGTGAGATGCTCTCTCCCACACATTTCTGCATATATAACCCAAGTCCTTGTAGACCTGGTTTGTATATTTAGAGTGATTTGGAGTCATTCTGTTGCAGCTAAATGCCTGGGGGCCAGAAATGAGGGCCATAGGAGTCAGAGGTCATTGACGAGGGAGTATTATCCGTTTTTTTCTCATAATCACCGACACAGACTGCAGCCAGAGCTCCAATCTGCATATACAGACCCTACAGTATGATGACAACATGCTGTATTCATCTGAAGAATAGAGGCTTACGTGAATCCATGGTAAACAGCGAACAACATATGAGCCTTCGATTTCCACTGCTGTCCACATGCTCTCTGAAAAATATAAATAGGATGGGGAAAGAGGATATGTACAGTGCGATTATAGAATTAGTAATTTTATTTGCTGTAATGATGGAAAGAAGGATGATGCAAGCAAACCGGAGATTCTTGTATTCGTAAGACAAACATCTATCAAAAAGGATTTATTTTCAAAAATGAAATTTTACAAATAATTTAATAAAGGATTATTGATTATTATAATACATTTTAAATAAATATATATATAGTATCAATATTTTTGTCACACATTCAAATTCTATCTATCAATTTTTACAATTTTATATATATTATCAATAATTTTGTCACACATTAAAAATCTATCTACCCATCTAGCTATCAATTTTTATTTACGATATATTGAATTTATAATCATTTACAAAAATATATAACAAATTATAAAATATTTTACACACTTAATTGTTTTAATTCTTTTAAAATATTTTTTAAAGTAAAATGTAATAAATGTATCAACATTATATAATTAAAACATGTAAATGTAAATGAATTATACATTATAAATAGTCACATTTATCTACTGAAATTGATGTATGTCTATCTATCAAAACTCATTTATAATTTTATTTGTACTAATTGTGTTAAATTATTTGTAATAATTTGATATAATTGTATAAAAAATATAATTATTATAATTAATATAATTATTATAATAAAAAATAATTTTTATTACTACCATTTGTTCTCTACAAAACATTTACAAATTACTGTAATAACTTTATTATTAATAATAATTATAAATAATAATTTATCAAAATGGATTTAATACATGTATTTAAACTGATTTTGTCACATCCACTAGATTTGATTTGTAATAATTTATTTAAAAGTATTATAAAATTTACACAAGTATACAAAATTATAAATATACATACATTGTATTAATTCGAATGAAGTCGAATGAAATTTAGCAACGTTATATTAAAAAAAAAAAACAATGAATCGATTTAATTATAGAAATATTTAAATACATTTAGTCATTTATCTATTGAAACTAATTCCTGTCTATCACAATTCATTTATAATAAATTTTATTTGTACTAAATGTATTAAATTATTTGTAATAATGTAAAAATGTATTATTATAATGTATAATAAATTAGTAAAATCACATGAATTATTATGTGTGTATATATATATATAGATTAAATAAATCTATATATCAGTACTTTTTACATAAGTACGTAAAAAAAATCAAGTACTTCTGTACTTTCACTTGAGTAAAATTGAAGGAGTAATATTTTATTATACGTATCTGTACTTTTACTCAAGTACTCTGGTGTTACTTTAAAAGCAGACCTTGAGCAAAAAACTCCAATGACTTGTACAAACACTATATGGACAAAAGTATTGGGACTTTAGAACAGAAAAACGTACTTCTAAAACTGTAGCAACAAATATGGGAACATAATTCATGTATTTAAAAAAAGTATTTCCATCTATTTTGCTTCAGTTTTGGAAGTGTCTAAAATGACTGTACCCATATGCACAAGTCATTGGTGTTTGGTCTGAGTTTTTTGTACTTTTGGCAATACAGTGTATCAAGCAAGATTGTGTTTCAAAAGAAGCGGTTTGCATTATATTATTTGAACAGTTCAAGAAGTGGCGTCAGGCATAATGCACAAATCACAGGACTTATTCATGCACACAGTCAAGCATTCCTGCAGCACGAAACCGCTTCAGCCCACGACTGACCTTCAGCGTTATCCTCTGCCTTGAGGTGTGAGCGTTTCACTGTATTTACATACTTCACACAAGTCAGATGGGAGCAACTGAGCAAGACGACACTTTCTCGGCTTGCCTTTCCCCGGACAGGAGCTGAATACTCTCATGATTTGTTTTGAAAACACAAGACCTTCTCTCGGTTCAGGATAAGCCGCATAATTCGGTTTAGATGTTGACGCGGAGGCCTCGGAGGGAAGAGGGAGCTACTAAAATGACAGAGAGAGGAAAAGAAAACATTATGCACTTTTATGACTCCGCATACGGACGACTTCAGCGTTACATCACCAGCGCTAAGGGCTTTATTGGCCGTGTCTGACACCCAAGCGCACATTAACAGGTTGATGCAGTCAGCCTCGGCGCTAATAACAATGACATTGCGAATATAAACGACACACAGCGCTGTTATTGTTATCATCTACCTAATGAGTGTATAAGCAGACTCGATGCTTGGCAGCCAGAGACGATATTTGAACACAGGAGCTGATTAAGTGCAATTCATACACAATCACTCAGTGGAACCAGAACCTTGTTTATGAGACGGAAATCTGTTCATCTATTTGTGCCAGTGGGAAGCGGCGTGCAGGAAACGCATCTCTGGAAGGGTCGCGCAGATGCCGCCGACTCTTGGAATAATACAGCTGCAAATGGAATAGCGAGTGTCCCTCGGAGAGCTCTTGTCGACGAGTCTTTATCTCCGAATAATCTGCTTGGATTGGAAGTGTTTCAGGGCCTCCCGCAGCTACGTGATGGAGAGAAAGTGGGGAGAGCGGAGGTTGACAATCAGCCACATGGTGCTCCCAGCAGTGGGCCGGTCTCCAGGGGAAGGCCTGGAGGGAAAGAGTACATGCATACTTACACACACACACACACACACACACACACACACACACACAGACCCGAGGTTGCATGCGATCTCAACCGCCGCAGACGGACAAGTTTCTCTCAGCGGTGGTCTCCAAGTGGTCCATTTGTAAGTGCCTTTCCCAGGAGGGAGATATTTGACCAAAAGACCTGGGCTTTCAAGATCAGCCAATCATCGGCGGGGTTCACGGAGCCTCTTTTAGATCTAGTGCGCTCACACTTTTAAGACAATGGAGAAAATGCATTACGGTGGTGTCAAGAAAGTTACATCAAGTAAAGATCAGGGGGCAAGAGGCACTGAAGCAGGAAACAGAATACAGAGATTATAGGAATAGAAAGCATTTGAGGGATATTTTACAAAAACATTTAATTAGACATTAAATAAATATTTAAACATTATTAATTATTGAATAAAATTATTTACTTAGCCTCGCATCTTTGCAGACTTAAATTTTTTTGTTGAATAAACAACAGCATGGATTGTGGAACCAGCATGACTTTTCATTTTTTTGTGGTTAATAAAAAAATACATTTACAAAAAATGTTTACTAAAAAACTTAAACTACAAACATAAAGAGCATTTGAGGGATAGTTCACAAAAAAAATACAAATATTAATAAAACATATTTTTAAATAACATTATTTACTCACCCTCATATCTTTGCAATTTTCTGTGGAATATTTTTGAAGAATATCCTGAAAAATGACAAAAAAGACACAAAAAAAAAAAAGTTACTAAAAAAGAAACTTACTAAAACAGAATAATTTGAGGGATAGTTTACAAAAAATACAAATATTAATTTAACATATTATTAATAATTAAAACGTTATTTACTCACCCTCACATTCTTGCAAACATGCAAGACTTTCAAGTTTCTCTAGAACACTTCTGAATTTTTTAGAAGAATATCCTGAAAAATGACAAAAAATGACAAATAAATAAATAAAAATAAAAAAGTAGTAAAAGTTACTCACCCTCACATCCTTGCAAACCTGTAAGATCTTTTATTTTTTGTAGAATACTTTTGAACATTTGTATCCTGAATATCCTGATATTCAAAAAAGTAGAAAATAAATAAAATAAATGAATAAAGTAGTCCATGTAAGTAAAAAAAGAAACTTACTAAAAATGTTACTAAAAAACTTAGAGACTGTCCTCAAAGAAAATACGACCCAACTGTACGTTTTTGAATCGACCAAATACGATCCATTCTTACGTTTTAAAGTTAAGCGCCCTCTAGCGGTCGTAAAAATAATGACGGTGGATCTGACGTCATCGAATGACGTATGAGTTTTGAGTTTTTGAGTTTTTATACGATTTCAGGGTAATTTAAACGTGTTTTACTAGGTGTAATTCGTATATATGACCACACCTAACCCTACCCTAAACCTACCCCTTACAGAAATAGTGCAAAATCATGATTTCTAGTGCATATTTAAAAAAAAAAAAAAACATACAATGAAAACATATGCGTTCTTTGGAATCGAACCTGCGTTCATATGATTATACCATTCCGCAGTGCAACGCGCTACTAATTGACCTACACATAAGGCTAAGGTTGAGTTAGATACCTGTTACTGATAAGGGAGCAAATGTTGAATACGCTCTACACAGACGTATTTGAGGATTTGTGAAAACGACTTTAGTCGGTCGTATAAATTGGAGGACATGTTGATAATTAAATAACATTTGTTACGTCCCTTTTTGTTTTTGTGTTCTCTGTTTTGGATGGTGTCTGTGTTTCTGTGCAGGATTAACTTTGATTGGTTCCTGGAATCTACCTGAAGCCACGCCCTGCCTTGTCAGCTGACTTCCTGCTGCCTATAAAGACTCCTCCATCACTTCCTGCTTCAGCTTGTATGCTCGCTTGTTTTGTGCTCTTCGCTCTGATAGTTTGTGACGTGTTAGTAAGACTGAGAATTTGTGTGTTTCATAGTGAGAGTTTGACTGCTGTTGTTGTGTTAGTGTTCTTATACTGAATTTCTCGTAAAGCTGACTATTGCCTGTTCTAACGACCTTGATTCTGGATTTTCCCTGTTTGGACTTGTTAGCTTCTGTAAATAATTGTATATAGTATTATTGGGGAGGTAGGGAGACCGACGCCATTTTTGTTTGAACCTTTATTTCATTGTTTATTGGTACAGGGAGTTAGGGAAGTAATTGTATTTTGTTTTCTTTTCTTTTGTAAACTAGGGAATTTAGAGGGTGTATAATATTAGTTGTTTCTGTTTGTTATTTTGGCCTTGTTGGCTCCTGAAGTCATTTTCCCCCACCTGTACTGTAAATCATTTTCTCATTAAAATACTGTTCATTCACCATATCAAAAACTCCGTCTCCTCATCCCTTTCATGTTGCGCCTTCACCCCTAGACGGGGCGTAACACATTATTTACTCACCTTCATGTCCAAACTTGCAAGACTTTTTAAAGAATATCCTGAAAAATCACCAAAATTGACAAAAAAATTATAAATAATGTAGTCCATGTTACTAAAAAAGAAACTTACTAAAAAACAAAGCATTTGAGGGATAGTTCACAAAAAATACAAATATTAATGAAACATATTTAAAAAAATAAAAATACATTATTTACTCACCCTCACATCCTTGCAAACTTGCAAAACTTTCAATTTTCTGTGGAACACTTTTGAATTTTTTTGAAGAATATCCTGCGGAAAAAATGACAAAAAACAAACAAAAACAACCCATAAAACCAGTCAATGTTACTAAAAAAGAAATTTGAAAAAATTCAAACTTACTAAAAAGGAATAAAAAGCATTTGAGGGAATACATATTTGACAAATTATTTACAATTAAATAACATTATTTTCCCACCCTCACTTTCATTTTCTTGTAGAATACTTTTTAAAGAATATCCTGGAGACAAAATTACAAAAAAAAAAAAAAATCTTAAAAGTAGCCAATATTACTAAAAAATAAACCTACTACAAATCTTACTAAAAACTTGCTAAAAAATGACAAAAAAACAAACAAACAAAAACATAAAAGCAGTCAATGTTACTAAAAAAAACTTACTAAAAATCTTACTAAAAATAAAGATAGTTTACAAAAAATACAAATATTAATTAAACATTATTAATAATTAAATAACATTATTTACTCAACCTCACATCCTTGCAAACCTGCAACAATTTTGTATACTTTTTTAAATATTAAAATATATTATACTTTTATTTATACTTTTTATTTTTAAAGTCGAATATCCTGGGAACAAAGAATAAAACAGTAGTCAGTTGCTAATAAAGAAACTTACTAAAAAATCTTACTAAAAAAGAAATAAGCATTTGAGGGACAGTTTACAAAAAAACAAATTTAACAATAAACAGTAAGAAATTATTTTACTCCAGTAATCATAGTATGACTGATTACTGGAGTAATGGCTGATGAAAATTCAACTTTGCCATCACATGAATTAATTATGTTTTAAAATGTACAGAAAAGCATTCTTTTAAACAGTAATAATATTGCTATTTTACTGTATTTTAATCAAATAAATAAGAGACTTGAAAACAACAACAAAACTTAAAATTATTAATTGCATACAGTTTATTATTTAATGCAAGGCTGGTATCACTGCATGTTCTGCAGAAAAGTCTGCAATAAATTTTTGCACACAAACATACAAGTTTGTGGTGGTCTTGATGAATATAAACATTAACCATGCACTATTTTCAATTATTAGGATCCTTCAAAATTCTTCAGGCAGCTAGGAATAATACAACACTTGGCGAACATCCCTGACACCTTACTTTTAGTGTTAGTTAAATAAAAACCGTGTAACGGTATTTCTCTCTTTGTCATCACTACACTGTGCCACAACGGGCCAAGGAGGCAACGATGTGTAAATGTAGGGTGTAGCCAAGATTCAATAAATAGTTTTTGGACTAAAAAAGAGGTTTTGAGCTCTGAAAGTTACATTTTCATGCTATATTGAGCTCTTTTATTTTGAAGGATCAGAGAGAATTTGATTCTTCATGACCCCCTTTAAATACAGCTGCTGAATGATACGGCATGGAAAATCAATGATGATGTATGAAATTACATAACAAGTGAATCTAAAAGACACTAAAACTCAATGCAGAGACACTAATGGCACTGACAGTAAGAAATATCTTGATCCTCGTGGTGCACTTAAGATGTTCGCCTGATAGGACCAGACTGTCTGAACGAAAAAACCCAATGTTCCACGGTGCTTTTACTTTGCGTATGGGCATGTATTTTTAATGAGTGAAAATGCAATATTTTTCTTTGTTCAATAACATTTTTCTGCCTTTTTCGTTAAATATATATGTATATATATACATACAGTGTATGGTTTTTCCTCTTGTGCATTCAGACATATTCAGACAGATGCATTCAGCGTAGCATGAAGTACATGTACAGACTTGTAAGTGCATGTAATCTGGAAAGCATTAGAAAGAATTTATTTCATGATTGTTTAGTGCAAACATATACACTACCATTAAAATGTTTGGGGTCAGCTTAAAAAAAAGAAATACTCAGTGACTTGTATTCAGCGAAGATGCATTGTGTTAATCAAAAGTGACAGGCAAGGCATTTATAATATAAAAGACTATTTAGAATAGAAAACTCTTATTCTGTATTTTTTTAAACTGTATTCTACATCAAATAAATTCATCATTAATAAAACTTTTCAGCATAAATGAAACTTTTTTTTAATGAAACATACATTCTTTTCCTAGTCACATTTTCTTGATTAAATAAACATTACTTACACTTTCAGAAAAAAAATCTATTATATATATATATATTATTTTATTTTTATTTTTTTTACATTAACAATGTAATAAACGTTATATTTGTTAAAGGTAGGTATGAATGTAATCAAGTTGTTATTTCAAAATAATAACTCAAGACACAATTTAAACAATATATTTTATTTGTGAACTTATATACAGCTATTCTTATAATTAGTTAACTTTAACTTGTTTTTGAATTTTCCGGATCATCAGTCATCGAAGCTTGGTAAATATTGCTCACAGACAGAGATTTACTTTAAATTTAACCTAGCTGAGTACTCATAAAAACTCCCACAGATCATGTTTTCAGGGCATTTTGAGTCTTATTGTGATGTTAAAAAAAAAAAAAAAAAAAAAGTGGTTATATCTAAGTGTGTGAGTAGCTATTATGCCCCTTTTTACAAGATGTAATACAAGTCTTAGGTGTCCCCAGAATTTGTCTGTGAAGTTTCAGCTGTAAATACCCCACAGATCATTTATTATAGCATTTTGAAAATGCCTGTTTTGAGTCAAAGCAGAAACACATTTTTTTTTTTGTGCATGTCTCTTTAAATGCAAATGAGAAGCTGCTCCCTGCCCCCTTTACCAGAATAGAGCTGTGCCTTTACAGCTTGCACCTCAGATACTCTGCCAAAAAACATCTGTTTGGTTTTGTTTATCATGTCTATCGTGAAATCATGCATTTTAAAGCCATATCAGTTTAAACTTCTGATAGTTTTCCGAGCGCGCACATCCGAAGCACACGCACAGAAAGCGGCTGTCACACGGCATGTGAGTACTAAACAAAGTTCTCTTTCATGTCTTATTGTGCTTAAACTGTCAAATACTCACAAGTTTATGTTAAAAACATACAGGAGTTACAAAAACAGTCATATAGAAAAACATCTTGATAACAGTAGTGCCGTTAGCGCTACTGTTCGGCAGAGATGAGAACTGTTTGAAAGTCTTTTTTCAACTAAAACTTGGATGCGCATTGTTTAATATGTAAACATAACAAAAGATGTGATCGCAAAAGGCATTGCATGCAATTTTTAAGTCATGTAAATTCATATAGTCGTCAATGGCGACCTTGACAAAAACTTCACTCACAAAATAATTACTTTTGGTCGCAAATGCGACCGTTTTAGTCACAGTCTGGAGCCCTGCCCCCTGTAGAAAGGAGATCCTATTATAATGTTACTGCCCCTTAATCTGCACATTTCCCCCCATGGAGCCGCCATTTTGTTTTCGCAAGCGACAACAATGTACCAGTTCTAACACCATGCTGTAAGTTTGAGCTAACTGTCTTTGGCTGCACAGACGAGCACAGAACACTATTTGGAGTCCCAGCCTTAGAGGAGTCAGCGGATTTTGCTATATTTATGCGATATTGCATATTCATATTTTTACTTAACCTGTAGTCTAAATGATAGGAGAATGCAAGATGAAATTCAACACTTTCTATAAAATTTTAATACTAATGAAGAAAAACATATGTGTGAAAGACATATGACAACATTTAAATGTGCAATGAGAAGCAACCCAAACTACACTCAATGGCCAAGTGATGCTTATGGTCCAAGATATTGCCACAGACCCTGTGTAACAAACAATTCTGTGTGACTGTATATAGTTTTCAAGCTGGAAAAGACATTTAGTTCCCACTTTTTTCCCAGGACATCTACAGGATGGATTAAAATGCTGATAAAGTCAAGAAAATATGAGACATAAACACATGACAGCATGACTGAAATATTAAAGTGTTAAAAAAAACACGTTTTTTCTGTGGCACCTAAAAAAAATTATTTGGCAGCCAAGTTGGTTTCTTGTAGGAGCCAATGGCTCCTTACTCAATTCTTTTTTTTCTTTTTTTTTTTTTGTCTGGAGCCCTGGGGTTCGTTTTTTCACAAGCTTGCAGAGAAAGGCTTACCAAAAAATGTTACACTTGGTTGTTCTTTCACGGTTTTTGGGTTGGTAGATGCACCAGGGATCCGATTATAGCACTTAAACATGGAAAAAGTCAGATTTTCATGATATGTCATGTATAAAAAAAGTTTTTGATAGCAATCTGCATTTCTTTGAAAAAGAAATCAGAACACGGTATGCAAAGTATCAAAGTAATATCATCAATGAGTGGTGAATATTCTATTATGTTTATAGAAAGTATTCAAAACAGCTAAAGATGAAATTCAACACTTACTATAAAATTGAAATACTACTGAACAAAAACATATGCGTGAAAGACATATGACAACATTTATATATGCATTGAGAAGGAACCCAAACTACACTCATTGGCCAAGTAATACTAATGGTCCAAGATATTGCCACAGATAAACAATTCTTTGTGACTTTATATAGTTTTCAAGCTGGAAAAGACGTTTAGTTCCCACTTTAAGTGAAACTTATTTTCCCAGGACATCTATAAGATGGCTGATAAAGTCAAGAAAAGATGAGACAAAAACACATGACTGAAATATTAAAGTATTTAACAACAAATGTTTTTTCTGTGGCACCTAAAAAAATAATTTGGCGGCCAAGTTTGTTTCTTGTAGGAGCCAATGGCTCCTTACTCATTTTTTATTTTTATTTTTTTGTCTGGAGCACTGGGGGATCGTTTTTTCACAAGCTTGCAGAGAAAGGCTTACCAAAAAAAATTTTACTTGGTTGTTCTTTCACGGTTTTTGGGTTGGTAGATGTACCAGGGATCTGATTATAGCACTTCCCTGCTGAAAAAAACAGCATATGATGGTTAGGTAGGTTTTGATGTTGGTATGCTGTTTTTTTGCTGGTTTATGCTGGTCCTTAGCTGGTCACCAGCATAAACCAGCAAAGGACCAGCTTAAACCAGCAAAAAAAACAGCATATCAATATCAAAACCTACCTAACCAGCATATGCTGTTTTTTTTAGCAGGGTTAAACATGGTAAAAGTTAAAATGGTAAAAATTTTCATGATGTCAAGTATAAAAAAAAGTTTTTGATAGCAATTTGCATTTCTTTGAAAAAGATAAATCAGTACACAGTACGCAAATTATCACAATAATATCATCAATGAGTGGTGAATATTTTATTATTTCTATAGAAAATATTTAAAACATAATTCTACGATTTACAAATGTATAAAGCTGCAAAACTAGATCTAGATTATCTACAAAGCAGTGTGAATTGCGTCTGTACATTAAACAGATTGTCTGAAGTAATTGCAGAAGTTTCATACTTAGAGGTAGGGATTTAGAAACCCCTTAACCAGAATGTTTGAGGAATAACAATAGAGTGCAGCTTCATAATTACATCTACAAGATGAACACATACACACCGAACAGATGTCTCGACAATATACATATGCTATCAGAGGGATTCTGGCAAAAACATAACGTTTTTCATAGTCGGGTAAATATAGCTTGCACTCACCCATCACAAAACCCTGAAGCAGTTAGTGAACTTGTATTTGATGTCGAACTGACCTCATAGAATCTTCCCCCTCACATTTATTCAGTCACAAGAGTGTAAAGGCTAATGGCTAATATGTGAACTAGCTTGTTTCCTGCTAACATTTCCTGACATCCTCATAATTGCAAATGCAACCAAGCAGATAACATTCACAACCACACACAGCCATTTGTTGACCACTGCAGTCTCATAATGCATTAAGAAAACAGTACTTTTCTTCATTCATATATAGTACGAAGTAAACACTTTATGTTGAAACGAGAGCATCTGCTAAATGACTTACGTTAATGCGAATGCAAATAGGACAGTATAATGTAACACAAGCACACATAATTACAAAATGTTGCACACGCATATATTACAAAAAGGTTGTAGTTAATAAAAATACATCTACGGGGTCTGTCCTGGGCGAATGCGAGAGCAGCTAAATTTAGCACTAATGGAGCGTATCAGGGAGGTTAAATGAAACCAAGATGATGTGCAAAGCTTAGACCACTTTGCATTCTGGTATCTCATTCTCGGCGCTGCATAAGAAGAATTCTGATGTCTAAAAAGCTTTGGCAACACAAACCTGGAACAAAGCAATGGCATTTTGTTTGGGTCATTCAGGGCGAGACTCTCCATCAAATGAAACGGGCCTTTGTTTACCTCTTCAGAGCATCGGCTTTTGAATAATTCATGGACATGCAAGCAAGAATCATTTGACTCATCAACCGCATTGATTTGCCAAATAGAGCCAATGTAGAAGTATAAACTCGAGGACCAATCAAAAGTCCGGATGAGCACTTGGAGTAACTGCTTGAGATTTTTCTTTTACGTTTGACCTGACAATCAATATATCTGAATCAATATCATGTGTGAAATGAGCTTGTTTTAGCCTCTCTATGACATACTTCACATTTACTCTTGGTTCTCTGACAAAACCCAGCTGGTGGGCCTATAATCGTGTGCTTATATAAACCTGCATAATGTTGCAGGTGTATCGCAATCTCAGTGCCAGTCTCACTGTCAAATTAATAATGCATTTGTGAAATTTTAATGCTACATCTACAGAACCAGTCAAAAGTTTGGAATAATTAACTTTGACATTTTTAATGTCTCTGATGCTCACAATGTCTGCACTGATTTGATCAAAAGTTCAGCAAAACCTGTAATATTGTGTAATATCATTATTAACAATAGTTAACTAAATTAGTGAACATTAACTAAGAATGAACAATACTTCTACAGCATTCATTAATCTCAATCTTAATTTCAGCATTTACTAATGTATTACTTAAAGCACAAGTTGTGTTTGTTAACATTAGTTAATGCACTGTGAACTAACACTAAGAAACAATGAACGACTGCTTTAATAAATAGTGTAATAAATGTATTGTTCATTGTTGGTTCATGTTAGTTCATACATAAACTAATATTAACAAGTGTCACCTTATTGTTACCATTAATTTTTACAATTTTAATGATTTTTAAAGAAGTCTCTGATGCTCACAAAGTCTGCATTGATTTGATCAGAAATTCAGGTAAAACAGTAATATTGTCAAATATTATTATAATCAAAAATATATATATTTAAAATTTAAAATGTAGTTTATTCCTGAAGTTTTTTGGTGCCCAAGATAAAAATTAAATGACAAACAAAATATAAAAATAACATTTCTGTTGCTTATAATTTTTGTGGAAATTATGACACACCACAAAATCATGGAGTAAGTTTTAAAAAGGACAGCTTAAATTGCTCAAAAGTATCAAGGTTTCCACAGAAACATTTTGAATTCTGAAGGAATGTGTGACACTAAAGAAGTAGCAGCTTTTTCATCACATTAATAAATTTAATTTGTATATTTCAATATACACTACCAGTCAAAAGTCTTTTTCAACGTTTTTGCTCACCAAACCTGCATTTATACAATGCAATTTTGAAATAGTTTTACCATTTCAAATAACTGTTTTCTATTTGAAAATATTTTTAATTTAATTTATTCCTGTGATTTCAAAGCTGAATTTTTAGCATCATTACTCCAGTCACATGATCCTTCAGAAATCATCATTATTATTATGTTGAAAACAGTAGTTTTTCAGACTTCTTTGATGAACAGAAAGAAAGAAGAGCTCAGAGACAGAATTGTGGCAAGGCATAGATCTGGCCAAGGTTACAAAAAAATTTCTGTTGCACTTAAGGTTCCTAAGAGCACAGTGGCCTCCATAATCCTTAAATGGAAGATGTTTGGGATGACCAGAACCCTTCCTACAGCTGGCCGTCCGGCCAAACTGAGCTATCGGGGGAGAAGAGCCTTGGTGAGAGAGGTAAAGAAGAACCCCAAAATCACTGTGGCTGAGCTCCAGAGATGCAGTCGGGAGATGGGAGAAAGTTGTAGAAAGTCAACCATCACTGCAGCACTCCACCAGTCGGGGCTTTATGGCAGAGTGGCCCGACGGAAGTGCAAGACACATGAAAGCCCACATGAAGGACTCCAAGATGGTGAGAACTCTGGTCTGATGAGACCAAGATAGAATTTTTTGGCCTTAATTCTAAGCAGTATGTGTGGAGAAAAAAAGGACAGGGATATCTTCACCTTCCAACAAGACAATGACCCTAAGCACACAGCTAAAATAACGAAGGAGTGGCTTCACAACAACTCTGTGACTGTTCTTGAGTGGCCCAGCCAGAGCCCTGACTTAAACCCAATTGAGCATCTCTGGAGAGACCTGAAAATGGCTGTCCACCAACGTTTACCATCCAACCTGACAGAACTGGAGAGGATCTGCAAGGAGGAATGGCAGAGGATCCCCAAATCCAGGTGTGAAAAACTTGTTGCATCTCTCCCAAAAACACTCACGGCTGTATTAGATCAAAAGGGTGCTTCTACTAAATACTGAGCAAAGGGTCTTTTTTCTTTTTTAATAAATCTGCAAAAATGTCAACAATTCTGTGTTTTTCTGTCAATATGGGGTGCTGTGTGTACATTAATGAGGGAAAAAAATGAACTTAAATGATTTTAGCAAATGGCTGCAATATAACAAAGAGTGAAAAATTTAAGGGGGTCTGAATACTTTCCGTACCCACTGTATATGTAAATGTTGCCCAAAGGCTGTGACTGAAGATATTCCACACCACAGGCTTTCCAACATATTTCATTAATTAACGTATGTGACAAAGAATGCATCATCAAAACGCTGTTTTAATTGAACAAAAAAAAAGCACATGTGAACACAACCAGCTAGATTGTCAGGGACACGGTAATTAGACACAGGCAAAGCAGCAGACACCTGCTGCTTCGTCCCCGGAGGTCCTTTACGCATCTACGTTTCTCTTTGATCAAGTGATCCCTGCGTGTTGACCGTACCGCAGCACATAAAAAACACATAATGCTACTGAGCCAGAGGGGAGAAGGTCACACACTCCAGGCACAGAATACACAAAACAAACCCACATTCAAAACAACGTTTCACCATATTGCATGATGCTTTTATTGAATAATTGAATGCGTCCTTGGAATGCAAATGTGCAAGAGTAGAATTAATTATCTTACTGCATTTCTGCTGTATCATGAATTCAGAAGTAATCTTGACTAATTAGTTTGTCTTAGGCTTCTGTTAGTTAGAGGAACAAATACTGCTCTATATCGACGCATAAAGTGCTGAATAATTCAGCAGCTGTATTTGACTTGTGGCAATAGGTAACACCACAGGCTCAAAAAGTATTTACTGGCTAGTCAAAGACATGGGTTGTGATTCCATATACACTTTTTTTCTGGTAAAAGATAATTTCTGGAAGATGTACTGCATATATATTTACACTTGAGCATTACTCAGACTGCTAAAACAGAGTTTTGCCAGTGGCAACGTTCGGAAAGCATCAGATAATAATCATATCATGGAAGTGTCAAATGCGCCACACATGGGAGAGCTCGGAATAGACACAATAATGTACCTTAAAATATTATAATAAGGCAGAGAAATGTGTGTGTACATGGATTGAATTTCAAGTAAATATTAAACGCACATAACTTTCCTGCTATAGCATATACTATACATTTTAAAATCAGACACAAATGCATCTTATATTCTGATGAAACAGCCAACACTTTCCTTTGGATATTAGTATGTATATATACACACTCTATATACTATATCCATTTTGGATAAATGGATAGATCAATGATAGAACAATGATAGAACAATAGAGCGATAGATAGAATGATTACATTATAGAACGATGGATAGAATAGATAGATATATAGATGATAGAAAAGTATGTCAAGAATGATAAAATGACAGACAGAACAAAAGAATGATAGGTAGAACATCAGAATGATAGAACGATAAAACAATAGAGCGAACGATAGAGCAATAGAACGATAGTGATAAAAAAGAGACAGACAGATAGATAGAATGACAGATAGAACCACAGAACAACAGAATGATAGACAGAACAATAAATAGAATTATAAAATTATAGAATGATGATAGAATGGATAGATATATAGATGATAGAAAGTGTGTCAAGAATGATAGAATGACAGACAGAACAAAAGAATGATAGGTAGAACATCAGAATGATAGAACGATTGAACAATAGACCGAATGAACGATATATAGAGCGATTAAAAAAAGACAGAGACAGACAGATAGAATGACAGAACAATAGAATGACAGATAGAACCACAGAACAATAGAATGATAGATAGAACGACTGATAGAATGATAGATAGTGATAAAATGATAGAACTATAGATAGAACGATGATAGAATGAAAAGTTATAGAACGATGATAGAATGGATAGATATACAGATGATAGAAAAGTATGTCAAGAATGACAGACAGAACAAAAAAATGACCGATAGAACATCAGAATGATAGAACGATAGAATAATAGAGCAATAGAATGATAGATAGAGTGATAGAAAAACAGACAAGAGACAGATATGCAGAATGCTAGATAGATAGATAAATAAAGTGCCACAATGCTAGAACGAACGCTAGAACACTAGAACGATAGAACAGTAGATAGTCAGAATAATAGAATGCTAGAACGATAGATAGAATGGTAGTTAGAATGATAGATAGATGGAACGATAGAATGCTAGAACGCTAGACCAATAGATAGAACAGTAGATAGATAGAATAACAGAATGCTAGAACAATAGATAGAACGATAGATAGATGGAACGATAGAATGCTAGAACGCTAGACCAATAGATAGAACAGTAGATAGATAGAATAATAGAATACTAGTACGATAGATAGAACGGTAGATAGATAGAACGATAGATAGATGGAACGATAGAATGCTAGACTGATAGAATGATAGAACAGTAGACAGATAGAATAACAGAATGCTAGAACAATAGATAGAACGATAGATAGATGGAACGATAGAATGCTAGAACGCTAGACCAAAAGATAGAACGATAGAATGGAAGATAGATAGAATACTAGAACGATAGATAGAACGGTAGATAGATAGAACGATAGAATGCTAGAACACTAGACTGATAGATAGAACGATAGAATGAAAGATAGATAGAATAATTGAATTCTAGAACGATAGATAGAAGGAACAATAGAATGCTAGAACGATAGATAGAACGATAGACAGATGGAATGATAGAATGCTAGAACGTTAGACTGATAGATAGAACGATAGAACGAAAGATAGATAGAATAGAATTCTAGAACGATAGATAGAAGGAACAATAGAATGCTAGAACGCTAGACCAAAAGATAGAACGATAGAATGGAAGATAGATAGAATAACAGAATACTAGAACGATAGATAGAACGGTAGATAGATAGAACGATGGACAGATGGAACGATAGAATGCTAGAACACTAGACTGATAGATAGAGCGATAGAACGGTAGATAGATAGAATAATTGAATTCTAGAACGATAGATAGAAGGAACAATAGAATGCTAGAATGATAGACAGATAGATAGAACGATAGAACGAAAGATAGATAGAATAATAGAATGCTAGAACGAAAGATAGAACGGTAGATAGAAGGAACGATAGAATGCTAGACTGAGAGATAGAAATAATAGAATGCCCAAACGATAGATAGAACGGTAGACCGTTGGAACGACAGAATGCTAGAATGCTAGACCGATAGATAGAACGGAAGATAGACAGAATAATAGAATGCCCGAACGATAGATAGAGCGGTAGATAGATCGAATGATAAAATGCTACAACGCTAGATAGATATGTTATATAGATTTGTTATACATGTTAATCGAAACTTCCAAAGTTTATTTTGAGCGCAACCAAAATCCCAGCTTATGCACACGACAACATTCAGTTGATCCCCAGTTGACACAGGGGTCGCGAGGTCATCAGTAAAGCAAGACATCCTTCGGCGCGCTCTGGGCTTTGCTGCCATACGGACAGCATGTTTGATTCAGTGACCTCTGCTCCCCATCAGTCTTGGCAGAAGCCAAAGATTAGAAGCTGTGCGCAGCATTAATTAATAAGGCTTTATAGACAAATCCCTGTGTAAAACCCACATCTTTGATTAAATCCCTTGTTTAAAACCGAACCTGACAGCCCAGAGCCTCCCTGGACCAATTTAGCCTCTCGTCCCTCTGCCGTGCCAACCTGCCGTCGGCCTGAGCCAGACCTCGGCAGCAGCCAGGTGTGAAAGCCATTAGCCCGGCCTCGCGACGCTCGCGTCCAGCAGAGCATCTTAAGACTCGGAGTGGCTGGCATGGATGTGGGGCGTCTTTACTCACATTTGGCTCCACAGCTGTCAGAGTAATTATCTGTGTTTGAGCACAGGACATAGAAGCTTTAGTGGCACTTCTAAGAAGGATTCTGATTAAGACTCATAATCTGCAATGGAGAAATCACCAGTGACTGGAGAGGAATTTCTAGGACAAAGCCCTCGGGGGCCGTGCCGATTCTGGGCAAGAGTTCAGGAAAGAATCCCAACAGGCACCATTCACTTTCTCCTCATTATCACACCATGTTTCTTTTCAGAAAATGTTTAATTTTTCAATCAGCCGACCACAGAGATGCACAATCCGTGCTGAAACACAACTGACGGGGTTTAAACAAATCGGTCCGAAGAGAGAAAGCGAGTCTCAGAGATGAAAACGAGCAATAAACAGAATGAGACTATGAATTTTAACCAGGATGGGTAAAACTTGGGCTTAGAATCCATTTGTAGTGGTAAATCAGTACAGGTTTTTAGGGGAAGAGTTTGTTTTATTTTTGTACTTCTCCTATGAGAGACAAAAAAATGTCCGTATGAGCAACTTTAGAGTTGCTTCAGAGCATGAATTACTGACACTTTCCAAATTGAAGCTCATTTTATTAAAGCACTCTCAGAAAAATGGCTCTGCCTGTAGCATGCCAGTAAATTGCTCAAATGGAAAAAAAAATGTGACGAGATTGATCCAGGAATATATGATGTTTACTGCTGAAGCTTTTAATGCTTATCCAGAAAATATATTAAAATGATTAGTGGAAAAGGCCACGGTAAAGCAAGATTAAACGCATAACACAATTTGACAGGATGATTAAACGCTCGCATTTATACGACGGCGTTTGAGGACCTGAAAACCTGCATCTCTAATTTAAGAAACATGCTTATGAAGAAACACATCAGCTATTATTAGCCATAGCAAATGTTGTGTCACAACAATGACATATTTGTAGTCATCAAAAATGGTAATTCGGGTGATTAAACCAAACCAAACACAATAAGCTACCTATCTAAACAGCATTTATGGGCATCAGTCTATATTAACACATTACAGTGCCCAGAAATGCTAGATAGGTAGCAAATACAGCCACTCATGCCAGGCCGGTTAGCCATACGGACATTGCGGTTTGTCTTAGTGGTGTTTGTATGCGTGTATGGGTTTAACACACCTCAAGCGTCAAACAGGTCAAAAGCTAATCATGTGAGAGGATTACGCGGGATATCTCTGGCTCTTTAAAATCAGGGCAAGACAGAAGGTGTCCACCACAGGTGTTAAAATCGCAGATTTAAGTCAGGATCAACTCTGCTGACTCTGTAAGAGAAATTAACACATGTAAGGAGTGCAAAAATATCCTCTTTCCTGTCTGTTAATTATTTTTTAAAACAGAATTTGTTACACTGTACACTGAGTATTTGTTAAACCACAGATAGATAGATAGAATGATGTAACGACAGATAGAACCACAGCACGATAGACAGATGGAATGATAGAAATAATGACAGAACGACAGAATGACATATATGACAAAACAACAGGTAGAACCACAGATAGATAGAATGAAAGAATGATACATAGAACCATAGAACAACAGATAGATAGAATGACAGAATGATAGAATGACAGACAGAATGACTGAATGACATATAGAACGATAGAACAAAAGATAGAACAATAGAGCAGCAGATAGAATGACAACAACAGAACGATAGAACGTTAGAACGGCAGATAGAACAACAGAATGAGATACAATGATAGAACAACAGAAAGATAGAATGATATAATGACAGGACAATAGAACAACAGATAGACAGAATGTCAGAATGACATACAGAATCTTAGAACAATAGATGGAATGACAAAATGATAGATAGACTGACAGAACAACAGATACATAAAACAATAATAAAATGATACACAGAATGATAGAAGGACAGATAGATACAAAGACAGAGCGATAGATAGAATGTCAGAAGAACAGATAGACAGAATGATAGAATGATAGATAAAATGAGAGTGATAGAATAATAGAATGACAGAGAGAAAGAGCGATAGAACAACAAAAACGACAGAATGATAGAACCACAGATAGAACAATACATAGAAAGATACATAAAATAGAACGACAGGACAGAACGATACAGAATAAATAGAATGACAAAACAGAACAATATACAGAACGATAGAACGATACATAGAACAGTAGAATAAGAGTGACAGATATAACAAGAGAACGCTAGAATGACAGATAGAACAATAGATAGAATGATTCACAGAACGATGCATAGAACAATAACTACAACAATAAACAGAATTTGTTACACTATACACTGAAAATTTGTTAAACAACAAATAGATAGAATGATGTAACGGCAGCTAGAACCACAGAACGATAGATAGATGGAATGACAGAATGATAGAAAGAACGGTAGAATGATATAGAATGACAGAACAACAGATAGAGCCACAGACAGAATTACAGATAGATCGAATGATAGAATGGCACACAGAACCATAAAACAACAGACAGACAGAATGAAAGAGTGACAGATGGAACAATAGATAGAATTACAAAACAATATAACACCAGAGTTATAGAATGACCAACATGTCCAACATGGAGTCTGAGTCAAGTCTGAACTCTTGTGAACATCTCTGCTCTGTCTACACTTTAATCAGTATATTTGTTTATTTATTTACCGCCATAAAGTTTGATCTCTTCAAGAGTGAGTGCTGCAGCTTTTCTAACTGACACGGCTTTTTGTTTTTTGGTTGCACTTCCTTTTCCGTTGGTAGAGCACCTCTTTTCAGTAATCTTTATTTATATTCATGGCAAAAACAATTCAAATGCATCATTCAAACAATTCAACATTCTTTTAATATAAGGTTTACAATAATTTAACAATTTTGTCTTAAAAAGTCCAAATGGACAAATAAAACACACCAGGGTCAAACTTTTTAAAAAAATAACTAATTAATCGCACAGTTTTAATGAAATTAAACGTGACACTAAATTTTTTATTATACTTTTATACTGCAATAATTTCACATTCATGCTTCAAATTAATGTAGAAACAACATAAAGAATGTATATTTTTAATTTATTTGTTTTAATATAAAATAAAATTTATATTAAATTTTTGTTTAATGCCATCTTTTTTCATCACTGCTTCCAACTGATGTCTTAGATATTTTCCTAATATTTACCTATTGACTATCGCCATTCAAACATTCTAGTATCACTTTAACATTTATTAGACTTTAAAAAATAACTTCTAATTTAAGTTAACTTAAACCATTCTTCACATAAATCAATTATAATAAATGTCATAGCCTGAAGTTATCAAACACTATATTATATAAAACTGTACATTATAGAAAGATAAGGCTTAAAACTACAGAAGTGAATAATTTTCTACTTTTTCATTTTGTTCTTTGATTAACAGACATCACAGCAGCTGGTTATTAGGATATTTTGGCTGCTGTTACTTTAAAAGCTGTCGCTGCTGAACTTGTTGTGGATCTGAAACTGCTTTAAATGCACAGTGTCAAGGCAGCTTTAATCGCCTTTTTTACATTAATGTCTTAACTGACGATATAACTACGACATTGCATACTCGCAGTTATCAATGTGATACAGCACTTTAATATAGGCCTACAGCGTGAGAACAGTATAACGGCTGACACGACAGGTAAATTCGTTTACCGACATATGGCCTAAAACATGTCATCTGACCGCAGTTCACTGATGTTCTACTGAAAGCTCCTCGTCACCGGTACCGTTTCCGCGTTTGCTTGACTCTCGTCTGGTGCTGAAGTGAAGTTGGAGCGCGCGTCTAAAAAGACTCCCATTTGATGTGCTTGTAAAGACGCTGTGCGCCAGGGTTGCCAGGTTATCAGATCAAAACCCGCCCAATTGCTACTCAAAACTAGCTTAAAAGTAGCCCAATCGCGTTTTGAGTGGGGACCCCATTAAAAACAGCGTTCCAGCGGGTAAAATACATGTTTTTTGGCGGGGTTCCCCTGATAAAATTAGCATTCCAGGGGCTAAATATTGCGTTATTTGGGTCGCTTCAACCCGCGGGCATGAAAAACAACCCGCGGCAACAGTGGTAAAGTAGTCCAATTGGACTTGCCAACACTGCTGTGCGCCTCTAAATAAACGCATTTTTAGCAGTTGTGAGTGGGGTGGCCAAACCTAGCCCCGCCTCTGCATTAATTGGTTCAATATTTTTAACGTGTTAAAATGAAAAAAAAAAAAAAATTAAGTAATTAATTAATCTCCTGCGGTAATGTGCTAATTTTGACACCACTATATTTAATATAATCAATAATATTAAATTGCTGTTGTAAATTGTATAGAAATGTTACATCACCAACACCACCAGATGTTGCTGGGTTTTGATTACGACACAAATAGGGTCTCTGTTTCCTCACCCCTGAGTCATCGCACACGCTCTAGCAGGTGTTGTGTAATTGAACAGCACTCTACTGTGTAGATTTTGCTCTGCATTTCCAACACGTGCTCAATTCTGCACTCTATCATTAGCCCTGAGGAACATAACGTGGATGATGACATGGATTTTCACACCCAAAATCAACTTGACTTTCAAGGGTTTTTGGCAGCACTGCAGCAATGATGCAAAATCTGACATTGTGTCTCTACGGAATACGGATCTTTCAAATTGTTCACCCATGGGGTTTGGCTTGATTTGGATGCAGCAAATCAAACAGTCTATTACTATGTTTTCTTATAATCACATTCAGTTTTTCCCTCTGTAACTGTGAAGCCCTCAAACTGCCCAGGAACATGAGTGTTCACATACAGATACACGTAATTATTTTAAAGTGTTCCCGTTTCTTTTCAATCTACTGTGTAATATAGACTTTTGCTAGATTCTCTTTTTTTTTTTCTTGCTATAAATAAGCATGCTCTTAGTCTGTGGGTTAGTGTACGTCCCTGAAGCTCAGCGCTGGCACTTATATAAGAGGACGTGGCGTACTTGGGCGAAAATTAAGTAGAAAAAAATATATTGGCTGCTGATGATAAAGGAAATGTTTCAAGCATATCAGAGTCAAGCAGAAAACAAGCTTTAACCTCCCTCAAAGTTGGATCATTCAAATTTCATGCTGTATTATAACAATTTGGGTTCTGGAGGACTCGCTGGTATAACATTTAATCACATCAGCTCTGCGATGCTGTTTTTGGGTCGAACTGAGAATACGAAACTCACAGACCCTTGGTGCAGTTGGTAAAACTTTATCTGAGGGTCACGACAGCTGCGGAGCCATATGCTGAATCTTGAACATACAAATCAGTGGAGAACAAGATATGATGATCCAGGGTTTTGTCAATGCTTACCATATGCTTGCTGAACGTGGGGTTTAATGCATAATCATGTCGGATATAAATCAGACAGAATCACCCTATTTAGTAGAGACATGTCTCAAACAGTAGAGATATACTGTTCACACAGTGACTGATGTATTAGTAAGACAAAGGGCAGCATGGGCATGGTTTAGTTTATATCCATTAGGCCACAAGCAGTAGTCCACAAGAGAAAATAATACTTGAATTGATAAAAAAAGACCCTGTTCAAATTCTTAATATGTATATTTATATATTAATCCATCTTTTCACACTGAGGACAACTGAGGGACTCATCTGCAGCTAATACAGAAGGTTCAAACGCTCACTGATGCTTTAGAAGGAAACACAATGCATTAAGAGTGTGAAGAGAATTAATTTTTCATTTAGTACTGCCCTTCAAAAGCTACTACTAAGATACTTACATGTTTCCCAGAAGACAAGATCAGATAAATTTACCCTGATCTTTAAATTCAAAAGTTTTCACCCCTGGGTCTTAATGCATTATGTCCTTCTGAAAAAGTTGCATATGCATATTGCATATGAGATCCTCAGTTGTCCTCAGTATCTTAGATGTATCTTAAAATCATACATTGTTGAAAAGGTTTCAAATGCACAAAAATGCTGAAAAAACAAAGAATTTGTGGGACCTGAAGGTTTTTTCTGAAGAACGAAAAACGCGTGACTTTTCCAACGTGATTACACAATGTTTAAGCATTGCAGAGCTAATGCAAGACAAGCATTTGTGATTTATTTTTTTTTTTTTTTTTTTTTTAGAAAATGACAATGTTTTACTACATACACTTATTCCTCAACTGGGATCGTGTAGAGCCCTTTGAAACTGCATTGAAACTGCAGTTTGGACCTTCAACCCATTGGCCACCACTGAAATCCACTATATGAAACTTTTTCCTCCAAAACCTCAATTAAGAAAGGAAGACATGAACATCGTGGATGAAATAGGGTTGAGTAAATTATCAGGAAATTTTTATTCTGCATGTGAACTAATCCTTTAAAAACAGGTTGCATTTTACTAAAAATGCATTTTACAAAAGTGTCATTTTTATTGTTAATAATTTAGCAGATTTTTTTGGCCTATGCAGTGTTCAGTGTTTAGTTTTGCATGAACTGTTCACATGCTAACATACATGGTCTTGTGTTCATTTTTGCTATATTTACAGGAGATTCACAGTCTTGAACTGAAATAACAGCGAGTTATTTTTCAGCCAAGCTAACATTGTTTTTTTTTCCCCGTCTTAGCGAGCAACCTGCCATGGGTAATTACAATAATAAAACCTCCACGCCGCTTTACCTGTGGGATGCTGTTCCCATAAAACGCCAACTTTAATGCAATGTCATGGGGGCCTGAGTTCACTTATGAGCTGCCTGCTAGTTCTTTATTGGATCGATAGCCCACAACCCCTCCTGTGCTCCAGACGGGCTTCTGCTCGATGCCCTCTGTCCAGGGTATGGAGCTCTGGGACCTAGCACCCCCGCATTTTGGAGCGTTCTCTGCATGTGGGAGGGAGAATATGATGGTTCTGTAAACAAACCGTCTCCAGCTCTCTTTCTCTCTGCATCCCTCTTTTTCTTCACAGGCAAACAGCAAAGTCATTTGAGGCTTCCTAGAGGGATTTCTCTCTGATCTTTAACATGACCCACAAAATGAGCCTCAAATCAGTGGTTCTCAGCTGCTTTTTGCGTCAGGACCCATATTCACATTGGACACCAAATTGTGACCCAACATAACACCCAATACAAAAAATAATCTGAACTGCATAGGCCCAAAAAATCAGCAAAATTTCATATGCAAAAGCGACAAGACTAGTTATTTTGCTATCCAACTTTGCATGATTATATGCTCACTTACAATTAGCAATGCCCCAATAAAAATTCTGGCCGATACCGATAAGTCAATAATTATTTTTATGTCATGGACAATAAGCAGTATATGTCTGATCCTCAAATTCTATACTACTTTGTTAAAATAAATTAGACAACAAAACAGCAAAAACTAAAATCAATCATTTTGCGAATTTAGGCATCACAACATTAAAATGCACATCCAAAAAAATGGATATTCAGTTTAAATCAAAAGATTACAGCTGAAGTCAAAAGTTTATATCCCCTTTCCGAATCTGCAAAATGATAATTAATTTATCAAAATAAGAAAAGTTTACATCCCTTTGATTCTTAATACTGGGTTGTTACCTGAATGATCCACAGCTGTTTCTTGTTTAGTGATAGTTGTTTCTGAGTCTCTTGTTTGTCCTGAACAGTTAAACCGACCGCTGTTCTTCCGCTGTTTGTTTTTGTTTTGTTTTTTTTTGGGGGGGGGGGGGGGGGGGGGGTCTCATTATGCAACTATTACAGAAGGTTCAAATGCTCACTGATGCTCTGAAAGGAAAAAACATGCATTAAGAACTGGGGGTGAAAACTTTTGAACAGAATGGAGATGTGTACAAATGTGTCTAAATATCATATTTTTTCATTTAGTACTGCCCTTCAGAGGCTACAGAAGATACATACATGTTTCCCAGGAAACAAAATAAGTTACACACACAAAATAATACACAAAAATGCTGGAAAAACCAAAGAATTTCTGGGACCTGAAGAACAGCAGGCAGTTTGATTGTTTAGGACAAATGAGGGACACATGAACAACTATCAATAAACAAAAAAACACAGCTGTGCAGGGTTGCCATGTTTTCACAACAAAACCCGCCCAATTGCTACTCAAAACTAGCCCAATCGCGTTTTGAGGGGGGTTCCCTGTTAAAAATCGCATTCTGGGGTGTAAAATACATGTTTTTTTCGGAGGTTCCTCCGGAAAATTCGAATTCCAGGGGCTAAATATGATGTAATTGGGGTCGCTTCCATACATATCTATGGTTGCTTCAACCCGCCGACATAAAAACAACCCATGGCAACAGTGTTAAAGTAGCCCAATTCTGCGGGAAAACCGCAAACTTGGCAATACTGCAGCTGTGGATCATTCAGGTAACAACACAGTATTAAGAATCAAGGGGATGTAAACTTTTGAACCAGGTCATTTTTATAAATTCAATTATACTTTTCTAATGTGGACTACAACATCTGGCTGCAACATATTTTATGTGAAATATAAAGTATGTCATTTTGTATGATCCCTCTAATTTTAGTGAAATAATTAACATTTTGCAGATTCTGAATGGGGGTGTAAACTTTTGACGTCAACTGTACAACCATGCTGTTACATAATAAAGATTACTTTAACTGTGATGACAGCAAATGTAACTAATGTAAAAATGAGCATGCACTGTTAAATATCCAATATTTGATATGTTACTAATAACATGTGTCACGGATTGGCCAGGCTCTTCCACCACTCTCACACAGCGATCCCAATCACCTGAATACTAATCATGCACAGCTGCACCTAATTACTCTGCACACCATAAAAACACACACCTCTCACCAGTCATTGTCCGGGCTCGTTTCTACGAAGCGGACTCACCATTATTCCCTTTGTATACTTACCTGTTGTTACTTACCTGATCTCCGTTTGATTCCAGTCTGCTCAGTTTCCCACGTCTCCAGTCAGCGGTGTGTGTGCCGTCAGTTCGTCCGCTCAAGTCTGCATCTGGTGTGTGCATTTGGTCAGCTCTTCTCCTCCTGTCGATCCTGCAAAGGAATACGGACACGTCATCACCCCGGACAATCCTCAAGCAAACATTCTCTCTGAATTATCCATACTCACCTATCTCTGCACGTCATTGTTCTTCTATTTGCTCTGCTGTTAAAATAAATACCTATTACTCATCACTTACCTTGGTTGTCCGTCTGCTTCCGTAACAGAAGCCCGGACCTTTACAGTACCAGCATGAGCAATCCCGATCCGTTCCAGGAGCTGGTGGATTCATTGCGGAAAGTTTTGCTACAATCTACCTCACCAAATCTACCATCTGCACCACTTCCCGATGCACCACCAGCACCGAGCACTTCTTCGGCCAACATTCCTTCCAGTCCCATGGCTCGACCGGCGCCCTACTCTGGCGGGGCGGAGGAGTGCAACGGATTCCTGTTACAATGTTCTCTCATATTCACCATGCAACCTGCTTTGTATCCTACAGATCAGTCGAAGATTGCCTTCATCATATCGCTCCTTACTGGATCGGCCCTCCGGTGGGCTGAGACCATCTGGCAGCAAGCCGGGCCGGTAACTCACTCTCTGCAGACATTTGTAAATCACTTTAAGGAGGTGTTTGGTTGTTCGGATGGAGGGGTATCCGCTGGAGAGCAACTATATCATCTCAAGCAAGGAACGATGTCCACACAGGACTATGCTCTTCGTTTCCGCACGTTAGCTGCTGCCAGTGGATGGAATGAGCGATCCCTCCTTACCACCTACCGGCTCGGTTTGGAACCCAAACTCCGTCTGCAGTTGGCAACCCTGGACGACAACATTGGTTTGGAAAAGTTTATACAGCAATCTCTTCGCTGTTCGGATAGGATGAAGGCTTATCAGTCGGATCCTGATCTATTCACTCAAGCACTCCTCCGCCCGTCTGAGCCAGTCACCCCTCCAGAACCCATGATCATCGAGTCTGGCAGGCTCACGGCTGATGAGCGACAGAGGAGGCTGACCCGGGGTCTTTGTATGTACTGTGGTGCAAGCGGACATGTCAGGCTGAACTGTCCGCTCCGTCCAGTGACCTCCTCGGTGAGTGTATTCAATTCGGACATTGAGAAGATGCCTCCTCTCACTACCAATGTTCAGTTAACTACCCACTCACTCTCTGTTTCAGCTACCGCCCTTATCGACTCCGGGTCAGCAGGGAATTTCATCTCGCATGCCCTCTGTCGCCAGCTCCATCTCCGCACCGAAGCCTCGTCGAACATCTACCACATTCAACCCATAACCTTTAACATCAAGTCACAGGCACGTATTCATCGTAAATGTGAATCCATTATGCTACAGATCGGGTTATTCCATAAAGAGGAGATTCAATTTCTGGTTCTGGAGGGGGCCAATATGGACATTATTTTAGGACGCCCGTGGCTGGTGAAGCATGATCCCATCCTCTCTTGGGGCACAGGAGAGATCAAGAAATGGGGTGATGGATGCACACCAGACTGTTTTCCCGATCTTCCGTTGCAGATTCGAAAGCCCCTACCTGTCTGCGTCACGTCAGTTGAAAGCCCCGTCGAGAAACGATCTGTCCAGATACCTGACATCTACACTTCTTTCAAGGACGTCTTTTGCCCCAAGAGAGCTTCCCAGCTACCTCCACATCGGCCATGGGACTGTGCCATAGACCTGTTACCGGATGCTCCATTGCCCAGAGGGAAAATCTACCCGTTGTCGCTTCCGGAGACTAAGGCCATGGAGGAGTACATTCAGGAGGCTCTGAGTCAGGGGTATATCCGTCCTTCCACTTCACCCGCAGCATCCAACTTCTTCTTCGTGGCAAAGAAGGATGGAGGGCTGCGGCCGTGCATTGATTATCGGACTCTCAACCAAGGAACAGTGAAATTCCGTTATCCCCTTCCTCTCGTCCCTGCGGCCCTGGAACAACTTCGATCCGCCACCATCTTCACGAAGCTGGACCTCCGCAGCGCATACAATCTGGTGAGAATACGTGAGGGGGATGAATGGAAAACTGCTTTTGTGACCCCTACTGGTCATTATGAATATCGGGTGATGCCCTATGGTCTGGTCAACGCCCCCTCCGTATTTCAGAACTTCATCCATGAAGTACTCCGGGAGTTCCTCCACCACTTCGTCATTGTTTACATTGATGACATATTGATTTACTCCCGGAGTGAAGCCGAACATCGCCACCACGTTGCGGAGGTCCTGCAAACCCTCCGGAAACATAAGCTCTTTCTCAAAGCTGAGAAATGCTCATTCCATCTTCCATCCGTTCAGTTCCTGGGTTACATCATTGATCATCATGGGGTTCGTATGGACGAGGGGAAGGTCACTTCCGTTGTCTCCTGGCCAGAACCCACAACTATCAAAGAGCTTCAAAGATTTCTCGGATTTGCACATTTCTACAGACGTTTCATTCAGGATTACAGCATCATCACAGCTCCACTCACCAACCTTCTCAAGAACAAGCCCAAAGATCTTTCCTGGTCTCCCGAAGCCGTCGCAGCCTTCCAGGCCCTGAAAGAGGCATTCACTCAAGCCCCACTCCTGACTCACCCTGATCCAGACATCCCTTTCGTGGTCGAAGTGGATGCCTCGACCACGGGAGTGGGCGCGGTACTCTCCCAATACCACGGCACTCCCAAGTTACTCCATCCATGCGCCTATTTCTCCCGGAAGCTCAGCCCGGCGGAGAGGAATTATGACATCGGGAATCGAGAACTTTTGGCCATCAAGCTCGCCCTGGAGGAGTGGCGACATTGGTTGGAGGGTGCAACACATCCTTTCCAGGTAATCACAGACCATAAAAATTTACAATATCTCAGAGATGCTAAACGACTCTGCCCTCGACAGGCCCGCTGGTCCCTATTCTTTTCCAGATTTCACTTCTCCATATCTTACCGGCCAGGATCCAAGAATATCCGAGCAGACGCACTATCCAGACTTCACGATCATCAAGAAACCATTGAAACACCAGCCAAGATTCTACCAGATCACATTACTGTCTGTCCCATTGAATGGTCTGCCCCTCCAGCCGTCGCCACTCCTGAACCCAGACCTCCGCCGGGCTGTCCACCTAATCGGCAGTTTATTCCAACAAATCAACGGGTAGATCTCATCCACTCCACGCACACCTCCCTGGGCACTGGGCATCCCGGGGCCAACAATACTCTCTCGCTGCTATCCCAACGCTTTTGGTGGCCGGACATGGCAAGGGATGTGAGAAGGTATGTACAAGGCTGTAGAGAGTGTGCTATATCAAAGAGTCCACGTCATCTACCTGCGGGTAAACTCCATCCCTTGCCTATCCCGAACCGTCCCTGGTCACACCTAGGAGTAGACTTCATGACGGATCTTCCCTCTTCGGATGGTAATACCTGCATTCTTGTAATCATAGATAGATTCTCTAAATTCTGTCGTCTGATTCCCTTGAAAGGTCTGCCTACGGCCCTGGAAACAGCTGAGAATCTCTTCAACCATGTCTTCCGATGTTTTGGCCTACCTGAAGATATAGTCTCGGATAGAGGGCCCCAATTTATCTCCAGACTATGGAAAGCCTTCTTCAAACTCCTAGGTGTGACCGTTAGCCTCTCCTCTGGCTATCATCCGCAGACCAACGGCCAGACGGAGAGGAAGATCCAGGAAGTGGGACGGTTCCTCAGGACCTTCTGTCACGGCCACCAAAACTCCTGGAACCAGTTTCTGGGCTGGGCGGAATAC
Source organism: Cirrhinus molitorella (assembly GCA_033026305.1). Classification (NCBI taxonomy): domain Eukaryota; kingdom Metazoa; phylum Chordata; class Actinopteri; order Cypriniformes; family Cyprinidae; genus Cirrhinus; species Cirrhinus molitorella. Next base: position 5,400,162 of record CM065125.1, read on the forward strand.
GCCCAGAATTCACTGCGGCAACCCACCACCAGACTTACGCCATTCCAGTGCGTCTTAGGATTCCAACCTCCACTCTTCCCTTGGGATGGGGAACCCTCGGATGTGCCTGCAGTGGATCATTGGTTTCGGGAGAGCGAGAGGGTCTGGGACGAGGCTCATCACCATCTCCAGAGGGCAGTTCGCAAAGCTAAAGATATGTCAGACCGGAGGAGGATCGCAGGTCCCGTCTACGCTCCTGGACAAAAGGTTTGGCTCTCCACCAGAGACATCCGCTTGCGACTGCCCTCCAGAAAACTTAGTCCCAGATTTGTTGGCCCCTTCACCATCAACAGTCAACCCTGTCACCTATAAACTTCAGCTACCATCTCAGTACAGAATCCATCCCACATTTCACGTATCACTCCTGAAACCCTTTCACGACCCTCTGATTCCCTCCACAGAGCCTGGCCACGAAGAGGAACCCCCTCCACCACTGATGCTGGAGGAAGGCTCCATCTACGGCGTCGGAGGTTTAGGCCCTCAGGAGTGGGCCCTGGGGAGGGGGGTAATGTCACGGATTGGCCAGGCTCTTCCACCACTCTCACACAGCGATCCCAATCACCTGAATACTAATCATGCACAGCTGCACCTAATTACTCTGCACACCATAAAAACACACACCTCTCACCAGTCATTGTCCGGGCTCGTTTCTACGAAGCGGACTCACCATTATTCCCTTTGTATACTTACCTGTTGTTACTTACCTGATCTCCGTTTGATTCCAGTCTGCTCAGTTTCCCACGTCTCCAGTCAGCGGTGTGTGTGCCGTCAGTTCGTCCGCTCAAGTCTGCATCTGGTGTGTGCATTTGGTCAGCTCTTCTCCTCCTGTCGATCCTGCAAAGGAATACGGACACGTCATCACCCCGGACAATCCTCAAGCAAACATTCTCTCTGAATTATCCATACTCACCTATCTCTGCACGTCATTGTTCTTCTATTTGCTCTGCTGTTAAAATAAATACCTATTACTCATCACTTACCTTGGTTGTCCGTCTGCTTCCGTAACAACATGCAGCTCTAGTCGTATTTTATTTTTTGCATTCTGCATTGTTCCTGCTGCAAAAGTAAAGACCTGCGCTGCATTTTTAGGTCTTGACCCGCCAGTTGAGAAACCCTGCCTTAAATAAGATATGAAATTTCTAAAAGAATTATCCAGCTGTATCACTGTGGCAAGCAGGGCAATAGTTTCAGAGGTCAGGACTGCAAAGTCGAGTCACTGTTGACAAATTTGGTTATAAAATCTGAATCATGCTGGACTGTTCTTGCTACAGACAGCTGAGTAAGCTACTCTGGCATCAAAATCCATTTTTACCCTCAAGCCTAGGAGGCTATTCTTTAAACTGACAGACTACTTCTTCACTGCATAATAGCCAAAGCTGTCCTTCATAATATATTCGTCTCATTTAATGGGAAAATGCACATCTGACTGTTTAAAGACAGGGAGAGGAAAAAACGACACTGACTAAGAGGCAGAGAGATTTAAAACGCTCTCTGAATGCAGAAATGATGTTCAGAAGTGTCACACGGCTATTTTCTATTATATTTGAGCTAGCTTTTCTTCCCTTATTTGGGATATTGTTAGCAAGAAAAATCTGAATAAATTAACAAATATATAAATAAGTAATAAGGTACCCAAATAAGCAAAAAAGACATTTACCTTATTATGCATTATTTTTTAGCTCTGCAAAACCTGGTGAACTGTCCCCAAAGGCATCATAGGTGCACTCCTGACATTACAGTTGTTGAAAAGGTAGGAAATCTAATTATTGTGTGAAAAATGTTGATTAGAAATATACAGTTTATTCAGAAAAAGGTAAATATACCTCTAAAAATAAAACATATTAATAATACATCCTCCTTATTCTTCAAAGCGGAAGTAAGTCTATGGACTTCTGATTCATTCATCGCTATAGGGAAAAAACAAGACGAATAATGTGCAGACAACGGTAAAACTGTTTGCACTACAAACCATAATTAAGAATAGAATTAGAATAATTAGAATAATATGGTAAGACACAAATTTGCAGTATTGAGCAGCAATTTTGTACAGCTAAAAATAGCTGGATGTGAGACTGGAAGCCAGACCCATAAAATTTACAAATGGAAAAATAAGGTGGATACATATATAAATACACACCATTTTCAAGTTAATCTACTCTCCTGTCTAGTTTGTTTGTCGGACAACAATTTCGCCGTTATGATTGGTCAGATCACCTGTCAATCAAACTCCCCACAAAGGGTCAATTAAAACTCACTAGGATTAGTACCAGAGCTTTTAGATTCCAGGCCTGGCCTGCTATTGTCTCTAGGTTAAAAGATTCAGGCTAATATACAATATAATTGAACTGTAATGATCTGTAGCATCCGAAAGATCACAGTGGCCATTTGCCAATTGATTAAGAAGAGCCATGCTGAGTTGGAATCAGCCATGTCTGACAAATCAGAAGTCATTTGCATGAAGGGCATTGTGAGAGAGAGAAAGAGAGAGAGAGTCTTTCACCTGCTCTCAGAGGCCGCTTCAGAACTGCTCTTTTTCATATCGGGCTAATTAGTTAATTCTGCGGATAATTGAATCCCATCCCTCCTTAAGCCAGAAGCAGCCAAGGAGGTTCTTTCGAGACATTTCGAGGACTCTTTTACTGAAAGATACTTTTCTTTCTGTAATACAGTAAGGGGGAATTCACCAAGAATGATCTGCTGATATCGTTGCTTATTTGCATGTGCTATAAGGAATATGCCCAAGGAATTATCCACAAAACATTCCCAGGCTCTGCAGTCCTGCATTTCATTAAGATGTTAGTATAACATTATAATATTAGTGGTGTCAAAATTAGCGCGTTAATGCAGGCGATTCATTTTTGTATTTTTACACGATAAAAATATTTTTACGCAATTAACGCATTGCTGGGGCTAGGTTTAGCCAACCCACTCAAACTGTTAAAGAAATGCATTTATTTAGATGTGCAGAGTGTCTTTACGAGCATATATCAAACGCAGACTTTTCAGACGCACGCTTCAATTTCACTTCAGCACCAGATGCGAGTCAAACAAGCGTGGAAACGGTACCGGTGACGAGGAGCTTCAGGAGAACATCAGTGAACTGCGGTCAGATGAGATGTTGTCAGGCCATATGTCATAAAAAGAAAACTAATTTACCTGTCCTGTCAGCTGTTATACTGTGCTCGTAGCTCTTCAAGTGCATGCACAAATGTAAAAATATTCAAACCCAAATGAAACTGCCAGAATGCAATGTCATAGTCATGTCGTCAGTTAAGAAATGAGTTTACAAAAAAGGTGATTTAAGCTGCTTTACAACTGTGCATGTGCACATTTATTATTTATAGGTCACATTTAAAGGAGTGTCAGAAGTAGCAGCGGCAGCTTTTAAAGTAACAGCAGCCAAAACATCCTAATAACCAGCTGCTATGATGTCTGTTAATCAAAGAACAAAATTAAAAAGAGGGAATTAATAACTTAGTTGTAAGCTTTATCTTTTTATAATTTAGAATTTTAGATAATTTAGTGTTTGATAACTTTAGGCTATATTTTCTTGCTGAAGGGCACAGGTAGCTAGCATATATTATAGGGGTGTAGCGAGACACTTATCCCACGAGACCAGATGAGACACGAGACTGGGTTCATGAGAACGAGACGAGATTTAAAAAAAAAATAGTATTATTCAACTGAAAAACACAAAAAAATATAGGTGCATTTTGATATGAACTTGTACTTTATGAAATTAAACTTTACGTGTTAAGATACTTTCGTTTTGATCACTATTATAGACATTGAGTGTTTATCCCCAAACTATAAACTTTTATTCTAGTACTTCTGTTATTTAAATGTCTGTAACACAGAAATAATGATCATTATGTGATTGAAAGACAGGAATAAGATTGTGTTGGCCTTCAAACAGAGATCGCAATCTTTTTAGGATTAATCCTGCAGCTTAGCAAGATATATTTATGTTATTAAATGGATGTAACTGACCTATCGGTAAGCCCCGCCCATAGAATGCAGATGAGCCAATGGCAGTTGAGTATCAGCTGCACGGAGATAGAACTCGGACATCTGTAGGTTACAGCGCCATAGAGAATCATTGGTAGATCCGAAGCTCTCGTCGTTTTAATGGTGTTTATGCTACAAAAATAATAAAACGATGTGCCTGAGGTATCTGCAACACTGATTCCAGGTATCCTGAGAGGATTTGCAATGGAATTTGGAATTGATTTTATTATTTAACATTTATTTTCTGGTTGTCATACTCTCATTAAGTGGCCTTTTTCATCTGCTCAAGCAGGTAATGTCTGTAAATACTGTTAATATCTCTGGCTAAAACTAGCTAACGTTAAAGTTAGTGAGTCCATGCTAACATACAAACCTCAGCTAACTATTCTCACGTCATGTACAGTGTAAGTCAAAAACACATAAACGACGGTCTACATTTCAGTGCCTCTCCATATTAAACTGGTTAAATGTAAAATAATTAATCTTACACTGCGGTACATGAACAGTGTTGATCCTGGATGTTGTCATCATGTTACACACTATTTTTGTTTTCAAATCATTTATATATCTCTCCATGGCATATTAAAGCCCTACTTGAATGCTCCTTGACGAGAGGTGATCCTTCTATGTTCAAAATGTATCAAAAAAATCTTCGGACAAGGTTTCACACTGACAGCTGTCATTGTAAGACAGTGGGAAACTTTTTTTTTTTTTTTACAAACATTTGTTTGTCCGAAGCAGCAACAGTAACTAAGGGGGGTGGGGCTTAGCGATAGGTCAATTGTTTGATAATAATTGTTTAAATTAATATAAATAATAATAATATAATAATTTATACTTTTGACTCCGCGCCCCATAGCTAACTAACTTCACATTTAAGTACTACATAGTTCGCAGACGTTGCAGCATGTTTCAGCAATGCATTTTCAACATTTATAAAGTGTTTAGAAACAATTCTCAAAATTGACTTTACATGAACTTTAAAGAAATGTATACTTTAATTCTGTAATTGATCAAAAGTGGCACATTGTTACAAAAATATATACTGTAAGCACAAAACAAAATAGAATGATTTCTGAAGAATTATGTACACTGTAAAAAAAAAAAAAAGGTTTCAGCTTAAAAAAGTAAGTGTTCGTGCCGCTTTAAAATTTTAAGTTTAGCCAATATGAAATGTTAACTTGTACTACCTGAAAACGTGGATATTTGAGTTGAGTAAACTTAATTTTTTTAAGGCAGCATGAACACTTTTTTTTTTTAACAGTATAAAGACTGGAGTAATGGCTGCTAAAAATTCAGCTTGGCCATCACAGGAATAAATGACATTTTAAAATATATTAAATTCAAAACAGTTATTTTTAATTGTAATATTAAATATTAAAAATGTTAAAAAAAAAACACTTATGAATCCCAATATGTATACTAACCCAGCTAGAAATTTTTGGTTCTAAAAATGTTATAAGAACATTACCAAGCAATGTTCTAGCAATGTTTTTAGCGGGTAGTTTTATTTTAGTTCCCACAACATTCTCTCAAATGATAGGATAACATTCTCTAAACACATTCTTTAAATGTTCAGTGGTAACATTGTTAGAACATCATTCCCTAACATTCTTACAATGTTTTTAGCGGGTAGTTTTATTTTTGTTCCCACAACATTTTCTCAAATGATAGGGAAACATTCTCTAAACACATTCTTAAAATGTTTAGTGATAACATTATTAGAACATTATTCCCTAATGCTCTTTTAATGTTTTTAATGTGTAGTTCTATTTTTATTCTTAGAATGTTCTTTTTAAAGACTGTACAACATTTTCTAAATGCATGTTTGTAAAAACCAGTGAAAAACAAATTGTTCCTTATTCTATTATTTCTTTTTTACAGCATGCTTACTTTTAGTTCTTACAATGTTCTTCTGGTTGTTATGATAAACCAAAATGTTTTGTGATGATCTTCTAAACGTTTATTAATAATGGTGTTAGGACATTATATTTTAACATTATTAAGTTCAAAAATGTTTCAGTTATAATATTTTTGGAATACCATGCACTAACAATCCTATAACAACCCCCCCCCCCCCCCCACCCACACACACACACACACACACACACACACACACACACAGTCAAAAAAAGACAAAAAGAAATTTAGTACATTATTTAATAGTAAGAATATATTTAAATGAATAACATGAATGTATTTGTCTGCTCAAGGAACACAACAAACAGTTTTAAATATTTCAACATTTTTAACAGGAAACAATGCCTTTAAAAACTACAAAATAAAATAAAGCTTCCTGAAGAAAAAAAAAAAAAACTACAGCGGAAAAAAAAATAACTTTTGAATTTCAGCGTTTCACCCTCTGGTGCTCCTGCATGGTCCTGACACACTGATTGACTTTCAGCCAAGGATGGTACTTCATTATGCCCCTGAATAGACAATAATAATAATAATAATTTAAAAATTACACACACATACATCATGGGTAAAAGACACATACAAAAAATACATTTGTTTGTTCATTTTTGCTTAATTTGTTTACAGAAAGGAAACTCAAATGGCAAAAAGTGACATCCCATTTCTTTTCTTTATTTTATAAAACAAAATGTATCAAACTAATAAAAACAGTCCTTTATACAGTGATGCATTATTATTAACACGATAAGTGTTTAAAGTTGATTCTACAGCTAAAGATATCACATCAGTGCAACACACACTGAGGTACAAAGCATATAACTTACAAAATAAATAAGAGTTTAGCATTCAGATCGTTACATAGCAAATATGAAAATATTATGAAGTTTTTGAATTTGGCGGGGTTTGCCTGTATTCGTCATAAGGCTGCATGCACATAACTGAGATGCCTGTACCATGACGGTTCTGTATGAACACATGTAATGTGCCAGGCCTCGTTTTCATAGACACTAGGTTTGTTCTGTAGCTCACAGAGTACAGAGACATACTTGAGAGGAGAAGAGCTTCGGTTTGAATCTTGTGTAAGTATGATTAAAAAAAAAAAAAAAAAATCTCTGCAGTAAAAAAAAAAAACTTTAGGAGGGTTTTCACAGACAGGGTCACATTTATTGCTCATATTCCGTTTTGGTTAGCTGTTTAAGATTATTTTCTTTAAATGAGCCTTAGTCACATTTTCATTATGCTGTATAATGGTTAAAATGATTATAGCATTAATTGGCTCAATAATACCACAGATTCCTCAGGAATATCTCAGGACTAATATCAATTTGATTGATAAATAGCCAGAATCAAAAAGATAACTTAATTGAAAATGAAGAGTTCAGATGCAAAAACCTCCAAGTACAACTGATGTTATTCTTTAGAATTAGCATTTCTTTCTGGCTACTTTGTATAGGTTTCTATGTAAGTACTGGTACTTCTCAGTGTCTTGAGGCTGACATTTAGCACATTTTAAGTGAAAGTACTTGCACATACTATGTGTGGAGAGCATTCACTCAGCATCATTATCTAATTTTTTACCAAAATGGCTTTTGGAGGCTTTTGTATCTGAACTCTTCAAATATTTTTTAAGAAAACAACATTACACTTTGCAGTAGCAAATGCAGTACATAAACTGGCTGTATGGCACTTTTATTTGAGCAGAATATCTCAATGAAGACCACCGTACTCCCAATTTTGTCAGTGTTTTCTGATAATCAGTGCTTCTCCAACAGTGTAGAGAGAGCATTTCATTATACAAAATCTTTCAGTGATTAAACTATTGATATACATTTTGGAAAAGTTAACTTTATTATTATTATTATTATTTTATTCTAATTTTTTAATAGTTTTTTTTTACAAATTATATTTTAATTATGTGTATGTACTTCACTATTGTTTAATGACATTGGTTTGGCTTCTTCATTGCTAAGAAAAAAAGGCAGTTGACAAATGTTTTTCCCATTTTATGTTTTGTTCAAAGTAACAATAATAGGAATGGGGACACAATAACAATAACCCCTCTCCAAATTATATTAGTAGGGCTGAAAAGGTCTTAGTTTACAAAAGAACATTAAAATAACTTACGGATTATGGTGGGATACATAGCCAGGTCCTGGAAATTCCTTTTCCCCTTTCTACCCTTCAAACTCTAATTGGCCCAAAGGGCACTGGTTCCTGTTTGTGACCCTGGAGCACAAAACCAGTCTTTAGTCACTGGGGTATATTTGTAGCAATAGCCAAAAATAAATTGTATGGGTCAAAATGATCAAAATGATAAAAAAATAAATAAATAAATAAATTATGCCAAAAATCATTAGGATATTAAGTAAAGATCATGTTCCATTAAGATATTTTATAAATTTCGTACCGTAAATGTATGAAAACTTAATTTTTCATAAGTAATATGCATTGCTAAGAACTTAATTTGGACAAATTTAAAGGTGATTTTCTCAATATTTTTTTTTTTTTTTTTGCACCCTCAGATTCCACATTTCAAATAGTTCAAAACCTGAATCATCCCTGAAAAAGTTTCACAAGAAGATCATTGATATGTACTGTAACATTAACAGAAACACAAAGGACAATAATGTATGTTTGGAGAGGTGCTAAAACATTATATGGAAGTATTGAAAAATATTAATAACCTTATTTGAGCCATTAAATCACACTAGCTCTAAAAGTAGTCTGCCATTTCATAAATGTTTATAAAGAAAAACCTAACAGGCAGACAGTTGTAATGTATTTGCTAAAAATAAAAATACTAATAATAACAATGTGTTGCAGAAGCACATATTTATGGCAATGTAGAGAACAGAAGTTAACTTTATCTATTCTTTAACTTTATTATCTACTCTGCGCACTTCCCAATTAACGTACACCACCAAAACATGGCATGTGGCAATAATAGAACGGACACAACTACAGCCAGAAAGTAACCATACATGAAAATTGCTGCCTTCTATGCTTCATAAACATCTACACCTTTCCAACCCCTATACCCCTTATAATAATACAAATACAGTAATTACTGTTGTTCAGTGCAAGATGTGAAATATGGACATGCGCATTCCCAGCCCAATCTATTTATCTCATCCAATGCTAGAGAATCTGATGTTGTTACCGTTAAGCATGTTCTAATTAACATTAGTTTAAGCACGTAAGCAAGTAACATTAACATAGGTTAAGCATGTTGTATGCTTGTTTAGGCACCAAATTCTGAATGTAGGGGCTAACGTTAATTTTTTAACAGTCGGTCGCCACGTGAATTTCAAACTGATCCTGACCAAAACAACATTCTCAAAACATCCTCAAAATGTTGCAGTTGTAATAGTTTCGTTAACGCCACATTATGAGAACTTGCTATAAAAACATTCCGGTATCCAACAGCTCAATTATATCCTTAAAACGTTTTCCTAATGTGTGTGATTTAAAATGTAGGCTAATTTATACTTTAATGTAACGTTAACTTAAAAGTCGGTTGCGTCTGAATTTCGATCACTACTCACAACTGTGTCAATTCTAAACAGGCATTTTATGCTTCTGTTGTCTGTCATCATAGAACTATACACTGAGAAAAACCTTTAAATGGAAAACTTAAAAAAGAAGCATTAACTTACCTTTTCGCAGAAAACAGATTCAGATTGGCGCGGTTACGTGCCTCCACCGGTAACTTCCATCAGAGTTCCAGGCAATTTAATCACAGTTCGAAATTAATGCGCTGCCTTCCTTGAAACATGCTCGCGCATGCATACACAAATGCATTTTAAACTTACGGTGGTTCTTCGTCTCCACTTCCTGTATTCAAATTGTACACAAGTAATAGTAATAATGCTAACACTAATAAAGCAGTGTAATATTAATAAAATGCATTATTAATATTGAAAATGCTTTTACTAATGTATTTGTTATTTATTTGGCTATTTAATTTCATTTAACTAATATTTGTTACTGTTGTTGTAATATTAAATAAATGTTGGCTATTCAGTGCATATAGTTTTAAGGCTTAGTTAAGGCTTAGTTTAAGGCTTCTTATCACATTTTTTTCTTCAAGAAATCCAAACCACATCAATTTTACTATTAGGACTGTATGCAATAATGTATGAAAAATAAAAACATCTGTAATACTTCAAATCAAGAAATCAAAATTTTTCAACCAATTTACATTTAAAGTTTTATTTATTCCCCCCCGCCCCCCCCCCCCCCCCCCCCACAGGTAAACAGACCTAAACAATTTAACTGATACCTCAACAACATCCTCAGAACATCCTCCAAATGATGCATGTCAAATGTTGTAGTTTTATTAATGCATCATATTACAAGAACATATTATACAAAAAAAAATTAATAAATAAAAATTAGACCATCTCAGGCCTCAATGATCTTCTCATAACGTTCTCCTGATGTGACTAAGAGAATGTTCCTCCATTATAATCTTGAAACATTGTAGAAATGTTTTTTTTTTTTACAACATTATAGAATCTGTTACCTTAACAACATCCTCAAAACATTGTCAAAATGTTAGGGGTCAAATGTTCCAGCTTTGTTATTATGTCACATTACCAGAACGTTTTCTTAAAACATTACAGAAACTTAGGCCTCAATGATCTTCTCATAACGTTCTCCTGATATGACTGAGAGAATGTTCTGTCTTTGTTATCTTGAAACATTGTGCCAATGTTTTATTGAGAATATTGTGTAATTTGTTACCTCACCAACATCCTCACAACGTCCGTAAAATGTTGCAGAAATAATGTTCTCGCTTTATTAATATTTAACATTATAGGAACATTTTCTGAAATGAGAAACATTCTTTAAACATTTTTTGAACATTACATTCAAATGTTTTTTCTGAAACATAAACCAAACATGTACGGAATGTTAGTCAATGTTCTGAGAACATTCCCTGCTAGCTGGGAAATCAGTTTTTTGTTTTTTTATGCTGAAGTTCACCTATAATACAACTGCTTAGTGAATTCATCCTTGAGCATTGTGTTGCATTATGTGGAAATAATTTCACTGTCTAAAAAAGTACAGATAGCTGAAGTATCCAATTGTGAGTGACCTCTCTCTTTCATTTCCTACCATTCAAACCTAATATAACATGCAACCTTGAACAGCTACAAATAAGATCTAAAGCAGAGAGATCTGACCATGGTCTTGTGGAATTATATGTGGAATCTATATAAACTCTTCTTAGCAAAACATTATTTTCCATGTTTGCGAAATATATTTAATGTTCAAACTCATAGATGTCTCTGTAACCGTCCATCCAAGGACAGTTATGCCTCCCGGCTCTCTCTATACTTACAGCTCTGAGAGGGGAAATTCTTGCTAAATCCCTGCCATCTCTTTTCCCCATTTGTTTTTTTCTGCCTGAATTGTTTAAGTAATTGAATTGGTTTTTGCCCACTGATGGTTTCAACAGTACACCAATTTTCATGTGTATATTCACCCGCCTCACATATATTGACTAATTGTCCCCAGTGTACATTTTGCTTTAATTTATTGAATCGCTTCTACCTCACCTCAATTACAAATCAGTCAAAATTAAATCAATAGATATATGTGTGGCTGCAGTAGCTCAGTTTAATAGCTATGTTAAATCAGACGCTGTGCTACAGGAGGATACCGAATGAAAAACAGCATTTCTTGCAACTTCCTTAGACCAGATGAGATCAGTGTTAATTCATTATTATTCTTCTCTAATTAGATCACAACAAACACATTGTTTTCTCATTCCTGAATCTAATCAGCAGCTCATAATTGATCGCTTAGAGGTTTTACAAGGTGCTTTCAACAACAAAGAACCTTTGCCAATGCAACAGCATCTGGATGAGAAATGCATTGTACCCTGTTTCAAAATAAGTAATATAATCATAATCAAATTAAAACCATGGAGAATAGAGAGAATTATCTATTATTACAAAGTTTATAACCTAATTTGAGAGTGTTTTAATAGTTTGCAGCATCACTATCTGGGTTTCATGGAAGCCTGTTCCGCGCAACTTTTTATCTCGCAATTCTGACATTTTTTTCTCAAGATTATGAGATATTAACTCACAATTCTGACTTTTTTTTCTCAGAATTGCATGACATGAAACTCACAATTGCAACAAATAAAATCAGAAATGCATGATACAAGCTCACAATTGTGAGTTATAAAATCACAATTGTAAGAAATAAACTTAAAGAATTGCAAGATACAAATTCACAATTCTGACTTTGTTTCTCAGAATTGAGTGATAAACTCATTTGTGAGTTATTAAATTAGTAAAATTGTTTTTACAATTGTAAAAAGTAAACTCACAGTTCTGACTTTTTTCTCATAATTAATTGTGATAAACTCACAATTGCGACAAATAAAGTCAGAATTACGCTATAAACACAATTCTGACTTTTTTCTCAGAATTTCGTAACAAACTCAGAGATATAAACTCACAATTCTGACTTTTTTTCTCAAAATTGCATAATATCAACTCAATTGTGAGAAATAATGTCAGAATTATGAGTCACAACGCTGACTTTTTTTCTCAGAAGTGCATGATAGAAAACTCACAATTGCAACAAATAAAGTCAGAAATGCATGATCATGATTCTGAAGCTTGTATCAGTAAGAAATAAACTTAATAAAGTAAGAACTGCAAGAACTGTGTGAATTATAAAATCACAATTATAAAACGTAAACACAGTTCTGACTCACAATTGTGAGTTATAAAGTCAGAATTGCAAGATATAAACTCACAATTCTGACTTTTTTTCTCAGAATTGCATAATATAAACTCACAATCGTAAGAAATAAAGTCAGAATTGCAAGACAAACTCAAAATTCTTGCTTTTTCTCAAAATTGCATAATCTAAACTCACAATTGTAAGAAATAAAGTCAGAATTGCGAGACAAACTCACAATTCTGACTTTTTTTGTCAGAATTGCTTAATCTCAATTGTGAGAAATAATGTCAGAATTACGAGATATTAACTCACAATGCTGACTTTTTTCTCAGAATTGCATGATATAAAACTCACAATTGCAACAAATAAACTCAGAAATGCATTATACAAGCTTGTATCAGTAAGAAATGAACGTAATAAAGTAAGAATTGCAAGATATAAATTCACAGTTCTGACTTTGTTTCTCAGAATTGCGTGATAAACTCATTCGTGAGTTATAAAATCACAATTGTAAGAAATAAACTCACAGTTCTGACTTTTTTCTCAGAATTTCATAACAAACTCATAATTGTGAGTTATAAAGTAAGAATTGCATGATATAAACTCACAATTCTGACTTTTTCTCAAAATTGCATAATATAAACTCACAATTCTGACTTTATTCTCAGAATTTCAAGCTCACAATTGTGAGAAATAATGTCAGAATTGTGAGATATTGTCGGCGCTGATAGCCTTGTGGTTAGTGCGCCAACATATAGTGCTGTTGCGCTACGGGCGTCCCGAGTTCGAATACAGGGCTCAAGGACCTTTCCCGACCCTACCCCCTTCTCTCTCTCTCCCACTTCGCTTCCTGTCAGTAATGATCTGTCCTGTCCTAATAAAAGCCAAAAAGGCCAAAAATAAATCTTTAAAAAAAAAAAAAAAAAAAAAAAAAGAATTGTGAGATATTAACTCACAATGCTGACTTTTGCGGGATATAAACTCACAATTGCGCGCTAAAGTCAAAATTGCGAGATATAAACTCAAAATTGCAAGGAATAAAGTCAGAATTGCCTTTTTCTTTTTATCTCGCAATTCTGATTTATTATTTTTTTTTTTTTTACATAATTTTCACCTTATTTGTCAGAATTGCAAGTTTATGTCTCGTAATTCTGACTTTATAACTCGCAATTGCAAGTTTATATCAGGCAATTCTGAGAAAAAAAAATATTTTGTGGCGGAAACTGACCTCTATAGGGTTTCCAGCCACATGTTTTTATGCAAATATTTGTATAACATATTTAAAAAATAAAAAATAACAAAAAGTGTTAAAAAGGTAATCCATACAACTCCACACTATGAATTAACTTCTCGTGAAGTGAAAAGCTGTGTTTGTAAATGTGACTCTCACATGTGACTCTCATTCTGACAGCACCCATTCACTGCAGAGGTTTAACTACTGAGCAAGTAATGCTAAATTTCTCCAAATCTGTTCCAACGAAGAAATATCAGTTCCCGTGGCTTTGCATTTATATTACGAAGAAACTGTCACTATGTCCTATAGATTCAAACAGCATGGTCCTAAAGCTTATCATTCTTTCCTTTGCTGTGAAATGGTTCAAAAGTCAAATTTCATGCAGTATTTCTGCACCATGAAACACCTGCATTGTCAATGCAAATCTAACAGATGGGGGATGGGGGGGGGGTCACATTACTGTGAGGTCTTTGATTTGCAGCTGAATCGAATTCAGCAAAAAGCCAAGCATGAATGTGTAGATAGAAGCAGCAGTTACTTTCACAGTGCTTCCTTGAACCATGTCCTTGGAGCAACTGACTGCAGGAGCTTGGTCAACTGAGACACTACAGTTAATACTGTAAGGTGTTGTAAACCCTATACTGTACAGATGAATGTCTTTTTATCGCAGCCTGCAGTAACTGCAATAAGACCTCTGAGGTTATATTCCTCTGAATCCCCTCTCTACCAGTTATGAAAAACTGCTAAGTTTGTTATATAACTTACATTAAGGTATCCTCCGCTCTAGTCAGTAGCAGACATGATCACAGGCGACACAAGGGCAGCAATGTTCGGCACGGAGCGCTGACCCTGAACACAGCTGTCACACACATTTCTCTCATCCAAAACACTTTGTGAAATCACAAAATAAGATGCAAAATATCAGGGATGGTAAAGACATTTATAATGTTACAAAAGATTCCTATTTCAAATGCTGTCTGTGCCAAATACACTCCTTCAGGGTTCGAATACGTTTCGACATGGTACTGAACTTAGTAGTATCGTTGCCGTCTATGCAGGGTCCGAAAGCTCTCAGATTTCATAAAAAAAAAACTTTAATTGTGTTCCGAAGATAAACAAAGGTCTTACATGTATGAATTAACATGAGGGAAATTAATGAATGACAGAATTTTCATGTTTGGCTGAACAATCCCTTTAAGAAACAACAGTGCATAAATAACCGTACACGTTTTTTTGTTTTCAAAGTCATTTCAGTAAAATAATCGGTACTTATTACTTCAGGACAGACGATATGTCTACACACATTTCCCACTCATTCTGTATGTGTTGTTTGTACAGCCTTTCACAAAGACTGGAGTACTATTGTTTAAATGAGCTGCCACCACGTTGCACGCCAGTCTGTTATTAACATCGATTTCAGATTTACCCGCCTCTAAATGTCAAAGAAAAAATATTATAATTTTACATGCCAGTTTCCCAACCCCTTCCTGTCTAAATGGGTGTTTTTTGCCCACAGTAAGCTTCATGTTGCAATTCAAACGTCTTTCTGTTGATTGTAGGTCCTGGATGAACAGGCAGCATCCACTGCTTTCGAACTTTACAGGAAGAGGATCCTAGCTGCCATTAGCATCTAGCTCAGCGGCAAGGCATCCTTTTCCCTATAATGAGCTTTTCAACTGTATTCCACATAGTAGTCAAGTAAAATAAGACTACACTGTTATCCATAAGGTGGCAGAGCTTGGCGGAGAAACAATCAGTGTGGAAAATAACATTCCAAAATAGCGTAGAAATTGGATATGGGAGGAAATGAAAAATAAACTATGAATGCTTTTTGCCTCAAAATTATTGAATGCTTGGGTAAAGAAAAAAATACATGAGGGGGCAACTTTTCAAGCTTTGAGCTACAAATGGAATTTGTGTACTGTACTGGATCCAAATAAAAATACAATATGTTTTGAGTTAGAGTTTTTGAAATGTGTACATCTACCAAACAATCTTCAAAACTCAAAAGAGAACAGCTACGACTGGATTGTTGAGAACAGTGAAAAAATCATTCGTTTGAGTCAGTTCTTTTCAGTGAATCAACTGATCCAGTTTATGAATCTGAATTATTCAGGAATTCAACTCACTGATCATCCATATATTAAGATTTACATTTAGTTATTTAGCAGACGCTTTTACCCAAAGCGACTTACAAATGAGGACAATGGATGCAATCCAAATCAACAAAAGAGCAATGCTCTGACAAGCGCTATGACAAGTCTCAGATTAGCTTAGTGCAGTACACATAGCAAGTTTTTTTTTTTTAATTATATAGTAAATAAAAAAAACAGATAGAGTAGAAAAAGAATAGAGCAAGACAGTGTTTTTTTGACAAAAAATAATATTTTTTTTTTTTAAAAGATAGAAAGATAGAGAATATAGATGACAAAAAATAATAGAGAATTTTTTTTAAGAATAGAAATAGAAATAGAATAGAATAGAGAGTGCTAGATTTAGAGGGTCAAATAAAGACGGAAAAGATGTGTTTCTAGCCGATTCTTGAAGATGGCTAAGAACTCAGCTGCTCGGATACTGAATAAAGTTATCAAACACTAAATACTAAATTAAATATACAGTTGAGGTCAAAAGCCAAAAAAGTGTCAAAAAACTTTATATAAAGGTAAGGCCTGCTGTTCTTCAGAAAAATCCTTCAGGTACCACAAATTCTTTGGTTTTCCAGAATTTTTGTGTATGTGAATCATTTCCAACAATGACTGTATGGTTTTGAGATCCATCTTTTGACACTGAGGACATTTCTACTATTACTATTACTATTGAAGGTTCAAAATGCTCACTGATGCTCCAGAAGGAAAAAACATGCATTAAGAGCCAGGGGGTGAAAACTTTTTGAATTTGAAGATTAGGATAAATTTAATTACTTTGTCTTCTGGGAAACATGTACTAAATAAAAAAAAAGTATATGATATTTAGTCAAATTAAGAAAAATTAACATTTCTCCATTCTGTTCAAAAGTTTTCACCCCCAGCTTTTAATGCATTGTTTTTTCCTTCTGCAGCATCAGTGAGCATTTGAACCTTCTGTAATAGCTGCAAGCCCCTCAGTGTGAAATGATGAAAACCAAATAATTTGTGGGACCTGAAAGATTTTTCTGAAGAACAGCAGGCAGTTTAACTGTTTAACAGGATAAACAAGGGTCTCATAAACAACTATCACTAAACCAAAACAACACAGCTGTGGATTATTCAGGAAACGACAAGGGGATGTAAACTTTTGAACGGGGTAATTTTTATAAACTCAACTATTATTTTCTCTTGTGGACTATATGTAAACATCTTTTATGTGAAATATCTTATTCGGGTCATTACCAAATAAACAATAACATATCACCCCTCTTATTTTGGTCAAATAAATAACATTTTGCAGATTCTGAAACTATATTATGCAAACTTTTGACCTCTAACACCCTCCAGATGTGGTTAAATATGACATCCTATAAATACTTCATCATCACACTTTAACATCTGGTTGCTTAGACCAAAGTTCCATATAATAATGATCTATTTTCACTTAGGTGTAGCTGAGAGTGTCTAGCAGGAATTCAGCAGGACGGTCCAGAAATATTCCAATCAACAACTTGAAAATATATATTTAAATATCACACTGCATTTATTAAAAATTGTTTGTGTGAAGGCAGCACTTCCAGCTTTTAACAAATAAATAAAAAAATACAAGCATCTTATCATGGCACTTGGCATAGCACTTACATCCCGCAGGTCAAAGGTTGACTCCATTGAAAATACCAATGAGCACTCAGCAGTCCCTCATCTGGCAGTTCTGTGTCGGTACCAAAAGACTCTTGTAGCCTTGGCCAGACTATGTTCTCTGCTTATGAATTCAGTGCATTTATAATGTAGCGAGGTCACTGGGGCAAGGATGGGCTATGCTTGCTAAGGACATCAAACATCCTTCAGTGTCTCTCTCTCTCGGTCGGTCTTTGAGAGGTCTATGCATTTATTAAACAGCCATCAGATTTGCTGTGCAATCAGGCATCAGTTTGTATTGAAGTGCTTGGGAATTTAAATGAAGAGGCGGGTCATCTGTTAAAGGGATAGTTCACCCAAAAAGTAAATCCTGTTATCATTTACTTACCCTCATGCCATTCGAAATCTGTGTCACTTTTCTGTGGAAAAGGAAACCCCTGGTATTAAGACTTGTATGGCTTAATATATAACGTAAATTATGTCTCTTACTGAAACATGTAGCGTTATTATTTAAAAAAATTCACTTAGTTTTCTACATATTTTGGACGAAGGGCCATTATTTTGATGATGTAAAATGGTTGCACTAAGTGACTAGTGGTGCTTACCTGTTGCTATTTTTGTCGCGACACAACTCAGAATACACAACTCAGAAAATAAAATACTGATACAATTGTGGTTTTCAGTTTCAGTCGAAGTGCAACAAGTGAAGTAATTATTCATTGCTTTCCTAGAGATAAGAAGATGAGAAAAAATGGGAAAGAACTTTTTAAAGACCTGCGTCTTTGTTCTCTATACTTTAGCCCTGATGCCTTTGAGGCTTTTAGTAGACCACAGCTATTAAAAGAGCTTACAAACAGCAGAGTTTAGAAATGCTAGATGCCAGAGCTCACATAGTGAAAGCATTTCACGTCATAATGGTAACCCCACCTTCACCCCACAGTCCAAAACAAGTATAAAACAATCTGGTGTTGGTATCTTTCATAGGTTTTCTACTACATATTTCAGTAAGAGACATCATTTACATTAAGTCTTAATACTCTGGGGTTCCCTTTAAATGGTATGTTCTTAAATTTTAGCTAGTTCCTCAATATGGAGTCATATTAAGTCATATTTTACTTTTAGGGTTCATTTGTTGATATAAGAGCAAAAGAAATAAACAGATTTAATATTAAAAGAAGCGGCATATTCAAACAACTTGTGAAAAACATTTTTGGTCCTCAAGCTAGAACCATCCTTTTGTACTGCACTCCTCAGCAATATACTAATGTCAGCTGTGATTTTAAAATAGATCAAAACTGTCATTTTCAGGAATTTTTGTTTCTCTTCTCCAAAACCTACTATGACCCTCTGATAGTGCTTTGTGTAAGTTGGATTCAACTCAGGAGAAAGCCATTCTTTGTAGACTCAAAAACGCCTGTCAGAGCTGACCAGATACATTGCTTTAACAGACAGCGAGAACGAGCGTGGAATAAAAAGCGAGTTCATCCTCGAAAGCCAGAGGCTACAATTACGCGCTGGGAGAACCCCACTCAAAAAGCCCCAAAGGAAAGCAAGCGGATGTCATGTAGAACTCAGAGTCTCGCCGAGATGAAACGGGCCAAATGCCTAGTCAGTAGAATTAAGAGGTCAGAGATATCAAAGCAATGGAGTATATGGCTGGGAGCAGTTTGTGAAGACCCAGTGAAGGACTTGTTGTCATCAGAGCTTGTTTACCTTTATCAGCGTGAGGCGTGTCCCCTCAATGCACACTTGCGCTTATTCACACGGCATGTCCCCTAAAGGCTGAGAGGAAAAGAACATATAGGATAAAGCTTCAAAGCAAAAGATTCACTTGTTGAA
Source organism: Cirrhinus molitorella (assembly GCA_033026305.1). Classification (NCBI taxonomy): domain Eukaryota; kingdom Metazoa; phylum Chordata; class Actinopteri; order Cypriniformes; family Cyprinidae; genus Cirrhinus; species Cirrhinus molitorella. Next base: position 5,419,671 of record CM065125.1, read on the forward strand.
ACAGAAATACCTACATGTACACCATGAAACAGTACAACAGTAAAAAATATAGATATTTTTAGTAGGTTGCTATGTGATTGCTAGGGTGTTATGGGCAGTTGGCATTGCCATGCAGTTACTGAAGCGTTTTAAATGTTTTAGAGCACTGCTAAGGAGTTTCCAGGGTTTTGTAATGTCAATACTACAGTGTTTAGCACATTGCTATGAAGTTACTACGATACAATAGGTGGTTGCCAGGGTGTTGCTATGTGGATACTGAAGTGTTCCAAGTGTTTCGCATGTTGCTATACAGTTGACAGAGTCCTATATGCATTTACTAAGTATTTTAGAACATTGCTATGGAGTTTCCAGGGTGCTGTAATATGGGTACTAAAGTGCTTAGCACATGTAATGGGTGGTTTCCAGGGTGTTGCTATGTGGATACTAAAGTGATCCAAATGTTTAGCATTTTACTATGCAGTTGCCAGGGTGCTGCTATGCAGTTAATGTGGTGTTGGCATGCAGATGCTAAACCATTTAGCATATTGCTATGCAGCTGATAATGTGTTACAAGTGGTTTCTAGGGTGCTGCTATGCAGTTGCCATGGTGTTACTATGTAAATATTAAAGTGTTCCAAACATTTTGCATGTTGCTATGCAGTAAACATGCTGTTGTTTTGTAGATGCTGAAGCATTTAGCATATTGCTTTGCAGTTGATAAGGTGTTACAAGTGGTTGCTAAGGTATTGCTATGCAGCTGCCATGGTGTTACTATGTGAATACTAAAGTGTTCCAAGTGTTCAACATGTTGCTATGTAGTTACTGTCTTGGTATGTAGATGCTGAAGCATTTGGCACATTTCTATGCAGTTGCTAGTGTTATAGGTGGTTGCAAGAGTGTTGCTATGCAGTTGCCGTGGTGTTATTATGTGAATACTAAGGTGTTCCAAGCATTTAGCATGTTGCTATACAGTTAACGTTATGTGGATATTAAAGTGTTTCCCACATTGCTGTGCAGTTGCTAGTGTGTTATAGGTGGTTGCAAGGGGGTTGCTATGCATATAGTAAAGTGTTCCAAGTGTTCCACATGCTGCTATGCAGATGTCAGTGTGTTGTTATCCAGATACTAAAGTTTTCAGCACATTGCTATGCAGTTGCTAAGGTGCTAAAGGTGGTTGGCAGCGTGTAACAATGCAGATACTGTTCAGAGTTCAGATTTTTTAGCATGTTGCTAGGGTGTTATGTGTAACTGCCAATGTGTTGCTATGCGGACACATAAGTGTTTCAAGCTTTCACCATGTTGTGACGCAGTTGCCAGGGTGTTTCTATGCCCAAGAAGTTGCTATGTGAATACTAAAGTGTTTCAAGTGTTCAGCATATTGCTATGCAGTTGATAAGGCGTTACAAGTTGTTGCTAGGGTGTTGCTATGCAGATAGTGTTCCAGTTGTTTAAAATGTTGCTTCGCAGTTGATCTGGTGTTGTTATGCAGATGATAAAGCATTTAGCACATTGCTATGCAGTTGCTAAGGTGCTACAGGTGGTTGACAGTGTGTTACAATGCAGATACTGTTCAGAGTGATTTTTTAGCCTGTTGCTAGGGTGTTATGTGTGGCTGCCAGTGTGTTGCTATGTGGACACTTAAGTGTTTCAAGTGTGCATTTACCATTATGCTATACTAACTATATTGTTAACATGCTGCTGTTATGCAGATATTATAGCATTTTGCACATTGTTATGCAGTTGCCAGTGTGTTATTGGTGGTTGCTAGGGGGTTGCTTTGCAGACACTAAAGTGTTCCTAATGTTCCATATGTTGCTATGCAGTTGACAGGGTGTTGCCATGTTGTTACTAAACAGTCTGGAGTGATTTTGGTCCATTACCATGCAGTTGCCAGGGTGTTGCTATGTGTATACTACAGTGTTGCTATGCAGTTGATAGGTGCTATGCACCTTAGTTGTTTCTAGGGTGTTACTCTGCTGATAGTGTTCCAATTGTTTAACATGTTGTTATTCAGTTGCCGTGGTGTTACTATGTGAACACTAAAGTGTCCAAAGCATTTAGCATGTTGCTATGCAGTTACTAGTGTGTTATAGGTGGTTGCAAGGTTGTTGCTTTGCCGATACTAAAGTGTTTGACATGTTGCGATACAGATGTCAGGGTGTTGCTATGCAGTGTTCAACACACTGCTATGCAGTTGCTAAAGTGTTACAGGTGGTTGGCAGGGTGTTGTTATGTGGATACTAAACTGTTCAGAGTGATTTTAGCCTGATTTTAGTGATTTTAGTTATAGGTGGCTGCCAGTGTGTTGCTATGCAGACACTTAACTGTTCCAAGCATTCAGCATGTTGCTATGAGGTTTCCAGGATGTTGTAATATGGAAACTAAAGTGTTTAGCACATTGCTACACAGTTGCCAGGGTGTTGCTATGCAGATACTAAAGGGTTCAGGAATATGTTTCCTAAAAGCATTGTTAATTAACAATGGTCACAGGTTTTTAGCCAGTTGCTGTGCAGTTTCTAGGTTGATCTGGAAGGTTGCTTACTGGCCCAAATAGCCCAACTTTCAAGTTTAATCTCCTTAAGTGCAAGTTTGTAGGTAAGTGAATGTTTATCATCAAAAAGTAAGTAAGCCTCTCCTAAAAGTTGCACAATTTATTGTAGTGAACACCTTAAGCAAAATCTACTAATTATTAACAAGAAGACGATGCAAGTTTAAAAATAACCTATTAAAATTATTATCCGTAGCATTACTTAGCATGATTGCAACACTATGTCCTGAGGCAGACATTCCCATTTATATACAGCCTCAGCCCTGAAATGGATTACAATCTGAAACCATAATTCATTCATTCTCATAACCAGAATATAATAGATGGTTCATTTCATGCTATCAAGCAACATTACACAGCTTTGTACCTAATATTCTTCTGTCTGTGATCTTTCCTCCTGCTGATCCTCTGAGTCAGCCAATGTAAACAGTGAGGAAAAGATAAAAACAAGAAGCTGTCAGATGAACAATACAGAAATGATACCGGGTTTCAGCTTGTGTACAGAGAAGGGGTGTACCGAAGTGACAAAGTACAGTGCGTTGATTCAGGCAGGGATCTGAAAGCATAAAAAATATGTCAGAAAGAGCTTTTGATTGGTTTATTAAAGTCAAACCCTGACTCAGCTTTGAAATAGTCCTTTGGGATTAGATTTTTTTACCCCCTCATGTAAATGTATTTAAATGTAACTTTTCAACTTATTCTGGATAATATTCAGCACTTACAGGTCCTTCTCAAAAAATTAGCATATTGTGATAAAGTTCATTATTTTCTGTAATGTACTGATAAACATTAGACTTTCATATATTTTAGATTCATTACACACAACTCGAAGTAGTTCAAGCCTTTTATTGTTTTAATATTGATGATTTTGGCATACAGCTCATGAAAACCCAAAATTCCTATCTCAAAAAATTAGCATATTTCATCCGACCAATAAAAGAAAAGTGTTTTTAATACAAAAAAAGTCAACCTTCAAATAATTATGTTCAGTTATGCACTCAATACTTGGTCGGGAATCCTTTTGCAGAAATGACTGCTTCAATGCGGCGTGGCATGGAGGCAATCAGCCTGTGGCACTGCTGAGGTGTTATGGAGGCCCAGGATGCTTCGATAGCGGCCTTAAGCTCATCCAGAGTGTTGGGTCTTGCGTCTCTCAACTTTCTCTTCACAATATCCCACAGATTCTCTATGGGGTTCAGGTCAGGAGAGTTGGCAGGCCAATTGAGCAGAGTAATACCATGGTCAGTAAACCATTTACCAGTGGTTTTGGCACTGTGAGCAGGTGCCAGGTCGTGCTGAAAAATGAAATCTTCATCTCCATAAAGCTTTTCAGCAGATGGAAGCATGAAGTGCTCCAAAATCTCCTGATAGCTAGCTGCATTGACCCTGCCCTTGATAAAACACAGTGGACCAACACCAGCAGCTGACATGGCACCCCAGACCATCACTGACTGTGGGTACTTGACACTGGACTTCAGGCATTTTGGCATTTCCCTCTCCCCAGTCTTCCTCCAGACTCTGGCACCTTGATTTCCGAATGACATGCAAAATTTGCTTTCATCCGAAAAAAGTACTTTGGACCACTGAGCAACAGTCCAGTGCTGCTTCTCTATAGCCCAGGTCAGGCGCTTCTGCCGCTGTTTCTGGTTCAAAAGTGGCTTGACCTGGGGAATGCGGCACCTGTAGCCCATTTCCTGCACACGCCTGTACACGGTGGCTCTGGATGTTTCTACTCCAGACTCAGTCCACTGCTTCCGCAGGTCCCCCAAGGTCTGGAATCGGTCCTTCTCCACAATCTTCCTCAGGGTCCGGTCACCTCTTCTCGTTGTGCAGCGTTTTCTGCCACACTTTTTCCTTCCCACAGACCTCTTGCTTGAGGGTGTCAATGATGGCCTTCTGGACAGCAGTCAGGTCGGCAGTCTTACCCATGATTGCGGTTTTGAGTAATGAACCAGGCTGGGAGTTTTTAAAAGCCTCAGGAATCTTTTGCAGGTGTTTAGAGTTAATTAGTTGATTCAGATGATTAGGTTAATAGCTCGTTTAGAGAACCTTTTCATGATATGCTAATTTTTTGAATTTTGGAATTTTGGGTTTTCATGAGCTGTTTGCCAAAATCATCAATATTAAAACAATAAAAGGCTTGAACTACTTCGAGTTGTGTGTAATGAATCTAAAATATATGAAAGTTTAATGTTTATCAGTACATTACAGAAAATAATGAACTTTATCACAATATGCTAATTTTTTGAGAAGGACCTGTACACTTACACAAGGGCCACATTAAAAGGATAGTTTACCCAAAAATTAAAATTCTGTCATTGATTACTCACCTTCATGTTGTTCCAAACTCGTAAGACCTCCATTTATCTTTGGAACACAAATTAAGGTATTTTTGATTAAATCCAACAGCTTTCTGACCCTGCATAGACAGCAATGCAACCATCAAGTTCAAGGCCCAGAAAGATACCAAGAACATCTACAAAAAAGTCCATGTGACATCAGAGGTTCAATCTCGAATAAAGTCGTTATTTTGGTTTCCTTTGCACACAAACAATATTCTCATAGCTTCATAACATTATGGTTGAAGTACTGATGTCTCATGGCTATCCGATCCGCCTAAAGGTAATAAGTACAGATCACCTAACATACAAAAAGAAATATATTATTCTGCTTGTGAATATATGACAAATGCTTCTATCCAGTGTGATTTTCATTCAATAGCACACACATATGAAACTCTTTCTCTATTTATATATGCACCTTTCAATGTCTCTATATTTATCTATAATATGGTATAGAGATGTATATGCATCTCTGCCCTCTCTCTCTCTATATATATATAGATGCATCAATTTAGATAGATAGACAGACAGATTTTAGCTGACTAGTATACCAGATTTTGCAGCTTCAGCGCATATATTTCCCTGTCCAGAAGAAAGTAGAGGCTGTTTATTCCTTGCCTGAGATTTGGGAGCTGTGATTATCTGTTCTGCTCCTTTAATGAGCGAATGAAAGCTCAGATCGATACATTACCTCAAGCTACTCTGACACCCTGTGCTGCTCGGCTTCTAGTTCTGAGCTAGTGTTGACGGACAGCTCGTAACTCCTGGATCTCTGCGGCAGGAACCTTCTTCAACTTGGATACAGAGAAATATGAGGGATATATCTTGTTTTCTGTTTTCATTGGGTCCTCTTGATTGAGACTTCAACAGGGATAAAGTGTTCCCCCGCAGGTCACAACAGAAATCAAACAACTTCTACATGATCAAACAGCTTTTATTGAAAAGATAATCCTGATTAATTGCTTTGTAAAGCTGTAGAGCTCACAAAATGAAAAATAAGACCTTTCTCCTAACAGCAGCTCTCTCGTAACCAATCGTGATGCAGCAAATCTGAGTTTATGCGAATGAGATTTGATAGCTACTGAGGTGGGTAAGGTTATCATGATATGCATCAATGGAAAAGGAAAAAACGCAAGGTTATGAGAGAGGAGTTTAATTTCACACTTCATTTTTTTTACTCTGTGGAAAATATACACTACCCGTTTTTGAACAGTAGATTTTTAATGTTTTTAAAAGAAGTCTCTTCTGCTCACCAAGCCTGCATTTATTTGATCTGAAGTACAGCAAAAACAGTACAATTCTGAAATATTTTTACCATTTAAAATTACTGTTTAAAATATAATTTATTATTGTGATTTCAAAGCTAAATTTTTAGCATAATTACTCCAGTCACATGATCCTTCAGAAATCATTCTAATATGCTGATTTGCTGCTTAAAAAACATTTATTATTATTATTGTTGTTGTTGTTGTTGTTGTTGAAAACAGCTGGGCAGATTTTTTTCCAGGTTTCGTGGATGAATAGAAAGCTCAGAAGAACAGCTATTATCTGAAATAGAAATCTTTTGTATTATATATATATATATATATATATATACACACACATACATATACAGGTGTATCTCAATAAATAAGAATGTTGTGGAAAAGTTAATTTCAGTAATTCAACTCAAATTGTGAAACTTTCCTATTAAAATAAAATTCAGTGCACACAGACTAAAGTAGTTTAAGTCTTTGGTTCTTTTAATTGTGATTTTGGCTCACATTTAACAGAAACCCACCAATTCACCCTCTCAACAAATTAGAATACTTCATAAGACCAATAAAAAAAAAAAAAAAAACATTTTTAGTGAATTGTTGGCCTTCTGGAAAGTATGTTTATTTACTGTAAATGTACTCAGTACTTGGTAGGGGCTCCTATTGCTTTAATTACTGCCTCAATTCAGCGTGGCATGGAGGTGAACAGTCTGTGGCACTGCTGAGGTGGTATGGAAGCCCAGGTTTCTTTGACAGTGGCCATCAGCTCATCTGCATTTTTTGGTCTCTTGTTTCTCATTTTCCTCTTCACAACAGGTCTGGTGAGTTTGATGGCCAGTCAAACACACCAACACCATGGTCATTTAACTAACTTTTGGTGCTTTTGGCAGTGTGGCCAGGTGCCAATTCCTGCTGGAAAATGAAATCAGCATCTTTAAAAAGCTGGTCAGCAGAAGGAAGCATGAAGTGCTCTGAAATTCCTTGTTAAACAGGTGCAGTGACTTATATTTTCAAAAAACACAGTGGACAAACACCAGCAGATGACATTGCACCCCAAGTCATCACAGACTGTGGAAACTTAACACTGGACTTCAAGCAATTTGGGCTATGAACTTCTCCACCCTTCCTCCAGACTCTAGGACCTTGGTTTCCAAATGAAATACAAAACTTGCTCTCATCTGAAAAGAGGACTTTGGCCCACTTTGCAACAGTCCAGTTATTCTTCTCCTTAGCCCAGGTAAGGAATACCACAGTGGTAGCCAAATTCCTTGACACGTCTGTGTGTGGTGGCTCTTGATGCCTTGACCCCAGCCTCAGTCCATTCCTTGAGAAGTTCACCCAAATTCTTGAATCGATTTTGCTTGACAAGCCTCTCAAGGCTGCGGTTCTCTCGGTTGGTTGTGCATCTTTTTCTTCCACACTTTTTCCTTCCACTAACTTTCTGTTAACATGCTTGGATACAGCACTCTGTGAACAGCCAGCTTCTTTGGCAAAGAATGTTTGTGGCTTACCCTCCTTGTGAAGGGTGTAAATGATTGTCTTCTAGACAACTGTCAGATCAGCAGTTTTCCCCATGATTGTGTAGCCTAGTGAACCAAACCGAGAGACCATTTTGAAGGCTCAGGAAACCTTTGCAGGTGTTTAGAGTTGATTAGTTGATTGGCCAAAATAAAATTAAAATAACCAAAGACTTAAACTACTTCTGTCTGTGTGCACTGTATTTATTTAATACACGAGTTTCACAATTTGAGTGGAATTACTGAAATAAATGAACTTTTCCATGACATCATAATTTATTGAGATGCACACACTGACTCCTACATTTTAAAATATATTCAAATAGAAAACTGTTATTTTAAATAGTAAAAATAGTTCACAGTATTCAGTATTCAATTCTTAAAAAAAAAAAAAATCTTACTGTTTAATAACTTTTGACTGGTAGTGTACTTACAAGTTGACTAGTTAAAAGAAAATCTAAACTGTTATCTCAAATCAGCCAAACATTACAAAGAAAAAAACATCACAACACCCAGTCCTATTTAGTTTTATATAAGGTAAAAAAAAAAAAAAATAATAATAATAATAAAAAAATAAAAACTTGAATATCACACCAATTTTATGATGCTTTCTAAAGCTGACATCAACTGTTTTTTCATTCGCTTTCAACATTATTTTTGTATTCCACAGAATAAAGAAAGTCATAAACCTTTCATATAAAACATTCATTTGATATATAAAACTGTGCCACAATTAATATTGAAAATATCCAAAATGAAGAGACAAATACATAAAAACAGGTGTTTTATATTCAAACAATGGTCTACAACAGACTATGTCCAAAAAGTAGAACAAAAATGTTGATTTTTATAGAAATCCACAATCCATTTAGTTTATCCCATGATTCAAAGCTGTAGCATTCACAAACACAAAAAAGTAACAGGGGACGGTTTGAATGCAAGACCACAGCCAGTATTCAAAATGCATGAGAGAGCTTCAAGCAAGCAATCTGGTAGAGAGAGACAAATCCATTCTCTGTTTAATTAATTAGCATGTTAAATATGGTGATTTGAATTCCACTTATGTTCATTTCGGCTGTTATGCGGTCTAGGGAGAAAAAACGTTAAGTGGACCTTTAAATATTATTTTTAATTGCACTAGTAATAGTGGCAGCCATATTGATAGTTACTGTATTGAAGTACTAGGCCTAGTGGTGGTAGAGAAAGTAGTATAATTATGGAAATAAAAGCTACACTAGTTTGCTGACCTCAAAAATTGAAATTATCACATTAATGTGCAAGGCCTGCTTTGAATTTATGCATCCGTTATAATTATATTACTTGATCCTAGTGTGGTTTTGGTGAATAATACACACAGACACACCTAAAGCCAACATGAAATGCAGTTTGCAACCAATTTCATTTTAATAATAGGATACCACTGATAAATTACAGAGATAACCAGTTTATTTTATTTGGAATAATGTGTACTGATGAATGGTTCACAATAAGACCAATATGTAAGTAAGCCAGTAGAGTCAGTTTTGATTTCGTATCAACTTTAAATTAAAATATGCAAGGTAGGAGGTCTGATTTTTGCACACTGATTAATTGTTTATTTGGTTTTAGCACCTTGATTGACCAAAAGCATTATGCAAAGCATGTAACACAATCAACCACTTAATATATGCACATTATAACTCTCTTTTCAATGAATAACTGCTGAAATGATCAACAGAAAATTGTTTTGTGGGCAAACACAATTTTACACTGATATACTGCATGTAAATGTGGCACAATTCTTTAGTGAATTCTCTCTGTTGGCCCTGAATGAAAAATGAAAACTGTTTTATATTGTCACTTGAGGTTCTCTTTCAGAACGGAGAGATACTGTGGTTGACACACTCAGTCTGATGGTAATGAAAAGTTTGCGGAGTAAAAACTGTCTCTAAAACCTGGAAGGCTGATGCATCTTGCTGCGCTAAGGTACTGCATCATCCTCTCTATCTTGAAGCTTAACACTAGACATGTGAAAACATTTCATTTTTTATCAAATACAGCTATTTGACTGGGAGATGTCTGCCTATCTGCCTCGTGGCATTGGCAGGCCTGTTGTGTTGTATCTGTGCCAAGGTCTGGATAGACAATAAATATGAAAAAAAGATCATAAGTACCTTTCGCTGATGCCACGCTGACTGAAAAGGCCTGAACAGATCTCCGCTTGGCAGAAGCAGCCTCCATATGTTTGAATAAACCATCAGAGAAGTGTTTTGTATGGCTGGGGTCAGACGGAAACAAGACAGGGGAATAGCAGTACAAACTGTTCAAACGATGGCAACAAGTACTGTTGTTTTAAAGTCCTCCAAGATACATGATGCTACATCAAACACGTCTGAAGTGAACAAAAACTCTCAAAATCAGTTCCAAGGCCAATCTCCCTCAAAGAGACAAACACTGATAAGAAAAAGAGAAATAAGATTCTAATCAATTCTCATTTTTACGAAACAATATTGATTCTTAAATCCCAACAATCGATTAGTCTAGCCTGTTTTTTTTTGTTGTTGTTGTTAATTAAGGGAACATTGAAGCACACCTCCCATCCAATAAATTGGAATAAGCTTTGTGCTTTGTTACTTTTGATATGAAACAAGGTCTCAGATTTCACATTCTGTCCAGTTTATTACAGTATTCAAACAATAAATGCCGTTTTGCTGCTGTTTAATGTTGAGTGACAGATCGCTGTAGCGCCTTAGTTCAAGAAAAGCGGCAGCTTGAACTGATCAATTCCTCTGCTTCAATACCAGTTTCAGAACTAAATAAAGATGAATAACATCCACAGTATGTTACAAAAAGGAGTACAACTTACCAAAATCTGTATACGGTCTAATGCAGGTCGGCAAACTGTGGCACGCAATAAAGGAAAAACAGCACAACGATATACATTTTGAGCTAATCATTACTTACAGTCAAACAGCCTGTTAGGAGTCATAAATAGTGTTATAGTGCAAGAATTAACTTGCACTAGTCTACAGATGCGCGAGTTTACTGTTCAATAAAGCAGAGTGCAAATTCCAGCGTAGAGAGTGAAGTGAGCTGCAAATCAATTAATATTAGTCATCTGTTTTATGATAGAAATGTTTAACGACAACAGCTATATCCAGTGATGCCAACTACTCTACCTTTTTTCTTAAATGGGGAGAGAGAGTGAGAAATTGTGAGTCTGCGTCTGTTTGATAACTTCTGAAACAGCGATTTTATCCCCTTCAGTGCTGGGAAATATAGTGTAACGATTCAGTACTGATTAATAACAGTCATCAAGTTTCTGAGATTCTGAATGTCTCCCTGTTTGTGCAGCGTATGTTCTCTGTGCCAGTGATTTGTGTGTTTGCGTCAATTAAAGCAGCGCATTATTATAGAATGGTCATTAAACTGAATATTTTAACCCTTTAACTGCCATTAGCTGTTCGGGAAGGCTGTTAATGGCAGTTAAAGGGTTAATGCACAATTGGCCTTGCCACACATACAGTGGTGTTCAGTGGGGTCACATTGTAAATCTGTAAGTATAATTTAAACATTGAAAAGTTAGAAAAGTTTTGCATGATAATCAAATATCATTTTTATGTGAACATTTAAAAGTGCCTATGTACTGTATGAATTGTATTAGCACAGTGGTTAACCAAAAATATTAAAAACGGCACTCTATGACCAAACGGTTGCCGACCCCTGGTCTAATGTAATTGCTCACTTAGTGTTTCAACTTCGGAAAGATGTCAATATAACAGCTTGTAAACAATGTCATGAATATCATATTTACCTCAGATTAAACATATTCGGTAACCATGAACTCATTAGTCAGCTAGACAAATTAACTCTAGAGAGGAGCATTTTGCTAAATACAGTGCCTTGCGAAAGTATTCAAACCCCTTGTTTCATATACACCATAATGACAAAGCAAAAGACAGATGTGACAACTTTGCAAATGTATTAAAATTAAAAAAACTGAAATAAATACATTGCATAAGTATTAATACCCTTAAAGCAGTACTTACCTAAAGTTTTTACGTATGATGCAACAAGTTTTACACATCTGCATTTGGCTATTATCTGCCATTCTGTACCTCACCTCTTCATCTCTCAAGCTCTGTCAGCTTGGATGGGGGCTGGCAGACATTTTCAGGTTTCTCCAGCAATGTTTGATCGGGTTCAAGCCCAGGCTGTGGCTGGCCACTCAAGGACATTCACGAGTTGTCCTGTTGGAAGGTGAACCTTCTACCCAGTTAGAGGTTCTGAATGCTTTGGACTGGATTTTCATTAAGGCTATCTCAATATTTTGCTGTGTTGAGCTTTCCTTCAAGTCTGACCAGTCCCTCAATCCCTGTCGTTGAAAAACAGCCCCACAGCATGAGGCTGCTACCTCCATACTTTACTTTTGAGATGGTACTGTGCAGGTGATGAGCAGTGCCTGGTTTCCTCCAAACATGATGCTTGGAACTGAGGTTCATCAGACCAGAGAATCTTGTTTCTCACAATCTGGGAGTTCTTTAGGTGCTTTGTTGCTAATTCTAACCAGTCTAACCAGGACCTTTCTCCATCAATTGCTCAGTTTGGCCAGGAGGCCAGCTCTAGGAAGAGTCCTAGTTGTTCTAAACTTCTTCCATTATACATAATGGATGCTACGTGCTTCTGTAAACTTTCAATGCAGCAGAAAATGTTTGACGCAATCCTGCCTCTGAGCTCTACAGGCTTGGTTTTTGCACTGATATGCATTTTCAGCTGTTAGACCTTTTGTTTAGAGGTGTGCGCCTTTCCAAATCATACCCATTCAATTAAATTTGCCAGATATTCACTTCATTCAAAGTGTATTAACATCTACAAGTGATATGAATTTAAAGCAGTTTAAAATAAGGTTGCAACATAAAACGTGTAAAAAAATGAAGGGGTTTGAATACTTTCACAAGGCACTGTATATGCAGCATACAACATTCATTATTTTTGTCATTCTTCAATGTTTAATTTATGTTTGAATCTGTATGTGTAATGTAAGCATTTGTATACAAATTAGTTCATTTTAACCTTTAATAGTATAGTACTGTAGTACCAACTGACATGTATATTTTACAGCGTTAGTTGAGAGATTTTTTTGGCATGTACAGTACCTGTATATACTGTATCTAAAATAATCAATATTGAAACAAACAGAGTTCAAACTGATTCATTAAATTGTGAAATTTGTGTCCTACAAAAGGTTACTATATTTTAATAATTTAAAAACTTCTTACTCACAAATGGGTAAAATCTAGTAGTTTGAAGGATAGTGGCAAAGATTGTAAGATTTTACAATTACAATTAAGTCTTTTAATAACATCTAATGATTGTTCTAAATATGCCTGGCAGGATTTTGTTGTTAGATGAACAATTGTTACACTAAATGACATTGTAGTGGGTGTCTTCAATAAATCATGATAAAAAAAAAATATATGATTTATAATATTTTGCTCAGAGTCATTAGTTTTTCCTCAGAAAAAAAAAGTAATTAAACAGAACCCATATATATGCTTTCTTATTTTATATAAAAGAAGCCATAGTTGGTTAATTAAGCCTTCATGGATGAAACCATGCCTTGATCAAACTTGTTTATTAAAAAATGGCATGGCAATTAAAGTGATGCTTTCCGGTTGATATGGAAGTCATAATCAACAGGCTGTTTTTTAACAACCTCTCAGCATAGGTATATTAAAACTGTGATATCACGACACCCTTAGTGTTTTCTCAGGATCTGATGACTAATGGTCTGTAAAGATGACTCATAATATAAAGTAATAAATAAAATCGACACAAAATCTGATGTACTATTTTTTAAGAAATTAAACTTATGACTTGATTTAAATAAAAAGCATGTGAATATATACATAAAACTGTTCCATAGGCTGTTCACAAAAAGCACAAAATGTAAATAGCAGCATATTTATATTGCTTATATTCACATTAATCTGTATAGAGGACTCATACCAAAATCTTTACACAGTTTACTTGCTGATTTGCATATATTATCATATCATGATGCCAGTCTTTCTGCCCTATATTCATTTGCCTGAAGACTTCTTGGTAAACTAATTCTTTTTCAGAACTCAAATAGTATGACTAACTTGTTTTTGTAGTTCTGGCAGCGCAAGTGAAGCATGTCTTTCAATTACATTTGCAGGCTGGGAAATTACAAGTGCCAGTTCTAATCAATGCCAAAATACTGCCCATTTAAAACGTCCTGTTCCTCTCATCGCCTACCACTTTGTCACCTTCAAAATTAATATGATTTTATTTCAAGTGCATGAAATGAGTGCCTGTAGTTTAAGACCAAACAAAAGCTACAGACACATTCTCGTTTGCATAATTACTGCACAGAAAAGTTGTCCGAAAAACTGAGACCACGGAAACAGTGCTTCCTTTTTAATTTAATACAACTTTCATTATAAATGATTATTATTTATAATTATTATTCTAAATTACTTACACAGAGATGTTTTACAGATATCAAGTAATTAAAAGTAGATTTAGACGAGTGTTTGTTTCTTGAACAGGAATTCCCAATAAACAAAGCCTTGTGACTCACTTACCAAACTAAATAGGTATGACAACACATGCTTAGGTTCTGCTCCCCTGTTATGCTCATGCATACATAATGTACCTAATAAAAGACTGATTTAAAATGCAGATGAAACCTGCAAAATCACAGAGTTTATTTCACAGTGTCTTGCTTGTCATTTTCTCGACGCGGCACTGCAGGCGAAATGTAACCGTGGCTCTCGGTTAGACAGATACGCTGAGTAATTGCCCTGCTCCTTTCCTAATTTATGTGACTTTTTAAATCAGTTATCAGGTAATTACAATACCTCCTTATCAGCAAAATGGATTTCTACCCCATTAGCGCTCCAACAACTGCATGTATCTTAAGTGTGTCTTGGCAGAGACCATTTATAACATCACAACACCTGGTAAAATGAGTCTGGCTGCCTCATAAAGCCATTTTACATGAAAAACATCTTTTCATTCATTTTTCACAGGAGGAAGCCAAAGCAAATGAGCACACGCATGTGTTTATCTAAGACGTAATCTAATTGAGGGCATAGCATAGACGTCTTTTGTTTTTATGTAAAAGGCAATTAATTATTGCAGGCAAACTCAAACTTTAAGACTTAAGAGAAAAACTTTATGGCAAACTTTTTTAAGTTAACTGCTAAGCAGACACAAATGGTGATCCAATTTTCTAACTATTTCATGAAAATCAGCCAATCAATAAAATAAATGGTTTTAAATATCATTTTTGCATTCCCATTTGTTCTAAAAGACAAAAAAACTCCATGATAGCATTTTAAGAACTTACAAAAGAGGGAAAAAAATATATAGAAATGAATTATGTTAGTGAGAAGAGAGAAGCTCAATCTGTTGCATTAGAAACACTCACGTATCACATTTCACATAACTAGTTTTCTGTAATTTAATAAAACTAAGCATAGTGTTAAAAAAATGTACACTACGAGTCAAAAGGTTTTGAACAGTAAGATTTTTAATGTTTTTTAAATCTTCTGCTTACCAAGCCTGCATTTATTTGATCCGAAATACAGCAAAAGCAACAATATTGTGAAATACTTTTACTCTTTAAAATAACTAATTTCTGTTTGAATATGTTTTAAAATTTATTCCTGTGATTTCAAAGATTAATTTTTAGCATTATTACTGCTGTCATATCCTTCAGAAATCATTCTAATATGCTGATTTGCTGTTCAAGAATAATTTATTATTATTATCAATATTTAAAGCAGTTTTCAGGATTTTTTGATTAATAGAATTAAGATCCAACGATCAGCATTTATCTGAAATAAAAAGCTTTTGTAACATTATACACTATGCCATTTAAAAGCTTATTTAGATGCCAAGTGATGATCAAGACATTTATAAGGTTACAAAAGATTTCTATTTAAGATAAATGCTGTTCTTCTGAACTTTCTATTTATCAATGAAAGCTGAAAAAAAGATGATTCTAAAAATTCAGCTTTGAAATTATAGGAATAAATTGCATTTTAAAATGTATTTAAATAGAAATCTACAGAAGAGGATTTGGGCCATGCAATAATAAAAAAATTAAAACCATCTTGAGATTAAAGTGATTATAATATGAGATTAAACTTATTAAATTTAGAGAAAAATGTCAAAATAAAATGTTGAGATTAAACTCATTAAATTCTGGGAATAAAGTCGTTATGTTTTGAGAAAATAAATTGTTGCATTTCAAGAAAAAAAGTTGAGATAAAATGTTGAGAATAAATTCATTAAATTACGTTTAATTTTTTTTACGTTTAAATTTCAAGAATAAACACACTCGGGTCATGTTCATTTCATCTTGTCGAAGACAGTCAAGTAGCGTCTGCAGTGGCATGGTTTGGAGAGAAATGCACACATTGCGATCGACTGGGGTTCAAACCTGACTTTTGCCGAACTTGCTTTTCTTCCTTTTCTCATCACATATCACATCGGAAAAGTGGGAATCAACTGTCTAATGAGCGTTTAATAATGATGTATTAATAATGGATAGGTTTAGTGTTACTACAGTAAATCCATTGTAAATATCAATTTGTGCATTTAAAGGAACACTCCACTTTTTTTGAAAATAGGCTCATTTTCTATGATTTTTCTATGATTTTCGATGAGTTTTCGATGATTTTCCTATTTAAAACTCGACTCTTCTGTATTTACATAGTGTACAAAGACCAACAGAAAATGAAAAGTTGCAATTTTAGTAGTATTTAGGTAACTTCCAACGTGACCGGCACTAAGCCACTATAAGGCAGGGGTCTGCAACCGTTAACATCCAAAGAGCCGTTTTGGCCCCTTTTCTCGCTGAAGAAAATTCATGTGGAGCCACAAAATATTTGATCCCCAAATAAAGATAAACACGGCAGATAGCCAAAGTTTTATATTCAGTTATGTTACGTATTTATGTATGTCTAATTGACAAAAAAAAATAATAATAATAATAATAAAAACAAATAAAATCTCTTATTTTTAATTGGCTAAGAAATAAAATAAACTACTGGACAATAACCGATGATTTGTTTTCGTTTCCTATAATATTTTTGGTGTGTTGTGTATATATATATATATATCACAGAATAAGACAGAAAATATATTGTATAGCTTCTGTAGCCTACTTATAATTAATGCTGTCAATTACCATTGTATCATTCATATACTTTAATCATTACCTGGAGAAGACTTAAACACACATAAACACACATAGACACACATAAACCATATATTGTCGCAGTCGTTTATTGTCTTCACGCTTCATCAGTTAAAGGTATATACTGGTTTATACGGCTCTGAGCTTAGCTAGAGCGATAGCGGTTTGCATTTGTCCATATTAGGGTTTTCCTGGCACTTCAAAGTTATTACTTCTATCATATGAGTCCGTTTTGGACTTTTTTTGTGGGAGAGCGCCCTCCGGCTTTGAGTATGAATGAAACATACACTGCATGAGAGTGTTCAGCGATCCAACATCGTTTTGGATAAGAATAAAACGTATCCAAAATTACGTGACTATCTCGTCTCTTTTAATTTGAATTGAGATTTATTCACATTGGCCCTTGAAAATCACTACTCGAACACACTTGCCCGAAAAGAAGTGCAGAGGAAGAGTTTAGGCTTTATTAAAAGTCGGAGTATACCCAAGCTACAGAGAGCCACTGCAGAGGGATGAAAGAGCAGCGGGTTGCCGACCCCTGCACTAAGGTAAAATAGCTGGGGACTACATTTAGGCGCTGCGTAATATCATTGCGCCTGCTGCACCCATGGTACCGTAGCAAAGTTCCTTGATCATTACGCCAGAATCTGTGGTTTATATCGGAAAGCTTTGCTCCAAACGCAAATGCTTCTCACAGTGCTGTTTAGTGGTTGCCTGATCGAGACCTGCAAGTAAACACATTTGTTCTGATTTTGCGCTGTCTTTAGTCAGAGCTAATAATATAGTGGCCCATGCAGCGCGCTTCACACAAGTAGCGCTGTTCTGCTTTTGCACCTGCCATAAATGCTTTTTACAGTCAGTGTTGCCAGATTGGGTTGACGATTCCCAGCCCTAAAGTTCACCAAAACCCGCCCACTTCAACAAAAACCAGCCCAAAATTTTAACTGCCAAAATAATGTCAATCAAGGTTGATAAATGATGATGACAAAATAAAAAAAATAATGATGACAAAATAAAATAAAGATAATCAATTTCACAGGAATATGGATCAAAACAGGGCAAATACATTAAAGTGAGTCCGAAAATATGCTGAAAATATCCAGAAATCTTTTCAAAGTGGCAATCAAGAATTTAACCGATGACTTAGCCAACAGTAAAATGTCCACAGTAAAAATAAGCAATTTTTTGTGCAAAAAGTGCACAAAACTGTTCAAGTCCAGCAGCTGTCAATGCCAAGTAGTGTACCAGAGTCTGGACGGTTTAAAAGATGTTCAGATGCAGCACAGCTTCGTATACTAGTCCCATATTCAGTTTTGATTATTAATTAACTGTTCATTAAACTGTTCTCTTATTTCAGTTACAGTTATAGCCTTCTTTGAAACCTTCTATTCACGTGTAACCACGAGTCACTTAGACTTTTTATCGTGTAGCTTATATTTAGGCCACTTTGCCATCGCAATCACTTAAATAAAATGAATGAATGAATATATAGCTGCACATTCAAAATCTTGCCCTTTCTAGCAGCAAACCCCAATTACTCACAAATTATATCTGACCAACATAAAAGACGGTAAATTGATTGACAGGTCTCTGTTAAACTAAACCATGGTTTGCGTTAAGGAAAAAAAAAAAAAGAGTTGATGACTGCACTACATTATTTTACTGTGATACTTTGAGTTCGGGCATATTAAAATAACATGACCCGAATAATAAAAGCGGGAAAAAAAAGCAGCTGATTGGGCGGTTTTAATGTTTTAAAAGCAGCCCAAATTTTGTCTACCCGCCCAATGCGTTATTCTCCGGTCCAAGACTATCAAAAGAAGCCCAATTGGGCGGCATCCCGCCCAATCTGGCAACACTGTTTACAGTTAAAATAGTGACAACAAGCCAGGTTTTAGTACTTTTGTGGGGATATTTGGTACTTGCAAAATCAACACAAAACTGTTAAGATATTTAGTTCACCCTTTAAATGGTTAGTTCACCCAAAAATGAAAATTCTGTCATTAATTACTCACCCTAATGTTGTTCCAAACCCGTTAGACCTTTGTTCATCTTCAGAACGCAAATTAAGATATTTTTGATGAAATCTGAGAGCTCTCTGACCCTGCATAGACAGCAACACAACTAATTAAAGTAGTGCTTTAAAGATGGTTAAATTCTTAATTTGTGTTCCAAGAGATGAACAAAGGTGTTACAGTTTTGAAACGACATGAGGGTGAGTATTAATGACAGAATTTTCATTTTTGAGTGAATTATCGCTGTAAAATTGTAAGACAATGCTGTAAAAAAAAAAAAAAAAAAAAAAAAGAATCTGAATCATATTTCCCGTCAAAAGAACAGACATAGAACATATCACACATAGCTGAATTTACCACATGCCACATTTGCCATTATACTCTTTCCTTGAAGCTTTCCAAACAAATACTAACACTGAGCCAACAACACTTGGAAGATCACTGCTCCGTTCCAAAACCTAGTGAGCTTCCTACAGAGGCAGCGTTTCAAGGCATCACAGGCACAAAAGCTGCTCCCCAAGGTAGGCATCTTAAATATGCCTCCTAAGATACCTCATTTTGGCCAAGTTTTACAGCAGGATTGCTAATATCCTTGGCAGAGAAGACAATCCCAGAATACACTGCAACAAGCTCTGTGAAATATGTTGATTATAAACAAAATTGCATATATTAAAAAAAGGTTACTTTTCCCCACAGAAACTGCTAGTATGTAACTTCAGATACAATTAAAAGAAATGTCAAGTAACAAGAATTAAAGAATTAGTTCACTTCCAGAATTTAAATTCTTGATAATTTACTCACCCCCATGTCATCCAAGATGTTCATGTATTTCTTTGTTCAGTCAAAAGAAATTAAGGTTTTTGAGGAAAACATTCCATAGTGAACTTTAATGGTGCTCAATGGGTTAAAGGTCCAAATTGCAGTTTCAATGCAGCTTCAAAGGGCTCTACACAATCCCAGCTGAGGAATAACAATCTTATCTAGTGAAACGATCTATCATTTTCTAAAAAAAAATAATTAAAAAGAAAGAAAATTATATACTTTTTAACCGCAAATGCTCGTCTTACACTCGAGTACACAGAAGAACCACGCGTGACCTTTTGTGGATAAAAACATTAAATCATGACCAATCGTTTCGCTAGACAAGACCCTTACTCCTTGACTGGGATCGTGTAGCCATCATAAATCTCTACTGAAATCAACCGAGAGTCAAGTAGCATTTTTAGAGCTGCTGCTAATGTAGGAAATTGCTTGCCTGAGTTTCCGTGACTTTTAGTTGCGGGAGCTGCCTATGTAGGCAATGAGGCAGCTCACTAGATTTCTGAACAGAGCTAGTGTGTATGATTATTTAATCGCTTTTTTTAATGATTTACTCATTCAGCAAATTGTTCCTCATCTGTTAATATCCAGCGGTGGTTTTGTTTTAACACAGTTGAGTGCAACATCAACACTTAACTGGCAGGGGATGCCGGGGCCTGGGAGTTGAGTAAATTACCACCATATGAGATATAAAAAAAACTGCATTACAGAAGATCTAGGCATACCAAAGGGACCAATAAATGGTCTTGATCTCAACTGCCGTCTGCAATGAACTCTGAGAATTGCCTCTGAGATGCCGCCTCCGGCCCTCTGGAGGAGGAATTTTTGGCAGCACGTACGTAACAAGCTTCAACGCGAAGCCACAAAGCGATCCCTAAAAAGGCAAGTTTTTTTTCTGCTTCTTCAAGAATGCTGTCAGATGAAGTTTACATAATGACTTCTCTGCACTATAGGGTAGTGGCCAAGGCCAAGTTACATTCAGGCCACTGAGTTTCTCCCACTTAACATACAACTCCCTAACAGCATCTGTTCTGATTCTTTTTACATAGAAATAAGGTGCTAAAACTGGTTTAATTCAGGCTAAACGCATGTACATGCCTTCGGAAGAAATCACACAATATTGCCTACTACAATGGATTCACTGGTTTAAAAACTGAGATGGGCACATTCAAAACACTGCTTCAGGAACCTTTTAAGAATCTTATATTTTGAATCACTGTTTCAGAGCATGTTGCAAAATGACCAAGGCTTCCTTACTTCATATAGGGGGGATTTGTATCACCTACAAAAAAAAAAAAAAAGGACCCAAGTTTGAGTCCCGACTTGTGGTGCTTTGCCAATACATCCCGGTATTGACCATTTTAGGGAGTTTTCGTTTCATTTACACAACTTTAACCAGCAGATGTCCTCAGCGTGCAGTTTCAAGAACTTCAAAACAGTGAATCATTTTGCAAAGCAATTATTTCAGTTGATTCAAAGCTTCAGAAAGCCTTCAATATTATCTATATACACTACCAGTCAAAAGTATTTGAACAGTAAGATTTTTTGCTTTTTAAAGAAGTCTCTTCTGCTCACCAAGCCTGCATTTATTTGATCCAAAGTGCAGCAAAAACAGTGACATTTTGAAATGTTTATATAGTGTTTTAAATATTTTCAAAATGTATTTTATTCCTATTATTATTATCAATATTTAAAACAGTTGAGTTTTTTTTTTTTCAGGATTCTTGAATGAATAGAAAGATCTGAAGATTAGCATTTATCTGAAATAAAAAGTTTTTGTAACATTATACACTATACCATTCAAAAGCTTGGAGTCAGTATATTTTATTTATTTTTATTTTTTAAGAAATTATAGAAACTAATACTTTTATTTAGAAAGGATGCTTTAAATGAATCAAAAGAAATTGTGACCCAGGACCACAAAACCAGTCATAAGAATCAATTATGACCGGGGTCACAATTCAGCTTTGAATCACAGGAATAAATTACATTTTAAAATACTTTCAGAAAAAAAAACAAAAAAAAAAACAGTAATAATATGAAATATTATTACAATGTAAATTAACTGTATTTTACTTTAATATGTTTTAAAGTGTAATTTATTTCATGATTTTCAGCATCATTACTCCAGTCTCCAGTGTCACATGATGCTTCAGAAATCCTAATATGCTGAGACTTCTTTCAAAAGGTTCAAAAATAATTAAAACTTAATTATACAAAATAACTAGTAGTGTCATATGTATCATGTATATCATTATTTCTTTCTTTATTTTCACATTTTTGTGTCTCTAATATATTATTAGGTTATACCAGCTAACTAACTACTAGCTAGTGGAGCAAAAACCAACCTGATCTCGTGTCAATTCGTACATATTTTACAAGGTGGCTAGTATGTACAAATTCATCCAACCTCACTCATATGAATTTGTAAGATTTTTGCTAAATTGTATGTATTTTACAAATTCGTATGAATGACCTACACCTAACTCCGTCCCTAAACGTACCTGTCACTGGGATCTAGACAAATCGTACAAAATTGTACAAGGCTGTACGAATTCTTAAGAATTAGCCACCTCATAAAATACATACGAATTACTCATGAGACAGCGTTTGCAAAACTCACCTCTTTACCAAGATGGCATTACAACATAACACTTTTTTTTTTTAAATTCCACTATAACTGAACAATAAACACAATAAATGATTCCTCCTTTCTTATCTTCCTAAAAAAACAACACTTAATTTGCCCATTTACCCTGAAAAGCATGCTGTAAATTACAAATCCCCCTAGCCAGTTTCAAATAATGGCAAAAAAAAATGACCCAAATAGTTTTAAAACAAATGGACTAAGTAAATATCATTTTACAAATGTGAACGTATTAAAAACACTGAAATTATGTTGGATAAACAAAAGTTGAAGACATGCTGCACCGGCTCATTTAAATCAAATTGAACAAGCTACAAAATATTTGTTTTTCTGTGCATACACTCACATTGCCAATTTTGTACCCTGAGAAAAAAAATAATTTTGGATTATTGTAAAGGCCAAAGAGGGAGGGGGGAAGGATAAATGTGGAAAAAGCTGGAGGTCAGGCTTATCCTTATTGTCTTTCTTCAGCCCGACTCCTCAGACGCCACTGTGCCCTTGTGCTCTGTTCTGTAAATGGCGACTATAACAGTAGACAGCTTTGGTGTCCATCATATGAGGTGTGTACAGGCAGCACTCCGCCTCAGGCTGAAGCTGGGCGAATGAGGCACGACTGGTCTGAAAAGGTGGGGCGACGGCGGTTTTTGAGATCTGGCGGACACTAATGGAGCGAGCCAGCTGAGGCTGTGACAAGTGCACCGGCACCTGCGGCGATGGCACGTCACATCACATTACCACGGGTGACTGACACGTCACCTTCACCAAATCCACAGGACCTAGATAGAAAAGAGACGAGCGCAAAATCTCTGAACGCCTCTGCAGGGCACAGACACGCAAACGCCCCTCTCTCCATTTCCCTCTTTTTGTATTTTTATCTCTCCATCTTGCTTCCTTTGACTTGCTGTCTCTCTTGCAGCTGAAAGTGTCTGCTGAGGGGAAAAAAAAAAAAAACGCCTTTTCGAATTCACAGCAACCGAATGTTGCTTTTCACAGCGAGGGTGGTATCAGGGATCAAACCGATATGTCATAGAATTAATGTCTGATGTCTATCACACGTCATTTAATTCATAAAACCAGTACGTGGAAACTATTTTTCTGTCTCACAGCAGTTTCAGTTCTACTTTTTCCATGTTTACCTTAATTAAAATTGCTTCACAATGTAGAGTAATTGGCATTAGCAGCGCTGTACGCACCAATTCTGAATCTTGAGAGAAACATTAAAAGCCCCCATTAAATCCTAAGTGGAGTTTTGTGCCATTCAGTCCTTTTATATTAAAAGGATTGTTCACTAAAAAAATGAAAATTCTGTCATTAACTACTCTACTACTTTCCAAACCTGTGAGATCTTCATTCATCTTCGGAACACACACAAATATATATTTTTTTCTGACCATGCATTGAGAGTAGTGTAACTACCGCGTTCAAGGTCCAGAAAGGACATTGTTTAAATAGTTCATGTGACATCAGTGGTTCAACCGTAATTTTATGAAGCTACAAGCATACTTTTTGTGCGCAAAGAAAACAAAAATAACTTTCTTCTCTTCCATGCCAGTCTCTGCCGCGTGTCACTCACCCCAATATCATCTAAGATATTAATGTCTTTCTTTCTTCAGTCCAAAAGAAATTAAGGTCTTTGAGAACAACAACCAACTGACCTTGGCTTTATAGTGGAGTGACAAGGCTCAATCATCTCCTCAGTGAAGACACTTGAAAATACACTTGGAATTTGCAAATAAAAAGCATCTAAAGGACCCTCAGACTGAGAAACAACAAGATTCTGTGGTCTGATGAACCTTAATTCCAAACATCATGTTTAAAGGAAACCAGGCACTGCTCATCACCTGCAGAGCACTGTCTCAGAAGTAAAATGTGCTGGTAGCAGCCTCATGCTGTGGAGCCGTTTTTCAGAGGAAGGGACTGAGGGACTCGTCAGGGAAGAAGAAAAGCTCAGCGCACCAAAATATTGAGATAGCCTTAATGAAAACCCAGTCCAGAGCATTCAGAACCTCAGACTGGGCAGAAGATTCACCTTCCAACAGGACAGTGACCCTAAGCACACAGCAAGAGTGGCTTATAGACAGCTCTGTGAATGTCCTTGAGTGGCGCAAGCCACAGCCTAGGCTTGAACCCAATCAAACATTTCTGGAGAAATCTGAAAATGTCTGCCAGACCCCATCCAAGCTGACAGAGCTTGAGAGGTGAAAATGTGAGGCAAAGAATGGCAGAAAATTTGCTAAATGTTGATGTGCAAATCTTGTTGCATCATACCCAATAAGACTTGAGGCTGTAAAGATTCTTCAGCTAATTACATAAGTGAATACTTATGGAATGTACTCATTTCAGTTTCTATATATATATATATATATACACACACACACACATACATTTATGAAGTTTATTAAATTTATGAATTCTGTTCTTGCTTTGGCATTATGGTGTATGGAGTGTAGATTGATGTAAAAAAAAAAAAAAGTCATTTAAAAAGTTTAACATAAGGCAGCAACATAAAAAATGTGGTGCAAGGCACTGTAAGGATCTTATCTAGTGAAACAATAAAAAAAAAATACATATTTTAACTACTAATGCATGTTTATGACTTACATAAATCACGTTGGAAAGGTCACACATGATTAATTTTACGTCTGTGTAGAGTAGGGCGAAAATCTCCATATCAGAATCATCCGACATCGTTGTTTTACCTTTTTCCTGTAAAGAAATTATTACTTTATGCGTGAAGTCGAGATAGTTCAAGACAAGTATTTGTGGTTAAAATGTGTATATATATATATATATATATATATATATATATATAGTGTGTGTGTGTTTTTTTTTTTTCTTATTTATTATTATTATTATTTATTATTATTATTATTTTTATGTATTTATTTTACAAAATGGCCAATCATTTCACTAGATACGACCTTTATTCCTCAGGATCATCTAGAGCCCTTTGAAGCTACATTGAATCTGCAATTTAGACCTTCAACCTGCTGATACCCATTGAAAATCTTGGAATGTTTTCCTCAATAACCTTAATTTCTTTCAACTGAAGAAAGACATCAACATCTCGGATGACATGGGGGTCAATAAATTATCAGGAAATTTTAATAGGACTGAATTCTTTAAATCTGAAAAAAGGCCAAAACTTCTTCCATTCTTCAATCAATTTATCAATTAATTTTCATTCTGTGTGAATATTGCCACTTACTGGGCTAGTTTGTACTACTTCTGCACAAGATAAGACCTTCTTTCAACTAGCACAGGAAGCAATAAACAGGAGAACAGGAAATGTACACACAACAGAAGACAAACCAAAGACATACAAGGAGCCCTAATGGTCACCAAAACCCCATAATGCTACACAAAAGGAGGCTAAAGACATTTCTCATTTACTGGTTTTCACTGGGGAGAAAACAGAAAATAGGATAGCAGCTCTCAGAGATGCAACAGGAACTCGTTTGGGGGGAAAGAAAAAGTTTGCTAAAAGTCCTGACCCTGATCTGCTGTACTTCTTCACTGTAGTGAAATCGCAGTATGAAATCTTATATTAACAACGACCTGTCAAACCTCATACTCCCCTCTGACGAACCCCAACTTTGCGTGTTTCACGGTAAATGTCACATTCCATTTTTCTTCAGCCATTACTGGTGTCCATATGCCAAACGCTAACAGAGGCTTGACTGCAGACAGCTGTGCAGGCCAAGCGACGCCTGCCAAACACACTGACAGCGCTCTGACGGGGGGGGGTTAGCCACTCAAAGTTCAAATACAACTTTAAGCAGCGGTATGAAACGTTAACAGACCACATAATGACCTCCAGTGCTGCTCTGTGATACATTCAGAAGACTTTCTCTTTATAATTCATATCGGTTATGCATATTTCATGAGGTTTGTAATGGGAATTGCATCCATACTTAATATTCTTTGACTAATCCCTGGGTGTAGAGGACCAGCATGCATTTTAGCACGACACAGATGCGGTCTGCATTCTGGATGAACTTTTCATTGAGTTTGGATGACAAAAGCTGGAAATATGCTGCTGGTTGGACCTGCTAAGATATAAAAAATAGAAACGGGAAGACCGTCTTAGTTTATATCCTTCCTTATTTTCTTGGCACTTCCTTAGACGATCGTGTAATTTGCTAAGACGTTTGGGAGTATCTTTTGTGGCAAGCTTTTTCGAACTGCACCAGACATTCAGACAACTGGAAGTGGCTGCTGTCCAGAAGAGCGGCAGAGACGCATTAGTAACCTACACACCGGGTGTGACGGGGCTCAAGTGAGCGAGTGATTAATACAGACCTCTACTGTGACAGATTCCCTAGGAAATCTGTTCGACCCTGGTTTCTGTCATGTTTCCAAATCAAAGGTTATTTGTCTCGGTGAGTGGTCAAGGAGAGGAGTAAGTGTGGGTGAAAACATATGTTACTCACTGTCTTGGATGGATTTTTATATTAAGCTGTGGATTAGAAAATTCTGCAATAAATAAATAAAAACAATATTTAATTAAAAAAAAAAAAAATCTATAAAAAGAATCATTTATAGAATCATGCATAATTTATTTTTACCTGTCACCACCAATTGTCAATCAAACAGCCAAAATAAAAATATAAATTATGAATACTATGTCTAAAGCCCAATATTAATTTAATTAAAACTATATAATTGATGGTAGTATTTGTTGTACGACCTATAATTTCTGCTGATTTAAAAAAAAACACTGCATTACAGTATAAAAAAGTAAACAAAACAGTAGAAGCTAATGAGAACAATAGTAATTACCAAAAAAAAAAAAATTATATATACAAGAATGTGAGGGGAAATCTGTTTGTTAATGGCATGATGCAAAAAACAAACAATAAATAAATAAAGCACATAAATAAGCACAAATAAATAAGTGCAAACAAACAACAATAAATATGCATATAAATTAGCATATAAGCGCATAAACAAGCAAATAAATAAGCACATAAATAAGCAAATAAATAAATATGGGTGTAAATAAAAAATAAACAACTTGTTAATGTCATAATGCAAACAAACAACAAGAAATAAATAAGCATATAAATAAATAAATAAATAAATAAATAAAGCATATTAATAAGCACATAAGCAAATAAATAAGTGCATAACTAAGCAAATAAATAAGCACAAATAAAAAAGCACATAATAGATAAAAATTTATGTAAATAAAAAATAAAAACAACTTGTTAATGTCATAATGCAAACAAACAACAATAAATACACATCTAAATAAGCAAATTAATAAATATGCACATAAATATGCAAATAAGCGCATATGTGAATAAATAAGCATATAAATAAATATGCATATAAATTAGCAAATAAGCACATAAACAAGCAAATAAATAAATATGTACATAAACAAGCGAATAAATAAGTGCATAAATAAGCAAATAAATAAATATGATGTAAATAAAAAATAAATAACATGTTAATGTCATAATGTAAACAAGCAACAATAAGCATTTAAAAAATAAATAAGTAAATAAGCACTTAAACAAGTGAATAAATAAATAAGCACATAAATAAGCAAAAAAATAAATAAGCACAAATAAAAAAACATAAATATGCATGTAAATAAAAATAAACAACTTGTTAATGTCATAATGCAAACAAACAACAAATAAATAAGCATACAAATAAATAAAGAATATTAATAAGCAAATAAATAAGCTCATAAGCAAATAAATAAGCACATAAGTGCATAACTAAGCAAATAATTAAGCACAAATAAAAAAGCACATAATATGTAAATAAAAAAATAAAATAAAAAAAACTTGTTAATGTCATAATGCAAACAAACAACAATAAATAAATATGCATATAAATAAATAAGCACATAAAAGCAAACAAATAAATAAGCACATAAATAAATATATATGCACATAAATAAAAACAAAAACAACTGTTAATGTCATAATGCAAACAAACAACAAATAAATAAAGAAAATTAATAAGCAAATAAATAAGCTCATAACCAAATAAATAAGCGCATAACTAAGCAAATAAGCCCAAATACAAAAGCACATAATAAATATGTAAATAAACAAATAAATAACAACAACTTGTTAATGTCATAATGCAAACAAACAACAATAAATAAATATGCTTATAAATAAGCAAACAAATAAACAAAAAAAGCAAATAAATAAGCACATAAAAGCAAACAAATAAATAAGCACATAGATATATATGCACAAAAATAAAAACAAAAACAACTTGTTAATGTCATAATGCAAACAATAAATAAATAAGCACATAAATAAATTACTAAAACAGCAATGGTCCTACAAGCATGCTGCCTTTTCATGATGCAAAGTTTAATTTCTTTCACTTTTGTCTTTTGATTTTAGGATGAAATATGACCTGGACATGTTTTTGTGAGCTTCAATTCAATGCGATTCTGTTTAGTAAACATTAGCCACCAAGCAGTATAAAGGAATCGATTGCAACAGGCAACACCATGCCCAGGATGATATAAATTAGTGCATCTGG
Organism: Cirrhinus molitorella; assembly: GCA_033026305.1. Classification (NCBI taxonomy): domain Eukaryota; kingdom Metazoa; phylum Chordata; class Actinopteri; order Cypriniformes; family Cyprinidae; genus Cirrhinus; species Cirrhinus molitorella. The sequence goes on from CM065125.1 coordinate 5,448,527, forward strand.
GCCAGAGGAGAGGAACAAATGTGTTTTTCACATGCATGTTTTCCGTATGAAATGCCGTTTCAATCATTTTGAAACAGTTAGTGACGCAGACACAGGCTAATGAGCCTAAATGACCCATTCAGCGACATCAATAACATTAAACACTTATAGCACAAAAAAGTCAATATCCTTTCTTTTGTGGTGCCTGAAATAAATGGCCCAAAGTGCACAAATGTTGATTTAAATAAACCGAGGTCTTGGTCATGCAGCGAGCTCTCTCGGTAACCAAGCAACCGGTGAAATACGTCTTTGAATTATAATAAGCTAAATTAGCAGTCCTACTTCCAGAGCTCTGTAGGGCAGCCGTGCTGCTCACAGCGAGGGTTAATGCGATCCCACTGAGGGAACGTCTACAGCCAGCCTACAGGAGGAGCCCGACTCCATTTAAAACCCACACAGGAGCGTTTCAACCTGCGGCTAATAAGCAGTACGGTTTAAGGGACCTCTGTAATACCACCACAATCAAGTTCTCATTCCCCCGCTGCTAATCTTAGCCGGCCTTGTTATTCCTCTGTAATGAGGTGATCAGTTAGGAACACTTTCTGTTGTTTGTCTGCCATATAATCTGTTTACTGTTGTTCGGCTTACAAAAAAAGTGCCCCCCTTCTGCTGACACTGGGAAAACTCCCGGCAGCCGCATGAAATCCCATAGCACACTGGGGCTTTCACGAGCCAACAAAGCCTAATGACTATTAAAGGCTAATCTGTGGGCATTGTTTTGGACACGGCTAGTGATTGTGGCTATTGGTTGTGCTGCGTTTGCAACTGGCATTTAAAAATAAGCAGCTTGCTTGTATTGCTTCTTATCGAATAACAATGGATTTTTTATTTTTATTTTTTTTTGCAATGGAATTATCTTATTTACTTTATTAAAAACATACCCGTCATTGCAGACTACTCACCCAAAATGTCATTGCTAAACTGTACGACTGGTTTTCTTCTGGGACATAAAATAATTTTTTTTTGTTTGTTTGTGTCCATACTGTTTATTATGGAAGCCTGTTTCTGCCACATCATTTTTTTTTAAAAGGTATTGTGACTTTGTATCTCACAATTCTGACTTTTTCTCGGAATTACAAGTTTACATCTCGCAATTCTGACATTTTTTTCTCCGAATTGTGAGATATAAATACACAATTGCGAGTTATAAAGTCAAAATTGTGATATAAAATTGCAATTCTAAGAAATTAGGTCACAATTGAAAGATATAAACATGCAATTCTGACTTTTTTTTTCCCTCTCTCTAAATTGCATGGAAAAAAAATGCAATTCTGACTTTTTCTCAGAATTGTGAGATATAAACGTGCAATTCTAAGAAATTAAGTCAAAATTGCAAGATATAAACTTGCCATTCTGACTTTTTTTCCCTCAAAATTGCCTACAAACTTGCAATTCAGTTTTTTTTTTTTTTTAATTTGCCTACAAACTCACAATTCTGACTTTCTCAGCATTGTGAGATGTAAACCCACAACTGCGAGTTAAAGTCAAAATTGCAGGATAAAATAAATTGCAATTCTCAGTAATTAAGTCAGAATTATGAGATATAAACTTACAATTCTAAGAAATTAAGTCAGAATTGTGAGATATAAACTTGCAATTTTGACTTTTTTTCTCAAAATTTCCTACAAGCTTGCAGTTCTGATTTTTTTCTCAGAATTGTATGATATAAAGCCAGAATCACAAGTTATAGTCAAAATTCAAGATATACACTTGCAATTCTAAGAAATTAAGTCAAAATTGCAAGATATAAACTTGCCAATCTGACTTTTATTTCTCAAAATTGCCTACCAACTCGCAATTCTGACTTTTTTCCCCTCAGAATTGTGATATAAACTCGAAATTCTGACTTTTTTCCCTCAAAATTGCCTACAAACTTGCAATTCAGATTTTTTTCTCAAAATTGTGAGATATAAACCCAACAATTGCAAGTTGTAAAGTAACTTAATTCTAAGAAATTAAGTTAAAATTGCAAGATATAAACTTGAAATTGTGGGTTTATATTACAGTTTTGAGAAAAAGTCACAATTGCAAGTTATAATGTCAGAATTGCACAGGGGGGAAAAAATGCAATTCTGACTTTTTTCTCAAAATTGTCTACAAACTCGCAATTCTGACTGTTTTTTTTCTCAAATTTGCCTACAAACTCACAATTCTGTCTTTTCCCAAATTTGCCTACAAACTTGCAATTCTGACTTTTTTCTCAGCATTGTGAGATATAAACCCACAACTGCAAGTTAAAGTCAGAATTGCAGTATAATAAAATTGTGAGATATAAACTTGCAATTCTAAGAAATTAAGTCTTGCAGTTCTGACTTTTTTTTCCCTCAAAACTGCCTAAGTCAAGTTATAAAGATATAAACTTGCCAATCTGACTATTATTTCTCAAAATTGCCGACCAACTCGCAATTCTGACTTTTTTCTCAAAATTGCCTGCCAATTCAAACTTGCAATTCTGATTTTTATCTCATAATTGTGAGATATAACCCCACAGCTGCAAGTTATAAAGTCAGAATTGTGGGATATAAACTTGCAGTTCTAAGAAATTAAGTCAGAATTGCAAGATATAAACTAGCAATTCTGACTTTTTTTCTCAGAATTGCGGGATATAAACAATCTTTTTCGATTTTATGTCATCCATTTCTGTGGGAAAAAAGGGCAGAATTGTGAGAAAAAAAGGCTTAAAGATCTTTTATTTATTGTTTTATTCAGTGGTAGAAACAGGCTTCTGTAGTTACCCATGTTCTTCAAAACATCTTTTGTGTTCTGCGGAAGAAAGAAAGTCATAATGACAGACTTTTCTTTTTTTTTTATTTACTATCCCATTAACATCACACTACTTTATTATGACCTCTCATAAGACAAAAGCACTCTTGTAATATCTTAAAATGCAACATAAAGACCTCAACACTAACAGAACATGAGCAACAATTGACTAAATTATACATTTAAGTAGAGAAACAAACTCATCCTAACATCAAAAGACTATACATTAAAAACCATGACAATAAAACCAACAACTAGAAATGAAACTGGCAAACAATCAAACACTGCAACCATAATTATCCAATTTCCAGTGCATGTGCAGAGAAAGGCAAATGTGTCTGTTGGTTTTACATAAAAAAATAAAATGTAATAGCTATTTAATCAATCTAAGCCTGAATTCTTCAGTGCAGAAATTCGTTCTGCACATGTCTCATGGAGTGGAACATGAGCAGAATTTTGTATTGTGATTTCCTCACAATTTTATATACCAATTATCTAAGATCTGCATTGTTCGATGACATCTGGAGATACGTGAGGAGAACACTTTAATGGATGTTATCGGGAAAAGCACATCTTGACTCAGGGGAGCCTTCTTTCACAGACTTAAAAAAAAAAAAGAATGACAACCCATGTCTTATCTCTAGTAAAACCATCACAAGTTCACTTCCTTTCCCATGTAGAAAAAATGGTTTGTGGGCTACTGCTTGCAAAGAAAGACATAGATGTAGCCCAGAAAGAAGCAGCTTTACAGGAAATGTGCTCCTTGGTGAGAATGATCAGTCAATAAGCTTCAAAAAGGACATTTATTTGATGTGGAGCCAAAGAAAGATGATGTCTGGCTCTGGTATAGAGATGAGCAAGACTGTCAACAAAGACTTCTGACAGGTGTCACTTTTTTATTAAGCTAGTACTTTAGAATGTGCTGTGATATGCAATGCATGATGCCACATTTATAGTAATAGGTCACCAAAAAATGTACATTTTTGTAAATGAGATGTTTCTTCATCAGATTTGGAGAAATTTAGCATTAAACCACCTGCTCACCAATTGTAGTGAATGGATGCCATCAGAATGAAAGTCAGCTGCTAAAAGAAAAGAATGAAGTTTTATTGATGAAGAACATGTTAAGGACTGGAGTTTTTGTGATGTTTTTAATCAGCTGTTTGAATGGCACCCATTGACTGCAGAGGTTCCACTGGTGAGCAAGCGAAGTAATACTAAATTTCTCCAAATCAGTTCTGATGACAAAACAAACTCATCTACATCTTGTTTGTCCTGAGCAAATTTTCATTTAAGTGAACTTTTTCTTCAATAATCTGCCATTTTTTCATCAGCTTCTTAATTTCCTTGAAATGCTGCTGTGGCAGCTCACTTGGTTTTGGAAACAGAGGTTATTATTAATAAAATATGAAGTCAACCGTTGAGGGTGAAGAGTGTACTGAAAAACATTTCCCACTCTTACAGTTGAAAGCTGTACTGTGCGTTTCTGATTGAAGGGCTTTACCACCACTACCTTACAAGAAAACTGCTGAGATATGGCCAAAAAATGATCACAATATTTTTCTTTTCATATCAGTCGACATCGAAAATTATCACAATAAATGTACAATTTTTATTTCTTTCAAGTTTAAAGGCAGATATTTCCTACAATGTAAAAAGTTGTAAAAACAGAACATGACAAACACTTAATGCTGTTTAAATTCTTCACACTTTTTCCAGTAATTTTAATATTATATTAATATTTCTTAGTTCTGCATGTTTTAATGAGTTATATTGTGTCAAATCAAGAAAATAGGTTTGTGTTACCCGATAATATTGAGTTTTTTTTTTTTTTGATTAACGGTTTCTCTTCCATAGTATCATGATAAAAACAGTTAAAACCACAAATATAGCACATCAATACCATGATAAAAATGTAATATGGTTCCAAGGTACTTGTATATAAAAAAAAAGTATTCTAAATACATTTTGCAAAAATGCATAAACGCTATAGCTTAATCACAAAAAATACTGTAATTATATTCCATTACTCCTCCTTCAATACATTTAATACATGTCTACATTAATAATATAATAAAATTCAACACAAATATACCCACATTTCTGACACAATACCACTGTGCAGTTAGTGCTACTACAGTAAATCTATGTTAAATGAGGGTGATTGTTGATTAAAAAGCCTTCTGCCTGTATCTTTGAGCACAGTGTTTCTCTTGTTTGTCAGCGCTGTCTTCCTATAAACCAAATCATTTGTGTTCTTCACTGAATTCAAGTGCTTCTTGAGCTGTTTAGTGAGACTCATCAGGGAGTGAAAGCATCTGCTCTAGTAGTTCGCGCTGTGCAGCCGTTTGAACTTTGATCCGAGCGGACAAACGGTCCGAGTGGCACACTTTGAATAGCGCTCTTTTGTTCCGCCTTTGCCGCATAAACATTATATCGAACATATATCGAACTCTTGTTAACATTTATCGAGGAAATTCATATTGAGCGATAATTATTGTTATCGATTTATTGATCAGCCCTATCGAATGGTGTGCACATATTCATACATACATCGATTAAAAGGACACAAATGGTGGGCATAGTGCAAAATCATCAGAGATCAATTAGAAGAACCTTGTTGTGAGCAACCACTTTTTTTTTTTTGCATATTGACATTAGATTTTCATTTATTTTGTCAGGTTGCATGGCGTCAAAGAACCACGAAAGTTGCCATTTTAAAAAGAGCAATTCCCTGAAAAATGATGTGCCAATTTTGAAGCCTTTTCCTACCTCCTGAGTCAGAAAATGGTCAGAGGAGAAACACAAATAACATGCTGAAAAACTGTTTGGGACAAAGCTGAAATAGCATTGTGAAGTGTGAGAATAAACACAATTTCATTCACCGAATTCAAATGTGCAACAAAACACCTTTGATACTCAATTAGAAAAAAAACACAGCAACGTGATTTATTTTTAGTAAACATTGGTCATTTCAAACAAGACTGTGATAACAAAAATAAAAGTGCTTTTTCTGTGAAGCTGCCAAGCATGTACATATTCATGTTTTATGTACTTGGACAACCATAAATGCTGTGGGGTTTTTTCACAATATCAATAAAAATAGATTCATAAAACTTTTTTTATAACAATTTTGATTAGTGTTTATCACTAACAACATTAGTGATAATGCTGTTTGAGATAATGGTACTAATAGCAATGTTTAACAGATCAGTTTTATGAATTCAGATATGAACAAAGGCTTGACATTAACATTTTTGCCAACCCACCAAATGTGGGTGGATTTCAGCAGTGGCGGGTAACACAGTCACTCCTATTAGCCACTTTGGCAGGTTGAATTTTATTACAGAGCTCGACGTTAATGCTCATCTGAGACAAGTGGATTTTTTCTGAGAGGCAAGTAAAAGAGAAAATGTGGACGGAATCACAGAATCCAGTCATTAAAACTGAATTTACTATTTAATGCGGAATGTCACAGAATTTGTCAAAGTTTGGAAGAATTAATAAAAAGTATTTCATCAAATTAAATTAAATCATGATATGGACTAGTATATGTACATTTTAAGCTGCAAAAAGACTATTTAAATATGAATCCTGGATGTTCTGCAGTGTGTCTGTATTTATGAATGGCGCAAAGGTGTGGTTTTGCTTACTACAATACTGAAGCACGCATGACGCTCACGGTGATTTCAGCATCTGCCGTCTCAATAAATGAGGACATAAATACATGAACAACATCTCCAGAACTGCCCTGAGTCTCACTTCATTCGCACTTGACCGTTCCATTTGAGCAAAATTTATTGTGAATCAGCCACAACTGATTCACGACAACCTACGTCAAAATAAATGCTTGGTTTAACTTGAAGATGACAGAAATATATTTTTCATATTTAGATTGTACATAATACTACTAACTACAACTGTTGATGTTCTCAAAAAATAATAGTAATAATTACACAGTATTTCTTTCATTTTTTAATTTTAATAGTAAATCCCCTTTATTTGCCAAAAAATAAAATCTGTTTTATTTTCATTAATTAAAAGATAAATTCATTTCTTATGCCTTCGGTTGATAACCAGAAAAATATAAATACACAACACAGAATTTCTGAAGGAATAAAAATTCACAAGGCTATTGTAAGAATAAATAAAAGTTGTTATGCATTCAAATAATTAGACATGATAAAACCAGAATTTAGTAACAATAAAATACAATATTTCATAGGGCCCTAAACATGTCATTTTTGTTAAAATAAATTACAATAAATACTGATTTCATTTGATTGGTAACAGCTCTGTCTTTTTAAATTAAGTGAAATTATTAATAAAACATAAGAATTTGAAATGAAAGATGATGCATACGTTTAATACGGTTAGAGAAAAATGCCCTTTAAATAGGCAAAAAAAAAAAGAGAGATAGAGAGAGAGAGAGAGAGAGAGAGAGAGAGAGAGAGAGACCTGGAAATCAATTTAAATAAATTTTAGTACGCAGTAACTTTAGTAAAATGTGACCCTGCCTGGACCGCAGAATGTTCAAAATGTTCAAAATGTTTTGAAATTGAGACTTATACATCACCTGAAAGCTGAATAAATAAACTTTCCATTGCTGTATAGTGTGCTAGGATATGAAAATTTTTGGTCAAAAAACAAAAACAAATTTGAAAATCTGGAAACTGAGGTTGCAAAAAAATCTAAATTTTAAGAAAATTGCCTTTAAAGTTGTCCAAATCAAGTTCTTAGCAACACATATAAAGCGAGCAAAAAAGCTGTCAAGCACTGTTTATATACATAATGTTATAAAATAGTTATCAGTCTGACTTCTTTAAAGACCACATTCCCTTACATTTACAACTGAGCCTTTCCTCATGAATATTAATTAAGTGACGCAACCTTCGCCCAATTTATTGGCTGAAAGGGCGTGGTCAATGAATTAATATTTCTGAATAAATAAACGTTAACTAGTTCACTTTAGTGAAAGGTTACAAAACCAGGTCTGCAAATATTCACAGCCGAGTCCTTGGTTTCATATTAGGGCGCATGTACAAATCCTAACAAACATCAATGAAACGCTTATTTATTCAGATTTCAGATTATGTATAAATCTGAATTTAAAAAAATTACCTTAATATGATTGGTTTTGTGGTCCAGGATCACATGATGACGCCATAACGGACAAAACAGATGAAGAGCAAGAAACGAGTTCCATCGCGAACTTTCTCTGTCACTTTGTAAAACAACGAAAACCAGCAAATCGCATTGCAAATGTTATTTATAAATGCTGCTTAAAAGCTGATAACGATTTCTTACCTTATAATATTATGTTCTTGTTATGGTCGTTGACTGTAATCCACGTTCAACGTGCCAAAATGTGCCGACGCCAAAATAAGAATCAATTAATTAGCGGATGGTGACAAACGATATTACTTAAGCTGCTGCTTTATCGACTAGCGACCTCTGTTGACCAACAGGAACAAAACAATGAGAAACTGTAAAAGAAGGGATTTATGTATGTATGTATTATTATTATCTTTTTATGAGCACGGCTCATGAAAGTCAGAAATGCAGTATCGCAAAATATTAGAATATTTACATTTGAGTTTTCATTAAATGACCATCCCTACAATTTCCAGGTTGTTCTTTGAAACCACACTAATGGGGAAAACTGCTGACTTGGCAATAGAATAAAGCCGGAGTCAGCGCATCAAGAGTCACCACACTCAGACATCTTCAGGAAAAGGACCAACAAGCCACTTCTGAAACAGAAACAACCTCAGAAGCATCTTACCTGGGCTAAGGAGAAAAAGAACTGGACTGTTGCTCAGTGGTCCAAAGTCCTCTTTTCAGATAAAAGTAAATTTTGCAGTTCATGTTGAAATCATGGTCCCAGAGTCTGAAGGAAGACTGGAGAGGCACAGGATCCAAGCTCCTTGAAGTCCAGTGTGAAGTTTCTGAAGTCAGTGATGATTTGGGGTGCGTGACGTCTGCTGGTGTTGGTCCATTGTGTTTTATCAAGTGCAAAGTCAATGCAGCCATCTACGAGGAGATTTTGGAGTACTTTATGCTTCCATCTGCTGACAAGCTTTATGGAGATGCTGATTTCCTTTTCCAGCACCTTTTAGCACCTGGCCACAGTGCAACAACCACTTACAAGTGGTTTGCTGACCATGATGCTTTATTGGCCAGCCAACATGCCTGACCTGAACTCTATTGAGAAACTATGGGATATTTTCATGAGAAACAGTCGATCCAACAATATACAGACGATCTGAAGGCTCAATAGTGCCTCAGCAGTGCCATAGGCTGATCACTTCCATGCCACACTTCACAGATGCTGTAATTTGTGCTAGGAGCAAGTCATTTGCTGTAATATGTTCTGCCGACCAAGTATTGAGTGCATAAATTAACATACTTTAAAGAACTTGAACGTTTCTGTTTTGCAAATTCGTTTTTTTGATTGATCTTAGGAAATATTCTGATATTTTAAGATACTGGATTTTTGACTTTCATGAGCTGTAAGATCTAATCATCCAAATTAAACCAAAAAAACTTTTGAAATATCGTCGCTGTCGGGCGGAATCCTCGTATCTCCAAAACCGTAATTTTTCAGGAAATGAAAAAAACTGCATATTTTTTGAGTTATTAAATATTTTATCGTTAAAGTTGGTATTATACCATATATTGCTATCATACACTGTTGTGTACCAACATTAAGACAACATTTCCCCAAAATCATGTTTTATCGGAGATACGAGGTTTTATGACTTGGGAGCAGGGAGATACGAGATTACGCCATCATTGATAAGAATGGTACAGACACAGACTTTGCTGCCGCCAGCAGTGTTCATCAAAGTCTGCGGTCGCGTTGAGCCTTTTGACAAGAGAAAAGGCTTCAAAGGCTTCTAAACTCTATTTTAAACGTTAGAGCTATGAGTGATGCAATACCAAAATAAAGCGATAAACTGTCTAATAGGCGGAAATTAATCTGCAGGCAAACAAAGTCTGCGGTCGCATTGAGCCTTTTGACAAGAGAAAAGGCTTCAATAGTTAACCAAAGCTAACGACTGTGGTTACATACATCTTCCTAAACTCTATTTTAAAGGATTAAGAGCTATGATGCAATACAAAAAAACTGAGTCCGTCTTTTTTCCCCTTAATTCTTCCAGAACAGCTTATACTGTTTCAGCTATTAACATAGTTACGTTTTGTATGTGCCAAAGTGGTTATATTTCGTTTCGTTTTCTTATTACATTAATTTACAAAAACTTTTGGAGCATTTTTTTGTTCGTTAAATATCAGTTTGTTTGTTTGTTTTTTTTTACGAACAGCGGCCAGCGGAAGACTTTTGCCTTTTAGCCTAAATCATTACGACTTGCATAAAATAAAATCTATAGATCTAAAACAGTTAAAGTAGCTATAGAACAATTTTAGTTTAAACATTAAACCTAGATAAATGTGCGCTATTATGTGAATATTGTTTTTGAAGAGGAGAAGCTGAAATCGCTTTGCAGGACATGAGGAGTCAGCGCGATCACATTTTTCAGCGAATAGGCTACATGCCTCACAAACATGAGAAATAAATAAATAAATAAATAAATAGAAAGCTTTAAATTATTACTTAACGAAATAAAACAAATCAGAAAAAAACGCTTTCATTATGTAATCCGGAAAGATGCTTTCCTTCAAAAGTTGCGTCCAAGAAGCGAGTCAGGGTCTTTGCGACATTATCTCAGAATACACTAGTTTATTAATGGATCATTCAAATATCTCCTTACTGTTTCCACCGACACATTCAATGCTAATTATTTTTGCCGGTGCTTTGTGACAAGAAGATGGAAGGGGACATATGCCCCGACGCTCCAGCGGAGTGAAGAAAAGGTGGAGATACGAGCTCTTCTCAGACAGCTGAAGTGTTCAAATGAGTTAAGAGATTTGCTCTCAAGCTATTTTCAACACTTTATATTAGTTAATAATTTGTAAAAATTACAGATCCACGTGGGCACTGACCAATAGCATCGATTTGTGAAAAAATATGAAATTTACAAAATTTGGACATACGAGGTTTCCGCCCGACAGCGACGATATATTACTTTACATGTAATGAATCTAAAATATATGAAAGTTTCAGTTTTCATGTTATTTAAATTTTTTGAGCTGCACCTGTATATGTAAGAAATATTTTTTTGTTTGTTTATAAATACATAAATACACAAGTTTGTGGATAAATTCCTTTCAACAAAATGTAAAAGTCAGTCAAAGCCACTTTGAAATAAACACATTTTAGTATTTCTCAACTACTTCTGTCTTGACGTCACCTTTGGCTGGACATTATGAATCGTTCCCTTTCTGAGCTCAGCAATTCCAGTGAAGACTTTAATCTGCTAGAGATCGGACTCTCCAGCCAAAGTCATTTTGTTGTTCTCATAGAGAGGTTTAGCTATGGCTGTGCACTGGGTCTGTGGCCACACTATCCAAACAGACAGCTTGCACTTTAGTCCCTGTTCCCATTCCTGTGTTTACATACCAAAACATTAGATTTATTATAGAACATCATAGAAACCATGTGTCAAATCAAACAGAGATGTTTCAGGCATCACAGTGTTATTAAAACTTTTTGGGGTCGTGACCTGAAAATTTCAAAGAACTGTATTCTGCACGGTAGTTTTTCAAGCAAAAATTTCATAGCTGTAGGCAAGACCTACATACGAAGTACAAAATATGCAGCTTCTCTTGTGCTTAAAATAAGTGAAATGTAATGGCGCACTGGAAGAATCACATCCTTGGAGGAATTTAGGTTTGCGTAGGTGAATTAAGCTGATTTATCCCATTGAGACAGAAGTGTCACTCAGCGCCCTAAAATTGCTGGTATTTCTCTAGCACTGGTCCCTCAGAAACCTAATCATGACACACCCCTCAATTGTCAGGGCCACCCCTTTTACATGCTATATCTGGGCTGCAAAGCTGTTTAAATCAAGACCAAATAGCTGCGTATAACAGTGGAAATGAGATGAAAGGGTGCCCAAATGATTTGTTATAGGTCTTGTTAAAAAGTCAATAACAATAAAATTGACTAAATAGTAAACGTGTTGTAATTCTTTACAACATCCTTTGCAAGTGGAAAATTAGTTTGGTGATTTATCTTAAAGGGTTAAAAGCAAATCAGGCTGGAATTTGGAGCTGTGGCACAAAGATAGATTTGTGGGAGCCCACTGTCCTTTGGCGAAAATGTGACGCATGAGATTAGTTAATGCGATTCATCTTACAAGGGCTTGTTTTGTGAAAAAAATAATAATAATAATGTGTTTATTATATAATATACAGTTCCAATCTGCAAAATGATAATTATTTTACCAAAATATAAGGGATCAAATAAAATACATGTTATTTTTTATTTAGTATGACCTGACTACAAATTAAAGACATTTACATATAGTCCAAAAGTTCAAAAGTTTACATACACTTGATTCTGTGTTGTTACATGTATGATCCACAGCTGTTTTTGTTTTGTTTTGTTTAGTGATAGTTGTTTGTGAGTCCCTTGTTTGTCTTGAACAGTTGAACTGCATGCTGTTCTTCAGAAAAATCCCACAGATTCTTTGCTTTTTCAGCATTTTTGTGTATTTGAACCCTTTCCAACAACTGTATGAGATTCATCTTTTCACACTGAGGACAACTGAGGGACTCATATGCAACTATTACAGAAGGTTCAAATGCTCACTAATGCTTCAAAACGAAAACACGATGCATTAAGAGGGGGTGAAAACTTTTGGAATTTGAAGTGTAAGTCATGTAAGTATCTTCTGTAACTTCTGAAGGGCAGTACTAAATAAAAAATATATATTTATTAGGGCAAAATAAGAAAAATGTGCACATATTTATTCTGTTCAAAAGTTTACACCCTGGCTCTTAATGCATCAAGTCTCCTTCTAGGGCATCAGTGAGCATTTGAACCTTCTGTAATAGTTGCATATAAGCTCCTCAGTTGTCCTCAGTGTGAAAAGATGGATCTCAAAATCATACAGTCATTGTTGGAAAGGGTTCAGTGGTTCATCGTTTATGAGCATGCATGAGAAAGAACAGGACAGTATGTAACAGCTATCTTGAATCAAGCCTTTAAAACCATCTTACTGCTAATTTTCCTAGATAAAGAGCTTATTAGGATAATTATCCTACATCAAGTATTTTTGGTTCTGATTATCCAACTGTAATTTACAAATGGCATTTTAATAACAGTTCATGGTAAATTTACCAGCACTGTTGTCAGCTTGATGTTTCAGGAAACCAGATCTCTGTGTATACAGCGCCATCACGTGGCCATATTTAAAACACACTGTGCTGTAACTGAGCTGTTGATGCAGATTTCTTGTGCAAGGCACTGGGCAGAGTTTGTTAGAGGTGTTAATAGATCTCAGCTGCCCGGTAAAGCTGTTTATTTGGTTTTGCACAGCCCTGTTAAGTTGGACAACATCATGGCCTTTGCAGGAGAAATAAAGTTTAATTAAGGTCAATGTTACTGCTCGCACAGGGCTTGCCAAAGAGACCAAACAACTGCCAAACACTTATAAAGCTGCCAGCGACAATCAACTCAAGAATGAGACCGTAGAAGATGGAGCCCCTTGGCCAGAGGTAAGAAAGAAAGAAAGAAAGAAAGGAAGAAAGAAAGAAGGGAACACAGAGTATGTTCTCATGGGAACTTCACATTGAAGAACATTCTGCGTGGAGCATATTTGAAATAATACTCATGGAAAAATCACATGAAACAATAGCAAAAAAAAAAAGCTTGAAAAACAATCAAAGTTACAAAACAAATGGTTCAGTGCATACTGGAGGAGAAAGATTCAACACCTAAGCGTGTGAAAGGAGGCAGTTCATGGGCAGCTGAGAAAGCACTGTTAACTTTGACTTTATATGCAGTGCCATTCAACTTTGCATTTCTAAATTGCATACTGAAAGTGATTTTTTTATAAATGAAAAAGAACCATTATTTGCAAAAGAACACATCTATTTAATATTCATAAAACAACTATATATTTACAGTATAAATAGTTTGTTAAAAACATCATAAAGCATCAAAATGCGCACACTGATGTCATAATATATATGTATATGACAAAATCTATTGTACATAAAGTCTTCTGTCTTTTCTCTGTACAGCATGCCAGTATATACTGTTTACTGACTCTGTCCTTGTGTCTTTGGAGCTCAGGTAGCCAAGGATGGAGTTTCCAGCCCATAGACTGACCCCTGCTAGGCCCAAACAGAGATGTGGGGTTTTCCATGTCGATGTAATGAGCTGGGTGTGGATCATGAAGACGACAACTGCCAAAGTTCCCTAAATGGTACAGATTCATACATGCTTAAAGGTGACATATCATGAAAAGCAGACTTTTTTTTCATGTTTAAGTGTTATAATCGGGTCCCTGGTGTATCTACCAAGCCAGAAAATATGAAAAAGAACAACCCAGTAACTTTGTTTTGGTAAGTCTTTCTCTGCAAGCTTGTGAAAAAACAAGCCTGTCAGATTTCGCTAAACCCGTGATGTAGAAAAGCGATCTTATTATGATATTACAGCCCCTTAATCTGCACATTTCCACCCAGGGGCCACCATTGTGTTTTTTGCAAGCGACAACGGTGTACTAGTTCTAACGCCATGGCAAATGTTCAAGCAAAACATGCTAACAGTTCTGTTGTTGGCTGCACAGATGAGCACAGTATACCATTTAGCTTAGTACTCACATGCGTGTGACAGCCGTTTTCTGAGTGCGTGCTTCGGATGTGTGCGCTATATCAGAAGTTTAAAGTAATATGGTATAAATAGTATACGTTTCATCATGATAGACATGATAATCAAAACCAAACTGATGTTTTTTAGCAGAGTATGTGAGCTATGAGCTGTAAAGGCACAGCCCTGTTCTAGAAAAGTGGGCGGGGAGCAACAGCTCATTTGCATTTAAAGAGACATGAACAAAAACAGAGTGTTTCTTCGTCCACTCAAAATAGGCATTTTTAAAATGTCATAATAAATTATCTGTGGGGTATTTTGAGCAGAAAATTCACTGACATATTCTGGGGACACCTGAGACTTACATCATGTAAGGGACATAATGGGTCTCCTTTAACCCTCCTGTTGAGTTGAGTTGAGGGTTAGTTTGTCCCACACTCAATTTTGGCATTCTTGAAATACTAGTTAAACTATTAGTTTCCTCTTGAAATTTTGTGAATGCTTCTCATTTAGGGTCATGAATGTGCATGCAAATTTTAACCAATATAAGTGCTTTGGAAAGCATGTACAATTATTACAGTTTTTGAGGCCCATTGGTTTCTATGCAATTAGCCAAAAATCAACACTACAGTGTCAGGTAAAAATAAAAAAACAGAAAAAGTTTCTTGTAGATTACTAAACACTAAAATATGAAATACATAAGAAATTATGAAGTTTGAGGCATATTGAAGAATTATGAGTTTACTCGATATTGAGACTTGTCTGCTGAATCATCATTCAAGGAAAATTTACTGTTTCTTTATTTGAGTTTTTCATCTCTTACAAGCTGCAAAATAAGTTTTGTGTATTTACATTAAAGTTTTTCACTTTCAGAACAAAACTTTACAGATAATTTACTCACCCCCTTGTCATCCAAGATGTTTATGTTTTTCATTCTTCAGTTGTAAAGAAATGTTTTTCTGAGGAAAACATTTCAGAATTTCTCTTCATATGATGCCCATGATTTTGAACTTCCAAAATTCAGTTTAAATGCAGCTTCAAAGGTCTCTAAATGATCCCATGTGAGGAATAAGGTTCTTAAAGGAATAAGTTCAGTTCAAAAAAGGTCAGTTAAAAAAACTGACAAAATCTATACTTTCTAACCTCAAATGCTTGTCTTGTCTAGCTAAGGTTAAAAAGTATATAAATTGCCCCTTTTTTTTTTTTTGAAAATAACCAATCGTTTCACTAGATAAGACCCTTCTTCCTTGTCTGAAATCGAGCCCTTTGAAGCTGCATTTAAACTGCATTTTGTAAGTTCAAACTCAGAGGCACCATAGAAATCCACTATATGGGGAGAAGTTCTGAAATGTTTTCCTCAAAAAACATAATTTATTTACAATTGGAAAAAAGAAAGACATTAACATATTGGATGACACATATTGGGATGAGTACATTATCTGTACATTTTTATTACTGAAGTGAACTTCTCTTTTAATCTTTAGTATTTATTATAGTGCTGGTTTTAGGTAAATTGATTTTGACTCCAACATATAAGTTGTTGGTAACATATAGTTTTTGAACACAAAAGGATTGGTAATCGTGCAAAATCATTTTAGAGCAAAATCATTGTTTACAAGTTGTAATATGTTCTGAAAATATGACTTACCACAGCTCGGCTGCTAAAGATGGACACCTCGTTGGTTCCCATTTGTTTCTGAGTGGTAAAAGAAGCAAAGCTGTCTCCAACCATCATGGCTCCACATGCACGGGTGAGATAAATATGATCCTCAGATCCATTAATCTACAATGGATGAATACACAATGCATTAATGGAAAATGCCACCTTGAACGATTTTAGCTAACAACATGACCATTTCTGCTATACTTGATATATATAAATAACATAGTCCATGGGTAAACAACAGTTGCACTTAAGTTACGTTTTTACCTGTGACCCAAGAAGCCATCCTGGAAAAACCAACCAAATGAGGCCACAAATGAAGTTAGCAAAGAAATCCATTTGAAGGAAAAACCTCTGGGGCTTAGTGAGCAGTTCAGATTGTCTCAAAGAGCCTTTCAACTGATTGTGATCCAAGATCAAAAGAATCAAACTGCTTAGAAGAAAGAACAAGAACACCGCCACATCCACCATGGGAAGCTGGAGAGGAAAAAGTCAAGAGCTTATTTTTGTGGTAATGTTAATTTTTGGATTTGACCAGCATTGAAACACTGCATTGCATTTTACATTTATTTTTAAATGATTACTATACCAAAGTGACTTGTTATAATAAAATGCACACATCATGTGTCAGTACACACATGTCTGTGGTCTCTTCCTTGAATGTGTGCCTCTCTGCAGACGCCCAACAATGAAAGGAATGCCTGTATAGAAAGATATTTAAAACAGTTCATTTAATTTATATTTAAAAATTACTTAAAAGATAACAATAAATGTTAAATTGATGCAACAACACAACATTTAAGTATATACACTATCATTGAAAGGTTTAGGGGTCAGTGTGATTTTTTAATGTTTTTGAAAGAAGTCTTTTATGCTCACTAAGGCTGCATTTGTTTGATCAAAAATACAGTGAAAACAGTAATTGTGAAATATTACTGCAATTAAAATAACTGTTTTCTGATTTAATATATTTTAAAATGTAATTTATTCCTGTGATTACTCCATTACTCTTCAGTGTCACATGAGAAATCAGTGAGAAATCACTTTTGATTCATTTAATCCATCCCTCATGAATAAAAGTATTAATTTAAATATTATATATATATATATATATATATATATATCTTACCAACCCCAGACTTTTTGAGCAGTAGTGTATGTTTGAGAAATAAAAAAGTTATATATAAGATATAAATATTATCAATTGAATGTATCCACTTTTTGCAATTGTTACAACTGTAAGGAGTAACTTCTCAACCTTTAAAAATACATTTGTTGTATACAATTCAGTCATATTAAATAATATTTATTTCGAATAAAACTATATTTCTCTTAAAGTTTAATAAGAATATGTAAGCCTATGTTTGTGCGCGTTTGCATTTCACTTACAACAAGCCTCGAGATGGAGTGAGCGGAAAGAGAAAGTTGATGGTTGTTGCTTTTGAAGAAAATGAACTTAACATTACTGGCAACCCACACACATACGAGTGAGCGCGTTACTTCAAACTGCGCGCTCCCGTCACTGACGCTTTCTCCCTGCAACACAAGAGCGTACGCATTACAAAAGTATAATCACAGTAACAATAATTTCCGCCAAGATGCCCAAAAAGGCTCCTACAATAAAACATATATTAATCATTATAATGTAGCATGAAGATTCTGAACAACTTCTTAGCAGCTCCGTCTCATTCAGAGTCTGTCTGAATGTTTTTTACAACGCGTGTGAAATAACGCGTCTGGAGACCCACGCGTTCTGTTCTTGAATAGCCATAAATAAACTTCTAACGACTTTTACTATTAATGTATTCTCGTTTTTAAAAATGTAGTATAGTATTTTATCGGATACTATAGTTAGTACCCTGGTATTTTTCGTAAATGTAAGTATTTGTCATTTATAGCATGCATTTGCACACAAAGCTATTATTTTCCTTTCGCTTATTAACAAACAACACATTATATAATCCCTCATAAAGACCCACCTCTGAGGAAAAAGCCAAACTGGAGCACATCCTATACGCAATGCTGAGTAGTAGTCCTGCCACAAGTTCGGCTGAAATGACTTGACTTCCAATTACTTTCTCCCCGTTCGTTTTCATGGTTGGTTCGCAGTCTGAGTTGGGGGTTAAATCAATGTTTTCAGTGCGGCAAGGAACTGCATTTGTAGCCCGCTGGCTTCTAAAGCCCTCATACGTCAACGTGCCCTTACACAACCTAATTATGAAACTCATTGGAGGGGTTCCGCAGTTCTCTTGAGTAACCCGGTGCTGATGGCGACTTAATGTTCTACTGGCTGCTGCCACTTTCTACGAAGTGTTACGTAAAAATCAACGGAAATAAAAGCGTTCACGTGGGGTGCAGTTCGTGAAGCCAGCCCAGGACATCAGCAGACAATGGAATAGTGATTTTCATGAGGTTTTAAACGTGTAGTGATTTTAAAATATATTGTTAGACTGTTACAATTTATTTTAAATCAAGATGTTGATCAAAATTATTAATTAAAAAGTTTTACACTATCGTGTAGAAACAACCGTGGTATTAAAAATAAAACATCCTCACATTCACCCATGTACAGTTGATGTCAAAACCTTACATACACCTTGCAGAATCTACAAAATGTTAATTATTGTACCAACATAAGAGGGATCACAAAAATGCATGTTATCTTTTATTTAGTACTGACCTAAATAAGATACTTCAACAGTTAAACTGCCCGCTGTTCTTTAGAAAAATCCTTCAGGTACCACAGATTCTTTGGTTTTTCAGCATTTTTGTGTATTTAAACTCTTTCCAACATTGACTGTATGATTTTGAGATCCATCTTTTCACACCGAGGACTCAACTGAGGGACTCATATGCAACTATTAAGGTTCAAACGCTCACTCATGCTTCAGAAGTAAACACAATGCATTAAGAGCTAGGGGGAGAAAAGTTTTGAATATCGGTACATTTCAATTATTTTGTCTTCTGGGTAACTTAGGGCAGTACTAAGTGAAAAAAAATATGATATTTATGCAAAATAAGAAAAATGTACACATCTTCATTCTGTTCAAAAGTTTACACCCCTGTCTCTTAATGCATATTTTTTCTTTCTGGAGCATCAGTGAACATTTGAACCTTCTGTAATAGTTGCATATGAGTCCCTCAGTTGTCCTCAGTGTGAAAAGTTGGATCTTAAAAGCATACAATCATTGTTGGAAAAGGTTCAAATACACAAAAATGCTGAAAAAAACAAAGAAATTGTGGGACCTGAAGGATTTTTCGGCATTTTAACTGTTCAGGACAAACAAGGGAAGGGACTCATGAACAACTATCACTAAAAAAAACAGCTGTGGATCATTCAAGTAACAGCACAGTAATAAGAATCAAGTGTATGTAAACTTTTGAACAGGGCCATTTTTGTAAGCTCAACTATTATTTTATCTTGTGAACTGTATGTAAACATACAGCAAGCATACAGCATGCATTTTGTATGTAGTTTGGTAAAATAATTAACATTTTGCAGATTCTGCAAGGTGTATATAAAACATCTCACTTCAACTGTATGCATACATTATATATGACCTTGTTAATGTACATGTAAATATATGACAGTTTTGGTCTTCCAAAAAGCGTAATGTAACTTCTTTACAAGCAATGTTTGGGAACCCTTCACTAAAAGGAAACTAATAAAGCAGCTTAAAGCCGAACATTTATCAGATGATTTTTCCTTAAAGGCTTGTTTGTACATGTAAGCAACTTAACTCTTGGCTAAGAGCCATTGAGAATTGGGTTACATTATGAGATACTGCACTCCAAAAAATTCTGGGTTATTTTTTTTAACCTAAATGCAGGGTTGAGTCTTTTGTTTTTTTTAATTAGTGTTTGGGTAGTTTTTTGTATTACTCAGATCCTGGGTCAGATGTAATGGCAGGTTATAGAGGCACAACTCCAGCTTAGGCACAAGAACCAGCGCCGTTACGATGGAAACAGAACAGTTTTACTTCTAATGTTTGTTAAACAACTTTAAATATAGGCAATATATATAGCCTATGTATTACAATGATATAAACAATGCTGTAAATGATATTAATAAAGAAAAAAAAGAAAGTTATCATGCAAACCAGTGGTTATGTGGAGTATTTTACATAAATTTAGAGGATTTAAGTTAATCTGTAAACATTATTTCATGTATGAAGCAAAAAAATAAGCTAGTATTAAAGTAAAAATGAATCAACCCAATATGCTGGGTTAAAAAAAAAAAAGATTCAGGGCAAAATTAACTCAGAATGTGCTCTGTCCTATATTTACCCAGCCCTTGGGTTAAAAATAACCCAGAATGCGTGTTTTTTTAGAGTGTGAGGTCAAATGAACTCTACTGACTGTTTTTTATTAGTTAACAATAATTAACAGTTAATATCATGTCATTTGAATTCAATTTAATTTAATAAAAAGTAGTACTATATTAATAATATTACTTTGGCTATGCCTAAATCTTCCATTCAATGGTATTAGGAAGTTTTGGTGACTGAAAATTGGTAAATATGAATGATGTATATTTGTCTATAAGATAAATAATGCACAAGGTGTTTTGACAAATTTTCAACATTTACAAATGTAGTATGTAACACACGTGCATAACAATAGTTTAGTTTTGATTTACAGGAAACACTGTGGCATCATACAGTATGAAAGCAAAAAGAGGAATCAAAGCTTTCAATAAAACAAAACATTGTTTTCTCTTAAACAGCAATTAATTGTAAAAAGTTTGGAGCATTATTTAATTAATTTAACAAAACAAACAAACAAACAAATAAAAGGAGTATAAATAAGAAACAGGTAATTATTTTTGTGCATAGCTATAACATTATGTACAATGATAAACAATTAATAATCCAAAATTTCTATGTACATATTAGCACATGACTCATTTTAGCCAGAATTTATTTTGCTTTAGTCTTGCTTAATTCTAGCCATGATTCACACCCATGGGAACTTCTCCGTATCATTGTACTTTTGTTCCTGGACAAACACATTTTGTGCAATATAGGTTTAGTTGGGTCACACTGTTGGATACATTTGAGGAACAGTGAAAGAGAAGTGAAGTGACAGTCACATGTTTAGATATATAGAAAATGAGAGCATCATACCCCTTATATATATATATAGTAAATATATACACATTTATTGATATACTTTAGATGAGTGTGGACTCATATGACTCTATACAGTACATAAATTTAATAAATGTACATTGGACAGATTTTACATATTCAAGTATTTACTTCAGAGTAACATTCATAAAGTAATTATGTAGCTCATATATGTAAATATACAAAAAGACAATATATAAATGTGAATTATTTGGCACTACCATTTTATCACAACTTGGGTAAAACATAATTTCTTTTGTTGTGGCTCTGTAGATTAAATAGTGCCACAGCATCGCTGCTTAATCCAAAATGGACATTTTAGGGATCAAGAATGGTGAAGGTTCGTCCCGTTCTGAAATAGTTCTCAATCTCCTCCAGAGTCCGGTTTTTAGTTTCAGGCACACATTTAGCAGTGAAAATTATATTCACTACAGAGATGACACAGAAGAACAGGAAAGGTGCAAAGAGTCCATACGCTTCCTATTTGAAAATATATATGTTATCAGGTTATTAAAATACTTAATATACTTATTAAAAACACAACTACACTACCAGTCAAAAGTTTTTGAACAGTAAGATTTGTAATGTTTTTTAACGAATTCTCTTCTGCTCACCAAGCATGCATTTATTTGATCCGAAATACAACAAAAGCAGTAAAAATTGTGAAATATGTTTACTATTTAAAATAACTGCTTTCTATTTGAATATATTTTAAAATGTAATGTTCTTTTGCACTTTCTATTCATCAAAGAAACCTGAAAACAATCTACTCAGCTGTTTTTAACATAATAATAATAACTGATAAAATAATAATAATAACAAATGTTTTTTGAACAAATCAGAATATTAGAATGATTTCTGAAGGATCATGATTATGCTAAAAATTCAGCTTTAAAATCACAGAAATAAATTACATTTTAAAATATATTCAAAATGAAAACAGTTATTTTATGTAGTAAAAATATTTAAATATTTTTGCTGCACTTTGGATCAAATAAATGAAGGCTTGGTGAGCAAAAGACACTTTAAAAACATAAAAAAACTAGTGCTGTCAAATGATTAATCGCGATTAATCGCATCCAAAATAAAAGTTTATGTTTACATACTATATATTTGTGTACTGTGTATATTTATTATGTATATATAAATACACACACATGCATGTATATATTAAGGAAAAATATATTAGGTTTTTATCTAAAATATTTATATTTATTTATAATCTAAATTGTATACAGGTATAAAAATATATACATATACATATTGTGTTTTAATATATACATGTATGTGTGTGTATTTATATGTACAAAATAAATATACAAAGTAAACACACATATAGTATGTAAACATAAACTTTTATTTTGGATGCGATTAATCGCGATTAATCGTTTGACAGCCCTAAAAAAACATAAAAAATCTTACTGTTCAAAAACTTTTGACTAGTAGTGTGTGCACATGAAAAATAGTAGAAATCAAAACATTCAAATAAAAATCAGAGGAAACATAATCATGTATAACATGAGTATTATCAGGACCACTTCCTATTATATTTGAATGCTCTTGAACAATGATCATGTTGTTGTACATGCTAAAGTTTAGTTTCAGTATTTAGTATCAGGTAAGTGAAAAAAAATAGGTAATTTCCAATTCCTGTTTCTATGTGTGTAAAAACGAGATTTAGCTCACCACCACATGCATGAAGAGTTGCGTCAGAACGAAGGCTGTGATCCAGCTAACACCAACGCACAAACCAGATGCTACACCACGCGCGCCCAAGGGTAAAATCTCTGACATTAGCAGCCAAGTGATTGGACCCCAACCCATAGCATAACCTGCAAAGGAGAGTTATTCTGTGCTATGTTATTCTACATAATAACTTCTAACTTAAGTGTCATATTAATCAACAAGTTCCTTATCTGTCATTTATGACACACAGAAAGTATCTACAGTAAGTCAAAGTACACAGATTGCACTGTATATGAACAAACGTCCTCAAACTAAGAAAACTCACCAAATATGATGACCATAGTGCTAATGAGGGGAATTAAAGTCGCTGGATCGAAGGCAGGGCCCGTTGAGCCTAAATAAGCGCTCTTCAAGCCTTCTGTTACAGTAAGATTGCCATGGCTGCATGATGTTTTGTGAGTGTACATAGTCATTGAAAGCATGGCTAGATACATCAAAAAACCTGAAGGACAAAAAGATTATTTTTATTGGTCTTTTTGTCAAATACATTACATTTACAAAATATGATACTACTCACAACTCTACACAAACCTGAGGTGAAGAGTAGAGCTTTTCGACCTGCTTTGTCCATCAAACTGGCTGCGATAGCAACAGATATCAATCTTACAGCTCCCACTAACGCTGCATCATATTTCGGTTCCTGAATGGCAATAAAGCGTTGTATTTTTAGGTGGATAAATGTGCTTTCACAGTGTGAATAAATAAACTCGTTGGGGCATACCAGTGATATAGCGGTCATTTGGAAGATGGGCTGCAGATATACAAGAATTGGGGTTATACCAGTCATCTGCTGCAGGAATCTCATGAAGACTGAGATTAGAATTGGTTTATAGTATAAAGGCGTTTTAAGATCACTCCATTGTGTGCCCTGTTGGAGAGAACATGGAAGTCGTTTAATATTCTATTTTTATATAATGCATATTTGATTTTTTTTTTTTATTCAAACAATAATTGGCAGCCCCCCTGCAATACTGCAGCAAATGCCCCTTGAAACTTGAAATAGCTTGAATAAGTCATGTTGTGCTATTATGCAAGAAAAAAAATGTGATTAAAAAATAAATCAGTGCAATACAATTGATCCCCATTCTCTCTTATTGAATTCTATTTGCATGGCCTTTTAATTCTATGGCAAAACCACCCAGACAACATGATGTAATCCACTGCAATGTGTCTTTTACCTGAGACTTGATACTGCGCTCAATTTTATTGAACTCGGTCAAGTAATCAGAATCGGGGCCTCGGAGCCATTCTAGCGATTTAACTGCTCTTGCTCTGTTTCCTTTCATGATGTGGTAACGTGGGGAGGTCGGCATGAAGCAAAGCAAAATGATCATGATAACGACAGGGATCTCCCCAGCTATAGCCAGCCATCTCCACGGCAAAACCAAGCCTGGAGAGACAATAAAATCACATAATTTATACAGCACATATAGGATAATGCATCTGAAAAATGTGTTGAAATATGAGCTCTCTCACCAAAAGCATAGAGTGCTAGACTTCCAAAGACAGCGGTGATCTGAGGACACGAACCCAGCGCACCCCTCACAGACGGGTGTGAAATCTCTGACACATACACCTGTGTGAAAAGACATTAGCTGATGGTATTCAGATCCATTGATGTTTCTTTAATTAAAATCCCATATGTTACTTGTAGGGTATATCTAACAACGTGTCACATAAACACCCAGTCAGTAAGTGAGTCAGATCTCAAAGATTCAGCATATTAAATTTACATTAAGCAGACACTTTTATCCAAACCAACTTACATAATTAGAGAAATAATTCGGATTCAAACTAATACAGGGTTTATGCAGGTATTATGAAGGTAATTTTTACATTTTCTTTTTTTGTCAGTATGTTCAAAGTTTGATACAACTTCCTATTGATCTCCATGAAAAATAGCTTAAGGCTAAAATACATCTGCTCCCAAACACTAGAATATAAAAATAATTTTTACTGTACCAGATATTTGTTTTTGTTTCAAACAAACCTACTAAAAATGGTTCAATTTCCCAGAAAACAAAACTTCATATTTTCATTTTGAATTTCAAGCTAATATATTTAAAGGGGTCCTATTATGCTCTTTTACAAAGTCTTGATTTTGTTTTGGGGGTGTACTAGAACATGTTCTCATGCTTAGTGGTTAGAAAAACACATAATAATTTACATTATTATAACAGCTTTCTCTCCAGCCTGGCACAAATGGCATGATGATTTCCGGGTTTGAGGAAGGCCTGCGTGTGTGTTGTGATTGGTTAGCTTTCCCACTGCGTTGTGATTGGCGAACAGTTTAGACAATGTTTCATTACTGTCACGACCTTTGCCAAAGCATCAAGCTCTGACTTGGTTATAGTTAGGGTTATATGAAGGTATAGTTGATGCTACAGTAGTGTTGGGTCCTATCGTCAGCCTGCCAGATTGCCAATACATAATATTATCGTGCTAATTTATTAAATTATTTACATATTTTCATTGCCTGAAACCAGCTACATCATAAGGCTAAAAAGGCTAATGTTTTTAATATGACTTCATTTGTATTTAACATGACAACAACTGAATAAAGACATTGTAAGTTACTAATTATAATGCTTACATTTCCTTAGTTATTCAAAAAGCAGCTAGAGAAAATGAGCAAAGGACATTACCATTATCAAATAACATCACTGATTAGCCTAGTCTAGTCTAGTGCAAGTATATGCATTTTTTAAAAAACACCTGCGTTAAGTGAAGCTATCTACACTGTATAATGAATAAATTTCTTACCACAGAACTGCACATCTGCTGCGTCTGATGCGGCCACCGGATCTGGCTCTAGTCAATGCTTGTGTTTATATCAGCCTCGCCTCTGTATTTGTTTTGCCTCCCTATACTGCACGTCTGCGGCACGCAGCTCTGATTTTTCCCTGATTTAAGATCTTTAAAGACCTAATTTCTTATTTGTTCGTAAATAATGGTTACAATGTATTTTTAGCGTCAGGCCAACAGACATGTTTCTTGTCAATATTTCTTATTTTTGTACTATTTCATGCCACCCAGCATTTTATCTCATAAGATTTAAATCAGACTGCAAACTTACCAACCCTAGTGAAATACATTCATTTCATGCTAAGTACAAATACATGTACATATTAATATACTTAATAAAAATACCCTGCAATTGTACTTTCGTATACTAAACTGTCTGCTAAATTGGAACAACTTTAATTGTGTGGAAGTAGTGCTGAAGTCCAGCTAAAGATATACTGAAGTATATTTGATTGAGCTAAAGTGAAACTATTGCAAGTATACTTCAGGTACACTTTAAATATCTTGCATTTGAAAAACAATATTATTCAAAGATTATAAAATCCTCATCAATAGCGACATTGAAATACATTTTAGGCTTAATATTAAGAAATGTGCATTGTGCACTCAAGTAGTACTCCAAATAAAGTTTAATTATAATTTTATATTAATAAGTCTCAAGTGATATGTAAGTAAATACGTTAATAGATTTTAAGTATACTTAGTATGAAATAGTATGAAAATGTGTTTTTAAGTATATTACTTTTTTACTTCGGGAAAAAATAAAAAAAGTTACATTTTGCAGTGGCACTGTAGAATTAATAGTGCTATATTATTTATCAATCGATAAACAAACTTACAGGAATTGATCCAGCAGTGATACCACCAGCGATGCCAGTCAGAAATCGGCCCCATAATAACATCCAAAAGTTTTGTGCAGCCCCCATCACAAGGAGACCCAGAACAGATGGTACTCCTGACAACATGATGCTTATTTTTCTCCCAACTCTGTCATTCAGCACCATGGCGCTAATACCCCCTAAGGCTGCTCCAAGGGTGAAAATTGACTAATAAACAAAAGAGAAACTTGTTACAAATATGTATTTTACTGTATGTTTATACCTGGAAACATCTTTAGACACATTAATGATCTTACACCAAACCATGATATCTGATGGATGTCCATTTCCAGCCCAGGGTAATCACCCCTTTGAAGCTGGGGGATGACAGGGGAAGGAAACACTAAGGCAAACCCAAAATTGAAATTGCCCAAAACAGCTGAAAACACCGCAAGGAAGAGCTTTCCATGTCTAGAAAGTGAAAACAATCAAATAAACGCATGAAACTCATGAAAAAAAAAACCGTTTGAGACAATATAAAACAAAAAAACAAGAGTCACCTGAATCGGGCTGGAGTGTTTCTAATTAATGCGGTGGTTTCATCCGGACTGTCTTCCATCTCTCCTCCGCTTCACCCTGCTGACTGAATCGCTTAGATGTTCAAATGGGTTTAACACAAAGCAAGTGAAAGTAAAAGCCCATTTTGCAATGATGGGCTTTCTAGATAGGGGAGAGAAAAATTAAGGAAGAAAACGTCAGAACTTCCTCAACTCAGATCAGAGTGATGTGTTAAGCAACCAGAAATTCCAGTCAGCAGCCACGACCTTATTTAAAAAGAGAAGCTTCCAATATAGACCCATGAAGCGGCGAGATTCGCTTTTGACACTATCAGATGATTTGCATTATTGGTTATGGTGTGACCTGTGAATCAACCCAGTGATTCGAATCTTTCAAATCAGTTCACTAAAATGATTCATTTAGTGGTCCTTCGACAGCATCGAGTTGTTGCCAGTAGCCTATGTGGCAACAAGTGATTCACTTGCTAAAATGATTCATTAAAAACGAGTCTTTTACAAATGAAATGTCTTATCCTTTATCAAAATGTCTACCTTTGAAATAGGTTGTATATAAGTCATGTTATGATATTATGCAATGAAAAATGATTAAAATTAGTGCAATACAATTGATCCCATTCTCTCTTATTGAATTCTGTTTGTATGATCTTTTGCAAAAACGCCATGATAACATGATGTAATCCACTGCAATGTGCCTTTACCTGAGATTTGAAATCGCATTCAATCTTATAGATATGTCAAGTCAAGCCAAGTCACCTTTATTTATATAGCGCTTTTTACAATACAGATTGTGTCAAAGCAGATTTACAGTATCAAATAGGAAGGTAGTGTATCAATAATGCAAAAGGAAATGGTTACAATTTTTCAGTTAAAGCTAGTTAATCATTAAATTCAGTGATGCTATCATCCAGCTCAGTTCAATTAGTATTAGACCATAAATCAATCAATTCATCTATCTACCTACCTATCTATCTATCTATCTATCTATCTATCTATCTATCTAATCAGTAACCATGCTCATTGCATTTTCTCTTTTGTTTAAGTGATTTTATATGAAATACGGAGGAATTTAAGTTTATAATTTAAGTTTATCACTTTATAATTTTGACCAGCTAATTATGCCTACTTCTTTTCTTCATATGTGGGATATACTTTTTTCTCAACTGATCAAACATATTTCTCCAAACTAAGTTTCCAACACAAAGAGCACAGCCAACAATCTTTAATATTTGCCGCTTTCAGCAAAAACCTCCCGGCTTCCTCCGCTTGCTGTGGTTGCTATGGCTACCTCTCAACTGTCCGCTCTCAGACCTCCAGCTGCCTCTAGCCAATCCAGACTCAGGAGGCGGGGCTTGCGAAGAAAAAAAAACACGCCAGTCGAACGTCCCCCGCGCACGCGCCCTGCACTCTCTCCCTCTTTTATGTCTCGCGCTGTGGCCGCCTCCCGGTTTTGAGCAACACGGAACAACAAATGTGAAAAATTCAAACACAAACACTGTTTTTAGTACCCACATACCCGTCTATTTGAATATTCCATTCGTCCCATAAATGAGCCATGGCGGTGAACTTCGGAAAGATCGTCGTGGGGATTTATGTGGAGATAAAGCGCAGCGATGGTGAGTTCATATTTGGGTCGCTTGTAACCGTCCGTTAAAGTCGTTGCCCCGGTTCGGCTAACGGATGCTAACGTTACACACAAAAACCTGACAGAAACGACAGGTTTATGTGGTCGGGCCTGGTATAAATCGATATATGGCTTTGAGTTTACTCTGTTGGTGCTGGTTGCCGGGGTAGTTAACGAGCTTGTGTCAATCAACAGTGCAACTGTCGGTTTACGTTAGCCACCTGCTAAACCCGGGTGGAGTTTGTTTAGAATCATAATGTGTGCGATCATATTTGATTTCAGCCCACTAACTGGCTTACTTGATTTAGATTAGTAGGGAATTATTAATGTATTGATTTGGTAGGGAATATAATCATGGAAAGACTGTAGATTCTGGATGTGTGTGGGTTAGCCATCTTAAGTCACTTGCAAATGAATGTTTTGTTTTACAGAACAGGTTGTAAATAAGTGTGTACAAAGGGAGGTTGCTGGTTTCTTTTAAACCAGTTGGTTTGTTTACCTTGGTATTTTTGAATCCAACATAAGTTTAGAGACCAGTCACTTCACATCAGTCACTCATTTAAGGTTATAAGGACATCTGAGAGCTTTCATAGTCATAATAATCTTGACTGTTTTGAAGTATAATGATTTGAAGATGACAGGCAAGTTCATTGAAGTTATATGATGTCATTCTTTGGGTTCAGAGATTAAACTCCATCCAAGTGGTCAAAGGAAATGCTGACGTGTTGAGATTAGTTGCATTGTTATAAACCTATGAATAAATAATCCAATATTCACACTTCAGTCATTCAAAAATACAACCAAACAGTGGCTTTTAAATGTGAAGTAACCTGTTTGGACAACTCCTTAAATTTATACAAAAGTTTATAATTGGTCTAATACAAAGATGAAAACTATTTTCCCATTTAGGAAACTAGCAACCACAACAACTTTGAGCAACAGCTGTAGTAATTCTACTAATATTACTTTTACTAATCTTCGTTATTGTTGTTTTTATTATTATTAGAGCTGTAAAACAATTAGTCATGATTATTAGATTCAAAATAAAAGTTTGTTTGCAAACTATATGTGTATACAGTGTATATTTATTATGTTTATATAAATACACACACATGTAAACACTTATAAACACATATAAATCTAACATACATGTGTATTTATATACACACAGTACACACACACACACACACACACACACATATATATACATATATGAAAAAGTATATATTTGTATGTACACTTTTGTGTGTGTGTGTGTGTGTGTGTGTGTGTGTATATATATACAATATATACAATATACAACAATTTTTTCCTAATAAGCTATATACATGTGTGTATTTTATATATACATAATAAATATACACAGTACACACACACATAGTTTGCAAACATAAACTTTTACTTTCAATCTGTTAATCGTGACTAATTGTTTTGCAGTTCTGACTGTTATTAATAATAGTACAGCATTCACTGGATATTATGTTTTAAAGATTTGTAGATTAATTGTAATTTAGTTAATCAAAAGCAGAAGTAAACATACACTGGCTGTGATTCTGAATATAAAAGACAACTAATCTGCATTATATTCATCTGTAATAACAAGTAATCAAAGTATCAATTTCTGCTAATGGTGTCTTAGTACAGAGATGTATATTTAGTAAAACATAATGTTGGTGTCTCGTGAGCATTCAGAGGCTTTTCATTAGTATTGGCATCAATACAATTTGGAAGTCTGTCAGAAGAGATTTTGATTTTATCTCTTTGAGACGGCTGTGTTATATTTAACTTCAGCTTGTAGCAAAGAAACGAGTGAGCCCGGGTCTGTTGACGTGTTAAACAAACCACTCCTGTCTCATTGGGAAGTTTTGTGCGTTGCGTAATAGAGATGACTTTTGACATGCTCTCTGAAGATGAACAGTGCTTGTGACATCTTTAAACAGAGGAGTAAAGATGTGCCTTTCCTTCAAACTGGCTCTTTAACTTTTATTTTAGCCTGATGTTGCATGGAGGGGTTTTAAATAGCTTGGTTTATGGCAGGATAATATGTGCTTTTTCTTGCTGATGCCGCTGTTGAATAATTGCAGGGATGGCGACGTGTGAGTAGGAATAGCTCTGAATAATAGATACGGAACTGTTTGTTTTTTTTTTAGTGATGCTCTGATAGTTTTCAGGTGCTAATAGCATGACTTCTGAAGTGTCCTGAAAAGCAGATTTCTGACATGTTATCTTGTGCATAAACTCCCATTAGATGTGTAAAATTTCTAAATGGACGACTGAATGTTTTTAATTTGTCTTTGACACTTAGTGGTGTTGGGTTACTTACAGGGCGAATACACCAGGCCATGGTGACCTCTTTAAATGAAGATAATGAAAGTGTTACTGTGGAATGGATAGAAAATGGAGACACGAAAGGAAAAGAGGTAAGTCTAGCGGCCTCTCAGCTGCCTGTTATTAATAATGGATAGGACAGCATTCTGGTGGTGTTCAAACTCTCAGATATTACGTGCCTTCAGTCAATGGACACATGCTGTGTTTCTTTCAGATATGATTATCATGTACCGTTCCTTTTTTGTCCTGCATGATTTTGGATAAAAGTGATCAGATTTCCTATAATGTTCACAGCTTGTTCTCTTTGTTTTATTTCGTACCAGATTGATTTGGAGTGCATATTCTCACTAAATCCAGATGTTGCTGCAGAGGAGGAGATTTCCTTGAGCCCTGTTACACCACCGCCTCCTACACCCAGCTCTGTGAAGGTCAACAAAATCCCTAAGGTTTGTACAAGGCCATAGTTAAATGTTGAACTTGCATTCTAATTGTTGTTTGCATCTTTTGAACTTTTGCAAACACTTGTTTGTGTGCAGAATCGTAGAACTATTGCACCGGGAAGGAGTGAAATCCCATCCAGAGACAACAGAGGTATGTTTGTACAATAAAACACAATAAGTTATGGATAGGGCCATGTCCAGTTATTAATATGCAGAATGGATTTAGGAAAAAAAAATGTAGTGTGCATGTGCTGGGCACTTCAAAATGAAGGGGCGGCACATGTGTGTGTCAGGCTCATGATGTAGTGTTTTCAGAGAGTGCACAATTCACAAGCACTTCATTGTGACAGGGTACTCTGAAGGGGTACTCTTTTTCCACATTTGCCCAATTCTAAAAATGTTTAGCGCTAAAAGTTGTTATACAAATCAGTTGTACTCTAATAACACATGGGAGATAATTGGCTTTATGTGATTTTTTTTTTTGTTTATATTTAATTTGAAATGTTTTGATATTTAATGTAATTTTGATGTAGATTTTTCTATAACGTTTATAGCATTTGTTGTTATTGTTTGTTTATTTTTGTAACTTTGTAAGATGGTGTATAATTAATTGAAGTATTATTTTTATACTGACTATTTTAAATGTATTACTCTTGAGTTTGCCATAAATAAAGCCTTTGATGTTGATATGGTGTTAAATGATAAATATAAATAATAACACATAATAACACAATAACAAGGTTCTGTAGACAAAGGGGACAATTTCACCTAAAATGTAAAAGTGCATACAAAAAATACAAACTCGAAGTCTGTCAAAGTGAAAGGATTATTTCACTTCCAGAATAAAAAAATCCTGATAATCCTGAAATTCTTTCTACACTCGAAAAGAAATTAAAGTTTTTGTTGTAAAAAATGTCAGGATTTTTCTCCATATAGTGTACTTTTGTGGTGGCCAAAGGTTGAAGGTCCAAACTGCAGTTTTAATGCAGCTTCAAAGGGCTGTACACAATCCCAGCCGAAGAATAAGTGTCTTATCTAGCAAAACAATTGGTCATTTTCTAAAAAAAAAAAATAAAAAAAAAAAACACACAAAAAAACATGAACGCTTGTCTTGCACTAACATGTGGTTAGTTCTTCATCTGTATAAAAAAAAAGGAGTTAGGGTAGGGTGAAAAACTTCAAAATCATCTAACATAGTCGGTACTTCTGCGTGAGGTCGAGCTAGTGCAAGATGAACATTTGTGGTTAAAACGTATATAAATTTTAAGAAAATGACTGATCATTTCGCTTAGACCCTTATTACTCTTCTGGGATCGTGTAGAGCCCTTTGAAGCTGCATTGAAACTGCAATTTGGACATTGAACCCATTGTCCACCAATGAAGTCCACTATATAGAGAAAAACCCGGGAATGATTTCCTCAAACTGTAATTTCTTTTTGGCTGAAAGAAGAAAGACATGAAGCCCCTTGGAGAACTTATCAGAATTTTTATTCTGAAAGTGAATTAATCCTTTAAGGCTAGATTTTATTGACACATGAAAGATTACAACACACTTTCTTTTAGACAAGATCATTTAGACTGCATAAAACACTGCCCCTTCTTATAGTTGATTATAGTATTGCGTTTAGATCTGCCTCTGTGCCTACAACCGATGGACTGAACCAAGTCCTCCCCTCTTTTTTTTTCCCAGAATCTGTTACTCTGATGTAAGTTACAATATGGAAGACAAAATATATTGCAACCTTAACAGGAATTTTAATCATTGCAAATTCACAATACTTGCTGTGCCGGCATGCTCAAACAAATAGAGTGATGTTTTAAGAGTGTTTTACTACATATCTCAGCATACTAAGCTGGCTGTGTTTCAAAACTTGATGAGCTGCCTACCTAAGCGGCATTTTTGTGCATCATAGGCATGTTTGAGTGCTCCTGTGATGCCTCAGTTTTTAGACATAGTCTGTGTTTGTCCGAGGTTGCTGACTCTTATGTGTCCTGCTTTACAGTTGGCTCGACTCGGGGACGGCCGGCCCAGCAGCAGCAACCCCCAGAATCAGCACCCCCTCCACCAGCACAACAGCCCTCTCAGCCCACACAGAGCCAGACCCAAAGCCAGCTAGCTCAGCAACAACAAAATGGTAATATGACACTCCTCAGTACTTTTCAGTCTGTTCCTGTCAACCCCTCTTTTCCCCAAAGGAAAACGCTGAAAGCCGGACTGAGGCCTCCTCCACAGATCATGCATAAAGAGAAAGCAGCCTCCTCCACAGATCAAGCATAAAGAGAAAGCATCCTTTCAGAGTCTGAACTTCGCAGTAAACCTAAACCTTGCTCATCTGTCTGTATCTTGGCTCAGATTTAGTGGGGTGTGGTTTGGCTACCCCAGCCGCCCCTCTGAATGTCAGTGACTGTTTGTGACTGGACAGGCTTGACCTGACTCTGAACCTCCCTGATTAATCCTCTTGCTTTGCATTTATGAAGCTTACAAGAGTCTGTCTGCTAAATTAATCTGGAATCAAAATGCTCAAACTGTTTTCTATGTGCTGCATGATGCTGCTCATCCTTTGGGCACAGATGCATTGCGGTTCTTTCTCAAGATTGAAATGAAAGAAATAGTTCATCCAAAAAATTTAAATCTGCTGAAAATATACTCATGTTCAGGCCATCAAAGATGTAGATGATCCTCTGCAGTGAATGGGTGCCGTCAAGTCCAAAAAGCTGATAAAACATCACAATAATGCATAAGCAATCCACACGACTCCAGTCCATCAATTAACATCTTGTGAAGAGAAAAGCTGCAGGTTTGTAATAAACAAATCCACCATTAATGCATTTTGACTTCAACTATTGCTTCTACAGTCATGGCCAAAAATATCGGCACCCTTGCAATTCTGTCAGAAAATGCAACACTTTTCTCAGAAAATCATTCAGTTGCAGATGTTTTGGTATTCACATGCTTATTGTTTTTGTTTGCACTGGAACAACACAAGCAAAAACAGAGAAGAAAAGTCAAACTTGATGATAATTTCACCGAACTCACAAATGGACTGGATACAATTATTAGTACCTTGTCAAAATTGTAAGAAATAATTGCTTTTCAAACATGTGATGTTGCTGTAATTTGTATTTAAACACACCTGTGGTAAGTATCAGGTGTGGGCAATGTAGTAATCACACTTGCAATCAGTTAAAATGGAGGAAAGTTGACTCAACCTTTGTGTTGTGTGTCACACTGAGCATGGAGAAAAGAAGGAAGTGTAAAGCGTTGTCTGTGGATTTGAGAGAGGAAAAAATGTGGAAAAACATGGACAATCTCAAGGCTACAAGTCCATCTTGTATCTTAATGTTCCTGTGTCCGCAATATCATCAAGAGGTTTACAGCCCATGGCACTGTAGCTAACCTCCCTAGACGTGGACAGAAGAGCAGAATTAATTACAACAAAGTATTGTTCAAATTGTGGATAAAGAACCCAGATTAACTTCCAAAACCACAATCCTTCTGGGAGAACGTACTGTGGACAGATGAGACAAAAGTAGAGCTTTTTGGTAAAAGACATCATGGCAGTGTTTACAGAAAAAGAAATGAGGCCTTAAAAGAAAAGAACACAGTCCCTACTGTCAAACATGGCAGAGGTTCAAAGATGTTTTGGGCTTGCTTTGCTGCTTCTGACTTGACTCTGTGAATGGTATCATGAAATCTGATGATTACAGAAGAATTTTGGGGCGCAACATAGTGGCCAGTGAGAAAGCTGCACCTCCACCAGAGATCATGGGTCTTCCAGCAGGACAATGACCCGAAACACACTTCAGAAAGCACTCAAATGGTTACAAACAAAGCACTGGAGAGTTCTAAAATGGTCAGCAATGAGTCTAGATCTGAATCCCATAGAAAACCTGTGGAGAGACCTCCTAACAGCAATTGGGAGATGGCATCCTTCAAATCTGGATGACCTGGAGCAGTTTGCAAAAGAAGAGTGGTCCAAAATTCCAGTAGAGACGTGTAAGAAACTCATTCATGGTTACAGGAAGTGACTGATTTCAGTTATTTTTTCCCAAAGAGGGTGCTACCAAGTATTAAGTTAAGGGTGCCAATAATTTTGTCCAGTTCATTTTTTGGGGAGAGAAGGGTTGCATTTTCTGACAGAATTGCAAGGGTGCTGATATTTTTGGCCATGACGGTGTTCAAAATGTCTATAATAACACTTCCTACAGTGAAGATGTCTTTTCCCTGTTATCCTCTCACATCAAAATCCACCAACATATATGTTAAATTAGTAACTGTTTTGGACTGTTTTCATATGCAGCTTTTTCCTTCAACACAGACATTCAGACATTAATGGACAGACTGGATTCATGTGGCTTATATGTGGTTTATTGTGTTGTTTTTATTAACAGTTTGGGCTCTCATTCTGACAGTTAATTTTTGCCTGAACTATTCCTTTAATTCAAATCGTGAGGTTTCAAAAGATTCCCACCCCTAGTTTGGTGTTCACTGTTTTTGGGTCAATTCAATCATGTAACCTAATCTTTTGTTCCATGTTCTGCTGATACTACTGTTTGCAAGTAATATCAGTAATATTGGGTATGTTGCAGACAGCAAGTGTGCATAGATAAATGACTAAAGGTCTGCTCAGAGAATAGAGCTCTTTAAGATGGAGAGGGCTGTTGGCGCTACCATGTGCCAGCTGCCAGAGCCTCTGGTTTGCCTCTATAGCCACTCTGTCTACACACATACGCACTTATATTAGAGAGAGGGAGGAGATGGCTGAAAGAGAGGAAGCTGTCGTTGCCTTTGTTAAATGGGATTGTGTGTCGCTCTGCTCTCTAACAGCAAGGAGGAAGTCGAACTGTGTGAAGGAAGTGGAAAAATTGCAGGAGAAGAGGGAGAGACGGAGGCTACAGCAACAGGAACTGAGAGAAAAGCGAGCACAGGTAAGCCATATCATATTTCTGTCATTATATCTCTCTGCCTGGTCTCTCAGCTTTTAATTGTAATGTATTTGCCAGGTTTGACTAATCGATTATTTCATCTAGTGGTGTTCCTGTTGTGAATGTGCTTGTTTTGTTTTAAAGGAAATTGATACAACGATTCCAAACTATGAAATACTGCAGATGATAAGAGACTTCAGAGCAAGCTTGGACTATCGACCACTAACCACGACAGATTTGGTGGGTATTGATGAATTAATGTCTGGGACATATTTAAAAAAAGAATAAATAAATAAATTATCTTAAATGATTTTTTAAAAATAACTTAAATGAAACAGCCATCGTGTATCAATATTTTTCACATTATTTTTGTATTATTACTATTATTGTTAGTTCTTTTTTTTTTTTATTCATGATTTATTCAGATTTTTTTCTCTATATTTGAGCTTTCATCCTTGGATGTTAATTAAAATATTTTATTAAGAAAAGTAAACCCTGATACTTTTTTTTTCAACAGATTGAGGAGCACAGAATATGTGTTTGTGTTAGGAAGCGACCCCTCAATAAAAAAGGTAATGCCTCAGAAATTAGTTCTTCTTTTTGGTTTCTGATTGCCTTATGTGTGTTGTAATTTATTTCTCATTTGTGTTGTAGAGTTGACAGTAAAGGACCTAGATGTGATCACTATTCCAAGTAAAGATGTTGTCATGGTCCATGAACCAAAACAGAAGGTGGACCTGACTCGATATCTAGAGAACCAAACATTCCGCTTTGATTATGCCTTTGATGACAGCACAACAAATGAAATGGTTTACAGGTAGAGAATGACTTCATTCGTTGTTCGTTAATCAAGAATCTTTCTCTAAAAATTATGTTAAAAAAAACCTTAAAACTGTTTTCTCCACAGGTTTACTGCTAGACCCCTTGTGGAAACCATCTTTGATAGAGGAATGGCCACATGCTTTGCTTATGGCCAAACAGGAAGTGGAAAAACTCATGTAAGAAATATTCATTTGAGATATTAAGTGAGATTTTTAAAGTTGTGTTTGAATAGTTACAGTAGTAGTACAGACAAAATGTAATATTGTGAAATTTTATTCAGATGTAAAATAAAGTTTTTCTATTTATTCCTGTGATCAAAGCTGAATTTTCAGCATCATTTCTCCAATACTGAGTGTCACACGATTGTTCAGATATTATTTTAATATGATATTTATTATCAGTGCTGGAAACTTGTGCCGCTTAATATTTTTTTTGGAACCTGTGATGCATTTTTCCAGGATTTTTTGATTAATAAAAAGATTAAAAAGAACAGCATTTATTTAAAATGGAAAACTTTGTAACAATACACTACTGTTCAAAAGTTTGGGTTCAGTAAATTTGTATTTTTTCCTTTTTTTTTTTTTTAAAGAATTTAATACTTTAAATTATGTGTACGTGGTAAATTGATAAAAAGTGATAATAAAGACATTGTTAGAAAAGATTTCTGTTTTAAATAAATGCTGTTCTTTTTAACTTTTTATTCATCAAAGAATGCTGAAAAAAGTATTTCAATTCGAAAATAATATTTGGCAGCACAGATAATAATAATTCTAATAGAATTCTAATAACAAATCAGCATATTAGAATGATTTCTAATATGTGACACTAAAGACTGGAGTAATGCCTGATGAAAACTTAGCTTTGCATCACAGGAATAAATTATATTTTAAAGTGAATTAAATAGAAACCATTATTTTATATTGTAATAAGATTTTGCAATATTACATTTTTTTCTGTATTTGTGGTCAAATAAATGCAGCCTTAATGAGCATAAGAGACTTCTTAAAAACATTAGTCTTACTAATACCAGACTTCTGAACGGCAGTGTGTATCAGTGTAATGAGATATATAGCTCAATGATTGCTTTGTGTTTTAGACCATGGGTGGAGATTTTTCAGGAAAGAACCAGGATTGTTCAAAAGGAATCTATGCATTAGCTGGTAATTGAAGTTTATTTGGTCCTGTAATTTCTTTCATCTATTTCTGTCAAGCAAACTCACTCATGTACATGTTTTATACACACAGCTCGAGATGTTTTTCTCATGCTGAAGAAACCAAACTATAAGAAGCTGGATCTTCAGGTTTACGCAACCTTCTTTGAAATTTACAGTGGAAAGGTAAGTGCCTCTTTTTATTCATTTATTCATTCATTTTATTCAATGTACTTTTTATTCATTGGAAAAACCATTTGAAGATTTGTGCATATTTCTAGACGACTGGAACATTTTCATTTCACAAAATATGTCCTTTCATTGATTTAATTTTGATTATCAGTAGTAGTGCTGTCAAACGATTAATCGCAATTAATCAAATCCAAAATAAAAGTTTATGTTTACATACTTTATATTTGTGTACTGTGTATATTTATTATGTATATATAAATACACATACATGCATGTATATATTAAGCAAAAATATTTTAGATTTATATCTAAAATATTTATATTTATTTATAATCTAAATTGTATACAGGTATAAATATATATACATATAAATATTTTGTTTTATATACATGTATGTGTGTGTATTTATATGTACATAATAAATATACAAAGTAAACGCACATATAGTATGTAAACATAAACTTTTATTTTGGATGTGATTTGACAGCCCTAATCAGAAGTGTTGTTTTAGAAAATTGCTGATTCGTGGCTGTGACAAATTAAAGCCTATTTTAAAAATGGGATAAGTCTTTCAAAGTTGTTTTCTTCTTTAGGTATTTGATCTGTTGAATCGTAAGGCTAAGCTACGTGTGCTAGAAGATGGGAAGCAGCAGGTGCAAGTGGTTGGGCTTCAGGAGCGTGAGGTCAAATGCACAGAGGATGTCCTTAAACTTATTGAAATGGGGAACAGTTGCAGGTAATACTCAATGGGTACAATCATGTTCACTGAGTTATTTGCTGTTGTCTTTTTCTTAACGATTCATGATGTTTGATCTATAATTGGCCCACACAATGTCTTGGTACATGCAATTGAGGTCAAAAGTTTGCATACACCCTGCAGAATCAGCAAAATGTTAATTATTTTACCACAATAAGAGGGATAATGCAAAATGCATGTTATTTTTTTTATTTAGTACTGACCTGAATTATATATTTCACATAAAAAGATTACATATAGTCCACAAGAGAAAATTTTAGTTGAATTTTTAAAAATGAACCCGTTCAAAAGTTTACACATGCTTGATTCTTAATACTTTGTTGTTACCTGAATGATAATGATCCATAGCCGTTGTTGTTGTTGTTGTTTTTAGTGATAGTCTCGTTTGTCCTAAACAGTTAAACTTCTTGCTGTTCTTCAGAAAAAAAATTTCAGGTCCTACAAATTTGAACCCTTTCCAACAATGACTATATGATTTTGAGATCCATCTTTTTATACAAAGGGCAACTGAGGGACTCGTCAACTATTACAGAAGGTTCAAATGATTACTGATGCTCTGGAAGGAAACACAATGCATTAAAAAACTTTTTTAAATTGTAAAAACTTTTTGAATTTGAAGATCTGGGTAAATGTAACATTTTGTCTTCTGGGAAACATGTAAGTATCTTCTGAAGGGCAGTACTAAAAAAAAAAAAGATATGATATTTAGGCAAAATAAGAAAAATGTACACATCTTCATTTTGTTCAAAAGTTTTCACCCCCAGCTCTTAATGCATTGTTTCCCTCTGAACCATCAGTGAGCATTTGAACCTTCTGTAATAGTTACATGTGAGTCTCTCAGTTGTCCTCAGTGTGAAAAGATGGACCTCAAAATCATACAGCCATTGTTGGAAAGGGTTCAATTTCACAAAAATGCTGAAATTCTCATTCAGGTAATAACACAGTATTAAGAATTTTAATAAACTCAACTATTATTTTCTCTTGTGGACTATATGTAAATGTCTTTTATATGAAATATCTTATTGACGGCAGGACTAAAAAAAAATGCATTGCATTTATGATCCTACTTATTTTGGTAAAATAATTAAGGGTGTACTCACACTAGACATTTTGAACCGTGCCCGAGCATGTTTGACTAGTGTGAGGGCGGTTCGTTTAGCCGGCCCTGGCCCAGTTGGAAGAGGTGGGCCAGGGCATGGTTTGGTTGGGCTCGGGTGCCGTACGCATGCAGTGTGAGCGCTAACCACGCCGGACCACAGAACAGATACCATTTGTGTGCACTTCTGTCATCATTACGAATGCAAACATGTTCTGTTATTACTACTACACCACACTTTTCAGTTAATTTAATTCAATCAAGTATATTTAGGTTTATAATGTGTCTGGTTCTCACCTTATTGATGAACATGAATTGTAGTTTGCGAGTAAAGTGGCAAATTCTTTCATTAACGTTAGCAGTCTCTGTAATAATTCTCTGATACATACAAGTGAAAATCAACGTACGGCATAAATTATGGGGAGGGGGAATAATCGTGCTCGGTTCAGGGCAACCAGGCCTAGTGTGAGTACACCCTAACATTTAGCAGATTCTGCAAGGTGTATGTAAACTTTGTCAACTGACTTCAACTGTAAGTCAGACCCTCCTGACTTTTTTTTTTCTTTTTAGGACCTCGGGTCAGACCTCAGCCAATGCCCACTCATCCCGTAGCCATGCCGTCTTCCAAATCATTCTACGAAGGAAAGGCAAGATGCACGGCAAGTTCTCACTCATTGATCTGGCGGGTAACGAACGTGGAGCAGACACATCCAGCGCTGATCGGCAGACTCGTTTAGAGGGAGCTGAAATCAACAAGAGTCTGTTAGCTCTGAAGGTCAGTACCTTTTGGACATTAAGTACCATTTAGAATTGTTCTAGTTAATCACTGATTTTGCATGTTCCATGAATTAGGAATGTATCAGGGCTCTGGGTCGTAATAAGCCTCACACCCCATTCAGAGCGAGCAAGCTCACACAGGTCCTCAGAGACTCGTTCATCGGTGAAAACTCCAGGACATGCATGGTAAGTTTGATTATCATTCTTGAACTTTGGGATTTGGCTAAGTTTAACTTTGGCTGTTTGCACAGCTCTAATTGTGATTGTTGTCTGATTAGATTGCCACCATTTCTCCTGGCATGGCTTCCTGTGAGAACACGCTGAACACTCTGAGATATGCCAACAGGTGAGGACGTGGCACTGTGTGGTGCATTTATGAAAACAGAAGTTAGGAAGACCTTTTGGAAATGTAGCCTCTAGCTGTTTTTTTCCTTTTGAAGAAATGTTCAAATCTCAATCAAGTTTACTGTATTTGCCAGTGAGTTGACATGCAAGTACAGATGGGGAAAACGTGTTGTCCTAACTATACATCTCTCCTGATTGGCTGTGCTCTTCTCTCTCTGTCTTGCTGTTTTTCTCTGTTCTGTCTTAACTGTCTTCAGAGTAAAGGAGTTTGGGATTAGTCCTTCTGACATCCCCTTCTCTCAGGGGGGAGGAAGTCGCTCTGAACCCTCTCCTACCTATGAGTATGGACACTTGTCTGTGCAGCTTCCCACCTTATTGTAGTCAGATACACTGCAGCAGTCTTGGGGACTAACTAAAACTAGCAATAGAAGTTACTAACACTTTTCAGCAGTATAATAGTAGCCAAACTCTTTTCAGCATCTAGCTTTTTCATGAACATTTTTTGCACTGTAGAGTCTCAATGGGATAGATCTTGTTGTTCATCTTCAGAACACAAATGAAGATATTTTTTGAAGATATCCAAAAGCTTTCTGATTAGGGGTGGGCGATATGGCAAAAATACATTTCTGACCCTGCGTTGAGAGCATAGCAACTGACATGTTCAAAGCCCAGAAAGGTAGTAAGGACATCATTAAAATAGTCCATGTGACATCAGTGGTTCAACCTTAATTTTGTGAAGCTACTAGAGTACATAGAAAACAAAAGTAATGGCTTTATTCAACAATTTCTTCTCTTTGCCATAGATTAGTGTGCTTGTTTTGACCTTAACTGAAATGTCCGTCATTTTAGTCTCAGATAAATACTGCTCTAATTTCAGTTGTAGATACTTTTAGGTTTATTTTTATTCATTCCATGATCATAAATGTATTACCATTTTAAATAGCTTTTTTTGTTAGTGTTGGGAACAATGTTTTACATTATGAATGTAGCTTGGCAATCAGTTTCGATGTAGCTTCCCCAGCACTGCTCAGTAGACAACCAACATCCTGGGTTGGCTTTCAACCAATGCATGGAAAAGTACTCATGCACTGCAATGTATATAACCACAGTCTGTTCTTCACAGTATTCATGTCCCACACTAATGGTTGTGCTTTTGGTGTAAACATTTTTCATTTCCCCTTCTTTCTGCTGCCATTTCATTTCTCTAACCCTGGGAATGTCTGTCTTATCTGTGGCGCTGTTGCCCTTACTTCTGCTTTAGAAATCTCTCATAAGTATTAATGCACATGAGCACTGTTCATAATAAAAATGAGATGACACCATAAACAGTTGCGTTAGCTGCACAAATTGCTGCAATTTATATTCCCAAATGCACTGATGGGAACTGTGATATGTGCATTTATTTTATTTTTTTTTACATTTATGTGACCCTGGACCACAAAACCAGTCTTAAGTAGCACAGGTATATTTGTAGCAATAGCCAAAAATACATTGTATGGGTAAAAAGTATCGATTTTTTTTTTTTTTTTTTTATGCCAAAAATCATTAGGATATAAAGTAAAGATCTTGATCCATGACGATACTTACCGTACTACCGTAAATGTATCAAAACTTCATTTTTTATTGGTAATATGCATTGCTAAGAACTTCATTTGGACAACTTTAAAGGTGATTTTTTTTTTTTTTTTTTGTCAAGATTTTCAAATAGTTGTAAATATAGCCAAATATTGTCTTATCAAACCATACATCAAGATTTCAAATAATATATAAATCTTAATTTAAAAAAAATGATGGTTTTGTCTTCCAGGTTCACATATTAAAAGAAAAACAAACGGTTTCTGATTTTGTTGTAAAATGCATGTTAAAAGCATAAAACTTTTAAACATTTTTAAAATGATGTCAGATTTGGTTTTAAAGTAAGGTAAGCGTATACAGTTTTGCAGCCAAAACAAGCACCTCAGTTGAGTCCTGTGACTTGTGCGTGGTGTCATTTAGGTCAGCATGATTGCTCTAAAAACATCATCATAAATGCTGTCAATCTGTCCATTTAGAGTGAAGGAGCTGACTGTGGATCCCAATGCTGTGTCAGAGGGAGTCCGCTCCAATGTCAACGCCATCAACCAGCTGGACATCATGGATGAGGAATGGGAATTGGGCAACTCCCCTCAGAGAGATGACCTCAAACTGCTCTGTGAACAGAATGTAAAAACACATCTGTTCCTAGTACTTCCTCTGATTTAAAATGCATTCTCATTGATACATTAATGACACCTACTTCAATTATACTTTTTATAACTGGAATTTGTCTACATATATAAATTATATTATTATAAATGTCCTTGCTAAATATTAAAGGGGATAGTTCACCCCAAAATAAAAATCAGCCCATGATTTACTCACCCTCAAGACATCCTAGGTTTAAATTACTTTCTTCTTTCAGACGAATACAATTGGAGTTATACTAAAAAATGTCTTGGCTCTTCCAATCTTTCTAATAGCCATGAATGGGTGTATAGATTTTGAAGTCCAATAAAGTGCAACCATCCATCATTAAAAAAAGTACTCTACATGGCTCCGGAGGGTTAATAAAGGTCTTATGAAGTGGATCTATGTTTTTTTTTTTTATAAGAAAAATATTTATATTCAAATTTTTATAAACCGTGATCTTTAGCTTCTGCTAACTGTCATACACATGTTCATAAGAGTGGCGTTTCAGCGGAGGATGCAAGAGTAGCGTAAGCTCTGATGAGAACTGACGAATGCGGAAGTGCATGAATTAGATGTACAAAACAAGGATTTATAGAAAAATGACAGAGAATTTCAATATAAGCCAAGAGGACACTGGTTTTCCTTTGCTGTATACAAAACTTGGTTCTCACAAGACTAGCATATTCTCAACAGAGCTTGCGCAATGCCGACAATCTCCATCATCCACTGGAACGGCACTCTCTCGTGAAAGCACATACGACAGTTAGCGGAAGCTAGAGATTAGTTTATAAAATGTAAAAAAATTA
Source organism: Cirrhinus molitorella (assembly GCA_033026305.1). Taxonomy (NCBI): domain Eukaryota; kingdom Metazoa; phylum Chordata; class Actinopteri; order Cypriniformes; family Cyprinidae; genus Cirrhinus; species Cirrhinus molitorella. The sequence continues at coordinate 5,493,256 of CM065125.1, forward strand.
TTATTTTTCTTACACAAACACATTGATTCACTTTAGAAGGCCTTTATTTAAGCTCCCGGAGCCATATGGGGCTCTATTTATGATGGATGGATGTACTTTATTGTACTTCAAAATCTCAACAGCCATTCACTGCCATTATGAAGCTTGGAAGAGCCAGGATTTTTGTAATATAACACTGATTCATCTGAAATAAGAAAGTCGTATAGGAGAAAATTAGGAGGGCAATCGATTTGTTGTCTGTCTCTTTTTAGAAATTGTGGACCAAACACCATTAAGACTTTTTGATGTAGGTAGGTTTAAATCTTGTGTTTAAATATATTGACAGGAAGAGGAAGTCTCCCCTCAGCTCTTTACGTTCCATGAGGCAGTGTCTCAGCTGGTGGAGATGGAGGAGCAGGTTCTGGAGGACCACAGGGCTGTGTTTCAGGTGTTTATTCTTTTAATAAGGTCACCTTCACACAGGAGTTTTTCAGCACTTGGTTTGTTGTGCTTCACAGGGTCCTTGGAGAAAAAAAAAATGTCAAGGCCCTGGAAAGTTTTTGAAAATGAAAGTGCTTGAATTTATTTTGTGCAAGTTTACTGGAAAAATATTATTATATTATTATTATTACACTTTGTGGCCTATGCATACTAGCTTGCTTGATTTACATTAGTTATTTATCAGATATATCAGATCTCTGTCATATGGCCAAAAAATGCTTTTTTGCATAGTTGTGTTTAACACATGAAAACTGTAACAATGTATCCTACAAGGTAACACAATGTAACCTTGCTTTCACTTGAAAACTGTCCCCACAAGTCCTTGAATTTGAAGTTAACCAAGGTGTGGGAACCTTGGCTTCAGTTTAGTCCCAAAACTGAAAAGGGAATTGCTAATGATGGTGTTAATTTCGTTGACGAATAATTTTCGACATAAACACAAACGTCAGCAAAATTTTTTCACAGACGAAAACGAAATGATAACGAACTAAAATTCTTCTTGAATGTCAAAAACTATGACAAAAATCTACTGCCATTTTCGTCAACGAATAAGCAACAAAAGAAAGACAGAAAACCACACACTGCTCTTGACTGAATCACTTACATAGCCCTAAAGATTAATCTAAATTAATTTATAGAAATATGTTTGTATATGTCTGTTTGAAAGAATAAAGAATATGGTAAACAAGTTACTATAAAGAATGCATAAAAAACTATATAACCATTGGCATTTCATTGAAAAGAAGACCATGTTCTTTATGAGAAGTGGTTTTATTTCATTGTAATATTAAGGCATGTTGTGTATCACCACAGTTAAATTGTGTGTTTATCATGATTAAACCTTAATATCAAACCTGTATAATGAGTTTGGAAATTTTAGAGAAATTTGCAGTGCAAAATGCATTGCACTGCAACTAAACCCATTAGATTTTAGCTGACTACATTTACTGTAGATTTAGTCGACTAAAACTAAAAACAATTCTGATGACTAAAATATGACTAAAACTAAATAGCATTTTAGTCAAAAGACTATGACTAAAACTAAATCAAAATTTGCTGTCAAAATGAACACTGGTGTTCACACTATATATGTGCTGACAGGAGTCTATCCGGTGGCTTGAGGATGAGAAGGTTCTCCTGGAGATGACCGAGGAGGTGGACTACGACGTGGACACCTACTCTTCTCAGCTCGAGCAGATTCTTGACCAGAAGATCGAGATCCTTATTGAGCTCCGAGGTAATGCATCCTCTGGAATGTTCTTTGACTTTTTTCTTTCAGCGTTCCCCTGATGGAATGATTATTAATGGATGTGTGTCTGCTCGTATTATCAGATAAAGTGAGGTCATTCCGTTCTACTCTCCAAGAGGAGGAGCAAGCCAGCAAGCAGATTAACCCCAAGCGGCCCCGCGCGCTGTAGCCTGGAACACGCTCGTGGAGAAACGACAAACACAAGAGTCCTGTAGGCTTCTTGATAGTATTCAGAAGTATTCTGAAGAACCTTTCCTACTTTCACATGTGAAATAAAGTGTTAGGTAATTCTCTTACAAATCAGCAGAGGATAAAATAAGGGGATTTTTTTTCAACATTAAAACCCTTGGTGAATGATTCTGAGGAAAGCTTTAGAATTTTTATATTATTAGTATTGATTTTATTTATTTACTTTTTCAGTGTAGGTTAAGGGTAAAGCCTTGTATCAGTTGATACTCACATGTTCTACCCTTTGGGGTTTGTTTTTGTTTTGTTTTTTTAGTTGTACCACTGAAATCCTTCTTCCGATGTTGTTCTAAATTGTATGCATGAACACTCTGCAAGTTTATCACTCCGTTCCTAGCATGACTGACTTGGTTCATCCGCACTTTAAATATCCTTGTTTTTCGGGGGTCCGTTTACCGTACTTGGCACGGTGTATGTTTCTGTTGTTTACTCTGTTTCATCTTGCCATTTCTTGAAGGCCTAAAGTTGAAGTTTTAAGACGTTCTCAAAGAAGCATTTAATGCACTGGGAGAAAAATCTTAAGGGTTAATGTGAATGAATGTGAGAATTATCAGCAGTTAGTTTTGTTGGTTTATCAATGACCGCTGTCCCTGTTCCACATGATGTTCTCTTTGCCGTCTATCTCATCTGTTTATCTGTAGGATGCTTTCGTGCCATATCATGTTTCCTTGTGGAAAGGAAGTTAACAATCTTTTTTGCTTTTAAAACTTCCCGACATCCTCACATCTTCTATGAAAATTTGTAAAATGTAATAACTTACAGCAAGATTCTCATAACAAATAGGGAATACCACTTATCCGCTGCTGATGTTTTCAGTGTTGGCACCTCTCAATTCAGTGGTTGCTAAATAAAGAATGATTCGAGAAATACTGCCTTTTTATCCTGTTTCGTAAATTGTTTTGATTTCTGCTTTAAAAGTACTTGCATTTAGATTTTTCAGTGTTTGTAAAAGTACAGGAGAGATTGTGGTGACTTTGTCCAAGAGGGTAAGAATGAAAGTATAAAAAGGAAAGTTTTTCTAGATTTCCTAGATTTTTATTTACGTAAAGTAAAAAAGGGGACAAGAGAACATTATTTATTTTTGTATTTGTACATGTACTAAAATAACTAAAACTGAAAATGAAATTCAAATTATAAAACATATTTATATACACTACCAGATTTTTTATGTTTTTAAAGAAGTCTCTTCTGCTCACCAAGCCTGCATTTATTTAATCGAAAGTACAGTAAAATATTAAAATATTTGTACTATTTAAAATAGCTGTTTTCTCTTTGAATATTTTAAAATGTAATTTATTGCTGTGATTTCAAAGCTGATTTTTTTTTAGCATCATTACTCCAATCATCCTTAAGAAATCATTCTAATATGATGTTGAAAACAGCTGAGTAGCTTTTATTTCAGATAAATGCTGATCTTTGGATCAGAAAGAATCCTGAAAAAAAATAACTGTTATAAATATTGATGATAATAATGCAAATCAGCATATTAGAATGATTTCTGAAGGATCACGTAACACTGAAGACTGGAATAATGATGCTGAAAATGTAGCTTTGTCACAGGAAGAAATTACATTTTAAAATAGAATGCATTTATTTTAAATAGCGAAATATTTGACAATATTACTAATTTTGCTGTATTTTGAATCAAATGCAGCCTTGGTGAGCAGAAGAGAATTCTTTAAAAAAAAAAAAAAAAAAAAAACTTTTGACTGATACAGAAAACTATATAAACAAAAATAAAACCTAATACAAATGACAACAAAAATACTGTAAAATTTAAATATAAGAATAACATTCAACATAAAAAGAAATAATATCTTGATAGTAAAATAACACTGGACTCTTCATACTTGAAGTAAAAATAAATTGTTACTTTTGATATTTTGTTAAGTCGTAGGTTGATAGATGCGGTTCCAAAGTTATTTGCGTAGGGGGCGCTATTTACTCACGATTCGGTCCAGTTAAGGGAAGAAAAAAGGGTTTGGATAAATAAACAAAACAATAACGATAGTATAAAAAATCAGTAAAAGCCCTAAACAAAACTCTAGACGTACCGTCACATTTTACTTTTAGTGATAATTTAATTTCTGTATATAGGTTTTGTAAACATTGCTGAAATTAATAAGAAACCATACCATCTTGTAGTGCTAATTAATGACTGTTCATTATTATTTAATATTTAAATAATTGGATTAAAAAACCACATCTGATTAATGTAAAAAATATAAATATATTAATATGTATTTAAAGACGTACGGTCACTTTTATTTTGAAATACGTACTTCCGGAAGGCGTTGTCGTTGCGTTATTGAAGCGCTCTTCACACCTCCGCATCTCATCCACGCCGTTTACCCTGCCGTCGGTTAACCATCCTTTACCTAAGCGTCTTCTCCGTTGCCGTGAACGTTTCTTCGTCCCTGCATTTCTTTTAATTTCATTTATAATTTATTTAAGAATTCATCTTTTTGCATCACACGGGTATCTCCAGTGTAATGCTGAGGGGGGAAAAGACATCTTCACCACGTAAACAAAGGTACTGTTGATCACAGCCCAACTTTATTAATCACACCACACGGCCTCTAAAATGTGTTTGATGTGATTGTAATGACATACGTATGTCACATTTATCATATTGTCTGACACGTTTGACAGATCGCTATCAAGCTGACGACGTCACTCTACGGATTGTTATCAAGCTGACGTCATCGTTGAGATTTGAATGGGCTGTTATAAACCTCATAAATAGAGGAAACTGGTGAGTACGCCATGAAACATACAACAGATTAATGCCATAGTTTGGTTTTATTAGATCTCAATGCATCATTCTCTTATCTTTCTGTCCTGTAACTACCTACTTCCTGTATAATCAGGTGTATTTTAGGGTGGTGGGTAAACAAAGGTTTAAATGGTTTATTCACAACCGGACTGTATTACTAACACTAGCTCTAAAATGTATTTAATATAATTTGAATGTAAACGAATGTCACATTTATAATATATGTCTGAAATAAAATGTATATCAAATTTAACAGTGGCTGAAGACCCTATTAAATTACAAAAATAGCGTTCTCTGTTTTATAGCTGTGAGATCATGTATTAACTTATGTACTTAAAGTTGACAAAATAAACTTTTGAAGTTGAGGCAGAAGACAGAGCATAATATTTTAAAAGGCATCAAAGTACAAATTTATGTAAAGTATATAAATGTGGATGTAATGTGTGTTTGCTTATAATTTCATTAAAATATTTTAAAAGGCATCAAATAAAGTATAAAAACCACCAGTAGAACCTCTGCTACACTATAATGAAAAAAATTCTAAAATAATTAAATTAATAAATTCATTAATGTATTTTAAAATTTAAATTAAGAAATGAATTATGAAATATTCACTGCCTGTAGTTTAAAATTACAATTTTACATGAAATTGTAATTTAGTTTAAGAATTAAAGTTAAAGGATTACTCCACCCCAAAATTAACATTTTGTCATTAATCACTTACCCCCATTTAGTTCCAAACCCATAAAAGCTTCATTCTTATATCTTTTTTAAAATTATGGTTGAACCACTGATGGCAGATGGACTATTTCAGTGTCTTTGATACTTTTCTGGGCCTTGACACTGAACCCTGAGAAAACTGAGCAATCATGGTGTTCATTGCAGAGTTGCAAGAAGAAAGCCACTGTTCTACAAAAAGAAAATTGCTTGCAAAAGATCATTTTGACAAGCCAGAGGACTATTGGAGAATGGTTTTATGGATGGATGAAACCAAAATGGAACTTATTGGTTTAAATAAGAAGCTATTATTTTCAGAGCAAAGAGCACACTGCATTCTAGCTTAAGAAACTTATCTCATCTGTGAAACATGGTGGTGGTAATATCATGGCTTGGGCCTGTTTTGCTGCATATTGCCCAGGACAGCCTGCCATCATTGGTGGAACAATGAATTCTGAATTATACCAGCAAATTCTAAAGGAAAATGTCAGGACACCTGTTTAAGAGTCTCAAGAGAACATGGCTCATGCAGCAAGACAACAACCCCAAGCACACAAGTCATTCTACCAAAGAATGTTTAACGAAGAACAAAGTTAATGTTTTGGAATGGCTGAGTCAAAGTCCAGACCTTTAATCCAATTAAAATGTGGTGGAAGAACCTAAGCAAGCAGTTCATAGTAGGAAGCCCACCAACATCACAGTGTTTAAGTGGTTCTGCACTAAATAGGCTAAAACTCAGACGTGACTAATCAGCATTTACAAGAAACTTTACCTTTAGTTACTGCAGCAAAAGGGGGTCACACCAGATGCTGAAAGCAAAGATTCACATACTTTTGCAACTCACAGATATGTAACACTGGGTCATTTTTCTCAATAAATAAATGACAAAGCAATATTTTTCTCTCACTTGTTTAATTGGGTTCTCTTCGTCTACTTTCATGACTTATATGAACATCCGATGATGTTTTGGGTCATATTTATGCTGAAATATAGAAAATTCTAAAGGGTTCACAACTTTCAAGCAGCACTGTATATTGAATCATTTTAAATGTAATTGTAATATGTAATATTCATAGCCTGTCGTTTTAATTTTAAAATCTAAATTTGAATTCAAATAGAATATGCAGCTGATTTTGTTTTCGTGGGAGAAAACAGTCCTTGTCCCTTCTGATCTTTAAATTTCTCTGTCCTTGAGCAATACATGCCTTGTTGTTTTTTCCATACTTTAGTGTATCTTGACTGTAGTGCGTGCATACAAATCATTTACTAAATAGCAGTTAACTAAGTAACTATTACACCTTCCCACCAAAACATTCTGTTAATTATAAATTCCAGGTTTTCTACAGTGTTAGAGTTCTTCCATGTGCTTGACTCTAATTTATGCATGCTACTGTATTTGTTCCCGTAGATCTAATCCCATAATCTCATTGTAGATTCAACGCTCACCACCACGGCCACTCAGAGAAGCATGAGCTCACACAAGAGACCTGTCCGGGCTCGGCATGATTCTGACACCATTTTCTCCGCGGCCCGTGACCCGAACGCACCAGGTGTGGAAGAGAGCCCTGGTCTCCTGGCCAAGCTGATGGAGCTTCCCGTAGCCCGTCTGTCCCGGCAGCAGCTGAAAAGGCTGGAGGAGCATAAGTACAGCAGTGCGGGACGGTCCCTCCTGGAGCCCTTCATGCAGGGATTCTGGTGCTGGCTGGTGAGCAAAGTGCCTCTCTGGATGGCACCGAACCTCATCACCATAGTGGGACTCGCTACTAATATTATCAGTACTCTGATACTGGTATACTACTGCCCTACTGCCACTGAACAGGTATGCTGCACTTTCACTTCTTCAGTAGAATCCATTACTGGTTTAAACAGATTAACTGCAAATCCTAATTCATTTATTTTCACCTGCTAACAGTGTGGAATAGTGCAAATTGAGTTTAGCAGAGTGTTCACCTGTTATTTTAGTTATTATTATTTGTTTTAGTCTAGTTATCATTATTTAGCAGCAGTTACAGCTGTCAACAATAGGTCTTGGTCATTTCAATCAGTTTTAGTCTAATTCTAAATATTTAGACAGCGATTAAACATACGAAAGGCATTACCACCACTGAATAAGATGTTGTGACTTTTTATCTCACAATTCTGACTTTTTTCACAGAATTGCATGATGCAAACTTACAAACTTGAGTTGTGAGTTTATGTAGTAACCGAACACATGTAGTTCAATTGCTGAATAGAGCAGTGTTTTTCAACCTTTTTTGAGCCAAGGTACATTTTTTCATTGAAAAAATCACAAGGCACACCACTAACCGAAACTGTAAGAAAATGAAACTCTGTAGCCTATATTAACAATATACAGTCATTCTTATCAAAGTATCTTGAATAGGAATCAAATAAAGACAAAGAAAAAAGGATTTTATGATCTTACTTTACGAGCTAGTTTTAAGGGCTCTCTGATTTACGTTTGCGGTTCTTCTCATAAAAGTTGCCTGTTTCTCCGTGTTTTCACGCAGGTGAACAAAATAGTCCGCATTCTTGTTTTGCAGCGAAGGGTATCAGATTTGTGAGTTTATATCTTGCACGTTTGAGGAAAAAAAAGTCAGAATTGTGAATTTATGTCTTGCAGTTTAAAAAAAAAAAAGTCAGAATTGTAAGGTTATATCTTGCACAGACACACGACAATGGCATATTATTTGCAGACAATAACTTATTAATTTTCAAAAAAAAAATTTAGACCAATTAGGTGTAATTGAATAATTTCCCACGGCACACCTGACGATCTGTCACGGCACACTAGTGTACCGCGGCACAGTGGTTGAATAACACTGGAATAGAGGATGACAGACAGCCACAGCAGATATGTGAACTTGAATTTAATGACTTAAATATTCATCTGTATATCACATTGAACTATGGGACAGCTTCAGAAAATGAAATATAGTGCGCAAAAACTTTGTGGAGTTTTATAATGGTTTTGTGCCTTTCGTGGGGCTCAACAATAACACAGTACGCACATTATTGCATTTGGATCGGTCTTGTCTGACCGATACCCGATCTGGCAGAAAATGCCAGTATCGGAGCCGATAACGATACTGATTATTGGATTGATGCATCCCTAGTTTATATGTTGTAATTCTGAGAAGAAAAAGTCAGAATTGTGAGTTTATATCTTACAATTCTGAGGAAAAAAAGTCAGAATTGTGAGTTTATATCTTGCAATTTTGAGAGAAAAAGTCAGAATTGTTAGTTTTATATCCTGCAATTTTGGAAAAGAAAATCAGAATTGTGAGTTTATATCTTGCAATTTTGAGAAAAAAGTCAGAATTGTGAGTTTGTATCTTGGAATTTTGAGAAAAAACAAGTCAGAATTGAGAGTTTATATCTTGGAATACTGAGAAAAAACAAGTCAGAATTGAGAGTTTATATCTTGCAATTTTGAGAGAAAAAGTCAGAATTGTTAGTTTTATATCCTGCAATTTTGGAAAAAAAAAAATCAGAATTGTGAGTTTATATCTTGCAATTTTGAGAAAAAAGTCAGAATCGTGAGTTTATATCTTGGAATTCTGAGAAAAAACAAGTCAGAATTGAGAGTTTATATCTTGCAATTTTGAGAAAAAAACGTCAGAACTGTGAGTTTATATCTTGGAATTCTGACTATCAGAATTGCTAGTTTGTCTCACAGTTCTGACTTTAAAACTCGCAATTGATTGAAGTGGACATTATCAGGATATTTTCTTTTTGTTGATTTTAATATCAGTTTTATTCTATCAATATTTAGTAGCTATCAGTTTTATCAGTTTCAGTCTAATTATGAATGTTAAATAGTTATTGCCATTTTCTTCATCAGAGCATTTTTTTATGTTGTTGATTATAATATCAGTTTAGTCAATTTATAAATATTAGCTAGCTTTTACAGTAGTCTTAATAGTTGGGTCTTTTTTGGGTTTAATTGGTTTTAATTTAATTAGAAATATTCAACAGCTGTTGCAGTGGTCATAGGATATTTTATTGTTAATAAATGTGTGCACTGAATGTGAACTGAACCGAACAAAACTTGCATGTTTTGCTGATTGTTGCTCCTGAAATGGTCAATTATTGTCATGTTTTGGGTTGTACACTAAGTGGTCGGACCAGGAAATACATTTGAAGTACTGTAGATTGCCAAAAGTTATAACAAATCAAGGAGAAGAGTGCAAAAAACTGTCTGAGGAATAAAAGGTGTTTGTGGTTGGCCAAACTGAACCAAGATTTGTCACCAGTGGGATATGGTCTTTTTTGCAGATTTTAATATTAGTGTAAGTGTAATTATGAATATTTAATAGCATTCGCGGTAAATACTTGGTTTTACATCTTCCCCTGCCTCGCATGTAGTCTTTGAAGGCCATAATTTAGTATATTCAGAGCTCTCCTGATGAGATAATTGCTGTGGTCTGTTTAAACAGTGCAATAAGATGCTGTGTATTGTCAGACACAGCTTGTTCTGTCAGCTGTAACAGCCTGTGTTTATCAGCTATAACAGTCTTATGATTCCTGCTGTTATGGAAAACATCTACATTGCTCAAGTCTGCAATACGACACCCACACTCTCTCCATGTACCATTAGTATCTACAATAAGACTTGTAGAGGCTTATATATTCATATTCACAGTTGTGGCACTAAATACTTAGTGTTGGTCACTAGTCGGTGAAAAGCATTCAAGTGGACAGAAATTTAAGCCTTTTATCTTTTTCAGGCACCAACGTGGACATACTTAGCCTGTGCTGTGGGTCTGTTCATCTACCAGTCATTGGATGCCATAGATGGAAAGCAGGCACGACGGACCAATAGCAGCACACCACTTGGCGAGCTCTTTGACCATGGCTGTGACTCCCTTTCTACAGGTCTGCTCATGTTTGTGTGTGCAAATACTGTCGGCTACTATGACATTACACTTAGAACTATGCCATTATGTTTTATTGCTTTATTACTAGAGATTGAGCACTATATATTTGAGTAGAGATGTATAAATCAAAATATATTATCAGTCAACATAGCTGATCAATTAATGTCTGAAACCTAAAATTGTAGACACATTGGGGTAAAGGTTTAGTTCACTTTCAGAACAAAAATGTACAGATAATGTACTCACCCCCTTGTCATTCAAGATGTTCATGTCTTTCATTCTTCAGTCGTAAAGAAATTGTTTTTTGAGGAAAACATTTCAGGATTTCTCTCCATATAATGGACTTCTATGGAGCCCCCAAGTTTGAACTTCCAAAATGCAGGTTAAAGGGCTCTAAACAATCCCAGCCGATGAAGAAGGGTCTTATCTAGTGAAACGATCAGTTTTTTTTGAAACAAATTGACAATTTAAATACTTTTTAACCTAAAAACTCCCATCTCCTTTTCATCTTTAACTTCAAAATCGCCCTACAACACGTTTTTCCTTTTTTTTTTTGCGTAAAGGGCGTTTGATCTTTTTTGTATGTTCACTTTGTAAACACTGGGTTGGTACTTCTGCAGCGATGTAGGACGACTTTGAAGTTGGGGAAGAAACGAGATGGTAGTTTTTCGACATACCCTAACTGTATTGACCCGGATCACACAGACTACACATGCACATTGCAGAGACAAGAAAAGACGAGCATTTGTGGTTAAAAGTATATAAATTGTCAATTTGTTTAGAAAATAACCAATCGTTTTGCTAGATAAAACTTCTTTCTCGGCTGGGATCATTTAGAGCCCCTTGAAGCTGCATTTAAACTGCATTTTGGAAGTTCAGACTTGGGGGCACCATAGAACTCCATTGTATGGAGAGAAATCCTGAAATGTTTCATCGTGTGTGTGTGTGTGTGTGTGTGTGTGTGTGTGTGTAAACGACGTCTTTGCCTAGATATACTTACTGACTTGTTTTGTGTCTTTTTCTGATGCAGTGTTTGTGGTCCTGGGCACTTGTATAGCAGCTCAACTGGGTACTCACCCTGACTGGATGTTTTTCTGTTGTTTTGTGGGCATCTTCATGTTTTATTGTGCCCACTGGCAGACGTATGTTTCTGGAACGCTGCGTTTTGGCATGTGAGTGAAACTGCACTCTTAATCATATTTGATGACTCATGTACTGTACGTTCAGTACAAAGATTATATTTGAACGTTCTGTTCTGCTCGTGGGAAACCGGCAGCTTCGAGACAGCCGTTGTACTGTTGATAAAGCACTACAGAAAGAAAGACAAATTCTAGATTAATAATTAACTCATTTTATTTCATCGTTTAATCACTTCTTTGCTATTTGCTTGTGCAGAATTGATGTGACTGAGGTTCAAATCTTCATTATAATCTTGTACTTACTGGCTGCCATTGGAGGAACAGCTTTTTGGCAATCTGTGGTAATTGAAATCAATCTTAATTCTTTCCGTTGGTCGTGTGATTAGACCATATGCTTAAGGACAAATGTACTAAATCTATATGTCATGGTCCGTCAGAAAATCTGATTCTCTAGCATGTTGCATGTATTTAGTAAAAATGCAGAATTCCTTTACATGTACAATGAAAAGCACTTATATATGTGATGGTTGCAAACAGGATAAGAGTGATTTATTGTTAATCTTTCAGATTCCTGTGATAAATATCCAGATTAAAATTATACCGGCCCTTTTCACTCTTCTGGGTGCCATTTTTTCCTGCACAAACTACTTCCGGGTTATATTCACAGGCGGAATGGGCAAAAACGGATCTACTATTGCGGTAAGTTGTGGTACTATTGCACCACCAAACAAAAATGCAAAAAAACTCAATTAAAATTAATGAAATGCATAGTGATCAACAGTGTTCATTGCTTGGTTGTAACATTCATAATTCTGTGTTAATTTATTTTTAATTGTAAGAGTAACTTGCTTTTTTTAATTGAAATGAAATAGTTTTTACTCTAGTCAGCTACAACAAAATGTACTTTTAAATACTAGAAATACCGTTATGATACCGTTCATTCAGTATGTATCAGACATATATGGAAGTCTATGGATGTGAGTCAGAAAGTATAGGGATGTAAGTCAGAAAGTCAGAATTATGAAATATAAACTCGCAATTCTGAAAAAAATAATTCAGAAGTGCGATACAAACAAGCAATCCTGACTTCCAGATTTTTGTGCTATAAACACACAATTGTTATTGCATTGTGAGTTTATCTTTTACAATTCTGAGGGAAAAAAAAGTCAGAATTGCAAAACAAGTCAGAATTATGAGGGAAAAAGTTGCAACCTTTTTTTTTATTATTCATTGGCAGAAATAGGCTTCCAAAAACTTATATATGTATGTGTGTGTGTGTGTGTGTGTGTGTGTGTGTGTGTGTGTGTGTATATATATATATATATAAAAAATGTCATTACTGTATGTCAGAATTAATTTGAACTCTAAATTAATCACACAACTGTTTTTCTTCTTTTATTAGGGAACAAGCGTTTTGTCTCCATCCTTCCATATAGGAACGGTAATCACACTTGCTCTAATGATCTATAAGAAGTCATCAGTGCAGCTATTCGAGAGACATCCCTGTCTCTACATCATAGCGTTTGGGTTTGCCTCGGCCAAACTCACCAACAGACTGGTGGTAAGATCCTGAATGACATTAGTATACTGTATTTATTTCAGCTTCACTAAATAAGTACTATATTTAATTGCAATATATTGCTCCTAATGCATGAATACTGTTAGCTGATTATTAATGTACCTCTACATCAACTTTTTTTGTATAGTTGGCAGGAAGAATTGTGGCTTGTATGATAGCATAAAACTGCTGTTAGTTTGATTTTCTGCACATTTTAGCATAAATACTTAACCTTGTTGTCTGTAGTTCATATCTGTAAACATCTGTCATACTCAAACCACATTAGCATCAGTTAATGTAAATGTCACTACAGTCACATCTGTTTTTTTTGTCCAGGTTGCTCATATGACAAAGAGTGAAATGCATCGTTATGACCTGGCTTTTACTGGACCAGTGCTGCTGTTTCTGAACCAGTACTTCAACAGTTTCATCAATGAGTACTGTCTTCTGTGGGTCGCTCTGGTACGTTTAAGATCTGCCTGAAAATATGGATTTTCCTTGCTGTTTTCAAATAAAGAGCTCAGTGTAGTATGTAGACATACTTTGATTTTCACATCGCATGGTTTTTTTACACGGTCTGCTGAGACTAGTTATTGAAACTGAGTTGAAACAAAGGTGATAGTTGTGATGTCACAAGTCATCAGGATATCAGAATTGCCATGATTTACATTCTTAATAAACTTTCCTGGTTATATTATGCACAATTCATAAGTGCACATAAATAAAATGTGACAAATCCATAAACAAATAAAATAATAAATCTATAATAACTGAAACAGCTCTATTTAGACTATTTTAACAAATATGGAAGCCTGTTTCTGCCACTGAATTTAATTCCGACTTTCGCTTTTGAATCTCACAATTCAGACTTTTTTCCTTCAGTTCTGACTTTTTGGTAAGTCATAGTCATAATTGTGTGATAGAAACTCACAAGAAATTCAAAGTCAGAATTGCAAAATAATTTGAATTTTTATTTTAATCAGTAGTAAAAAATTCTATTCTATTCTATAATTCTGAGAAAAAGTCTGAATTGTGAGTTTATATTTTGCAATTCTGACTTTATAACTTCTAAAAAAAAAAGACAAAATTTCAAATGTCTCACAATTCAAGGAAAAAATTACAAATTGCGAGTTTATACCTCACAATTCTGACTTTATAACTTGAGTTTTTCACAATTCTGAAAAAAAGTCAAACTTTGAAGTTTATATTTCACAATTCTGAGGAAAAAAGTACAAATTGCCAGTTCATACCTCACAAAATTCTGACTTCATAACGTGCAATTGCAAGGTTATATACTGTGATTCTGACTTTATACTTGAAATTATGAGTTTGTCTCACAATTCTGAGGACAAAAGTACAAATTATGAGTTTATACCTCGCAATTCTCACTTTGTAACTTGGAATTGCAAGTTTATGTCTTACAATTCTGAGGAAAAGTGTGAATTTCGAGTTTATATCTTGCAATTATGACTTTATAACTTGGAATTGTGAGTATACAATTCTGAGAAAGAATTTCAAGTTCATGTCTCAATTCTGAGGAGAAAAGAACAAATTACAAGTTTATACTTCACTATTCTGACTTTGTAACGTACAGCTGCATTTTGCAAAATTGCAAATTGTTTATATCCCGTAATTCTGACTTTATAACTTTAAATTTTGAGTTTGTCTCACAATTCTGAAGAAAAAAGTACAAATTGCGAGTTTAAACCTCACAATTCTGACTTTATAACTTTACATTTTGAGTTTGTCTCACAATTCTGAAGAAAAAAGTACAAATTACGAGTTTAAACCTCACAATTCTGACTTTATAACTTTTAATTGCAAATTTGTCTCACAATTCTAAAAAAAAAAAGTACAAATTATAAAAATAATAAACCATTTTGAGTTTGTCTGACAGTTCTAAGGAAAAAAATAAATTTCAAGTTTATACCTTGCAATTTTGACTTTATAACTTGGAATTGTGTTTTTGTTTTACAATTCTAAGAAATTTCGAGTTTATGTACCACAATTCTGAGAAAAGTACAGATTACGAGTTTATACTTCACTATTCTGACTTATGTCAGTTTGTCTGACAATTCTGAGGAAAAAAATACAAATTGCAAGTTTATAGCTCACAATTCTGACTTTTTAACTTGGTATTGCACGTTTATGTCTCACAATTCTGAGAAGAAAAAAAACAGAATTTTGAATTTATGTCTTATGTCGCAATTAACTTTTTTTATTTTTTACTCTGTGGCAAAAACAGCAGAATTTCTGATTACAGAAGTAAACTCAATAGAGAATGGGATTTCATGTTGACATGAAACATTTCACCATTTCATTCACCTATTTAGTATTCATCAACTTATTACTCATTTGACATGTGAAGATACTTGCTAATCATATCAGAAGTATAGAAGTCTTAAAGTAACTGTAGCATAAGGGTCAGAGAGAGGGTGGAAAATCATCTTGAAAAACTAAATTATGACTGTTTTGGTTCACAAAACCTGAACTAACATGATCAGAGGGGAAACACTGTGTATAAGTTTAGATCTTAGCTCTTGTAACTGTAGGAAGTCCATGATCTTCACTGTTATTTAACCTCAAAAAGCATACCTCTTGAAAAAGCTGCTTTTAAATTTTTCATCTTGCCACATCAAAAATGCATTTGCCATGCTTAAGCTTTTTCCTCTTTGTTTGTAGGTGCTGTCAGCGTTTGATCTGGTGCGGTACTGCGTCAGTGTCTGTAACCAGATCGCCACACACTTAAACATCCGCGTCTTCAGCATCCAGCCTCCGTCTCCATCCAGAGTTCAGGCAGACAGCAGAAATCACCACTAACCTCTCATCCCCTCTCCCTCAAGCACCTCCAGTAGGTCACGCACTTCAGTGAATGTAAAACACCTCACAGAGACCAAGCCCAAATGACTGGAGTTACAAACTTTGTTCTCAGAATGAAGAGTGAGGATATTTGAAGGACAAAAGGGATAATTAAAAAGAATATACATCCACGGTTAGAACACCATTCAGTTGTCAGTATTTTGTTATTAGATGACCAGTTTTGTTTTCCATAGTATAGGATTTGCCACAGATGCCACAACTATGAATGTTTAAAGATTTTTATTTTACAGTTTTAATGTTTTGTTGTTTTTTTTCTTTGATTTTCTTTGATTTATTTTTTTATGTTTTGTCTTTTTCCAGATTTGTTTTGTTTCATTTTGGACCAAGTATTTTGTCTAACAGTGTAGAATTCATTCCATTAACAGACAACTATCCATCTGAATGTAATTTCGTAATTACAGAATGCTATAGGCATTAACTAGAAACTCTGCGGCTGTTCACTGCAATATAAAGCGGCAAAATTTAACTGTAAATGCCAGTACTTCACTGTTGCCAGTACAAAGCTGTGCTGTGGTCTGAGAGGAGCAGAGAGCATTCACAGAGGTAAAAGGTAACATCAGATCTTAAGACAAGAAAAACAGGCTCAAGAGTTTTCATCAATATTTCAGAAATTTCAAGAATTTCACATTTACAAATCCTGCTAATTCAGCCTCTCATCTGATGTCATTCGGTAAACTAAAAAAGCCAGTTTCCACTACTGAATAAAAAAAAATAAAAAAAGGTCATTGGGAATTTTTATCTCACAATTATGTGATACAAACTTGTGAATTATGAACTCGTAATTGCGAGAAATATAGTTAGATTTGCAAGATAAATAGCCAATTTAGTTTTTTCTCACATTTGCAAGGTAGCCTTTTTTTCTCACAATTGTGAGTTTATATCTCGCAATTCTGACATCCTTTTTTCTCAGAATTGTGACCTTTTTCCTCAGAATAGCGAACTTATATCTCACAATTACACCTTTTTTTTTTATCAGAATTGAGTTTATATCTCGCAATTGTGACGTTTTTCCTCAGAATAGTGAGATTATATCTCGCAACTGTGACGTTTTTCCTCAGGATAGCGATATTATATCTCACAATTGTGACTTTTCCCTCAGAATTATGAGTTTATATCTTGCAATTGTGATTTTTTTTTCCTCAGAATAGCGAGATTATATCTCACAATTGTGACTTTTCCCTCAGAATTGCGAGCCTATATCTCACAATTGTGACTTTTCCTCAGAATTATGAGTTTGTATCTTGCAATTGTAACTTCTTTCCTCAGAATAGCAAGATTATATCTCGCAATTGTGACTTTTTTCCTCAGAATTGTGAGCCTATATCTCACAATTATGACTTTTTTACTCAGAATTGCAAGCCTATATCTCACAATTGTGACTTTTTTCCTCAGAATAGCAATATTATATCTCGCAGTTGTGACTTTTTTTCCTCAGAATAGCGAGATTATCTCTCACAATTGTGACTTTTTTCCTCAGAATTATGAGTTTATATCTCACAATTGTGACTTTTTTCCCTCAGAGTAGCGAGCTCATATCTCACAATTGTGACTTTTCCTCAGAATAGCAATTAAATCTTGCAACTGGGACTTTTTTCTTTAGAATGGAGTTTATATCTTGCAGTTGTGAACTTTTCCCTCAGAATTGCAATTTTATATCTTGCAGTTCTGACTTTATTACTCGTAGTCGTGAGTTTATATTTCACAATTCTGAGAAAAAAGTCTGAATTGCGAGATGTAAACTCAGTTGCGAGAAAAGTCTGAATTGTGAGATAAAGACACTATTACCTTTTTTTTTTATTTGATGGCGGAAACAGGCTTTTATAGTAAACTAATGTATACAGTATGTATCGTTTTTTTTCTATGCATTTGTTACTTTTTGTTTGTAGTGTTGCGAAGGGTATTATTATTATTATTATTATTATTATTTAGGTACACCAATGTCACTAAATGATAAAAACTGTAACAGAAACAGTATTTTGATAGTGCCATATTTTCCTAACAATAGCTGGGGCCAAGATAGACGTTTAGAATGATTACGAGTTACACTGTACATATATAAACCCTTAATAACAGACATTAAAACCTGAAAATCAGTGTTTGTGCTCTAAATACATTAGTTAATGTGTGAACCTGTGCTAATTTATTTTTGTGCCTTTTATTTGTCACTGTCGGTATACTCCTCTATGCACAGTAAAAGTTGGACTCAGCGATTTTGATATTTTTTAACCTCTTGTGTAAATCGTATTTCGTTTGTAAGCATCATACTGAACAAAGATGCAATTTCATATTCCTGCATGTTGCGTTATTAAATTAGTTATCTAAAAACAGTCATTAAATATATTTTTTACCTTCATGCCAATTTGTTTGAGAGAAAACTGGATTTTTTTTTTTTTTGCCAGATTTTTATTGCAAAACAATAGACATTAACTCTGCAGTTCTGTATCGGTGCTTCCATGAATAAAATATGAACAGAGTGGCCGAACTCCATGTATTTTCCCAAACGCGTTATTGTTTTGCATCTACCTCTGAGCAATTTCTTGTTGTTTTAGTCTCTCGGTTTGAGACTTTTATTGAAAATGTTTTAATCCTGTTGTGAATGTTATTTAAGTGGGTTTCTGTGTATTTGTGTTTCTCCCCTTTTGTTTTTTTATTTTTATACACGTCATCCGCTCACCGGGGCCGCTCTGAGGTCAACCAAAGCTGCAATACACACATAGTTGAAGAAAATGATGTCTGTCGCTGCAACTGCATTTGCATACATGTATAATTTGTACCTCGACCAGGATTTTTGTTGTTCTGTTGATTGACAGCAAATACTTTACTTTCTAATAGACTAATGGTCATGAAATAAAGATTGTTATATTTATGTTAACAGATTTCTTGATCACTGCCTCGGTTTGTTTTAGTATAGTTATGTTAGCAAAAATGTACCATAATTTTTGGATATACACCATAGTAGCAGGTTATTATGGTGAACTAAAACTAATAAAAAAAAAAGACAAACTAAAAGTGAAAACTTAATTAAACTATATAGATAAATGGAAAAACACAAGCAAAATTACTGAAACTTTCAAATTGAAACAAAAAGAGAACTGTGATGGTAAATTTTGAAGCAACATATATACTTGCATAAGCAGTGCATGTTCTCTTTATTGAGTCACATTTGGAATTTTATAAGCCCTTAAGTATTTCATAAGAACTCCAATACTGTGCTTTTTGTAAAAGAACAGTGTGTATCTTTCAGCAACAGTCATACAGTCTTTGACTAATGAATCATTTCTATTGTGGAGCAGTTAATGTGGGTCTTACCGCCTCCAAACTCTAACCAAACTTGGTGTAGCCTTTCTGACCACAGTGGCCTTAGAATCCACATGAAATCCATGCACTTCTACATTTACTGTACAACTGTTGATTTAATCACCTTAAACAAAACTGAAACTGAATGTACATTTTTAATGTTTTTAAAAGAAGTCTCTTCTGCTCACCGAGCCTGCATTTATTTGATTCAAAGTACAGCAAAAACAGTAAAATTGTGAAATATTTTTACTATTTAAAATAATACTTTTATTCAGCAAGGATGGTTTAAATTGATCAAAAGTGATGATAAAGACATTTTATAACATTAAAAAAGATAAATGCTGTTATTCTGCTTTCTATTCATCATAGAAACGTACTCATCTGTTTTCAACAATAATAATAATAATAATGTTTTTGAGCAGCAAATCACAATATTAGAAGGATTTCTGAAGGATCACGTGACTGAAGTAATCATGCTAAAAATTCAGCTTTGAAATCACAGGAATAAATAATTGTAATAATTGTTTACTATATTCAAATAGAAAACTGTTATTTTAAGAGTTAAAAATATTTCAAAATCTTACTGTTTTTGCTGTACTTTGAACCAAATAAATGCAGACTTGGTGAGCAGAAGAGATTTCAAGTTTTTCAAAAACAGTGTTTGACTGACAGTGTACATTAGGACATTATTTACATTTTCTCAAAAAGGTACAATTACCATAATTCTCACTTTTTTAATATTTTTTTTTATTATTATTAAAAAGCATCTTCTAGTTAACTAAAAGGAAAAAAAGCATTTGTCACTTCAAATAAAATAGAAAAAAACTTGTTCAGCTATTTCAGCTAGTTTCTCAAATAAATACAAATTAATATAAGTCTATACAGGCATACTTGAACAAACTAATGAAAATAACTAAACAAGTTAATTCAAATGAAAAGAGAAATTCAAAAAAATATCCACACTGATCAGCATAAATACATTTTTTTCCATGGTGTGCTTAATACTTAAAAATAATTCTAATATAATCATGTAATATATATTTCATATATTTTTGCCTCACAGTGCTAAAACTATTTTTATACATGGTTTTTATATTATTCTCAAAAAATGTATAGGGTAATATTTAGATTTTGATATTTAGATTTCTGCATAGTTAATTGTTAACTACAGTTAAAGTCAAAAGTTTACATACACCTTGCAGAATCTGCAAAATGTTAACTATTTTACCAAAATAAGCATACAAAATGCATGTTATTTTTTATTTACTGACCTGAATAAGATATTTTACATAAAATACATTTCCATATAGTCCACAAGAGAAAATGTATAAAACTTTTGTGATCTTACAAAACTTTTTGAATTTAAAGATCAGGGTAAATTGAACAGATTTTGTCATCTGAGAAACATGTTTGTATCTTGTGTAGCTTCTGAAGGGCAGTACTAAATGGAACAAAAAAAAAAAGATATTTAGGGAAAATAAGAAAAATGTACACATTTTCATTCTGAGTGTTTGAACCTTCTGTAATAGTTGCATGTGAGTTTCTCAGTTGTCTTCAGTGTGAAAAGATGGATCTCTAAATCATATAGTCGTTGGAAAGGGCTCAAATACACAAAAACACTGAAAAACCAAAGAATCTGTGGGACCTGAAGGACTTTTCTGAAGAACAGCGGGCAGTTTAACTGTTCAGGACAAACGAGGGACTCATGAACAACTATCACTAAACAAAACAAAACAAAAAAAGCTGTGGATCATTCAGGTAACAACACAGTATTAGGAATTAAGTGGATGTAAACTTTTAAATTCAACTATTATGTTCTCCTGTGGACTATATGTAAACACATTTTTTATGTGAAATATCCTATTCTGGTCAGTACCAAATAAAAAAAAATAACATGCATTTTGTATGATCCCTCTTATTTTGGTAAAACACTGAACATTTTGCAGACTCTGCAAGGTGTATGTAAACTTTTGACTTCAGCTGTATTTGCATACATTTGGCATTATTTAAATAATCACATCTTCAAAATGTGTAGTTTTTTGCTTATTGTTTTTATAGTTAGAAATTACATTCTACATTTCGTATGCATTTATTGCTAAATTGCCATGAAAAAATGTCATCATGCAAAAAAAAAAAAAAAAAGTATGGTCCTTCATTTTCTTTGTGCAAAATATAGTATCCTATTTTGATCTTTTTATTTTGGAAACGTTCATTTCCAAGAAGTTCATCTTAATATGTCAGCTATATCCAGTGTTTTAATATACCACTGTGTCCACCGTGTGCAGAGCGTGTGTGTGTGTGTGTGTGTGTGTGTGTGTGTGTGTGTGTGTGTGTGTAAATTTTCACTTCTGAGAGCGCAGAAAGTGAAATCACGCTGAATGAGTGTCAGCTGACTTTGGTCACAGGACTTTTGGGAGAGCATCACACAAAACCACCAGCGATCATTCAGATTTTAGAAGCACTAGCCCATATAACCACCTCTGATCTTTCTCTTCTTATTTCTGTTTGTGAACATTCATTTGTGTGTGACTAATTGAGTTTTGCCAGACGATGTTGATGTCCTTTTTTTTTGGTGATGCTGAGTCTCAGCTGACCTGACGTCCCCTTACTTCTGTTTGCATGAGGAAATAAGGGCGTTCTTGTGATTGTTCAATTTTGATGTGCATCCTCCCCTTAAAGTGTGTGTATGTCTTTCATGTTGTATGTGTTACTGATTGTTCTTGATGTTGGTGATCTCTGTGAGTGAATATCTCGATGTGAGGGCAGTATGTGGTGGTTTCAGCAGGGGCTTTGTGCTCTCCCGGTGGCTCTGGTTATCTGGTCATCTGCTACATTCCTCATCTCTTATGCCACAGCGGTCGTGTTGGGCCATGCCGACCTACTCATTCCATATATAAGGTATGTGTTCAGTTTTATTTTTGTTTCAGTTTGTGCTAGATGTTGTGCATCATTTAAAGCTTTAGAATTGGGTGTGAGAAACATCCAACTTGGAATGTATGAGGTGAAAATAAATCATGCATTTTTTAGTGTAATATCACTTTTAAGAGTTTGATGGCTGTAGATCAGTTCTGTGAAATACCAACTTTAGCTGACTGATTTAAAATTATACTTTTTTTTAAATTTCTGTCATCTGACATATTGTGCGTTTATTATTTTGTTTGTAGTGACACAGGCACTGAGGTTCCTGAACGCTGTGTGTTTGGCTTCATGCTGTCAATCTCAGCTTTCTTAGGTAATTGCTTCTTTTCCTTTTGAGTTCTGTATTCTGCCGAAGGAGTTTTAGTTCAAATTCACTTGTTTATTTTAGTTTTAATGAATTTGAAAAACCATGCAAATGCTGTTTAGTGCATACACCACCAAAAAAAGTTTTTTAATAGCAAGATTTTTTTTTTTTTTTTTTTTTTTAAGTCTTTTCTGCTCATCAAGCCTGCATTTATTTGATCCAAAGTACAGCAAAAACAGTACAATTTTGAAATATTTTATATAATTATATAATCTTTTATATGTATTTTTATTATTATTATGTTGCAAGTATATTTTTTTCAGGTTTCTTTGTTGAATAGAAAGTTCAGAAGTATTGTACAGTACAGTATTTATCTGAAATAGAAATCTTTTGTAACATTAAAATGTCTTTATCATCACTTCTGATTAATTTAAAGCATCCTTGCTAAATAAAAGTGTATATATATACTGACTCCAGACTTTTGAATGGTATAGTGTATATGGTTACAAAAGCTTTTTATTTCTGATAAATGCTGATCTTTGGATCTTTCTATTCATCAAAAACTATTCATCTTTCTATTCACCAAAAAGGGTACTGATATATTGATAATAATAATAATAATAATAATAATAATAATAATAATAGTGTCTTAAACAACATTTCAGCATATTAGAATTCTTTTTTGAAGGAGCATGTGACCCTGAGCATAATGATGCTGAAAATTTAGCTTTGATCACAGGAATAAATTACATTTTAAAATATATTTATATAGAAAGCAGTTATTTTAAACCGTAAAAAATATTTACAACATTACTGCTTTTGCTGTATTTTGGATCAAATAAATGCAGGCTTGGGAAGCAGAAGAGGCTTATTTAAAAAAAACATTTAAAAACTTTTGACTGGTAGTTTAATTCTTAATTTTTTTTTATATATTTTTGGGGAATTGCATGTCAAGTCAACCTGAGGTGCCCAGGTAAAACTGAAACTGATCATTTTTGTTTTTCTGTGAAAGAAATACGTAAATGAAGAAAAAAGACATCATACTAAATGTTACGAGATCCTGAACCACATTATGGGGGGCAAAAATGACTTAGAAAGATGGCAGGATGGCAACAAAGATTGCTAAAGTCAGGAGATTTTACTTAACAGAACTACTAATCTCTGTTTAAAAATATTTACGCAGAGATTGGTTAGTCTGTTAGTAAAATCTGCTGACTTTAGCAATCTGTTGCATTGTATGCAGTGGTGACAGTTCAAAAGTTTGCATGGCTGTAGCCTGTAACTCAAGAAGTATTTCTTAATATTCTTATATACTTTTCTTTAAGGGGTTATATAGTTCATTTCCAGAGATATGGAGATTTCAGTGTGGCCCCATTAGTAAACTTAAATTTAACACATTTTCAAATGAAGGTCACTTTTTTTCAGCTGATACTACTTTTCTTTTACAGGGGAATGTCTGAAGAACAAATAATGTTAAAACTAACTATCTTGTTTCAAAACAAACACCTAGAGTATAACCTGTCTGAGTGCCATAAATATTATCTTCCCAAATTAAACATGCTCTCAAGGTGCGCTATCCTTTTAGCTCTTAATTATTAACACACTTTTCGTTTGGTATATTACATTTTAAGCCCTGATTGGCTCAGTTCCAGATATATGGAGATCTCAATGTGGCTCCATGTGCATATTGTTGAATTTTACCCATTTTCAATAGTGGAAAACCAAATTTGGTTTTGTGTTTATCTAATCATGATTGTTGATCTAAAAATGCAAATAAGAATGGAAACACAGATTTTTGGAACGTACAGTGTGACACATCAGATTAATGCAGGAGTATGGGTGAGACTTCCGGTTCATTGGCTGCTATAGGGAAATAACAAGAAAACTTACAACATACGTAAACAGTAAAACTGTTTGCACTACAAACCATTTTGCTCATACTTAAGATAGTACATTCAAATAATATTGTAAGCAGTGGCGAGCGGTGACTTTTTTTTACCGGGTATGCTGAGTGCTAAGACCCCCCTCCCAACCCCCAACCTGCTTTTAGGACAAACTTAACGAGGAAAACACTGTGGCATGTGTCGATTTAAAAGTATGCACATTTCCTACCTTATTTGTGAATAAATCTCATCTCCAATCTTTCTTGTATCGTTTCAGGTTTATCTATAGTTATTTTCATGCTAGAAAAACATAGCTGCTTTTCCAAATAAAAACCGCCAAACAACGTTTACACATATTCCTTAATGATACGTAATACTCAGAGGGTGGTGTGGTGGAGGATTCCCCCGTTCTATATCTCTGCTTCGACTAAATTATTTTATTATTAATTACCAGTGAATATAACTCCCACCCAGGTGATACTACGACCATGCAAAATGCAAATAATAATATATTTAGAATATTGCCAAAACAACAATAAAATAAAGAAATCAGATTTTATTATTTCCTCTTTTCCCCCTATTTGTTAATATTCAAAATAAAAAATAAAAACATTTTTATATACTTTTATATTATATTATACTATATTTTTATTTAAACCACTTAGGCATGTTGACAATAACATCTTCAACACGGTCTATAGTTTTCAGTGGACTTTAAAATTTTGAATTGCTTGAGAAATTAGGAAAATATACAGTTAAGATATTTTTTTATTTTATTTAGTCAAGTCAGTTGTGCATCAAACACATTGTGATTTTCGGCAATCGAGATCTGCCAGCAACAGCGCATTTTTCCGCTTGGGCGAGCGCTTCACTGACAGCTTACCTCGCCAATGAAATCACGCGCATACCAGCGAAAGCAGTGAACGCGCATCCTGAGCGGAGGCTAGTAAGCTGCGGAGAATCCGCTTGCCCGGAAGCTTCCGCATGTAACATTTACGGAGAATTACCGTTGTTTGGTAAATAAATAATTTGATGTACTTATTCCCAACTCTTTATTATGCTTTAAATTACATCACAAACGACAAGGGATCAACTCATAACCATGTTTATATTAATTAACCCGTGATCGCATTCTCTCAGACGGCCTGGGTATGCGGAGCATTAGCAGCTTATATGGACGGAACGCCACTGATTGTAAGACACACCAATTTGCAATATCAAGCAGAATGGGCTGTTATGTACAGCTACAAATAGCTGCACGCAGATAAGACCGGAAGCTACAGCCATAAAATTAACAAAATGGCTGCGCCCCTTCTTACGAAAAAAAAGCTGGATACTCACTGTTTGCCTTTCTTCATAAAAAACAAAATCATTAAAGTCAATGTAATGCAATGTGTTCTGAGTTTGTCACACCACAGTAAAATATGTTAACCACTCAGCTAAAATAAGTTACCAAATCTTGAAAAAATCTGATAAAATCTAATAAATATCGGCTGTCAAACCTGGGGGCGTGTCCGCTGTCGGCCCTGAAACCACGCCCACTCGCGGGAAAGCTGCCATCTGTCAACTGTCAAATACCGTTACAAACTGAATGGATGGCCGAGCTGTTTTATAAATTATCGCAACCAGGTAAGGTGCATTTACGTGACGAAGACATAGCTAGCTAGCTAGCTAGCAAACTGTAGGCTGTAGTAACTATAGGTAATGACAGTAACTCGCGACTGAGTGGGTGAACCACTACGCTAATACGCTCTAGTTATTAACGTTATAGTTTTAGCTCCGGACAATGATTTCAGGCACAAAAATGGTGTAAAACTTTTAACGGTCTAACTCCATAATTTAGTACTACATAGTTCACAGTCTTTGTAATGTGTTTCAGAAATACATTTCCAACATTTAAAATGTGTTTAGAAACAATTCTCTGAATTGTCTTTTTGTACCTGTAGCTGAAGTCTGGAGCTAGAAAAAAAGGTTGTGGATTCAATTCTAGGCACACACATACTGATAAATGTATGATTTGAATGCACTTTAACTTTAGTCTGTGGATATTTTGGGAGGATGTAGAGAACTGAATTTTGCTTTCCTATATGTGTGTGTTTTCAGGGTTGGGCACCATGTATGTGCGATATAAACAAGTTCAGGCTTTGATTGCAGCCTCTGAGTCGGGTTTACAGCTGCTGAACTACACAGGCCTCCTGATGGGCATCTTCAGCACTGTTGGGATGTGCGTTGTGGCCAACTTTCAGGTGACACCCACAGTTTCATTCTCTGATCTGAGTGTTTAAGGGGTTAGTTCACCCAAAAATGCAAATTCTGTCATTAATTACTCACCTTAATGTCGTTCTAAACCTGTAAGACCTTTGTTCATCTTCTGAACACAAATTAAGATATTTTTGATGAAATCTGAGAGCTTTCTGACCCTGTATATACAGCACCATGTTCAAGGTGCAGAAATGAACAAAGAACATCAACAAAATGGTCCATGTGACATCAGTGGTTCAACCACTATATACCATAAGCTACAAGAATATTTTTTGTCTACAAAAATAAGGACTTACCAAGTTACCGTCTTCAATCATTATTCAGAGTACCATGATGCATGCATGTGGATCGACTACTTTGTCTGTGTTCTTGGTACCTTTCTGGGCCTGGAACATGGTAGGACCCTTGCTGTCAATGAAGAGTCAGAAAGCTTCGATTTCATCAAAAATATCTTAATTTGTGTTCCGAAGATGAACAAAGGTCTTACAGGTTTGAAACGACATGAGGGTGAGTAATTAAAAATGACAGAATTTTTAATTTTTAACTATCCCTTTAATATCAGTTATCTGAAACTGCTAGAGTAAAGATTTTATAGACCAATTATCAGTAGACGTCACAGAGATGTCACTTGCAGCTGTGCGCGCATAGTGGTTGTAGAAAAACGCTGGTAACAAGTGGAGATAAACGGGTAAAATTCATGGAATAAAAGAAAAAATATATTTTTGTGCCTTTTAATGTCAAAATCGGAATGCAAATAATTTTTATAGGATACTGTAGTCAAAGACGCCATTTCAAGCTAAAGGCAGACATTTAAACGGACATACTAAGGATGAAAACTGCTATGATTACTTTTAAAGCATAAATTTAATTTAAACAATAGGTCTACATAATATTCACATATGCTGTTCCTATGGGACGTATTGTATTAGCCCAACAGTTACAGCATGAAATATAATTTAAACCTATTACTATTAACATTTTTACATAACATTTATTTATTTTATCTCACAGTTTTGACATTTTTTTTTCTCACAAATTCAAGTGTATATCTCCTAATTCAGACTTTATAACTCGATTTAACAAAACTAGTGAGTTTGTTAATTCTGAGGAAATAAGCCAGACATGTAAGATATAAACTCTGAACCGAGAGGAAAAGAGAGAATGACGAGTTGTTTTTCCTTAGAGTTGTGAATCTCTGAATTGCGAAAATAAAGTCAAAATTTTGAAATATAAAATCAAATGACCTTTTAATCCATGTCTCCGTAGACTGCCATTGAACCGCCCCAAAAAACGTCATCCCTGTTTAAGATCTATCCCAATATCTAACGTCAATTTCGCTGAATAACAGTGCTTATCACTGGGTGACACGTTATAGTAATATGCGGAGAACGTTTTGAAAATGACATCTAATCAATATAATCTATAATCTTTTTAAATATAAGTATTTTGTCCCGTATCTGTGTAATTCTCTAGCCATCAAGTCTATCTCCCCCGGGCTTTCTGCAACCATGCTGTGCGCGCATCCCGAATGTTTACTTGTCAACTGATAATTGGTCTATACCCCTCTAGAAAACAGATATGATGTCCATCCACCTTTTGGGAGCAGGGCTGACCTTTGGTCCTGGGACGTTGTATATCCTGGTCCAGACTGGCATGTCGTACCGCATGCAGCCGCGTTTCCACGGCAGGGATATCCTATGGGCGCGTATGGCTGTGGGAATGTGGTCGCTCATTAGCATCATTACACGTATCCTTTTTCTCTATGTATGGAGTCTTTAAATTTGTCTCAGTTTGTAATGTTTCTTGCGTTTTTTATAAACCAGTTGTGTCAGTATTCTACCTGTTCTGCTTCTTTGACTGAATCTGTCAGTTTTCATATCCTCTGTATTAATGTATGATGACCTGCCTGGCGTGGATGTAGCTAATAAGTTACACTGGCAGCCTGAAGAAAGAGTAAGACAGATGATATGCTTGATCTGAAGTTACTGTACTGTGTCCTTTAATATTTTAACCATAGTACCTACATACATGCTGCACCTATCCACCTTATTTCTCCTGTAATAGCGGGCGAACCCAATTTGTAAATTTGATGTATCTGTCTTCCATTGTCATCCGTTTCCACCTATTTTTTGCTAGACAAAACAACTTGTTTTGCTGCTCAATATTGCAAATGGGTGTCTTACCATGCCGTTTTAATGTATTATCTTGATTATGATTTGTAGTGCAAACAGTTTTACAGTTTACTGCATGTTGTTATTCTTCTCGTTATTTCCCTACAGCAGCAAATACATACTTTTGCACTGAAAAATAAGGTGGAATTATTTGAGATTTCTGGGACAGCTGGTAGCTGCTGGCCTAAAACTGCAGCTCTGCAGTATTGTTAATGGATGGGTAAAGATGTGAATGTGAACTCTCCTGTGTTTAAGGGCTTTCTAGCGCACCAGGTCAGTGCTGCAGCTGAGTGGTCTCTGGCATTCTCTTTCATTTGCTTCTTCCTGACATACATACGTGATTTCCAGGTATGTTATTTTACTGTGGTGGTACATATGTACAGTTGAGGTCAAAAGTTTGCAGAATCTGCAAAATGTTAATTGTTTTACCAAAATAAGAGGGATCATACAAAATTGATGTTATTTTTTATTTAGTACTGCCCTGAATTAGATATCTCACACAGAAGACATTTACCTGTAGTCCACAAGAGAAAATAATCGTCGAATTTATAACAATGACCTCGTTCAAAAGTTTACATACTCTTGATTCTTAATACTGTGTGACCTGAATGATCCACAGCTTTTTTTTTTGGTAGTGTTCATGAGTCTCTTGTTTGTCCTGACACACTGTTCTTCAGAAAAATCCTTTAGGTCCCACAAATTCTTTGTTTTTTCAGCATTTCTGTGTATTTGAACCCTTTCCAACAATGACTGTTATGATTTTGAGATCCATCTTTTCACACTGAGGACAACTGAGAGACTCATATTCAACTATGTTCAAATAGGTTCAAATGCTCATTGATGCTTCAGAAAGAAACACAATGCATTAAGAGCCAGGGGGTGAAAACTTGTGGAATTTGCAGATCAGGGTAAATGTAACTTCTAAAGGGCAGTATTAAATGGAAAAAAAAAGAGATTTAAGAGATTCTGTTCAAAAGTTTTCACCCTCTGGCTTCATTCTGAAGCATCAGTGAGCGTTTGAACCTTCTGTAATAGTTGCATATTGGTCCCTCAGTTGTCCTTAGTGTAAAAAGATGGATCTCAAAATCATACGGTCAATGTTAAAAAGGGTTCAAATACGCAAAAATACTGAAAAACCAAAGAATTTGTGGGACCTGAAGGATTTTTCTGAAGAACAGCGGGCAGTTTAAATGTTCTTGAGTCCCTTGTTTGTCCTGAACAACTATCACTAAACAACGACAAAAAAGCATCTGTGGATCATTCAGGTAACAGCACATATTAAGAATCATGTGTATGTAAACTTTTGAACAGGGTCATTTTTATAACTATTGTTTCTTTTGCGGACTATATGTAAACGTCTTTTATGTGAGATATCTTATTCAGGTCAGTACTAAATAAAAAATAACATGCATTTTGTATGCATTTTGCAGATTCTGCAAGGTATACATTTTTAACCTCAAATGTACACATCTCATTTGCATACAGTTCGCAACCTGTTTAACCAAACCTATTTTTTCCCCCCAGAAAATCACTCTGCGGGTTCAGCCTGTTCTTCAGAGTAACCATCTTTACGACTATCCTCTCTACGAAGACAGAGAGCAAGTGCGGCATGGAGAACGATCGCCTCTGCTGGCTGGTGCCATGTGAGAAACTCTGCCACCTTGTGTCTGACATCGAGCACTGCAGTGGACTCCACTTCACAAATCTGAATATTCCTGGAGATCCTGGAGCTTTTCACGCATAAAGAGAAGCCTCTGTAACACTACGTTTCTCCTCCTAAGCTTTATGCATTATTCTGAGAATAGTGAGAGAGAGTCTAGGTATGTACAAATATTTTTACACAAGTTTTATCATCAAAGTAAATACAATATCACACCACTTATAGGAAGTCTTTCTCCTTTTAATTTGAGAAGAAACATGTTAAACATTTTGACATATTTCAGTGCTTTTACAATTATTTCTGAAATCGAGAGATGAAATGTACCTTTCATTTAATTTCATTTCATTCACGTTCTGTTTGCATTTAAAAATGTATGTTTTTTCCATTCAGCATGTTTTCACTGGCTCAGTTTCTGTGACATTGAACCTTCTGGTCAAAACGTTTCTAGCTTAAACAAGCCTCACACATGCGTTAAATACAGCAGCTTATCACAACACCCTACAAGACCCGACACAAATGACAAACAGCAGTAAAAGTATGAAAACTAACACATGACAACATAAATAAAAAATAATCTGAAATTTAATTCTATCTACATTATTTACTACTGACTGATTTATTTCACACAAAATTTACAACCAGCTACTTTGGTGAGTGCTTCCACTAGTGTTTCTTGGCTTTCTCCCTCATCTTTTTGTGGTATTCTGCAATCTTTGTGTCAAAAAACCCTGGAAAAAAGAAGAAAACATTGACTATATTTTTATTACTATTAACTATTCAAGATCATTTTTATATTGGTAGCATCCTATTCTTAAGCAAAAATACAATATGTTATTAAGATGACACTATAAAAGACACATCTAAATATGACATTATGTATAATGGGTCTATGTAAAGATTGTTTTAAGTTCATTTAAATGAAACATAATTAACAAAAACAACAAAAAATTCTATTTAACATGAAAAAGTTTTTGGACAGTGAGATTTATTTATGTTTTTTAAAGAAGTCTATTCTGGTCACCAAGCCTGCATTTATTTATTTGATCCAAAATACAGCAAAATCAGAAATATTTTTCAGTGTTTTTAATATTTATACTTTTTTACTATTTAAAATAGCTGCTTTCTATTTGAATACATTTTAAAATATAATTTATTCCTGTCATCAAAGCTAAATTTTCAGCATCATTACTTCAGTATTACATGAATCAAAAGATCCAAAGATCAGCATTTATCTGAAATAAAAAGCTTTTGACTCATTATATAAATTAATATTTATTTAGCAAGGGTGCTTTAAATTGATCAAAAGTGATGATAAAGACATTTATAATGTTACAAAAGATTTATATTTCAGAGAAATGCTGTTCTTTTGAAATTTCTATTCATCAAAAAATTCTACTTAGCTGTTTTTAACAACGTAGGAGCCATACTTAAGATTTTGTTTAACTTTTTCTGTCTTGGTTTTGTATCATTAATATTGTTTATTTCTTTGAGTGTGTGCCCTCTATAGGTGTGAGGAAAATGTTTAAAAGGAAATGCCACCCCTGACAGGAGGGGGCGCTGGTGCCAGAGCACACAGTTTTTTTGACCGTGTGACATGTGGTGTGCGTTTGGAGCAGCAAGCAGCCTTTTAGTTGTTTGTTTGTTTTATGTTGGTACTTTCATTTAATAAACTTCAGTTATAGTTTGGAATACCAGTTTGGAATATCTTTGGATCTTTTCATGCAACCCTGCACGCGTCAAACTTAGCACTAGCACCTCCCACAGTGGCTAAGAAACAAGGGATAAGATTCAAGATTTGAAGCTTGTTTTTACCACTACATTAATAATAAATGTTTTTTTAAGCAGCAAATCAGAATATTAGAATGACTTCTGAAGGACCATGTGACTGGAGTAATGATGCTAAAAATTCAGCTTTGAAATCACAAGAATACATTTTATTTTAAAATATACTCAAATAGAAAACAGCTATGTTAAATAGTATATAGTATATTTAAAAATTGTTTTGCTGTGCTCTGGATCAAATAATGTAGGCTTCGTGAGCAGAAGAGACCAGCTAGAAAAACATTAAAAACATTTAACTGGTAGTGTACACAGTAAAAAGATGCTATTATATATTTACAATACTTTGTTGTTTCTACATTAATTTGGAGATACATTGTGAAAAATATATTTGTGAATATGAATTTAAATGTTAAAGCAAAGTGCATGTCTCACCTGTGCCGTCCTGAGAAGCAGGTCTCTGTTCCATTTCCTGAATGAAGAGGTCGAACATCTGTGTCTGTACAAATTTCTTCACAAACCGCCGTGTGGTCTTGGATTCTAAAAATTTACAGAAACTTTTTCGTTGGAATTCGCCCCGCTGGTCTTTGCCGTTCCGCACAATGTAC
Source organism: Cirrhinus molitorella (assembly GCA_033026305.1). NCBI lineage: Eukaryota > Metazoa > Chordata > Actinopteri > Cypriniformes > Cyprinidae > Cirrhinus > Cirrhinus molitorella. Next base: position 5,526,064 of record CM065125.1, read on the forward strand.
TTAGAGTAGTGACCGACAGTCTTGATAAAGAAAGGCAGGAAAGCTTCTGGGACCACCCGGTTCAACTCCTCAAGACCTGAAGTGATGATAAATGATATAAATACATGGGTTATTAGTTTTAAAAACTTGGTCTGAATGAACTAAAGTCTCTTCTGCTCAACAAGCCTGCATTTATTTGATCCAAAGTACAGCAAATACAGTAACAATGTACTCAACTGTTTTAAATATTGATAATAATAAAAAATATTCATTTTACTGTTTTTGCTGTACTTTGGATCAAATAAATGCAGGCTTGGTCAGCAGAAGAGACTTTTAAATGGTAGTGTATGTAACAATATCATGGCGTCTTACAGCTGTGAACATGAAACTTTAAGAACAGTAGCAGAATATGTATTTTCAGATAGTAATATTGGCAATTAATGACACATTATATGTCCGGAAATCTCTAATATTGACAGAGGTGCTATGTTTTGTTTGCAGTTATAACGCAGCCCAAGCTTAATATACGTTTTTTAGGCTTATTTTTCATAATATCTCTTGTAAATATTACCCTTTGTGGACTGCATTTTTGATCTTATTTACAAAAACACAGCAGCATATTTTGGCTAATTTAGGCCTATTTGCTGTGGCTAGTGCCAAGTAGCTTATTTTTTTAGCTTTTATTTTAGAATCAGCTGCTGTTTTTCTAGCGAATCTGGCAACACTCTTTAGATTGTAAAGTATTTGGGAAGATTTGATCATTTATGTCCATATTGCCAACAATATAGGACAAAGTTGCATGCCAGCATGCCAAGTACAACATCCATGCAATGTTGTGTCTGTCATGTAACAAATGAACGAAAGAATGGAGGGAAAATAATCATAATAATTTTTAATATATATTTTTTTTTTATCTTTGGCTGCTTTACAATGGTTTCCTAATACAAAATTGGGTCAAAAATTGTATATGTGGACGTATTTGTGGAATTTAGCTATTTAAAAAAAAAACACTTCGATGACCTGATACAAAATTTGTTTATTTGGCTCATCGAGATTCAAAGATGAAGATGGAAAAAGAAGTATTTCTGGGCATTATTTTGTTCAAATACTTAACACTACTTATGAGCAAAATGAAAATTGGGTAACACTACTTAAAGCCGTTACTTAATGGGTTATTAAATGGTATAACGCATTAAAATTATTCATACATTATATATTGACGTAAATAATTATAAGCAAATTTAAAATGTATAGTTTAACAATGAACTGAGGAGTGTGGTTACAATTATTTATGAGATGTATGAGATTTATGTACAATGCTTTATAGCAGTGGTTCCCAATTCCAGTCCTGGGGACCCCCTGCTCTGCACATTTTGCATGTCTCCCTTATTTAACACACCTGATTAATATCAACAGCTTGTTAGGGGAGAGAGCCATTAACTGAACTAATGAGCTGATGATCTGATTCAGGTGTTAAATAAGGGAGACATGCAAAATGTGCAGAGCAGGGGGTCCCCAGGACTGGAATTGGGAACCACTGCTTTATAGGGTGGATTACAAGGCATAATTAATGCATTAAAACTACTTTTGTAATGCAGTATACATAAAGGCTCTAAGTAAAGTGTTACTGAAAATTGATTAGTGATTTAGTGTTAATGCACCTAAATAATGGAATGCACTACCCCTTTCGCTCCGTACCCTCTCATCCTTGTCTATCTTCTAGAAACACCTTAAAAAGCTTGTATGTTTTGTTGCGTTATGTGTCTAATTATACTGTATGTAACTATACTATGTAAAGTGACCTTGAGCTATGAAAAGGCGCTATATAAATAAAACTACTTCTTCTTTGATTAAAACAACTCCACTAAATATAAGCAAAAATGCTGCTTACTTGAGTTCTCGTTTTTGGCACTGAGGGCTTGCTTGATTTCCTCTTTGAGTTTGTGAGGTAATATTGTGTCCTCATCTCCCATCTGTTTGGAGAAACATAACCACAGTCATCCACTCTATATCAGTCACTTTTCAAGGCAACAAATTATAAGATGCCAACATGATTTAAACATGAACTTACACACTTGATAAATGTCTCCTTCCTGCCTTCTGACAAGTCAACAACAAGCAGCTGGGTGAGTAGATGAATTCAGATGTCAGCTTGCAGCGTTTAAATATAAATTGCGTGCGATATTTTAACAGTGTCACGAGTCTGGTCACTCACCTCGGTCTGGTCCATGACTTGATCTGCAAGACTTTTTTGAACACCCAGCAGGTATGGTGTGGGTGCCATGACAACGTCGATTAGGATCTCGGGAACGATGGAAATGAGCGTGTGCTGCCAGATGAATGGATACAGGAGAACAGCCACTGCATGGATCACCTGAGACAACGTCCTGCAGAGACAGTAGAAGTTTGATCATTATGGTTTATACATATACACATAAATCAAAGCAAAACCTAACACGTGTGTGTGTGTGTGTGTGTGTGTGTGTGTGTGTGTGTGTGTGCGCGTGCGCGTGCATGGGTGTTTGTTTTAGTACCCAAGCTCCTCAGCGATGAAGACGATCCTCCGCTCTAGTACAGTAGCAGCAAACACCTGGAGCACTTCCTCATCTGACAGGCATTTGAACAATGTGCGGAAATCTACATGCTCCAGCCAGGAGTCTGTTGGACGAGTCAAACTGATGATCTACGGAGAGACAGATACTTTATTATAGGTATAGTACATATTTTATTATTAAAACAACTGCTGGGGATTCATTAAAGAGGACACTGGATGCAAAATGCACTTTTACATAATTCATTTACTCCTTTTTTTTTTTAATCCTCAAAAAATCTAAACAGTCTTAATTACCAAGCTGTTTTGATTTTCTGAGCAGTATGATGTCATATTGCTTAAGCCATAAGATCCATCTTTTCACACTGAGGACAACTGAGGGACTCGTAAATTACAGAAGGTTCAAACGCTCACTGATACTCCAGAAGGAAAAACGATGCATTAAAAACCGTGGGTGAAAACTTTTTGAATTCGAGGGTCAGGATAAATTTAACTGGTTTTGTCTTCTGGGAAACATATAAATCTTCTATAGCTTCTGAAGGGCAGTACTAAATGAAAAAAATATGATATTTAGGCAAAATAAGAAAAATGTACAAATCCTCATTCTGTTCAAAACCCTGGCTCTTAATGCATTGTTTTTCTTTCTGAAGCATCAGTGAGCATTTAAACCTTCTGTAATAGTCCCTCAGTGTGAAAAGATAGATCTTCTAATCATACAGTCATTGTTGGAAAGGGTCCAAATACACAGAAATGCTGAAAAACCAAAGAATTTTTGGGACCTGAAGGATTTTACTAAAGAACAGTGGGCAGTTCAGGACAAACAAGGGACTCATGAACAATTATCACGAAAAAAACAGCTGTAGATCATTCAGGTAACAACACAGTACTAAGAATCTATACCTAGATAGATAAAATGTCAAATAATAATTAGGGGGTTTATAATAATGTGAGTATATGTGGATCCCTTGATTGGAATGTTCCATAGAAAATGTGCTGGAAGAAAATTGCGAGGAGAGCTGAGTCAAGTTGGTGCAAATCATGAGGACATACTTGCATGAAACAGCTCATCTTTGACCCTTTCCCCTGAGCTATTACTTCACTCACTTCAATTTCCTGCTGTTTTGCCAGAGCTGAGGAGGTGTGTGTGTTTGTGGACAGCATGTCTCTGCCTGCCTGTCCGCTTGTTTGGAATTAGAGACGTATTACTTTACACCTCCTTTAATGTACTGTAATTAACACTGTATGGTTTAAAATTACTGGGGAAAATACATGGAAAACCAGCTTTTATTCTCTTTCAAGATTTCACACCCTCATTTGATTTCCCTCTTCCCCTTTTTTGTGTTTAATAGGAAATGATGGCCTAACACCAGTTTTTAGGTTTTCACTGTTGACTCAACAGCAGGAAATACAGTGGAAATAAAAAGTGTAGCAGCTGCTGGATTTCCCAACACTTCATTTGTAAATCCTATCTTACAATAGCCAACTGTGAGTCACTGTTTAGACAACAGTGTCAGGACTAATAGTGTGGCATGTACAGTATGGAGTCACTCTAAGTCTAGTCTCAGCCAGATTTTTTTAGAATAAGAACTTATAAAAAGGAATCAGAAGAAAACACAATGTATAAAAGGGTTACTCCACCCCAAAATGAAAATGTTGTCATTAATCACTTAACCCCATGTCGTTCCAAACCCATAAAAGCTTCGTTCGTCTTCGGAACACAATTTAAGATATTTTGGATGAAAGCCGGGAGGTTTGTATCTGTCCCATTGACTGCCAAGTAAATAACACTGTCAAGGCCCAGAATAGTATGAAAGACGTCATCAAAATAGTCCATCTGCCATCAGTAGTTCAACCATAATTTTACGAAGCTACGAGAATGCTTTTTGTAAGCAAAGAAAACAAAAATAACTATTCAACAATTTGTCTCCTTCGCGTCACAGTAGCGCCATTTTGGAGAGTATCCACTGGACACAAACAGCGTACGTATTTACTTGGCAGTCAATGGGACAGATTTTTAATTTTGGGGTGGAGTATCCCTTTAAGAGCCGGGGGTGAACACTTTTTGAGTTTGAAGGTCAGTGTAAATGTAACTTATTTTGTCTTCTGGGAATCATGTAAGTATCTTCTGTAGCTTCTAATGGATCGGTTTCCCTTCTAAAGCATCAGTGAGCGTTTGAACCTTCTGTAATAGTTCCATATGAGTCCCTCAGTTGTCCTCAGTGTGAAAAGATGTATCTCAAAATCATAAAGTCATTGTTGGAAAGGGTTCCAATACACAAAAATGCTAAAAACCAAAATTTGTGGGAGCTGAAAGACTTTTTCTGAAGAACAGTGGGCAGTAACTTTTCAGGACAAACAAGCGACTCATATACAACTATCACTAAACAAAAAACACAGCTGTGGATTATTCAGGTAACAACACAGTATTAAGTTCATCAAGTTTATGCAAGATTTAGAAAAATTTGTCACTAGTTCTTACCTCTGTGCCTCTTTCTGGAATAAAGCTTTTTATATTAACAGTGTTTCCAGGAGCAGGAAACGCAGACTCCCTTAGGCTCTGCATAAATGGATAAATCATGGCCATGGAGATTTTTCTGCGCTTCTCCACCTCATCAAAGATCTAAAATATCAAGCAGACAGATTGAACAAACAGGGTGAATTCAAGAAAAATCAAAGCACAAAGAGAAATATTCTTAATAAAAATGACAGGTGAAAAGCAAGGATGCATTAAACTTGATCATAAATTTGATCAAAAGACAGTTATAATGTTTTAAAAGATTTATATTTCATATAAATATTAAGCAGCGCAACTGTTTTCAGTATTAGAAATAATAAGGAATGTTTCTTGAGCACCAAATCAGTACATTAAGATAATTTCTGAAGGATCATGTGACACTGAAGACTGAATTAATTGCTGTTGATAATTCAGCTTTGCATCACAGGAATAAATGACATTTAATGTCATTAAATGTCATTTTAATGTTTCGATTTAATGTAATGTAAAAATGTATGTAAATAATAGAATACAATTCTAACATTCCCCTGTATTTTTTGATCAAATAAATCTATTTGCAATCTTTTTGAAAGAGCTAGAAACACATAACACCATATGCATCACCCTGGACCACAAAACCAGTCGTAAGTGTCAATTTTTCGCTTGAAATCTGAATATATAAGCTTTCCATTGATGTATGGTTTGTTAGGATAGGACAATATTTGGCTGAGATACAACTATTTGAAAATCTATTTTAAAGTTGTCCAAATTAAGTTCTTAGCAATGCAAATTACTAATCAAAAATTAAGTTTTGATATATTTTTGGTAGGAAATTTACAAAATATCTTCTTGGAACATGATCTTTACTTAACATCCTAATGGTTTTTGGCATAAATTGAAAAATCAATCATTTTAACCCATGCAGTATATTTTTGGCTATTACTACAAATATATCTGTGTTACTTAAGACTGGTTTTGTGGTCCAGGGTCACATATTAATGAAGTATAAGAGTCAACAACCTTACAAACACCCACATTTCTTTAAGATCAAATTACTTTTAGTCATATAGCATTAGTCACATCACATTAGTCTTTGATGTTTGTCCTGAACAAACAAGGTAATTTCTAGTCATGAGAGAGCATTCACCTAAAAAGTACCTGAACAAAGTTCAGCTCAAACAAACAAAACATACTCCAATGACGGTAGAGTTAAGCTCAGACATGCTCAACAAACAGATCAGAATAGACAACTCATTTTAGATGACTAAATTACTTTATATTAGCTAAGACAAACTCTGAAGTAATACAAATCAGCAAAACAAAAGGGAATTCTCTCAAATACAGATCATAAAAGCACAGATGACTGTGTTGTAAATTATGATGTTTACCTTGGAAAAGAGTCCGAAACAGGCTAAATTACTGATGATACAGTAGGCCTCAGGCAGACGAGCACCCTTCCCATCAGGCTATTTAAGAAAAGAGCAAGGACGAGAAGCGAGCTTTAGAAATACTGAAAAACACAATGCATATGAGTGTTCTTCGGAAAGAGTTGACCTTATCTATTCATCTTTTCATGCATTAAAAAAAATAACATTTTCTGAAGAAAATGTAAGTGGTGCTTTCCCCTGTTGCTAGAGTGTTATTGTTAGCGGGTTGCTTTGTTAGTTTAACACATAGGAAGAGGGATTTATTTGAATGAGTAATGGGCAGTGATGAATATGAGCGTAACTAACAGGAAGTATCACTAATAAGCCCAGTCAGCATTTACCAGTAGCCTCCTACAGTATCCATTCTTCCTCGTTCCATCAACATCTGTAAGCACGAAAGAGAATGTTTCACTGTGAAGTAAAGAAAAAGAGAGACCATGAAAAATACAGTTTTTGCCTCCACAGGGCATGCTGGGAGAAATGATGCATGTGGTTTACAGTACCTGGGATATTCTGTTAAGGGCGCCCAGTTTACACCTTCTGGAAAGCAAAAGAGTGTGAGTGCCTTTAACGTCTTCTCTTCCTCCTCCTTCTGAAATCGCACCATTCCGTCTTTCTGTACTCGATAGACAGAGAAAAAGACAAATGGAGAATAAGACTACATCAGTATGCATTAGGGACAGAAAATAGAAGGATTTGTCATGTCTACGTGATCTTTTCATCGTATCTTTTTTCAAAAGTTTAGCATGGTAAAACTTCTGTCCCACAACCAAAACACACATTTAAAAAGCATTCAAATTTTAGATGTTTACTAAGATCCTTCTATTATCTGTTGAAGCCACAATAATATTTAAAATATCAGTAAGCTAAATATTCACTACCAGTCAAAAGTTTGGACACACCCTCTCATTTAATGTTTTTTAAAGAAGTCTCTTATGCTCATCAAGGCTGCATTTATTTGATCAAAAATACAGAAAAAAACAGTAATATTGCAAAATGTTATTACAATATAAAATAATGGTTTTTATTTTAATATACTTTGCAATATAATTTATTCCAGTGATGCAAAGCTGAATTTTCATTAGCTTTTACTCCAGTCTTAAGTGTCACGTGATCCTTCAGAAAGCATTCTAATGTGCTGATTTATTATTAGAATGATCAATGTTGCAAACACTTGTGCTGACAAATAATTTTTTGCAACCTGTGATTCTTTTTTCAGGATTCTTTGATGAATAACAAGTTAAAAAGAACAGCATTTATTCAAAATATAAATCTTTTCTAACAATGTAAATCTACCCTATCACTTTTTATTAATTTAACACATCCTTGGTGAATAAAAGTATTAATTAGTAGTAGCCTGTCCCCACTGACTTTGTTAAATAAATAAAATACTATGGAAGTAACTGGGGACCAGCAACTGTTTGGTTACCCACATTCTACAAAATAAGTTTTATATAAAAAAAACAAAAAAAAAAAACTCAAGAGTAAACAATGACAGAATTGTCATTTTTTTGGTGATGCTAGGCTAATAACACAAAACACAAAGAAAAATCACTCTCAGAGTCGATGTGTAATTTATGTATATAGTGTATATAGTTTTATTTTTATATTTTTGTTAATTCAGTTTTAATTCACCTGAAAATTAAATGCAGTTTGTTTGATATATAATTGTATATTTGTGTATTTGTAACCTGTATCCTAACTTTGTTTTTCAGATTTTTTAATAACAAAGATAAAATAGTGACAAAGATTTTTCTCTGACCTAAACATCTGCCATTCTTTTTATTTGATATTATTTGTATTTGATTTTTATTTGATTTGATTTATTTGATTTTTTTGTAACTTTGTAAGGCTTTGGTTTTAAAACAGGGAAATTAGTTTGGCTGTACTGTTCAGAATAGTAACTTGCAAAATAGTAAAACCAACATCAACAAAAAAAGTGATATAATATTTTTGCCATATCGCCCACCCCTGCTTGAAACTTAAGTTAAAACTGTAATTGTTATTGTTTTATCTCTGAAAACTTTTTAATAAAATATCAAAATATATATTTACAAGGTAAATGTAAACAAACTCCTAATAGGTATTCTTAATAAATTATATATTACTGTGTTTCTGTAGTGACAAATTTGGGGATAGGACAAATATTCCAAAACCTTCTGAAAATACAATATAAGAATTAACTATGAGAATTAACTGCACAATTACTAGAAACGTGTACCTTGGATATTGTACAATTTGCATAAAATTTGTGGAAAAACTTTTTCAAGACATTTCCAACTCTGACTTTTCACCAATTCACTCAGCACCTCAAACTCTGACCAAATTTCACTCAGCACCTCAAACAGCACCTCTAATAAAACCTAATCATAACGCAAATCGGGATGTAGAAATATGTAACATCCCTCATCCTTTACTAAATCAATAAATATAAGGCAAATATTAAAAAAAAAAAGTATTAAATTGTTACTGGATGGAAATAATGCTACAAAAGCACTAAATATTTTCTGCATGCTACATGTGGCTGCATGCGAAACACACGGTTTGTGTGTGTCACCTTAGGGAACTGATAGTTGATCTGTGGCTCATATATCCCATCTTTTGTCTTCTTAGGCCGAACCACCACCAGATATTCGAAGAAAAACTGCCCGCTGGCGTATCGCTGCTCCTTTGCCTTTTCTTCCACGGCAGAGAGCTCTGTGCTAGAAGGTAGCTCTGCTTCCTTACCAGTTCCTACAAACACACACACATTAGCTTCCGTGATGTTTACCTTTTTTTAAAAACAAATCAACACAAATGCTCCGGAACTGAACTGAGATTGTTTTCATGCAATTGCAGAGGATATACTACCAAACCAACTGTTTATAAATGTTTGACTTGTAAAAATGTTGCTCTTCAGAAAGAGCACTTGAACTGCTGATCAAACGGGGAACGCTAAGCCATGAACAAGTACAAACAAATTAGAGATGAGAAAGACGGAGCTCTTCTGTAAATTTTCTTAACATTTCCTTTTGAGCCTGCTTTTTGGCAGCCTCCCCCAACACAGAGCAAACAAAGCCGACAGGAATACCATAGGAGTCCACTAAGTCAGAAAGTCTTGTTCTAGCTTGACTTGCCTCACCATGGAAACGTTCAATGTGCCTTTCTACAGGACAGAACAATAACCGCTGCTTGTAACTGAAAAGACAAGAAGTGCACTAAAGCACAAGATGCAAATTGTGTGCTTTGACTGACTTTGTGAAGCTCCTTGTGACTTCATGAATGAATTTTAAATGAACACATTACAAGCAAATCTTTCTAGACATCTTGCATTGGAATATTTGAGCACATACTCAAAACTTCAGTTCCAAAGACTAATTATTTTAGACATATCACCCTGAGACCAGAGAATGAGTCATGCTGAAATGTTTTGACAAGGTTAACTGCTTTTATATGCAAGTCAATGACCACAGCTGAAGATAAAAATGTTTTACATTTTGTTGTGCATTCATGAAAGATGTTTTTTTGCCACTTAAAACATACAAACATACAGATCTGTATGTACAGATATGTGTTTTATAAAGCAACACTTGTATAACGTTTCTCACTGTCTTTGTTGATTTTTCCCCGGAAGGACGAAAATAAGGTACTGAACCTCTTCATGGCTCCCATGTCCGGTTGTTCTTCACCTGGAAGAAAGACACCTGAGCAATAAAATGCACAAAACAGAACAATTAATCAAATGCAACCATAGAGAATTGCTCAAGTAGGCTCTGAAATGTCACTAGAAATGCGTTCATCACTAACTCATGTTCGGTTATTCACTTCCTTAGCCAAAGAGGTTAGTTTTGACAGCTGAAATGTAAATTGTAATTTCAACAAATATAATTTATACTTTCCCACATGACTATGTTTTCAGGAGTTCATCCCCAGAAACCACAAAGACTCTTGCTTAACCTGCTTTGTTTGTCATTTAAGTAGCTTACCACATACCAGATAACTGTAAAGAATCAATATCCCTTAATACTATGTTGTGACAGCAACTATTTAACACGTTCAACCTTATGATAAATCTAACTAACAAAATTGTTAACATAAAATCTTAGACATACATGCATTAGATAGATAGATAGATAGATAGATAGATAGACTTCAAGTAGCAGTCTTACAGAACACATTAAAGTAAGAGAAAAATATATAGAAAAAAGGTACCTTCTATTATATTATTTCCATTAATATATAAACAATTCTTATCGTTTACACTCTACAAAATTACTAAAGCACCGTGTACTTGAACTTACTCCGGTGTTTACGAGAGTTTGCCTTCTTTTCTCTTCTTTTGACATTAGAGAGAGTAAGTCCGTTCATTTTCCAATCTCTTTGCGTAAAGTTTGTCAATCAAAGCGATATTTGTGTCGTGATCTCACAGCAGTGTTTCCCATGGACGCGCAAGACCACTGTACTAACGCGAATGAGTGTGCTCACAGGCAACATGTGAACGCGCTGCTGGTGTCCGAATCGCGAATCAATGACTCTTTTTCTTTTTGAAACGGATGTTCATTCGAACCGAGTCGCGAACCGTTCGTGAATCATTTAACTGTTAGGAAGAGCCAGCAGCATAATTTATTAAACGTAATCGAAACTTTAGAGATAAATAGCATTATATAAGCAGTAAAAAAACAGTGCGGGCGTCTGTGTTTAATCATTTAAACTATTTAATTGATTAACTGAAATGAACTGTCTGAACAAAACGAATCGTTAAAAAGAAGTGAAAGGCAGATCCTTGACTCGTCTTCAGTGGGAGTTAACTTTGGTTTTTGGCTCTATGTTGCTTTTTTTTTTTTTTTTTGAACCGCAGGTACTTTTGTGTGAATTACATAATTTATGACACTACTTTACTTAGCATGTCCGCGTTTCTGTTTGTCATTTGATGTCTTCTTGACCAGGTGACTCTTGTAAAAGAGATTTGATTAACTTAATAACCCTTGCCAACACTACAACACATCTGTTGGCTTCATACATAGGTTAATTCACTTTGGCAGAAATCCACAAGAACGTTATCAGAAATGTTGTCCTTCCCCTCAGTGCTGAGTTATAGACTCATTTTATATACTACATATTGACCAAGAAAAATTATGCATTGGTGGAAAACCAATGTAGGCTCAAATGAGTCTTACCTTTGTTGGTCTCAATTTCTCCGTCTGAGAAAGTTCTTCTCTTGTCTGTGTCATCATCTAGTCCTTGAGATCTTTCTGCAGGCCAAGACGGAGACAAGTGAACTTTGTGCTGGCACTTAGACGTGTTAATTCGTCTGTGTGCTTCTCGCAGTTTATTTACAAAGCAGAGCAAATTTGGATTTCTCGGTGTGTAAACTCACGTTCACGTCTGTCACCTCTAAAAGAAGAAAATAATCTTCTTCTGAAATTATTTTCCCCTTCATCCAGCGGCGGTCTAGCTATAGTAGTCAAAGAAACAATTGAAAACATCAATAATCTTTCCAGAATGCGAATATGTTGAGATTTTCTTTCAATTCAAATTACTTACACTTTGAACGCATAGAGGAGAACATCCAGGTTTTCCTGGGTGATGTCATTGTGTCGCCTACAAACAACAAAAACATTTTTTTACACTAGTCATCAAGTCACAAGTTTTTTTTTTATTGTCTCAGTCACAACCAGAAAGAAATTCATTGCAATGTAACTAAAATATATCAGAGAGAACCTTGCCTTATGTTAAAGTCGTTATTCCTTAAATGTGAGAAACTTTCAAGATATTTTCCCAAGGATCAAGGTCATAGTCCTTTGGGTCCTTAAGTAAACATTAACCTGCTGACTCTTTGTCATTATGGTATAAGTCTTGACACTCCCTTTACTGCACGTGTGTTCAGAGATCACAGACATGAGTAAGCTCATACCTGCTCCATTATTGCCAGCACCAACTCTATTTTTAGGCATTTACTCACCCACTAAGACATTTCATATTTCATTTTTATGAAATTATTAAGCTTATAACTAAATAATTTTGTGCCTCCAAACCATGCTTCATTAACCGTCCCTATGCACTAGTTTCTTAAACTGCAACATCGTCAAAGACCATAATACCACAGGAAGTATCAGAAACGTGGTTGTTTTGTTGTAGAGAGGTAAGCACTTATATCTGAGTCAAATGTCCTGTTCACATGGCCATCTTTAACACACACATACAAAAAATGAACACTCGCCAACCCGACAAATGTGGGTAAAAATCAGCTGTGGCGGGTAACACTGTCAAATCACTAGCCAATTTGGCGGGTTACTTTTCGTAAGTTTTGTTCACTCATTAATTTCTTGGGGAAGTTCATGCAAGTCAAATCTGTGCAGGTTTAGCGTAAATACTGCACTCGTTAGGCATAATGAAATTGTCAAGTATATTGGAAAAACCAAACAAAACACACATACAGAGTCTAATAATAGCCTATTAATTACAAGCTCCCTGACAAGCTTCAAGCGACAGCTTAAAACTCATCTCTTTCAACTCTATCTAGCTTGTACTTGTCTGAAGCTCCACTTGAAATCTGGTATTATAGCACTGCCTGTGTCTGTTTGTCTCCTTAAGAAGAATCGCTCTATGTTCTCCCAACTGTATGTCGCTTTGGACAAAAGCGTCTGCCAAATGCCTAAATGTAAATGTAATTAAGAATGATCACATCATTCAAGATAACTGTATTATTATTATAACTGATTACATGTTAAAATTCAGCTGTCCACAGTAGTCCTTAAGATATCAGCACAATAACACTTGGCAAAATATCATCTAATTATCTTTATCGATAAAATCAATATCAATAATAAATAACAAAAATAAAGGGTTTTTTATGGCTAGAAGAAATTATGAATGGCTGGTAACTTAAACATTTAATAGTCAATTTGGCTGGTGAGTGAAAAAGTTCTTTCAATCCCTGTGTGTGTGTGTGTGTGTGTGTGTGTGAATAAAATATCAAAAGTGACAGTAAAACATCCATACTACCAGTCTATCCTGTTCTGTTCACCAAGCCTGCATTTATTTGATCCGAAATACAGCAAAAACAGTACAATTCTGAATTACTAAAATAACTGTTTCTATTTTAATATATTTTAAAATGTAATTTATTCCTTTGATCAGTGTCACATGATCCTTCAGAAATCATTCTAATATGCTGATTTGCTGTTCAAGAAATATTTTATTATTATTATTATTATTATTATTATCAATATTTAAAACAAAGTTTTAAAACAAAGTAAATATTTAATATTTAAAACAAAGTAAATTTTTTTCAGGATTCTATGATTCAAAGATCAGCATTTATCTGAAAGCTGAAAGCTTTTGTAACATAATTCAAAAGCTTGGAGTCAGTATAATTTTTCATTTATGTATTTATTTGTTTATTTTAGTAAATAAATTATAGATTTGTTTTATTTAGCAGGGATGCTTTAAATTGATCAAAATGTTACAAACTATGTTTATTTCAGATAAATGTTGTTCTTCTGAACGTTCTATTCATCAAAGAAATCTAAAAAATTCTACTCAGCTGTTTTTAACAAAATAATACGAATAATGTTTTTTGAGCAGCAAATTAGAATATTAAAATAATTTCTGAAGGATCATGTGACTGGAGTAAATATGCTAAAAATTCAGCTTTAAAATCACAGGAATAAATTATATTTAAATAGAATATACTTATAGAATATAAAATATATTCAAATAGAAAGCAGTTATTTTAAATAGTACAAATAATTTAAAATTGTACTGTTTTTGTTGTACTTTGGATCAAATAAATGCAGGCTTGGTGAGCAGAAAGATTTCATTAAGCTTTCTATTCATCCAGAATCCTGGAAATGAAAATGCATCATAGTTTTCACAAAAATATTAAGCAACAGAACTGATTTCAACATTGATATAAGCATATTAGAATAATTTCTGAAGATCATGTGACAAGGAACCTGGAGTAATAATGCTGAAAATTCAGCTTTGATCACAAGAATAAATTATATTTTAAAAGATATTACAGTAGAAAACTTAATACCTTTTCACAATTTTACTGTTTTTACTGTGTTTTTTATCAACTAAATACATCCTTGGTAAGTATTAGAAACTTTTGAACATATTTTAATAATAATAATAATAATAATAATGTACAGTAAAATATTGTTCATATTTAACAAAATATATATAAAAGTAAACATTTACAGAAATACTTGAAATATTGTCACTGTATTATTGTTATTATTTACTTTAGTAATTTAATAATAATTCAAAGTTGCGTTGACTATTAATGTATATTGCATTTTGCTTTGTATCAAGTTCTGTCCTGGTAAAACTCATGTTTACTCCCAGTCCTTCAAACAAGAATCTCCATCCTCTCCCATACGTTTATTGCCATGTTTTTGTGAAAGACGTGGTCGTTAGTATACTCCGAGTCTTTTTATAGCTGACTGTATTCCCCACAGGACGACCTCAGGTCAGCAGTAGGTCTTCCTGTTGCCCCAGTGACTCCATCTCAGCAGTTATGTGGGAATATTTTGAGGATGCACTTCATGACTTTTGTATGTGGTGGTTATTCCAACCTATAGCGTAGATTTAATGAGCTCATATATGATATTTCAGATCTAGACAGTGGCATAGCTGCTGTTCAGAGCCTTAAGCTCAGTGTGGATAAGAATTTAGATAGAGTTTTACGCCATTCCTCTATAGTTGAACTTGGTTGAAGTTCGAATGGCTTAATAAGGATATCTGACAGATAAAGGTGTCAGAGAATTCTGTTTTTTTTTCTGCTGTCCTTTATGGCTCAGAACTGAATAAACAGACAGAGGCTGTGCTGGCTGCTGGGAAAAGGAGAATATCCTCCTCCTTGACTCCTCCTTCAAACATCAATCAATCATTAACTCTTCCATTCATTCACCCACTCATTCGCTCTCTCTCATTATTCAAAATTAAAGGCCATTCATCATGTGATGAATGTGGTGGGAAAGTAGCTGACACCTTTTTGCACTAAACAGCTGTTTTAAACAGCTCCTCAACAGGTTCTCAAGCTATTCATGTTTGCCCAGCTGTTTGTCTCTTATCAAAATAAAAATCAGTTTGCACTGCATCAGTGATGGAGAATTTGATGACAAGATCTGACCTAGAAACAAGCTTCTATCGCAAAATATTCATTCGAAACGTCTTGTGAAATGTAATGTTGACTCAAGAATAGCTCAGAGGAAAGACGAAGGCTTAGCAAACAGATGTTCCTGCATGTCTCAGACAACAAAAACTCACTCTGACAGTACAAAGACATTCACTGGAACAACATGTTCATTTAGCAGCACCTTAACCAGGTGGCAATGCTTTTTCAGGACTAGTTTGAACTTTCAGCAGTTAAACGGACTGTTCAACCAAAAATAGTAAGGTAATTGCGACTTTTTGTATAAGGCACAAGCCATTTGGATTTATTTTAAGGTGATGTTTTGTATAGTTGCAATCGTATTTTAGTCAATCACTTTTTATTTTATGTCAGTCTGGGAATTCTGCAAAAATGCTTCATAGGAGAAATAAAGTTATTCACTTGCAAAAGCACTGAAATACAGTTTTTGTCAACATTCCTCAGGGGAATTTTTTTGCAAGAGAATTGAAAAGAATATCATTTTTCGTCCCGTCTCGTTTTTCCACAGATCACCATGTGCATTTAGTACATCTGTAAAATATGTTTGTCACTGTATAAATGATTAATCAAATATGTGAAGAACTAATGACTTTATTTTGTGTAAACAGGGCACTAGCCAGCAGGCACCAGACGTCAATGTGAAGTCAGGTTGACATTGGATATGACGTCGGATGAAAATCGGGTTGACGCAAGTAGGGTAGACCAGGTACAGTTGGTACAGGGGTACAGTTGAAACACCTTATATAACTTATATGCGCAATAAGTCTGATGTGTGATATTTGCTTCACACATGCGTATTAGCACCCTCTTTGAGCGTGGGAGATTTGAAGTATGTGCGTATCTTCAGTCTAAAGATATTGACGAAAGTTTTTTTTCAAGGTAAGTTTTTCACTTCACCACATCTCTTCCACATTGAATAGCTTCTCATCCTTACATGACTGTTAAAGTTAACTTACATTTTCTTAAACCTTAATCTGTGCACTAAAAACTGACATATTGCATGACTTGGTGACATGCAAGGTCTTCGTAAAATCTAGAGAGGTGGTCAGCGGGGTACAGTTGAGAGACAATGTACCAATTGTACCCGCCCTAGAATCCTATTGCAGCACACGCAGTTTAGTTCCACAATGCAAGATGTAAGTTAATAGTCACACTATGGTTTATTAGGCTATTGTTATTATTTTTATTTATTATGTTCATTGTTATTATGTTTAGTAGGTTATTGCTTGCATCTGATCTGTTTTATTATTGCTGTTTGCTGTTATAATTAAACATTGTATCTCTGTTTGTCATTACAATAAAATGTTTTACAAATGAACTACTTTTAACTTTAAAAATAATCAAATAAAATACTAAATGGAAATGAAAAAAATTAAATTCTAATTTTTAAAGGTATTTCACGTTTGCAATGAATTGGTTAGGCAGCTTTACAGCATTACGGATGGGTGTCTCAACTGTACTCGGGTGCTGTTTCAACTGTACCCCACATCGGTACAGTTGGAACAAAAAAGCTTCTTGTGTTCATGAGCTAATTGTGGCAAATATGACCTACTAATGGATGTTAATAAATATTAACCTTTTAGTAGACAAGTAAAGGAAATGTCATATGAAAAATCACTTCTTTTCAGTCCCTAGTTTTGGTGTGGTAAAGGAAAAAGCAAAAAGTGTACCAACTGTACTCGGTCTACCCTACTGATGTCAATTTGACAGTGACGTAATGTTGGATTTTCGGTATTGGACATCAAATTAACGCTGACATTAAACCAGGGGTGTCCAAACTACGGCCCGCGGGCCATCTGCGGCACTCTATCAGTCCTGTGGCGGCCCGCGAGGGATTTTTAAAAATGATACGAATCTGCAGAGACGGCCGTTTTCATCCGGTCCGTGAGGCAGTTGTTTTAAAATAGATCATCTGATGCAATATCAGCAAAATCCAATAGATGGCGCCTGTAGTGCGCACCATCGCGCACGTTACAGAAGTCAGTCTTCGCGCCGCGTCCAAGCCACACAACAAATACAAAATAAAAGGTCAAAATATACACCCTACAAAACTGGCACAATTTTAATAAATTACTTGTTTTAAAAATGCTTAGATCTGTAGACTTTCCAGTAGGAAAATAAAATGCCAGTGTTATCTTCCTGCTCAGCGGGTACTGTAATCTCTGGAATAATTTGTCGTTGTATCTTGCAATGTATACATGCTTTCTTCTTCTTCACATTATGAAAATGGATACAGTACTTTATTTTCTGGATTATACATAGCGTTTTCTATCATCTGAAACATGCTGCGACTTCGGCGAGTTATAAAGCAATCAAGGTCCAGCGCAAATCGTGCACAATTTTTCCGCAACCCAGTTTTAATTTTTAATTTTTAGGCTGGGTTATTTATGATACATGTTTAATTTATGCTTAATTTTACTCATATTTTCGTTCCTTTTTCTGTTCTGAACACTGCTAAATTTACGGGATTTTTTGTAGAGTGAAGGGAATATAAATAGGCCTACATGTTTCTAATGTTTGTAAACGTTTCGTTTATTTTACATTTATTTCTGAATGAAATTATAAAATGTGTCTTATACATCAATCTATTTGTGCAACTCCTCTGTGTGTCATAAAGTGCTCATTAACAAAAAGATGGTACAAGAATAGAACTTGTATGTACAAGTATACTTACAGTACAGTAGTGAGTGTTAATTTTGAATTAAAAAAAATAATCAAAGTTTAATTTGTCATAAACATATTATGTGGCCCCTCACTTAATGTGGAAAACTTGATGTGGCCCCTGAGTCAAAAAGTTTGCCCACCCCTGCATTAGACATTGAATTTACATAGAATTTTGGTCACCCAACGTCGCAACCGAAATTTAACCAAATATCAAATATTCATGCATCATCATATGAATATTTGCCATATTGGCGGCACTGAATGTAAACAATGCCACTGAAGTGAACTCACATATTTTGCTGATTATTGCTGTTGAAAATGGTCATTTATTGTCATGTTTTGGGCTGTACTAATCGTTCGGCCGGGAAAAACATTTTGAGTACCAGACTACCAAAAGTTATAATCAAAGAGAAAACTGCAAAAAAAAAAAAAAAAAAAAACTGCCTGATGAGCAACAGGCATTTGTGGTTGGCCAAACTGAACTAGGATTTCCAGGGGAAGAATCTTGACAACATCCGTGTTTGTTCTTATCATTTCCAGTCAGGTAGGTGAAATATTAGGCAAATATTTAATTAATACAGCACGTCGTATCTTTACCACCTATTAACTTTAGTTTGTCAAAATATTGTGCCCTTCCCTGCTTACAAAGTCCTTCTCTATATGATTAAGCAGCTTCCACAGCAGCTGGAAGCTGCGGTTTAGACAGCATAAATTAGCAGAACAACGTAATCAGTGCAATCCATGCTGTTGTTTACATCCGAGTATGCTAGCATGACCGCGCATCCGGGTAACTAACCAAATCGTGATAGATATATATATATATATATATATATATATATATATATATATATATAGCAGTAATAGTTATTCACTAGCAAAAGCACTTAATACAGTTTTTTTCCTACCTATCTCATTCAAGTTTTGCAAGCGAACGCAACATTTCTCCCCGGAAAGTTTTGTGAGAGAATATATAGGCTATATTTTTTGCTCAGTCTAATTCTTCCCCAGATCACCATGTCTATTGTGTACATCTATACAATTTGTAACTGTTTGTCCATGTACAAATGTTTAATCAAATATATGGAGAATTAAATCCACGCTGTGCGTTACCTCAGTCTTTAAGAGCATGCGCACAACGCTTTGCTGAAGTTTTAAACGCAATATTTCGACTTCACAAAAACGGTACTACGATTTCAGTCCGACAAAATGATTCCTGACTAACAGTGAGCTTTTAAAGTACAGGTAAATGCATACAGATTTATACTCAGCACAGAACTACAAAGCGAGGCAAACTGAAGTGAAATCTGAGAGCTGCTCTAGATTGACTGTGGAGCGGAGCAGTTAACGTCAGCCAGCAAACAAGCAGCAACACGTGCGAGGTACACACCCTTACCTTAAAACAGGTCATTATTTAATGAAAGTTTTTCTTTTTGGTACAGGAGGTCTGTTGTTCAATACGGCAGGTACTAATGCAGGCCAAATGTGTCGTGTTTTATGCACTTGTGTGTAAAGATTCTGCTAGTAACAGGACATAATTTTTGCATTTCACCTCAGTGTAATTTTCAATACCTTCACAATAAGCTCGCTTACTTTAAACTCTAGAAATGATTTATTTTTAGACTATTTCCCTAAGCACTTAAGAAACACAGGACCAGCTTGCCCGACCTCTAGAGGGCAATATAGCTCCATAACTCAGCTGTACGTTTATTTCTCATTTTCCATTATTCTGACTATTATCAAGTGGCAAGCTAGCAGTGATATTCTATATGTAGAAGCTAGCAGTGATATTAATGAAAAAATGTCGTGCAATGTTACCCCTGGCACCCTGTCACTCCACTACAGTGTACAGTGAGCTTCCAGTATCAGCACTAATGCTTTTTATCTTATGAGGAAGTTATTGAATTTGTGCTGCTCTCACCACAGGAAATTCAAAAAGCCATGTGGTGAAAGTCATCTATATGCAAAACTTAGTTTTCAATTTGGATTATGTAAATGTATTATTATATTTAATTAATTTATTTTTTTAATCGTATATAAATATATTTTATGCATTTGTCGCATCAGATATTTTGGCTAGTTTGACATTACCAGGTCTTCCTGAAACTCAGGAAACTCAAGTATTTCAACAGACGTTTCTCTATAAATGCAGCAACTCATAAAATAGGCAAATGTTTAATTTTGCATGTGAAATTCTTGTGCAAATGAAAACGTATACAGACTGAAAAAGTATGTGTATGAGTGTGTCTATATATATTTACATATATATATTTAGCAGTCAACATTTCAAGTGAATCAAAAATGTTCATTAAAGTTGAAGACAAGAACAGGGTATTGTTTTGGTTTTAGGACAAGGTTTTGATTCACTTCAAATGTTGACTACTCTGTGTGTGTGTGTGTGTGTGTGTGTGTATATGTGTATATATATATATATATATATGTGTGTGTGTGTGTGTGTGTGTGTGTATGTATGTATAAAACATCGTCTGGGATTTAAACTGCAGTGTGCACCTGTTCTTAGAAACATTGTTTCCTGTTCGCTATAAACACAACTTGCTAACTTACAGTAGTTTTCATGCTGTATACTGACAGCTAACAGGTGTTTCTACAGAATGAAAGCAAGCATTATAGACATCAAAAGACATCACACTCATGGTTTATATACAGAAACACAACACTTACCACAGCAAACTCTCTTGTGTCTCTGATTTGTGGCGTGAGAAGTTTGGAAATCTTCGATTTGATTAAATATTTACCACATTACTAGCATTAGTCCATAAAAGTCGTTTCATGCCGGTTTACCTGCTGAACCAGTTTCTTCTATTTACTTTCTCCTCGCCCACCTGGAACTAGTCAAGCTCTCACTACCATGTGATTCTTTTCACTGTCTTTGTCCTCTCTCAGTCACTGTACAACTGCCTTGTGTGTGTGTTTGCTTTGGTGTACGAGTCTTGAATCACTTTGCCGCTTCTGCTTTCATTTAGAGGAAGTGTTCATAAAACAGAAGAACCGAAGCAAGCTGTCAAACAGCAGTGAGGGGATTTCCTTGTTTCAAACTCAGACCTTTCTCTTACAGGTGTATCCGTGGAAATAAATGAAACTGTACCACACAAAGTTTGTTCACTGAAAGAATAAAAAAAAAAACACTCACTGAAAGGTGATTTTAAATCATGTGTTTTAATTGAAATTTTAAAATAAGCACATCTTTGTGAGCACACAAACTGGTTCACAAAAAACAGCAAGTGCAGTTTTTAGGTGACATTCGCTGAATCATTCGCTGCCACGTGTAGCTTACTAAGCATTTCCGTTCACACCCATTTAATGATTTTTCAAAAATATTTCAAAGTGAAGGTCTTCACTTTCATTATTAATTCTCCCCTAGGGTTTGTCCTTAAGATGCTGTAATTATTCTAATCTTGGCAGACCTGCTTCCATTATTGTAATAAATACTATGAATGCCTGAGAATAGCTATTGGTGAATACACTACTTTTAGTAATACTTTATCATGTTGCATTTGCCATTAGTTGCATATTTTTGGAGGGAAATATTTAGCTTTATTTTTCGCATACATTTTTGATATGGCATTTTGATGGCTTATGCAGTCCACTCCACAATTTTTGCACTATTTTTTGGAGCAAAACATTTCCAGAAAATGTTAATAAATATAAATACAGATGCCTTTGCAAAGCTTTTTAAGGTCAATTCTGATATCTTTCTATTTAAAAGTATTACTTAAATATTATTGTTATTCTTTAAACCTCACAGGAACTACTTCTGCTTGATGAGGAGACCGTGGAGAAGTGCTGCTCTCTGGGAAAGCGTGGAAGATCCTGGGAGAGCGAGCTTAAGTTTAGATCCTAACAGAAGACAAGAATGGTGATAGAACAGGTCTGTTTGATATTTTAAGATTATAGATGTCAATATGACTATTTACATTAATATACACAATCTACAGTAGTCAACATTTGAAGTGGATCAAAAAAGTTCATCAAAGTTGTCCTAAGACAAAAACGAGTATTGTTTTGGTTTTAGGACAACTTTGATGAAAGGTTTTGATCTACTTCAAATGTTGACTACTATATATCAGTATATACAAGTTGATGAATAGCTAAAAATTAAATCATAAAAAAATGTACAATTTAAAATAAAAAAGTTAAATTAGTGCTGTCAATCGATTAAAAAAATTAACTAATCACATATTTTTTCTGAAATTAATGGAGATTAATCATGATTAATCCCACCTAACTTTAAAGTTTTTAAATATACTTTTATATTGCAATTTGCAATTCACATTTAGTCTTTCAATTGATGTAGAAACACAGTATATTTTTAATATTTGTAAAAAAAAAAAAAAGGAAATTATAATTTTTTCCAAATATTTAACCTAATATTTTGAAAGCTATCAATTTTAACATTTACTAGTGTTACAAGTGAACTTAAAACAAACTTAACATAAACCCATTACTTACCTACAACAACGTTTAGTACCACGTAAAAAAAAAAAAAAATAAAAAACACGATTAGAGTCGTAATATTTTAAAAAATAAAATCTGTCTTTGATTGCACTGATTAGGCCAATTTGTAGTACCTAATAATAGCAATAAGCTTTGTGCTTTTGGTACTTTTAATATAAAACAAAGTCTCAGCTTTCAAAACCTGTAAATTTTAAAGTCTTACAATAATTTATACTTAAAATATTTAGACTATTCTCATAATTTTGACTTTATTGTTAAAATATTTCAAACTTATTCTTGTAACTTTGACTTTATTCGCAATATTTTTTTACTTTATTGTTGAAATATTTCGTCTTTATTCTCAAAATATTTGGACTTTAATCTCATAATCTTACTTTTTTTTTTTTTTTTTTTAAAGTGGCACTAAAACACTGTTGTATTTACCTGTGCCTTTCAGCAAGTAGGAAATATACAGAAATTGAATAAAGTTATCAAACACTAAATACTAAATTAAATATAGATGAATCCTTAAGGCTACAAAAGTTTTTGATTTCCTCTTTTTTTTATTTGTTCTTTGAGTAACAGACATCACAGCAGCTGGGTTATTAGCTTATTTGACTGCTACTACTTTAAGAGCTGCCACTGTTGAACGTGGCACGGATCTGACACGCACTTAATTTAATTTGTGCTTTAATATAAAATGATACAGGCTACAGCATGCACCACTGCGTTTGTGCGTGCAATTTAAGCATATGTGCTACGAGCACAGTATAACGGCTGACAAGACAGTTAAACCCGTTTTTAATTGACAATGGCCTGACAATATCTGTGCCTGACTGCATAAACTCCCTCATCCCTTGTACCTTTCCCGTGCTCATTTGACTAGCGCCTGGTGCTGTAGTGAAGTTGGAGTGCACGTCTGAAAAGTCTCCCATTACACACTTCTTGAAGTTGTGAGTAGGGTGGCTAACCTTAGCGCCACCCCTGCGTTAACTACGCTACATATTTTTAACACTGTTAAACTGTGTTAACGCACAGTATGCACAAGTTTGACAGCACTAAAATAAATAAATCATTAAAAAAACACTTCTGAAAAATATAACAAAAATGTATTTGTTCACCTGCATGTCATTTGACCATTTAGCAACATAAAAGAATCATAAAAAATGCAAGTGTGGTAAATTTGTGAAATGTTACAGTAAGTTTTAAAGCAAATATTTTACGTTAGAGTTTGACTGACAAAAATGTTTTGGAATCCCTGCTCTGAATAAACAATATATATATATATATATATATATATATATATATATAGACAGATAACTGATTGCTATTAAGCCCTTTAGGAAATATATTCAGATGGTACTAGCCTCATTTGTAAAGAGTGACATTTCCTTCAGCTCAGGGTGAAAATATGGTGTAACAATGTGGTGTCTGATTGCATTTCTGTGTCTTCTCTGCTCCTGGAGTTCTTGCCTGAAGGTTGAACAAACAAAACATCTTTGCAGCGCCCTTTTTTACTTTCTGAAACCGAAACCGTTTGAATAGAATAACTGTTTACCTGTGCTGGTTAATCCTGTTTTCCCACAGTGACTTTTGCTTCTTTTTATTGACACTGCAAAAGCAGAAGTTGAAAGCAAACAGAATAAGAACAATTAGTCACCATGCACTTTCATAACATAATTTGTGGTCTGTTGTTTATCTATAAATACCAGTCCACTGGCTGAAATTATTTAACCACATAATGTGTGACATGTTATTAATAACCTATTCTGGCCTACATGTTACATATTGTAGACAAGATGGCAGATAATGAACAATACCACTTGCTAACTTTCTCTTCTGTCTTTTTCTGTAGCTTGTGGGCATGCTGAGCTGATTGCGTTGCTTGACTATAGAGAGATGCCACATCGGCTGCGACAGGAACAAAAACACACAACAGTGAGAGCTTCGCTGTGAATGGCAGATCTTAACAGAGCTAAAAATAATCCAATAGTTACAGGACTGTCACTTAAATGTACATATTAGTACCTTTTGAAATATTTTCATTTTGTAATTTAACAATCTGTGCTTCAGAAGATTAAATAACTGTAAATTAAGGGTTAAATAAAATAAAATAATATAAATATATATATATATATATATATATATATATATATATATATATATATATATTTATTTTAGAATTCTGATGTATTACTCTTAGGAAATATATTAACGTCTTTTTTTTTTTAAATATTCAAAATAACTATTATAATTAAATATGTAAAATTATTTTAAGAAAATTTCTCATTTTAAATGTCCTCACCTGACAGAGGCCTTATCTCAGTTGCAGCTGGAGGATCTACAGCATCAGGCAGGGACTAAACCAGCATATACAATATATAAATATCACCCATAGACACTTGAATGATGACACATTTATTAAATATGATCCTGTCTGACCAATACAAGCTGCAGTAGATCGTTCTGATGAACTTTCTCCTCTGCTGTACGTGGGTCCTTCAGCTGCATCTTCTCCCATTGATTTTCTCTCTGTAGCAGCTGCTCCAAATACACCTGTTTATTAAATCCACAAATCCACAAATATTGGCACTCTTGGTAAATATGAGCAAAGGCAGCTGCCGAAATAAATCTGTATCGTTTATCCTTTTGATGTTTAATAAAAAAAACAAAAAAAAACAAACACAAAATTCTAACTTTTCATTGAAGTAAAACAATGGAAAATGGGGGGAAAATCTCATTATGCAATAAATGTTTTTTTTTCTTTTTTTCACGTTGGCCACAGTTATTGGCACCCCTAGAAATTCTTCTGAGTAAAATATATATCTGAAGTATATTTTCATTTATATTTCCATTTTTTTTAGCACACCAGGGTGACTAGGAGCATGAAATTGTCTAGCCATGACTTCCTGGATTATAAATATGAGGAACACAAAGGACAAATTCCCTTAATCGTCCATCACACGAAATAAAACCAAAGAATAAAGTTCTGATCTGCGGAACAAGATTGCTGAGCTTCACAAAATAGAACGTGGCTGTAAGAAAACCCAGAAGAAAACAGAAAAACAGAAAATCCCCATTTCCACCATCAGGGCAATAATTAAGAAGGTCCAATTAATAGAAAATATTAGAAATCTGCCTGGAAGAGGATGTGTGTCTAATTCATTGTAATGCACAGTGAAGAGGAGAGTTTTAGTGGTCAAAGACTCTTCAAGGATCACAGCTGGAGATCACAGTTGTCAGATACGACTGTAACTACAAATGGGACTGGCTTCTATGGTCAGATGAAACTAAAAAAAGAGCTTTTTGGCAGCAAACACTCAAGATGAGTTTGGTGCAAGCAGGGATAAAAAGTACCCCATTCCCACTGTTAAATATACTGCTGGATCTTTCATTTTGTGGGCCTATTTTTCTGCCGGAGACCCTGGACATCTTGTTTAGATGCATTGCATCATGGTTTCTAGCATATACCCACAGATAAAAAAAATAAAAACTTGACTGCCTCTGTTAGAAATCTTATAATGGGTCATGGTTGGATCTTTTATCAGGACAATGACCTAAGACAAACGCAAAAAAGGGGCCACTGAGGACAAAATGATGCTTCTGCCATGGCCGAGACATTCCCTGACCTGAACCCTATAGAAAATGAGTGGAGTGAAGTGAAGGGGAGAAGCAGCAACATGAAGCTGGAAATCTGATGAATCTGGAGTTATTCTGTATGAAATAATGATCTCTGGTCTCTTGCCAGGTGTTTTCCAAACTCATCAGGCATTTTATGGGAGACTCAGAGCTGTTATCTTGGGAAAAGGACTTTGCAATAATTGGGTGCCAATAATTTTTTTTTAGATTTATTTTTTGCCTTTTTTTTGGCTTTATTAGGATAGGACAGATCATTGGTGACAGGAAGCGAAGTGGGAGAGAGAGATGGGGGTAGGGTTGGGAAAAGGTCCTAGAGCCGGGATTCGAACTCGGGATGCCCATAGTGCAATGGCGCTGTATGTCGGCGCACTGCCCACAAGGCTATTGGCGCTGATGGATGCCAATAATTTTGACCAACGTAAAATAGAGGGAAAACAATTCCCCCCACTTTCCATTGTTTTACCTCAATGAAAGGTTAGAATTTTGTGAATTTTTTAAATTAAAGATTGAAAGGATAAACGATGCAGATTTATTTCCACAACATATGGATTTATTTATATTGCTAATATATATTTACATACATACTACGAGTCAAAAGATTTTTAATGTTTTTTAAAAAAAGTCTCTTCTGCTTACCAAGCCTGCATTTATTTGATCCAACGTACAGCAAAAACAGTACAATTTTAAAATATTTTTACTATTTATGAAAAATGTTTTCTATATATTTTAAAATGCCATTTAGCATTTTTAGCATCATTACTTCAGTCTTCAGTGTCACATGATCCTTCTCATATGCTAATCTGCTGTTCAAGAAAAAATTATTATTAGTATTATTATTATTATCAATATTTAAAACAGTTGAGTACATTTTTTCAGGACTGATCAAAAGAGATGATAAAGACGTTTATAATGCTACAAAAAAAAATTCTATTTCAGATAAATGCTGTTTTTTTGAACTTTTGAACAGAAAATCAGTATATTAGAATGATTTATGAAGAATCATGTGACTGGAGTAGTGATGCTAAAAATTCAGCTTGAAATCACAGGAATAAATTACATTTTAAAATATATTAAAATAAAAAACTGCTATTTTAAATAGTAAAATAATTAAACATTTTACTACTTTACTTGGATCAAATAAATGCAGGCTTGGTGAGCAGAAGAGACTTTAAAAACATTAGTAGCAGTAGCAGAACAATGTATGTTAACGGGAAGTGAAAAAAGAACAGTTATGCGCCTGACAATATTGTGGTTTTACTGTTGCACTAAACTATCAAACAAAAGTCATAAAAAAGTTAACCTAAAAAAACATTGCATGTTAATTATTTCATATTATAGGACATATGTATTAAAGAACCTTGACTTTGTCTTGCAGCTTCCTGCGCAGTGCTTCAGTGACAGGTGGATGCTGGGTCATCTGACGCACTAGCAGCACATCAGGACACTCCAAAACCGGTTGGATGTGAATGGAACTAGAATTTGTCGGTTTCTCCTTTAACTCAAGACTACAACCAAGGGTGGTCCCAAAAGGGGGGCCTGGAGTCTTCTTCTAAGCAGCAGAGGTGGAAACAAACCATCAAGGGATTATAGGTAATCCACATTAATCCATGTTAAAACACAGGCATGTTAAAACACAGACAAAAAAAAGTTTGGATATTTAATATGGATTTGTTTTGGAGTTGTTGTGGCACAGCAGGTTCAAAGATAATACAATAAGGAAGTTTACACTTAAAATGGATTACCTGTACATTATGTATTACCTCGTATGCAGGGAATGACTCCCATTTCCTGGATCTGAGGTGTGTGGGAATGATGTCACCATCTTGCTTGGATGAGAGCCAATGAGTGTTGATGTCTGGGCAGGGCCTTAGCAGAGTAATGCCAAATGATTCTGAAGAGAAATCAATCAGGAGAACAATACCTGAGGTATTATGTAAACTTGCATTAAGCAGCATTTAAAAATGATGTTGAAAATAAAGAGTAACATAATGCACAGGATGAATGTAAAGCGTCCTGACGTTGTAAGTCTGGTAGTGGGTCAGTGAGAACGGCGATAGAAGAGTCGCAGTAAGCCTTCTGTAGGAGATCTTCAACATCTTGAGCTCTCAAAAGCTCTGAAGCTGAGCAGTCCTCATGTACCACAAACAACCTCAAAGACACAACACAATGTATTCAATTTTAAACATGTCAGGATTTCAAAATGCAGTGTATTTTTTCAAGCACGTACACTACTTTTTAAAAGTTTGGGGTCAGTAAGATTCTTTAATGTTTTTGAAGTAGTCTCTGACACTCAAAGGCTGTATTTATTGATCGAAAATACAGTAAAACAATATTATGAAATAGAATTAAAACTGAAAACAACCGTTTTAAAATGTAATTTCTTCCTCTGATGCGAAGCTGAATTTTCAGCATCACTACTCCAGTCTGTCACATGATCATTCAGAAATCAGTCTAATCTGCTGATTTTCTGTTCAAGAAACATTTTTAATGTTAAAATGTTGAAAACAGTTGTGTTGCTCTTTGATGACTAGAAAGTTATTATTTGAAATATACATATTTTTGTAACATAACCAACTGATTTCATCCTTGCTTATTAAAAGTATTCATTCTTACCAAAACAAATCTTATTGCTATTAAATATATTTGTACAGTACTGTACATAAACACAGAGAGACTGACTGCACAACAGGTGTGCAAATCGGAAATTTAACATTACATTAAATAACTGCATTATAAAAACATTAGCAGATAAAAATCATTATAAAAACATTAGCAGATCAAAATAAATAAATGTAGTATCACTTGGCTCCTTGTAATACTTGGTTCTGCAGTCAATATTTCTCTATAATGCTGTCAAACTATATGACTTCCTACAAAGCTGTGCTAGTTTCATGTCTAGTCTTTTAACATTCCGGTTAATAATTTCTAAGAAAATGTCTTTGTCTTTGAGTGACCTTGGGTGTGTTTTGTTGAGCAGCTTACCTGGGTGGGTGTGTTTCAAAGCCAGCGTTCTGTTGAAGCTCTGTTTCGGTCTCTGTCTCTTTCATTTCTGATCCATTAGTCATGATAGTGACCTGACCATCTGCATTAACCTGCATACAATATGTTCTGGGTTTTTATTCAGGATGTCTTGGATACAGGAGTCTGTTGTTAACTGAAACTAAAAATAGTTTTCAGTAATTGAAATGAAGCTAAAATAAAATATAAATATGCAATTAAAAACTTACATTTAACAACCTAAATTAAAAATAGAAATGTTGCCCTGGCAAACACTAAAATGACATCATAAATAATATTACAAAAAAATAAATAAATAAATAAATAAATAGAAAAAAAAATTATAATAATAATACTTGTCACTTTGCAACAGCCACACAGAATTGTTCATTGTTGTCAATTGTTTACATCCTCACAAATGTAAAAAAAAAAAAAAAATCATTAAATTAAAGTTTACACTTACAAAAACTGTTACACCCAATTATTTTAGACCTGTCCATAACTATAAAAATACAGTTGAGGTCAAAAGTTTACATACACCTTGCAGAGTCTGCAAAATTATTTTACTGATGCTTCAGAAAGAAACATGATGCATTAAGAGCATTAATTTGAAGATCGGTAAATGTAACTTATTTTGTCTTCTGGGAAACATGTAAGTATCTTCTGTAGCTTCTGAAGAGCAGTACTAAATGAAAAAAATATTATACTCAGGTAAAATAAGATAAATGAACACATCTTCATTCTATTCAAATGTTTTCACCCCTGGCTCTTAATGCATCGTTTTTCCTTCTAGACCCTCAGTGAGTGTTTGAACCTTCTGTAATAGTTGCATATAGTCCCTAAGTTGTCCTTAGTGTGAAAAGATGAATCTCAAAATCATAGTCAACAATGATCATAGTCATTGCTGGACAGGGTTCACATACACAAAAATACTGAAAAACCAAATAATTTGTGGGACCTGAAGAACAGCGAGCAGTTTAACTGTTCAGGACAAACAAGGGAC
Organism: Cirrhinus molitorella; assembly: GCA_033026305.1. NCBI lineage: Eukaryota > Metazoa > Chordata > Actinopteri > Cypriniformes > Cyprinidae > Cirrhinus > Cirrhinus molitorella. The sequence goes on from CM065125.1 coordinate 5,556,409, forward strand.
TCATGCAAAATAAAAAATAACAAAATAAAAAGTCAGTACTAAATACAAATAACGTAAAGGTGTATGTAAACTTTTGACTTCAACTGTACATATTCACTATAGACATTTCATGGAAAGTACTTGAAAGTGATTGCCCTCGGGGTCTGTCACATGACATAGGACATCTGCTCTGTGGTTCATCACATATTGGTCTGGTGGGTTCCTCTCTGATTGCTGTTGAGACTGGTGAGATCTGTACACCGCCTCACCATCCTTATCAATTTGAAGCACACCTCCGCCATGAGGATAAATCTACAGTGAAGTGACACAGAGGGGAGAGAGGATTTACACATGATGTTGACTTCTATATCTCACATTTTCTCTCATCCATCCTCTTACTTTATATGATCCATGAGCAGTTGCACTGACAGAGGTGCCATCCCCAAAAATAACGTCACACGTTCTTCCCTCATGGTCCATTATCACCGTTGCAAATTCAGCTTTTTCCACCTTCACCAGTTTCTCTCCTGAAATCAGATTTACTCACTTACTGTCAAGACTGTAAGAACTGTTAATATCTGTTACAGCGTAAAAACACTCTTGCACCTGCGCACAGATGTTGTTGTAGCTCCCCCTGCCGGTAGAAGGTGGTAATACGTGTCCCATCAGCGTGATCCACTATGACCGTTCCATCTTTCTTCAGCACAGACAGCACTTTGTCCTCTCTTGTGACCACAGCCTATACATGTATCATTTGTATTACAACAATGATCTATTGACACAAAGGATGTTGGTTTTAAAAGACGAGACACTTACTGTCCCACTGAAGGGGTCTGTAGCATGATAGGCCAGTATCGGCTGCACTGCGACTTTCTTCCCGGCCACAGAGGCCACTCTGAAGCCAGAGGGGGTTGTGGTGGTCCAAGAGCCTCCGTTAATTTCCAGATAGTCATTTGGTTTGTCATTTTCTACAGACTTTTGTTGCTCATTCTCTGTGTTTACCTTTGAATCAGCCTTGCCTGTTTAAATTAATCATAAATTGATCAAACGTGACAGTGAAGACTTTAGCATCCTAACACACTGTCAATAAGAGGTATGTTTGAGCTGATGTGGCATTTCGCTACCTTTCTTGTCTTTAGTGTCTTTGATGTCCACTATTATCTCTTTGATAGGCTCTTCCTCCGTTAAGAGTGTGTGTGGAACCAGCACACACACTGGTTCAGAGTCTGGACTCATACTGAGGGTACCATCTGCAAATAGGACCTGAAACGCACACATATATTTAATTTTTTGCATTTTTCTTGTCATTACCGAAACGGTTTATGTTTTAGTCCCTTAGTTGAGACTGATTTTAATTACACCAGTGGTTCTCAAACTTTTTATACCAAGTAACACCTCAAAAAATATTTGCCTCTCCAAGCACCACCATAATGACCAACATTAAAATACTGTAGCGTAGTAGGCCTAACTATTCAAGTACAGCTCTGCACAGTCCAAAAATGAGGTAGTTTTATTCCTAATAAGAATATTTATTGTTGTCAGCCACTTTAACATTGTAAACACACAGATTGAACATTAACACTGCACTGTGCTTACAAACAGGTAAATAAACTTAAATAATGATTAAAATAAAATTTTGTTGTACCTAAAAATTAAATAAAAACTGTACTGTAGATATGTAAATGTAAAAAATACATAATAAAAAATAAAAACTTCTATACTCAAATAAAGATTCAATTAAATTTTATTGTGTTTTACATTAATTTATATTTAATTTAACGATTCCTCTGCGTACCAGGGAGGGAGAGGGAACTTGAGTACCACTAGTGGTACTCGTACCACACTCTGACAAACACTGAACTACATTTATGATCAGGAAAAATTTTTGTGTCCCCCTCTCTCATAGCTACAAAGTGTGAGTATATAGGACACATTGAGCTCAAAAGTATTTAAAAGTCTGAAAAATCTGTGTGTAACTAAGGAATGTCACTACCAAACACCTTTTGTCTACAATTAATCACACTTTTTTGGGAGCTATTCCATGACATTTAATTTTGTATGTGTACCACAGTTCAGAACGGTGCTAGCGAACCATGTTCTGATTAGCATCTTTAAGCTAGATTCAAAAATATTTAAAATGGTCACTACCGAAACAGTCACGACTGAAACATTTGTGACAAACGTTTCGGTAGTGACAAAAGGGAGCACATGATCCTTTATTTGGGGGAACTAAACAAAATTTTAGTACAGTTATGCAATTTTTTTGTATTTTGGTATGTTTTAGTAGTGTTTTAGTATGCAAGTTAAAATTCTGTAATGTGATGGTGTAGCATTACTGTCTTACTGTCACTACCGAAAATGTGCTATCATGACCGAAACATGGGAAGTTTTGTCAAAAATAAAGTATACTGAATTATCAACTATGTTATGATAGTGTTTGGTGCAATGTACAGTATCTCACAGAAGTTTATGGCTGTGTGTTGAGTTATTTTGAAGGGACAGCAAATTTACACTGTTATACAAGCTGTACACTCACTACTTTACATTGTAGCAAAGTGTAATTTCTTCAGCGTTGTCACAATAAAAATTGTAATCAAATGTTTTAAGTAAATAAATAAATAAATTACACTTGAGATATTGTTAAAAATGTAATTATTGATTTGCCTCTGAAAAAATGTTTTAATAAAATAACAAAAAAAAAAAAATAATAATAATAAAAATCTTAATAGGTCAGTTTAAGCCTTCTAGTTAAATTATTAGTACTGTTTCGGTAGTGACAAATTTGGGGAAAGGACAGATTTTCAAAAACTAAATTAACTGCACAATTACTAGAAATTGGTACCTTGAATATTATACAGTTTGAATACATACACATTTGTTTTGGAAATAGACAAGATGTTTCCAAGTGATTTTGGACCATTTCTGTAGAATGACCCATGTATGTAAATACCTCAGTAGATCCATCTCTCTTGTGTTTGATGACAGTCCCTCTACCGGTGATGACTCTGGAGACCTCAGTGTGTATGCTGAGGTCTGGAGTCAGATCTGATCTAGCCCCTGCATTAAAAAATCTCTGTCGAATCAGCAGAGATCGGACACAAAGTTCCCCATCTAAAACACACAGATAAGATGCTCTTGGTGTCTTGTTATAAATAAAACATTTAATATTAAAGGCTGTAAATAGAGTGTCAAGCCCAGACAGGTCATTGTTTTACTGATGCTTTTGTCATGAATAACACAGAGTAGAAATGAATGTAATGCATAGAATAAACCTTATAGTGCATGAATTTTATTTAAAACATCTCACCTGCTGAGTCCTCACAATCAAAGTGTAGGATGAGTCCATTGGGAAGAGATACATACAGATTAAGGAACGGTGGAAGAGAGGAATCGTCTCCAGGCTCACAATGTACCTCAAGCACCTGAGAAACACACATTTGTAAAGGAGATAATGGCTATTTAGATATGATGAATCTAAACAACACATAACTAATGTAAAACCTAAATAACCAATGTTTTCTTTGTTTAATTACCTGTTCTTGTTGCTGGTCTGTACAGATGACACTGGGAACAGTGGGTTGGGAAATCTGATCTCCTGTTTTGTTTGGTTTACTCTGACTGCAGGAGAGCTGAATGCCATTAGCCAGTACAGCATGAAAAGAGCCAAATATCTCACTCTCACAATCTGGTTCGACTCCATTAGCAGCTGGAATCAGGCAAAACAATATTAGTAAATATTTTAGAAAAACTGTATGTGCTTACATTTTATGCAAGCTATTAAAATAATTTTGCAGCACATACCTTGTTTACTGAGCATCTCAATCTCCTTTAGTTTGTTGTCTTTTTTCCTCTCTGAAATGTGTGTGTAGAAGTGATGCCCATTCTTTTTCACACATACTTTTACCTGTGTCAAACCTAGAGGTGGAAACCAATCATGAAAGGTTAAAAGGTTGAGTTTATAATATAAGGGTAACCAATTTATAGAAGGTACAAAATGTATTTGTCAAACCTTGTGTGAAGTGAAAACTCTCCACATCTATTTGTCCTCCATCACAGGGATAAAGAGACTCAGCTTTTCCAGTAACCTGCACTAGTTTCCCATTTAAACTGTAGCCTGTGAAATCCTGTGCAAATTATACAACCATTTAGACTTTTCATTTCAAATTTAGCAACACCAAATATAAACAAATAAGCATTTTATGTGGAAATTAGTATTTCAGACATTTGTTCTCCCATTTGCTGGTTCTTGAGGTGTCTCTGGCTCATCTATGGTCTTGTTTCTAGGTAGTGTAGCTGAGCTGGGTGTTTTAGACATGTTCTCTCTACTCTTTCTTGAGGACAGCGGAGTCTTTTGGTTCCCCTTTACTGAGTTGATTCTCTCTTCTACTTTGGGTGTTGCTTTTCCTCCTTTTTCTTTCTTTGTCTTTTTGGATTGCTCCTCCTCCTTTAATCTGTCCTGCTCAATCTTCCATGCCTATAGTAAATACATGAGAAAAGGACCCAGTGTAAAGGTCATGGAGTCTGGAAATGTGTATAATATAAATATTAACAGCTAAAACTTTAACAGCCCACTTTGAGAGAGTCCTCTCTTATATACGGTTCTAATGTGTCTGAGATTGGGGACTTCACTGGAGAGTCTAAAAGAAAGAAATTCCATTTTATCCACATTAAATTCATAGTAACATATTTTCAAATATCAAATATAGGTAATGTAAACATATATTATCCACATGATTATGCTAAAAATGATTATATTAGACATTAGTTATGAGTATATTGCCTCTCTTTCTGTCGGTCTCTGAAGGGGTTTGAATGGGAGTTCTTTCCACCACTTTCTTCTCCTGCTCCATTTGCCATTTTTCCTCTTCCTGCCTGGTCCATTCACTGATTGAGTCTGCCACATACTCCAAGTAGTTTCTACAAGTATATTATAATCATATTATTACATACAGTCAGTTTAGGGCAAATCCAGCATTATGGATGTGACATATACATGCTTAGAGAATGTATGTGTTATGTATGTGAGTCTAAACATCAGAAAAGACCAGTCTATGCAAAAGTTTTCTATGCTAAAAAAGGGAAATAATCATGCGTTATGGACGTGACAAAAAATAACAGTTTTTGAGAGACTACATACTTTGTAGGATTTCTGCTAATTAAAATGCACAAACCAGACACATTAATACCCAACAAATAGAGAAGCGATGGCTCTTCACAGAACATAAAATAATTGTTACTTTATTTTAATTTTGATGTGTCTATTTATGAGGAATATGTACTTGTATGGATGTGACAAGCCTGAAAATAGCACTTAGCAGACTATGGAAAATCATGCACTAAAAATATAAATAGAAATGGGTAAAAACCACCAAATGTTGACATCTGTGCTATTAGTATAGTAAAAACCTTTGGTAAAAAAATTATTTTAACTTACCCTTTAGCATTTATTCAGTATGGTGTTCCAATATTGTCAACATATTAGTACTAAAACTCAAAATTTTAATTCATAATGAAATCTTAAAAATGTTAAATGCAGCAAACTAATTTGGAAATAAATTGGCTTTAGATGATTGGACCATGTAAAGCTTTGAGTTAAGGGTGGGCGATATGGCCAAAATATTATATCACATTTTTTTTTCAAAAATATCACAATCACCAATTCACGATTTGATCACGATTCTTTGTCATGTTGGTTTTACTATTTTGCAAGTTGTCTGAGCAGTACAGCCAAGCTAATTTCCCTGTTTTGAAACCAAAGTCTTAGAAGGTAACAAACTATAAAATAAAAAGAATGGCAGATGTTTAGGCCAAAGTGGGCAAAGATAAAAATCTTTGTCATTATTTTATCTTTGTTATAAAAAAATAAGAACAAAGATAGGCTACATGTTACAAATACACATAATATACAATTATATATCAAACAAACAGTGCTTTAATTTCCAGGTGAATTAAAACTGAATTAACAAGAATCTAAAAATAAAACACTATATACACTATATACATAAATTACATTGACTCAGTCATGAGTGATTTTTCTTTGTGTTTTGTTTTATTAGCCTACCATCACCAAAAAATGACAATTCTGTCATTGTTAACTCGCTCTTGAGTTTTTTTTTTAAATACAAAATGTATTATTTAGTAGAACAATGTGGGTAACCAAACAGTTGCTGGTCCCCAGTTACTTCCATAGTATTTTATTTATTTGTCAAAGTCAGTGGGGACTGGCTACTGTTATCCACATTCCTCAAAATATCTTCTTTTGTGTTCAGCAGAAGAAAAAAATTAATAGAGGCTTGGGACAACATGTGAGTAAATTTTTGGCAATTCGGCAGCATGTTTAGTTCTGTCTCTAATATACAGGCACGCATCCGTTTTTCTCTCAACTGTTTATTTTCACTTTAGACATAACCAATGGTGTTTATATGCAATCCTTGTGTGTTTTCAACAGTATTAGAGATCAGACGTGAAAGATAGCTTACTCCAGTAATCAGGCGCTGTTTGACAGGCTTTTAGCGCACACGCTTCAGGTGTACGTGCTCTTGAAGCGCAAGCTAGAATAGCGTGCAGACGAAATAACGCTATTTAACCAGCAAGGCTAAAGCACTTGCAAATAATGTACTTTTGTGATTGCGAATAAGTGCAGTGCTGCGTGAGTGAATGTATGGCGTTTTGTACAGTATATTAAGACGGAGGCACGCTGTAGCACAATACTAAGATATTTTCTCAAAAGCAGATCGTGGAGACATTTTAATCGTACACCCATACTTTGAGTACCTGAAGCCAACATCTGTGTGAAGTGATGCATCCCAGAATTCTTTGCAGCTCCTCTGAGGGCTCATGGGATTGTGGCAGAAGACATATATGGCATTGTCTCTGCTAGAGTGAAATGTATCCACGCATCTATAAGTCTCAGAAGCAGACTGGAGAACCTGAATGTGCAGAGGGATCGCTAATTTGTAATTTTTTTGTCAATTTCTATTCTAGTTTCGAAATAATATTGCAAAAATATAAAACATAAGGATACAATATAAGATTTGTAGGTGGATACCTGTGGAAAAACATAGTCGCTATGCTTCTCTACAAAAATCCAGTGTCCCAGCTGATGAATCAATGTCTTCTGGAGATCTGTTACAGTCACTTCAATACCCTGCTTTGGTTAAACGTATTAGGATATTAAAAACCAATCACTTGCTCATTAAAGTGTCAGTATGATGTTTCATTTTATTATATAATGTTCGAATTTCAGCTTTTCCTTCTAAAACTTCAGTCATACCGTTTGCTTATCAGACCCAGCACTGGTTTTCGCTGATCCTTAAAAAGAATAAAACAACTGATTTGTTAAAAACATTTGTTTAGAAATTGTAATGGTGCTCTCGGGATTTGTCACACCTCGTGTCCTTCTGTTGCTCCAATACAGGCGTTTAGTGAATTCAACAGGGTTGTCCCATGGACTGGGGTTTGGAAGATCTGATTGAGATCCTTTAATACAGCCATTCTCATCCACTGTAGTCAACGGCATGCTCTCAAACACAAACAGCTGGAGCAGCCTCTGTAGCTCAGACCAGCTCAGTGACTCTGAAGATACACATTGAGAAGACCTGGAGCATAAGCTAATATTAAAATGGTAACCCATTGTCGTTTCCTCCTCACCGTCAGTGCAGAAGTGCAGTAGCTCCTGTGATCTGGTCAGTCTCTCAGTGGCGCTCTCAATGTGTCTGGACATCATGTTGGTCCACACGTGGCTTTGTTTCATGATGTCGGCTTCAATTTTGATGACATCAAATGTATCTAGGACCTATAACATGTGTACAACACTTGTGCACAACAGGTTTTGATCATGTTGATAATTTAGAGGCCTTAGAATGGTAGTATGATACAGTAAGCTCGATAGGGTTAAAACAGGATCAGTGTATCCAAGAGGGCTAATGCACAGAATAAAACATTTGTGTGCTTCAAGCATTTATATTTAAATCCAACATCCTTTATTATTATAAGCCTCATGAATGTATGTTCACATGCTCACAGGAAGCTGATGGAGTCTCCTCGCTCTCTCATCATGGTGATTGAGCAGGAGCGGTTGTTTCTGATCAGTATTCTTTAGGCTGTTTTGCATTCCAAGATCATCCATGAGATCCTGTCATTACACAAACACAGATTATAGAAAAACTATAGTCGAATTTTGATTTAGAAACCCAGTGATTGTCATTCTTTATTGCTGTTGTAGCATTATTGTGATTGAAACATTTTACCTTCTTGTCTTCTTCATCTTGTGGCAGATTCAAGACAGATGAGAGCATATAACTGATTAGATCTTGATCTGTTTTATCAGGGTGCTCCTCTGAATCAACAGATCCTTCCTGTTCTGAAGCCACCACCTAAAATTCTCACAGGAAGTCAAATTTAGCAGCTAAATCTTCAAAGAAATAAACAACTTGCAGCAGATGTGCCTCGTTCAGTATTACGTCTACCCATTTAATCATAAAACCTGTGAGCAAATGTTCTCAAAAACAACAACAAAGAAACATTTTTTTTAAATTTGTCTATATGCTTATGTTGAATACAGTGGTACGTTCAACAGTTTATCTTTTCAAATTAAAGCTTATTTCAAATCCTACGAAGTGCAATTACCTGCTTCAGCATGCAATGCAATATAAGAGGGACAGATGTGATTTCAGTAGGAATCCTGTCCAGTAAGTCACAGTAGTATCTCATATCAACCTCTGTGCTCAGAACAGTAGACTCTGGCTCTGCTGAGGAAACCCAAAGGTTCAATTTAAGGATATTTTGACATGCATAACAGAGAAAATTATATGTGAGTAAGCACAGGATTTTGTGCTCTTATTTTAAATGACACAACATGAATTAAATTAAAACTTGTTAAAATGTTAATTTTACTGTTGATTACATTTTGCATGAACGCCCTGTTATAAAAACTAGCATACAGTCATGACCAAAAACATCGGCATCCGTGCAATTCTGTCAGAAAATGCAACCCTTCTCTCAGAAAATTGCAAATGTTTTGGTACTCGCATGTTTTGTTTGCATTGGAACAACACAAAAAAACAGAAAAGAATAGTCAAATCTGATACAATTCCACACAGAACCCAAAAAATACACTGGACAAAATTATTGGCACCCTTAACTTAATATCTGGTAGCACCCCCTTTACAAAAAATAACTGACATTAATCACTTCCTGTAAACATGAATGAGTTTCTTACACCTCTCTACTGGAATTTTGGACCACTCTTCTTTTGCAAACTGCTCCAGGTCATCCAGATTTGAAAGATGCCTTCTCCCAAGCTGTTTTGAGGTCTCTCCACAGGTGTTCCATGGGATTCAGATCTGGACTCATTGCTGGTAATTTCAGAACTCTCCAGTGCTTTGTTTGTAAACATTTCTGAGTGCTTTTTGAAGTGTGTTTCGGGTCATTATCCTGCTGGAAGACCCATGACCTCTGGTGGAGATGCAGCTTTCAGACACTGGCCACTACGTTGTGCCCCAAAATTCTTTGGTAATCATCAGATTTCATGATACCGTTCACACAGGCAGGCATCCAGTGCCAGAAGCAGCAAAGCAACCCCAAAACATCTTTGAATCTCCACCATGTTTGACTGTAGGGACTGTGTTCTTTTCTTTGAAGGCCTCTTTTCTTTTTCTGTAAACATTGTTATGATGTCCTTTACCAAAAAGCTCTACTTTTGTCTCATCTGTCCACAGTACGTTCTCCCAGAAGGATTGTGGTTTTGTCACATACATTTTGGCAAACTCCAGTCTTGCTTTTTTTCTGGCTTTGTGTCAGCAGTGGTGTCCTACCATAGCATCCCTTTTCATTCAGATGCCGACGGATATTGCGAGCTGACACTGTTATACCCTGTGTCTGCAGATCAGTTTGAATTGGTTTGGAAGTTAATCTGGGTTCTTTATCCACCATTCAAACAAATCCTAGTAATTTTTCTGTCCACATCTAGGGAGGTTAGCTACAGTGCCATGGGCTGTAAACCTCTTGATGATATTGCACACAGTGGACACAGGAACATTAAGATCTCTAGAGATGGACTTGTGGCCTTGACATTGTCCATGTTTTTCCACATTTTTTCTCTCTCAAGTCCACAGATAACTCTTTACACTTTTCTCCATGCTCAGTGTGACACACAACACAAAGGTCGAGTCAATTTTTCTCCATTTTAACTGGTTGCAAGTGTGATTACTATATTGCCCACAACTGTCACTTGCCTCAGGTGTGTCTAAATACAAATTACAGCAGCATCATATGCTTGAAAAGCAATTATTTCTTACAATTTTGACAAGGTGCCAATAATTTTGTCCAGTCTGTGTGAAATTTGATCAAGTTTGACTTTTCTTCTTTGTTTTTTTTTGGTGTTGTTCCAGTACAAACAAAAACAATAAGCACGCAAATACCAAAATATTTGCAATTGGAACAATTTTACTGAGAGAAGTGTTGCATTTTCTGACAGAATTGCAAGGGTGCCGAAATTTTTGGCCATGACTGTATGCTAGTTAGGTATGTTTTGAAGCAATGTAGCAGGTTTGAGCTTATTTAAGCTGGTCTATGAGCTGTTTTAAGATGGTCCTGAGAAACCAACTCCTGTTCATGACCACCTTAAACCAGCTTATAACCATCTCAGGACCAGCTTAAACAATGTCAAACCAGGCACCATGCTCAACAATGTGTTGAAATTTTATATTGTGCTCTTATTTCTAATGACATTTTAATGTAAAAAATTAATGTCATTGTTTTTCATTACATTTTTGAATGAAAGTCAATGAGAGATTGTGTTTCTTTAATCATACATTTGTATAAAAATTGTATATTCTATATATCTGCATACTTAAAGGATATGTAAAAACAAAGCTCAGAAACAATGTATCATGTCTTGTACCAGGGTCTTCTTCAGACACTACTTTCTTCCTTGGGGTTTGTACAACCTAAAACACAAACCACAATAAATATCATCACCAAAAAAAAAAAAAAAAAACATCATGCACATCCTGCCACAAGAAGTGTCTTCTAAAATGAATGTTTTTTCTACACTTGTTACTTTTAGGGTTTCTGCAGGTTTTATGATTGTAAATTTAAGACTTTTTTAGGACCAAGTAAAGAAAATTTAAGGAATAAACAAGTGAGCACATACTGTCAATGTTCTAGTAAATGTCTAGGGAGTAATAAGTTGTATAAGTTGTGTTGTAAGAAATATTTACAAATGGGCTCAGAAAAATAAACTTTATTGAAAGTGAAAAGTTTCCATACCTCATTGATATTTGTACTTAATTTTCAGTTTTTCCAGACTTTTTACAGTTGCATCTACTCTATCTTGATATAAGGATGATTACATTTGTAACAAAATACTGAGGAAGGTATTTATTTTTTAATGCCATGACTTTATTAATTTAAGACCTTTTAAGGCCTTAAATTGTGGATAGGCCAATTATATCTATACTTTATCTGGCACATTAACAGCACTACTATCAGGGAAAGCTTATATGTACCTCAGTGGAGCTCTGCGGTCGGGACTGCTGGATGGATCTGCAGGCCTCTGGTACCTGAATCAACCTCATGCAGCTTAGATAATGGCTGTGCTGTCTCCTCCAGTCCAAGCTGTCATATATCAGACATGCCACCCCTTCAAATATAGCAGCTCCAAATGCCAGCTACAGACAAAAAGTGTAATGTAATACTCTATCTTTGTATCTGTACAAGGATTTAAGATACATTATAACAATAAACACAAAATCTGTAATTAAAATAAAAAATTTGGTGGAAGAAAATGTACTTCTTGTTGTCCATTCACCATGGCTTCAGTTTTGCCTTTGTCCTGGGGCAGCAAATGGATCTTCACGTTATAGTTCAACCTGGCCACATCACTGAGTCTGGATCCCATATTCCCACTGTTCAAGACTTGATCCAGCTGCTTCCAGAACACATCTAGCTCCCACTGCTTCTTTTGTTTCAGAGTCTCAACTTCTGAACACAGGATGAGTTAAAACTAGGTGATTTCGTATGCATACAAATATAACATCAGCCTTCCAATTTGAGCTAGCCTGCATTTTCTGCATGCACTATGTAATATAATTTGAAAGGAATAAGCGTATTAGAATTATCAGCAATTTGCCTTGATCTTCAGTTGAGCCATGATTCTCCTCTGCCACTGTTTTCTCTGGAGTCTCTGATTGGTCCTCTCTCTCTAAACCAAGTTTAATGATATTGGACACATGGATACCCAGAGAGTCCAACGCAGAGATTAGATGAGGTTGGCAGAATCCCACAATCAGGATGTAGTGCTGCGGCCCATCATCAGGCTCATCATCTAAAAACGTGATCAAAGTAAAAATTAAAACATTGTTTGAAACCCATTTACTTCCCTGTTGAACAAGAAACAATGCAGAAATGGACACCTATGTAGTTGATTGTATTTTCCTCTTCCCCTCTGCGTTTTAGTTTGGTGTCCTTGGTTGCAACTGGAACCTCAGCAGCTTTTTTCCCCTTTGCTGCTCCTTTACCCCCCTGGTCCTTGCCAGCAGAATTCAATCCTACTTTACCACGGGCATTATCCTCTACAGCCTTAAATATAAATACTCTGTGTTACTGTTTATGTGAGTATGCACTGTGTATTTGATTAGAATTTATCACATATGCAGTGTATGTTTGATTAGAATAACTATAACGTGAGTCTACATAAACAGTTTGAGGTCAAATGTTTACATACACCTTGCAGAATCTGTAACATGTTAATTATTGTACCAAGCGGGATCATACAAAATGCATGTTATTTTTTATTTAGTACTGACCTGAATAAGATATTTCACATAAAAGAAATTTACATATAGTCCACAAGAGAAAATAATATATTAATTTATAAAAATGACCCCTTTCAAAAGTTTACATATACCTGATACTTAATACTATGTTGTTACCTGAATGATCCACAGCTGTGCTTTTTTTTTTGTTAGTGGTAGTTGTTCATGAGTCCCTCGTTTGTCCTGAACCGTTAAACTGCCCACTGTTCTTCAGAAAAATCCTTTAGGTCCCACAGAATCCTTTGCAACAATGACTTTATGATTTTGAGATGGATCTTTTCACACTGAGGACAACTGAGGGACTCATATGCAACTATTACAGAAGGTTCACTGATGCTCCAGAAGGAAACACAATGCATTAAGAGCCAGGGGGTAAAAACTTTTTGAATTTGAAAATCAGGGTAAATGTAACGTATTTTGTTTTCTGGGAAACATGTAAGTATCTTCTGTAGCTTCTGAAGTGCAGTACTAAATGAAAAAAAAAAAGATATTTAGGCAAAATAAAAAAAAATCTCACATTTTCATTCTGTTCAAATGTTTTCACCCCTGGCTCCTAATGCATCGTTTTTCCTTCTGGAGCATCAGTGTGTGTTTGAACCTTCTGTAATAGTTGCATATGAGTCCCTCAGTTGTCCTCAGTCTAAAAAGATGGATCTTAAAATTATACAGTCATTGTTAAAAAAGCATTCAAATACATGAAAAATTCTGAAGAATTTGTAAGACCTGAAGGATTTTTCTGAAGAACAGCAGGCAGTTTAACTGTTCAAGACTTAACAGCTATCACTTAACAAAAAAACAAAACACAGCCGTGGATCATTCAGGTAACAACACTGTATTAAGAATCAAGCATATGTAAACTTTTGAACAGGGTAATTTTTATCAATTCAACTATTATTTTCTCTTTTGGACTATATGTAAATGTCTTTTATGTAAAGACATAAGGTCAGTATTAAATAAAAACAACATGCATTTTGTATAATCCGTTTTATTTTGGTAAAATAATTAACATTTTGCAGATTCTGCAAGGTGTATGTAAACTTTTGACTTCAACTATAGCTAATTGTGCAAAGCTCTCACCTTCTGCTCAGCAGACCTCCTTGCAATATCATTGTTTTTGATGGTCAGAAGCTGAAACTTTATTAATTTTGCCATCAGGTCCACAATAATTTCCTCTCCAGCATCGATTATAGACTTTGCAACTTCAGTCACCTACAGAAGCACAAAAGACATTTAACTAAAACTGTGAATATACAACATAATTTAACTTTATTTATTTATTGATCAATCTGTTTTTTGTTTTGTTTTTTTGCTCCAAAACTATAAATCCACTGTGGGATGATTGGAGACTAAAACTATACATGACCAATATTTTTTTGTGACTGTAACACTATACTAACATTTCAATTTTTTATGATGAATTCTCACCTCACAAAACATGGGAACATCTTTGATCTTTCTGGTCTTTGGGTTTCCCAGTTCATCGATCTGTGCCGCAGTAATGAAACATAATTAAATATCATTACTTTCATTTCCTCTCTAATGATTTGATGTGAATCATCACTGAACAGAAACAGACCTTTTCCAGAGTGTCCTCCCAGGACAGCACACTGAAGAGCTTGCGCAGTGGTTGCCGGACCGCCTGCAGGAGGGCGCTGATGAGCTGTTCGTCCTCTGCTCTCTCTATCTGCACCATAGACAGACTGGCCCTCCAGTCATTCTAGAGTCATAGATGATTCAGAGGAGACAAAATAACTTTTGTATGTACGGAAATTCATTCTGTATATTTTACGAGCATTCTTTTTTTTTTTTTTTTTATATTTCTTATATTTTTTCCATTTAAAGGCATACACTACCAGTCAAAAGTTTTTTTTAAGAATCTTCTGCTCACCAAGCCTGCTTTTTTTCAAAGAACAGTGAATTTTAAAATGTTTTACTTTTTAAAATAACTGTTTTCTATTTTAATATATTTTAAAACATAATTTTTTTTTTTTTTTGCATTAAAGCTGATTTTTTAGCATAATTTCTCTCGTCACATGATCCTTCAGAAATCATTCTAATATTCTGATTTGCTGCTCAAAAACATTTATTATCATTATTATGCTGAAAACAACTGACTAGAATTGTTTCAGGTTTCTTTGATGAATAGAAAGTTCAGAAGAACAGCATTTATCTGAAATAGAAATCTTTTGTAGTATTATAAAACATAAACTCCAAGCTTTTCAATGGTGTAGTGTATAATGTTACAAAAGCTTTTTATTTCAGATAAATGCTGATCTTTGGCTCTTTCTAAGAATTTCTTAATGACACTGAAGACTGGAGTAATGAGTAGAAAGCAGTTATTTTAAATAGTAAAATATGTCACAATATTACTGCTTTTGCTGCATTTTGGATCAAATAAATGCAGATTTGGTGAGCAGAAGAGAATTATTATTATTAGATTCATTTATTCTATTTTGCTGTTTAAAAACTTTTCAGTTATCAAAATGATAATCAGACACCATTTACTCACTCTCAGGTGGTTCCATGACACAAAAAGAGATAAATGTTGGGAGTGACAGGCCTAACATTAGTCACCATTCACTTTCATTGCATATTTTTCTGTACAATGAAAGTGAATGGTGACTGACACTCTGTCAAACATGCTGTCAGAACAACATGAGGTGAGTAAATGAAGCCTGCTTTAAATAGATAATTTTGAAAATATGGGACATAGAAGAAGAAGAAGAAGAACAACAACAACAACAAACATAACAGTTACTTGAGGATCATTTATATATTATTTATTACCTCTTCAAATACAGCAGACGTAAGAGCTGTTTCCCAGTTTTTATTAGCAGCAGCTGCCCCAGTTGGTGTTACCCCAGATGGAGTAACACTTTTATTCCGTTTGGGGGGCATATTCGCTCTAGTTTAATTAAACTTAGCCTACAAATTTTACTCTCAGTAGGACGTCACTTTTAGTAAATACTATCATTAAGCTATTGTTCTGTTATTTTAAAGTGTTAACTCTAACTAAACTTTGCATGTGTGATCAAAGTTTCCAAAAAGCGTCGTGGTAACCTATGGAAACCAAACAGACCTGCGTCTATTCCGCGACGCGCGTTTCAAAACGCCGCGCATGCGCACACTGAATATAGAGCCTAACGTCAGTATTGTGCGCCAGCGCTGAACATGGCGAGCAGTAAAAAGAATGCTGTTCTCACTTCTCTAGCGGCTTATGGAAATGATTCAGAGCAGGATTCAGATCCAGACACAGATGATCAAGGTAGAAACTCTAAGCATTGTTAGGAAAACCCTGTAAATACTGGGAGTTTGTAAAGCTGGTCGCTTTGTTGTCAGTGTAACGTTAGGGGTAAAGTTAACGTAGGCTACGCGTTTCTATAAATGACAGCGAATGACAAAATGCGGTGAAAAAACAGAATATTTAAGTCTATAATTAATTTTTTTAATTATATTACAGTTATGGGCTCAACTAGGTATTTCATTGTTGGCTTGGTAGTCATTATTATAATGATGAAAAGAATTCTATAAGAAGGCAGTGCACCTAACGTTAAAGCGAATTGGTTTGTTGGCTATTTTACTTAACGATACAGTTTTTAAAAATGTCTCTTCTGCTGCTGCTTTATGTAACTTTATGCTTTGAACCTTCACTGATACGACAGTTAGCCTCACAAACGATCTTATATTAATGTATTATTGATATACAGTAGTAGCAATAACAAATAACCATAGTATATGATGTAACTGTGTCAGATCTGTGGTATTTTAATTTTAAATGAATTTGTAACTTTTTTAAAACAGTATTTGGTATAGTACTTAACCCTTACCGTACGGTTGAGATGTCAGTCCATGGTAAATCTTGATTCAACTTCAGATAACTATTTCATGAGTTATTTTGCAATAATAACCATTCTGTTAACTTTATTAGTATCTTTGATACATCTCTTAACACTCAAGATCCACAATGTTAAAAAAAATATTTTTAAGTGTCTGTATAATATCTATAGCCGTATGGCTATATATATATATATGCATGATTTGGATAATTATTATAAATAAACATTTCTGCATTTCTCATATTTTGCTATATTTATGTTCATTACCCTCTACCCTATTCACAACAACTTTATGGTTTCATCCCTACTTTCTTGATTGCTTGTTTCACCCTATTTTCTGATGACTGACCAGCACCAATCTCCCTTCAGTGTGACTGACTGAAGTTTGTAAACTGGACATTTCTATCCCTGTCAGAATCTCATGGTGGGTTGGTGTCTGCTGGTTACGGAGAGGATGACGTGAGTCGTGTGGAGGAGGCAGATGAGAAGCCCTCTGAGAATGAGGACAGTGATGACGACAGCACTAGAAACTCGGTTAGTCTTAACCACAATTTTCAGAGTTTTTTTTTTTTTTTTTTTTTTTTAGAAGTGTCAGACCATTAAATTCACATGAAATGTACACTACCAGTCAAGTTTTTGAACAGTAAGATTTTTTTTTAAAGACATCTCTTTATCTCACCAAACCTGCATTTATTGGATCCAAAGTACAGCAAAACAGTACAATTTGGAAATATTGTTACTATTTAAAATAACTCTTTTTCTATTTGAATACATTTTAAAATGTAATTTATTTTGGTGATTTCAAAGCTGAATTTTTAGCCTTATTACTCCAGTCACATGATCCTTCAGAAATCATTCTAATATTTCTGCTCAAATTTGTTTTTATTATTATTATTATTATTATTATTATTATTATGTTGTAACATTATAAATGTCTTTATCATCACTTTTGATTCATTTAAAGCATCTTTGCTAAATAAAAGTATTAATTTCTATAATTTATTTCCCTCCCAAAAATTGGTACTGACTCCAAGCTTTTGAATGTTGTAGTGTAATGTTACAAAAGTTTTTTTTATTTTAGATAAATGTTGATCTTTGGATCTTTCTATTCATAAAACAATGCTGCAAAACTGTGTTAAATATTGATGATAATAGTAAATGTTTCTTGAAGACCAAATCAGCATATTAATATGATTTCTGAAGACTGGAGTAATGATGCTGAAAATTTAGATTTGATCACAGGAATAAATTACATTTAAAAATACATTAAAACAGTAAACCATTATTTCAGATAGTAAAAATAATTCAAAATGTAACTTTTTTTTCCCCCCTGTACTTTGGATCAAATAAATGCAGACTTGATGAGCAGAAGAAAATCTTACTTATTCAAAACCTTTTGACTGTTAGTCTAATTTGCAAAATTCACATTTTGTAAAAGACCTTCTAGTACTTGGAGGGGTTCAGAGCCAGTTGTCATAAACAGTTCAAATGACAAATTCCAGGAAAAAATGTGATCATTACATTTCATTTGAAATACTGTTTTTTTCATTGTCCATAGCATCAAAAAAAAAAAGTAAATATTTCAATAAAAATTATTTAAATAGTTTCAGATCATTACAAATTTTCAAGTGTTTTAAATGCACATTATTTTTGACTGCTAATAGAATTAGGGCCATATAAAAATTAGAAAATATTCCCTGATGTGACAACACTGACACATTATATTTTATATTATGACCTAGTAGTTCTGTTAATTTGTCATTATAAATACGTTCACTACAAATATTCTTTTTTATATTTAAAGATGGCAGTTTTTTTTTTTTTTTCTACTCTGATTATTTGATTGATGCTGTTTCCCACTGTCTGTGTCAAGGCTGTTATATGACATTGGCTTTAATTAGATTACTCAGAAAAGGCCACAGCAAGAATTGAATCTCCAGTCAATCTATGGTCGAAACTTTGTACACCTCAAGAGGGAGCCCTTGAGTGTGTTTTGAGGAGTCATGTGGCTATGGTGACCCTGTTCGTTTTTGTTTTTGTAGGAAGAGGAGGAGTCGGACTCAGGGCGGACCCAAGATGATGTGAAGGTATTTGACCCCACCCAAATTCCCTCCCTGACTGTTCTAGGGTTCAGGGTATCAAACCCAAGAGACACACCCTTCCTCAGTTTATGGCAGTGTTATGATTGGTCTCAAACCAAGAGAACACAGCATCACTCCAACTGAGAAACAACATGTGTGTTTGAACTTGCAGAGAAGGGTCATATGAGAGTAAAACACCATGGGCCGGTTGCATAAAAGGTTTAGACTAGTCTTAAAAAGTTAGTCAGCTAATTTTTTCTTTAAGACTTGTCATAATTTTTTTTTAATTCAGTTACAGAAAAATGTCGATTGGTCCAAGTTGAATCCGAAAAATAAGACTGATTACCATTTGGTTAGCTGATAGTTTGTCAAACTAGTACCTAAGACACTGTCTTAAAATAGAGGCTAAGTTTATGCAACTGACCCCATGTCCTTAATATTTTAATTCACATTTATTGAGAATTAGGTTTGTGCACAGGTACTTTTGTTATACATTGATTTAAAAAGTGTTCAAAACTTTAGAAGAAGTAAAATGTATTAGACTTTCAAAACGGTAGTAATGTAAAAGAAAAAAATTACAATTAAAAATGTTTTCCATTTTAAAATGTAATTTGTCTTGTGATGGCAAAACTGATTTTTTTAGCAGCCTTTATTCCAGTTTTCAGTGTCACATGACCCTTTAGGGATCAATCTAATATGTTGATTTGGTCCCAGGATTTCTATTTTGTAATTGATTTTTTTTTTTTTTTTTTTTTGTAACAATGCAAAGGTCTTGCTGTCACTATTTATCAGTTAAATACATCCTTGCTAAATACATTAATGATCACAATCTTTTGAATGTTAGTGTATTTTGTATTTCATGGATTAAAGTTCTCCGTCGCTATGACGGAGATATCCGTCAGTTGGGTTCCCGCCTGTCCTTAAGGAATTAAATTCACTTTTCATTATTTTAAGGCTGTAAATGGTGTAGTAACCTAATAAATATAATACATATAATGGCCCTGTTATTTACGGCGGTAGGGCCGGGCTTCGGGCAAAATTTCACGTCATAGCTCAGTCGCCGGCCAGGCATCGGGCTTGTTTTAGGCTTCTCCTTTTTCTATATTTTATACATCCATAAATTAAAAAAGAAACAAGAGAAGAGAAGAAAGCGAGAAAAAAAGAGAAGTTGATGACGGTAAACTAAACAAATATATTTCATAACCCATTACACAATCTACTCACTCACGTACACGCGTCACGAAATCTCCTATTTGATGCGCCTTGAGAAATGCATCTTTACAGATTAGCTACATAATGAATGAGTTTTTGTGTTTTATTTATTTTATTTTGTTAAGCACAAATTTAAAGCTTTCTATATATGTATTTATCATGTCTGTAAGCCATGTATTGTTTTGATAGATAATTTTAAATTGTTTCCACTGGAAATAAGTGACGGCGCTGGCGCCTCCATGTCCTGCGAAGTGGCTTTAGCTTCCACTTTCCACACAAACGCAGCGCACATTGTTTAACGTTTAAACCATTATTGTTTTATACTTTAACCCTTTTATAGCTATCTATAGATTTTATTTTAGTCAAGTCGTGATGATTTGAGAAGGCAAATTGATCAAACAGACTATGAACAGTCTTCCGCTGGCGGCTGTTCGCTACTTAAAAAACCCCCAAAAACTTATATTTAACGAACAAAAAAATCCTCCCAACAACTTCCCAAATTAACTTAAAAAAAAAAACGAAACGAAATATATGCCTAATCACTTTGCCATTACATACAAAAACTTAACTATTTTAATAGCTGAAAAAATAGCTAAACGATCACTTGTCCGTGTTCTTTTCTGTCTCTGAATGCATACACAGAACAGCGCAAATTCTCTTTGGTGCTTTTAAAAACACGACACAAAATAAACATTAATAAATCAAGTATGTCCCATTTTATGCAAGTCACTGATTTGCATGTGAAATTAGGCTTTTATGGAGGAGCAAAAGCGCACCAAAGGGGGCGGAATAGGGAGCAATAATCGTTTTATCTCGATTATTGTATTTTCAGAATCGTTTAAAGCTGAAATCGAAATCAAAATAAAATTGATTAATTGCACAGCCCTATTTATTTATTTATTTTAATTTTATTATTATTTGGTTATTTGTATCTTTTTCCATGCCGTTGCCAGCAGCAGCCTGCCCATCTTGTCAATAATGCCTTTGTTCTGAGATGGTGGTGATAAACGTTAAAACTAACATTGTGATATGCTTGAAGTGTTTTATTTCTATGAATTTTAGTCAGATCAAGTGTTGATTTAAGAGGTTAAATCAAACGTAAATTGCGCTTTACGTCGTCATCACTTAAAAAAAAAAACGAACAAAAAATACTCAAGTTTTTCTCAATTAACTTAATAAAAGACAGAATCGAAATATATTCAGTTGGCCATTATATACAAAACTGAACTAGGCCTATTTTAATACAGTATAAGGTGGGAGAAAAAAAGACGGGCACGGGTCGGACTCGCGCCAAAAATTCCGATACGCTCTTGGACAGGGGCCGGGCTAGGGCCTGAGCATCTTGGGCCAGGGCCGGGCTAGGCCCAGATTTATGGCCTGTGCAGGGTTCTAATATGAGGCAGTGCAACAACTCACTGCGTCATAGAGCCTAGAGAACGTGTTAGAATGTCCCTAAAGTTCTAAATTCCCCCCACTTTTCCAAGTCCTGTTTGTGTTCCCTTCACTTTCAAATTCGTTTGTTAAATTGTCTTGCTTTGTAGAATGCACACTCAGCACCGCCGAGAGTTTAAATTTTAATATCAGTCGCTTAGAGCGACTCCCCAATGCGCAAGTTAGGCAACATAACATATCTAGACTGTTATTAGTATGTAGGCTATAATAGGTTGTGTAGTTGTCTATATATCTGTATCATGCTTTAAAAAATTAATGATCGGTGTGTTTGATGTCACACACCGATCGGTCTGATGGTGATAAACCGTTTTAAGTCGAACAAGCCGAATGATTGAATTAACCATTTTGAATTAGCATTTATCAGCCATTTGAATGAATCAAATGAATTCACCACCATCTACTAGCAGTTTTATTTTATTTAAAGTATAATATCATTAAAGAAATAATTGAATATTTCCATAGTAATATTAATAATAAAATAAATTTACCCAAAAATGACAACTGAGTCATCATTTACTCAGCCTCATGGTCCAAAAGAGTATATGTAATACATTGTATTGAACAAAATATTTACTTTTTGTAATGTCTCTTTGATGCTTTACACAGCAATGACTTTAAATTATCTTTTGGGAGTAATTTCTCACCTAAATTTGATGTGCGAATCAAATTAATTAGATTAAAAAATGTTATGTTATCCTTACCAGCCCTAGTAAATGTATATATTTTTTCATAGAGTAACAATAGCTTTTAAAATACACGAACTGGCAATATTAAAGTGGTTTAAAACAACTCATCTTTAAATTCTATTGGTCTTAAATATTTAAATAAAGTGTTGGTTAAAGGAATGTGGCCTCAAAAAAAATTTCAGTCAGAAGAATTTTTTTCACTTTAATCCATGTGTATTTACATGGCACTGTCACGATAGTGTCCTGAAACACATTTAACTTATGAATATAATTTTTGATTTTAAGTTCTAAGAGCAAGAATCTAAATTCCAGTTCCATCTAAAAGGATTTCAGATATGCAGAGCACTGCAATGGCATGTTATTTCATGCACTGAAATTACTTTTTCATAATAGAAGCTTGCAATGTTGTATAAATTTAGAGCCACACCCCAAAGACAGAATGCTGTGCTTCATGCTTAGAAAATAAGAAACATGTTTTGTAATAGAATAATTTGATTAAATAATTTGATTGCTTAATAATGACATTTCCAAATGTTAGATTTATGGCGCTTTGACTGTTGTTTACCCAAAAACGACAATTCTTGTTTACTTCACAACCCGTATGGTGTTTTAATTTTCATTGGAACTTAAAGAAGGGAATTTTGAAGAATCTTTATGCACCAGTGCACCATTTTCTCCCCCAAAAAAACACAGCATGTGGGTTTGGAAACAACATGAAAGTAACTCTTTCGGTAAATGCAGGCTGTAATCTTTTAAGGCTTCTGTAACTTTGATTCAGACATGTTTTTTTGTCTTCACTTGTAAAAGTGCATGCAGGGGCATGACAATGAAATAGCAAGAAGTAGGTCCATTAACCCGTGGTCCCATTTTTGGGCTAATCTAAATGAAAAAGACCTCGTTTAAGGCAGGCCCCCCCGCCTCTGTAGAGATAGATGGGTCCTTTTTTGTCTCGCATTGTTTTGCCATACTGGGTTTTCAAGTGAATGGACTGTTGTTAGGATTTGCACTTTTGGCTACAAGAGATTCATCTCTTAGTGAGTCATATCTCTCTTTCTGTGCTGTCCTAGACAGATTTTCTACTTGAGCGCTTTTACGAGACCATTCTTCCATCTGCACATCCTGTTGCTGAGTGACTGTATGTGTGAGATTGTGCAAAGGAAGACAGGGAATAGAGGCCCAGTGTATTTTTTTCAGCCTAGTTTTATTATTTTGAGGTTTAGCACTTTGGTTCTGATTTCATCACCATCAGTTTTAAAACCTCCCAAGAGGGATAATTTGTGTTGTAAAAGTTATTGCACAGGATTAAACGATTTCTCATCGATTTCTCATCGTTTTAAGATTTGCACATAACTGCATAAAAGAATACCTTTTAAACACAATATTTAAACGAAATAAAAAATATAAACAGGAAAAAAAATACATATATATCCTTTGGCTCTGCTGTTGTTAGACTTTGAAGTTGACACAAGGGGGCACTAACACTTTTGTTAAATGAACAAGTATGCACTGTTATTAGCTTATATTACCAAAATGCCCAAATATAGTAATTGGTTCTAACAATATATTATTTGGCCGGTCATAATTAATCTTATGTAGATGTACATGCTGATTTAAAAGGACAAGGTAGTGAAATGTGTTATTGATTTTCAGTTATGCATGTTTGTCTTTTTCTTCTTTTGTAGGACGTCACAGAAGTGGAGGTTAAAGATCCCAATGAGCTTGTTGGTAAGTATCAAATTAATCAATTATACTGTCATCTTCAAGTATTTTTTTTTTTTAATTTTGCTTGGATATGGTAGAGAGCACCACATAGTGCCCTCTTGAAATGAGCACCGATGTGTATTTCTTCTCAAGCCAACATGGTTTAATTGCTTCATCAGAAAATGGCTAGGGTAGGGGGGTGTGTGTGTGTGTGTGTGTATCTGGGCCATGCCCAGGAAATGAGTGATCAAGGTTGCATTACTTCAGTCTTGTTTTATGGTAACCCTGTGTGATCAGTTTAATTATAGTGTGACGTTACGATCATCACTTTTCTGTTAAACCTGAAAAGTATAATCCTGGATGATTCCGTTAACAATGATATCTGATTTAGGACTGTCATTATATTAGTAATCATGTAATCTGTTAATGATTTTGGAGATTAATAATTTCCTAATATTTTTTGGGGGGGGGAGAAATTATAGAAATTAATACTTTTATTTAGCAGGGATGCTTAAAGTTGATGATGATAAAGACATGTTACAAAAGATTTCTATTTGAGAGTAATGCAGAAATTCCTCTGAACTTTCTATTCATCAAAGAAACCTTAAAATTCTACTCTACATAATAATAATAAATGTTTTCTCAGCGGCAAACCAGAATATTAGAATAAATATTAAAATTTCTGAAGGATCATGTGACTGGAGTAATGATGCTAAAAATTCAGCTTTGAAATCACAGGAATAAATTACATTTTAAAATATATTCGAATAGAAAACAGTTATTTGAAATTGTAAAAATATTTCAGAATATAGCTGTTTTTGCTGTACTTTGGATCAAATAAATGCAGGCTTGGTGAGCAGAAGAGACTTACTGTTCAAAAACTTTTGACTGTGTTCAGCCTTGTATAGAGAAGTATGGTCTCCATGAAAAACTTCATAATGTGCAATGTTATAAACAACATAACACATGGAGGCTGCACTAGAAGTTTATTATGTGGTGCACTTAACTTTCCCTTTGTTTATGTATGAAAACGGTATTTATAACGCCACATATCTTTCTGATGCAGTCAGAGACTGAATATTCCTTTTTTTACGGTTGTAGGGAGTTACAGTAAACAAGACACTTGGGCGAGTAACTGAACGTTCCACTTTGTCTTGTTTTTGTTCTCGTTAAAATGTCCAAATATCAGAATAGAACACAGATAGGAAGGTTTTGTCGGAGACTCAAAGATTTTCTTTGTGGTTGGGAGACAGAAGATCTTTAGATTCGTCTCTAATTGTCTCCTCCTCCTCTTTTTTTTTTTTTTTTTGGAGTCTTTCTGAGATGGGAGTTGGTGTATGGGCTTTGTGTGTGACTGTGCCACTTGGGTGGACACTGAACTCTGAAGATGCCAGAGAAATGAGTCACTTACAGTCAACGCATGATTACTATGATGGAAAGGAAATGACAAAAACCAACACCATGCTGTTCTAGGATCAGCTAAGATCGCACTCTAAATCAGGTCGGGGATAAAAAATCTGGCTGCAGAATTCGCAGTAGTGAGGTTTTTAGAGGTTTTATAGAAGACCCCCATCTTGCCAACATTCCTGCACACACTTGCTGCCTGCTGCTACCACATTTACTCTAATCACACTGTAATTATTAGGATATGCTTGAATGCTTTGTAAAACACATCTTTCAGAATTACATAAAGCTGAATCCATGACACCCACAAATATCACACATGCTGAAGTCTTACAATTTTATACTGAAGTTTTTAAATTAGTTTGTCTTTGTTTTTCTTTCGTTGTTGCTTGGGTTTCTAGGTGGTCACTTGCAGTCGAAAGAGCCCACACCTACTTTATGGGACATAAATGACCTATTCATTTTATTGGTAACGCTTTACAATAAGGTGTCGTTTGTGAACATTGGGTAATGCATTAGCTAACATGAGCGAACAATGAGCAATACATTTATTACACTATTTATTAATCTTAATGTTAGTTAATAAAAATACAGTTGTTTGTTCATGTTAGTTCACAGTGCATTAGCTAATGTTAACAAACACAACTTGTGGTATTAATAATGCATTAGTAAATGCTGAAATTAACATTAAGATTAATGAATGCCGTAGAAGTATTGTTCATTCTTAATTCAAGAACCTTATTGTAAACTGTTACCATTTTATCTATAGGTAAATACATTTTTAAAGAACTTAAGTTGTTAAAGACAGACCTACTGTGAGCTAAGAGGTTATTAATCGATGGTGTATGCTTTTCTTGATGTCATCGGTGTGCATTTCAACTTACTTTTAAAGTAATCATTTAACAGTGGAACTACCCAAAAAGATCTCCACCAATTAGAAAATTAAAACAAGCAAATTGCTCCAAAAAATAATTCCTTAATGCCCTCTCTAATGCAGTCTTCACTTCACGCTCCCAAACGACTTAAATGTGTATTTTGCATTAAAGGTTTTCTTTTTGTTTACAGTTACAAGTCAAAAGTTTACTTACACCTTGCAGAATCTGCAAAATGTTAATTATTTTACCAAAATAAGAGGGATCATACAAAATGCATGTTATATTTTATTTAGTACTGACCTGAATAAGATATTTCACATAAAAGGTGTTTACATATAGTCCACATAATAATAGTTGAATTTATAAACAATACTGTATTGTTACCTAAATGATCCACAGCTGTTTTATTTGTTTTTTGTTTGGTGATAGTTGTTCATTAGTTCCTTGATTGTCCTGAACAGTTAAACTGCCCACTGTTCTTCAGAAAAATCCTTCAGTTCCCACAAATTCTTTGTTTTTGTTTTTTGTTTTTTTTAGCATTTTTGTGTATTTGAACCCTTTTCACCAATGACTGTATGATTTTTGAGACCCATCTTTTTATACTGAGGGCAACTGAGGGACTTACATGCAACTATTACAGAAGGTTCAAACGCTCACTGATGCTTCAGAAGGAAACAATGCATTAAGAGATGGGGGGGGGGGGTGGGTGTAACTTTTGAATGGAATGAAGATGTGTACATTTTTCATATTTTGCCTAAATATCATATTTTCTCATTTAAATACTGCCCTTCAGAAGCTACAGAAGATACTTGCATGTTTGCATGTTTCACATGATACTTGCATGTTTCCCAGAAGACAAAATAAATTATATTTACCCTGATCTTCAAATTCAAAAAGTTTTCACTCCCAACTCTTAATGCATCGTGTTCTCTCAGTTGTCCTCAGTGTGAAAAGATAGATCTCAGAATCATATTGTCATTGTTGGAAAGGGTTCAAATGCACAAAAATAATGAAAACCCACAGAATTTGTAGGACCTGAAATATTTTTCTGAAGAACTTTGGGCAGTTTAACTGTTCAGGACGAACAAAGGTCTCATGAACAAAACAAAACAAACAAAAAAAACACAGTTGTGGATCATTCAAGTAACAACACCGTATTAAAAATCAAGTGTAGGTAAACTTTTAAACTGGGTCATTTTTCAGTTGTTCAGTTGTTTTCTCTTGTGGACTGTATGTAAATGTATTTTTGTGAAATATCTTATTTAGGTCAGTACTAAATAAAATATAACATGCATTTTGTATGATAAACCCTCTTATTTTGGTAATTAACGTCTGGCAGATTCTGCAAGATGTATGTAAACTGTAAACAGCATCCTTTAATCAATAGTTTGATATTTCTATTTTTTCATTTTGACTCACAAGGCTTTATGAGATTGTGTTTCTTTCCCTTGTTAAAGCCTTTAAGTACAGTTTTGTCTTTTTGTCCAATTTTCAAATAATATAAATGATGTTTGAAATGTATTTGTATTTCAAGCACGTCTTGTGTTTGTTTGCCTTTTTAAAGATGAATCGCTTATTGAATTCTTTATTTGCAAGTTGCTTTGAGTAAAAGTGTCTGCTAAATGAATACATGTAAATGGTTAGGATCATGGCTTTAACAAAGACTACTTTTAAAATCTCTGTGGAAAAAATGAATAGGACAAAATACTTTCCAGAATCAACCAAGGCTGCTGAAAAAGTGGACTGGAATTGTTGCACTCTATACAAAACAGATTCCTCCTTCAATGTGAAGTGAATACTTAGAATCTAAAACCTTTAACTGTAAGTACAATACAGGTGAGCCTGATCTGTTTTCCACAGGGTTGTTCTCAAATGTACAGTTTACGTAAGGCAGCTCTGGCTGAAAAGTGCTTTTACCTTTCCAAAACAAGTTTCCATCGCTAGAGGGCCTGTTTTTACATGTTTATGTCCATGTGTGTCTGTGCAGAGGGCCCCACCCAGCCCTTCCCTGCTTCTGTGTGCGTGCGTGTGTGTGTCTATTATGTTTTAACAAACGGAGGCATGTTTTGGCCCACAGTCGCTGCCTCAGACCTGCCCAGAACAGCAGCCAGGGGGTGTGAGAGAGGCAGATGGGGGTGGAAGGGTGTTTGGGATTGAGAAAAGAGGAGGTGAGGTGAGAGGGAATGAGAGTGGCCTGTTCCAACCAGTATGGTTTGAATAGTGTTCACTGCTGCATGTGTACGCAACCACAAATTCCATTTCTTGGTAATTCGCTCCAGAGAAGTCTGACGAAGACTGCCGATAGACGCTCCTAGTTTAAGGGAATTAAAAAAGTTATGGCAAATGCTTACGAAATTGTAGTTACGAAGTAGTTCAGTGTCATTTAAAAAAAATGGAAATGAAATATAGCTTGAGGTTAAAGTTGCGTACAGCATCCAGAATGTTTGTGTGTTTGGAAACTTCATACCGATGATGGGAGAAGCATTTTCTTTAGGCTTGGTGGATTTATTAGTTTATTTTTTTTAAGTGGGCTTTTTTTTTTGTGATGTGCTTTTTCATCTGTGTCAAATATGGAAAAATCTATGTCGAAGAAAACAGATGTAGCTGCACAACTTTGCTTATATAAATAAGCTTACATTATATTTAATTTTCAAATAATAAAATATAGATAAAATGGGTATTTAAAAAAACAAACACAAACATATAAATGAAAAATAAATATATAAGCTTCATAAGTATATATATATTCAATACATAAGCTTCATAAGATGGGACACACCCTCTGATTTAATGTTTTTTTAAAGGTGTTTCTTATGCTTATCAAGGCTGTTTTCACTTGATCAAAAATACAGAAAGAAATATTGTGAAATATTATTACAATGTAAATCAATGTTTTTCTATTAATATACAATATACATTAAAATTTTATTAATATCTGTAATTAAAGTTGAATTTCCAGAATCATTACTCCAGTCTTTACTCCAGTCAAAAATCATTCTAATATGCTGATTTATTATCAGTGCTGAAAACAGTTGCGCTGCTTAATATTTTTTTGATCAATAAAAGGTTAAAAAAGAACAGCATTTATTTCAAATAGAAAGGTTTTCTAACAATATACACTACTGTTCAAAAGTTTTTTTTTTTGAAAGAAATTAATACTTTTATTCACCAGGGATGTGTTAAAATTAATAAAAAGTGATAGCATAGATTTAGATCGTGTAAATGCTGTTCTTTGTAACTTGTTATTCATCAAAGAATCCTGAAAAAAGAATCACAGGTTGTGGGGAAAAAAAAAAACATTTGGCAGCACAACTGTTTCCGACATTGATAATTCAAATATTAAATCAGCATATTAGAATGATTTCTGAAGGATCACGTGACACTTAAGACTGGATTAACAGCTGATGAAAATTCAGCTTTGCATCACAGGAATAAATTATATTGTAAAGTATATTAAAATAAAAACTATTATTTTAAATTATTATACATTTTTATTTTATTATTTATTATTTTATTAATAATATTTTTTCAATTTTATTTTAATTTATATTATTTGTAATAACATTTTGCAATATTACTGTTTTTTTCTGTATTTTTCATCAAATTAATGCAGCCTTGATGAGCAACAAACAAGCATGCATTATTTATTTTAAAAGCTATAAAATTATGCCACATTTATTATATATTTTTTTATTTATTCTAATTTAATTTTTTTATAATAATAATAATAATGCTAGCTTGTTACAAAATGTTACAAAAATAAGCTTGCATTTTATTAGCAACATTATAAAAATAGTCAGGGCACTATAGCAACTACATTGCAATGCCCTGGCAACCCTGCACAACACCTTATCTCATAGCAGGCAGTTTGCTTGGCAAAGTGCCACTAGGTTTTCTTGAAAGAAAGAAAAAAAAAATCTGTCTTATAAGCATACTGTATGCCTTACTGTCATTATTCCACTGCAACATTTCATGTTGTGAAGTAAATTGCAACATGCATGAATTTGCTGTCTTTAAATGTTATTTTCTTCTTTTTCTTCACAGCACAGTTTTCGGAGAAGGTTCGGAACATGTCTCCTGACGAGATCAGAATTCCTCCTGAACCTCCCGGGCGTTGTTCCAGTCATCTGCAGGTGAGATGGTTGCAGTATTCTCATTGAAATGTTCTTGATTTGCTGCCATGGGCTCCAGTAAGAGAAATCCTGACTGCACTTGTTCACTGTGCTTGTTTTCTAAAAGATGCTTGTCTGAGAAATCAAATGGCTTGACCGTTGGCCATTCACAGGCTTGTGCATATCACACAAACAAATCACAAGAGTGGGCCAAAATCAATTCTAATCTGATTGGTTGGCTGCTGTGCAATTTCCAGGAGTCTAATTTTTACCCTCAGAGCTGTGTTAAAGACTGCTGCAGTGAACACATGTTTGTGAGGTCATTTTCAGTCCTTTTAAAGAATTTTTTTTTAGAGATTCTTTTTTTTTTTTTTTTAGACATTTGGCAACAGATTGCATCTTTACAGGGAACCTGGTAATACCCAGGTATTAAGACTTGTATGATGCCTTTTACTGCAATGTGTAGTAGAAAACCCATTAGATTTATGTTATTTAAAAAAAAAATCCACATTGTATATATTTTGCACTGTGGGGGGTGACATTATTTCAATCATGTCAAATGCTCAGTGAGCTACTGGTGCTACCTGTTGCTATTTTTTATTTATTTATTTTTTTTAATGCAACGCGACTTGGAATACACAACTCAAAAAAAAAAAATACTGATACGATGCCGAATTGCTCAGCTTTTGGTTGTAATTGTCAGACGAAGAAGAACAACAAGAGAAGCAATGTAGGTCTTTACTGCTTTTTCTAGCCATAAGAAGAGAAGAAAAGAATGGGAAGATGCCTGTGGATGAATGAAACTTCCTAAAGACCCACATCTTCGTTCTCTTCACTTTAGTCCTGATGTCTTTTAGGATTTTAGTAGACCACAGCTGCTGAAAGAGCTTTTAAACAGGAGAGACAAGAATCGTTAGACGCCATCCTGGCGGGATTTAAAAATGCTAACGCTTGTTATGAAGCCACTAAAGGAGATTCTCAGCGTGAATTTCACTTAAAATCATGGGGCGTTTAGATTCCTTGCAAGGGAAAAATCAGTGGTACCGCATTTGGTTTAAGCCTACGCTTATCAGTCGTCTCCCGCAAGCTCCTTTTTTTTTAATAGCTGTGGTCATCGCATCTGTATTTTATTTTCAGAATTTTATATTCCAGATTGTGTTGTGGTAAAAAAATAGCAACAGGTCACAGAGTACGACCATTTGATGTCATCAAAATAATGGCGTCCCCCAATAGTCCAAAATATGTACAAAACGATGTGGATTAAAAAAAAAAAAAAAAAAACAACAATTAATCTTTTATTGGTTTTCTACTATATATTTCAGTAAGAGATGTCATTTGTTGTATTAAGCCATACAAGTCTTAATACCCAGGGTTACAGGGTTGCTAGTACATCCTTTTGTTGATTCTATTGCATGATTATTTTAATGAGTGTTAATTGACTTTGATAATAGACTGCCATGCAATTTCAGATTTGCCCATAAACATGATGTAAAAAAGCAAACTGTGGTCAGTCAATTTAAATGTTAGTCAAATGGCCTCTTCCCACAATTTAAAATCAGGTCACATTTGTTAGATAACAACATTACCTTAGATTAATAAAACCTAAGATTGTTAGATCATGTTAATTTCAACATATATCATTTTAAAATAACAGGTTGTCTGTTAACATTAGGAAACGCACTGCACTGAACTGATATGAACAACAATGAACACCTGTATATTTATGAACAAAGATATAAAAATAAATACTGCAAGAAATATTGCCCATTGGTAGTTTTGGCAATAGTATATTGCACTTAAAGGATTAGTTCACTTTCAGAACAAGAATGCACAGATAATGTACTCATCCCCTTGTCATTCAAGATGTTCATGTCTTTCTTTTGTCAGTCATAAAGAAATAGTTTTTTAAGGGAAAACATTTCAGGACACTTTTTCAAACACTTTTCAGGATTCAGGTTGCCCCCAAGTTTAGACTTCCAAAATGCAGTTCAAATCCAGCTTCAAAGGGCTCTAAATGATCCCAGCTGAGGAAGAAGGGTCTTATCTTGCGAAATGATT
Organism: Cirrhinus molitorella; assembly: GCA_033026305.1. NCBI lineage: Eukaryota > Metazoa > Chordata > Actinopteri > Cypriniformes > Cyprinidae > Cirrhinus > Cirrhinus molitorella. The sequence continues at coordinate 5,588,623 of CM065125.1, forward strand.
GATTAATTTTAAAATAAATTGACAATTTCATACTTTTTAACCTCACGCTCATCTTGTCTCGTTTCTGCGATGTGTATGCGTAGTCTGTGTAATCTGGGTCAATACAGTTAGGGTATGTCAAAAAACCACCTTGTTTTCGTATTCAACATCAAAATCGTCATACAATGCTGTTTTACCTTTTTTTTTGTTGCAAAAGGCATTTGATCTTTGTATGTTCACTTTGTAAACACTGGGTTGGTACTTCTGCAGCGATGTAGGTTTTGAAGTTGGGGAACAAAACGATCGTTTAGAGCCCTTTGAAGCTGGATTTAAACTGCATTTTGGAAGTTCAAATTTGGGGGCACAATAGAAGTCCATTATATAGAAAGAAATCCTGAAATGTTTTCCTCAAAAAAATGTCTTTACGGCTGAAGAAAGAAAGACATGAACATCTTGGATGACAAGGGGGTGATGAGTATATTATCTGTAAATTTTCACACAAAAATGAAACTTCTGTCATTAATTACTCACCCTCATATCATTCTGAACCCATGAACCTTCATTCGCCTACGGAACACAAATTAAGATATTTTTGATTTGATTTTTCCAAGAGTTTAGAAGGTACAGAAAGATACCACGAACATTGACAAAATAGTCCATGTGACATCAGTGGTTCAGCCATAATTTAATGGACTATTTTGTTGGTACAACGCTTGCTGTCAATGGAGTGTCAGAGAGCTCTTGGATTTCATCAAAAATCTCTTAATTTGTGTTCCAAAGATGAACAAAGATTTTACAGTTTGGAACGACATGAGAGTAATTAATGACGGAATTTTCATTTTTGGATGAAAAAAAAGAAAAAAAAAGAAATTCTCATCTTTAATTAGAGAATTAAATTAAGTCGTCTGTTACTTTAATTTTCATAAATACTTTTGTGAATCAAGTACTGCAACAACACAGATTTTGCATGCAAATAAACCGTGCGATCAGTGCCGCTTATTCTTAGTGAACGCAAATGCGTTTTGTTTTTTTTAAGTTTCCTGCAGTTGTTTTTTTTTCCCCCCCCAAAGTATACCAGCCGAAAAACATTTTCTCATCTGCTCTGTTTTGGTTGGACTGCTGCTCCTTGTCAACAGTCATAAAAGGAGAGATCATATGGGTTCATTGTTTTAATTCTTGGCAAGCTGTTTAAAGCACATGTTCAGATCCAGACTGGCATGTTTTTATCTCAGGGTGTGGCAGTGGGGGGCTTGAGGGGGGTGGAAGGCTGTGGGTGTCAGGCTTTCAGGTGTTTTGCCCCACCCGGAGGTAAGGACTGGCAGTTCGCCATAAATCACGCAACTTGCGTATTGTCGGGACATGTCCCAAGGTGCAAACATTTGAGGTCAGTGATGTCAAAACCACGTTGATGCCAGGAGTCATATTTAAATGCATTTCATTCGAATTATTTCGTTTTACTCGAGTAATATGTATTTGTTTCTTTTGGCAAATTCCTAATGGTCATACTGCTTCCTGTTGCAGCGCTCGCTGTCTCTCATGAGCTGTTGGGACAGGTGAACACGGGTGTGGTTTTCACACTCCAGTACAGTACAGCCTAGTACTGATAGATGGGCTGTGCTTTTTGCACGTCATGATGAATATCCTGTCCCTGTGGCTATGCTTTAATCGCTGCTCAGACATGATCCTCATTCCCTTATTCATCTAAATTGGTCTTCCTTGTTGTACACTTTGTACAAATGAACTAAGATCAGTGTCTTAATCGTCAACAAAGGACTCTTCGATTTATTTGACTTTTCGGAATGTGAAGGAAAACAGATTGGGGAGCTGAAAATGGCACATCTCCAAGTGCTGCTTGGAGTCTGGTTGTCAAAAATCACCCTCTAGTTCTAGAAACTCACACTCGGACAAAGACTTTATTCATTCTTAGTGCCTCACGACACTTGGAGCAAAGAGGTTTTTGTCTTGTTGTTTTGTACTGCACATTTTGCACTTAAAATCACTTTGCACTTGCATTTTGCACTTCAATATCAGTAATGATAGGAAAAAATAATGACTCCCTTTTCTGTTCGTAGGAAAAGATCTTTAAACTTTATGAGCGGAAGCTTCATGGAGACTTTGATACGAACAGCCATATTCAAAAGAAGAAAGAGTTTCGCAATCCAAGGTCTGGAGATAAACTTGATAGTGTTTATGACGCACAATAACTTTTTGATATTATCTGTATCTGCAATCTAATCTAATGTGTTTTTTTTTACAGTATTTATGAGAAGCTTATCCAGTTCTGTAGTATTGACGAACTTGGAACCAATTATCCTAAAGTAGGTGCAATGCTTTGACTTGTTAATACCACACAAATACTCATGTCTGTTGGAAAAATATTTTTTTGAGTGTGTTTATTTCTCTACAGGACATGTTTGATCCTCATGGCTGGTCAGAGGATTCTTATTATGAGGCACTAGGTAAGTTTAGTTTTAAATTAGGTTTGACATTTTAAGCTCATATGGATCAAATTGACTGCATCTGTTAACCATTTGTATGCTGTCCTTTCCACAGCCAAGGCTCAGAAAGTGGAGATGGACAAGCTGGAAAAAGCGAAAAAGGAAAAGACCAAGGTTAGAGCCCTGATATAAACAATATTAAAACATGTTTGTACTATCTGGCCTTCAGCATCATTAATGTACTTTTATTTATTGATCTTGTTTTTTAAACCCATGTTCTTAGATTGAGTTTGTGACGGGCACCAAAAAAGGCACCACTACTAATGCAGCAGCTATGGCCACAAACACAACAACTGCCTCTTCCACAGGTGCATCTTGCAGTAATATTAAATATGTAAAAAATCTAATATTGGTTAATAATACACTGCTTTTAAAAGTTTGGGATTGGTACGATATATATTTTTTTTTTTACAGGAATCTCTTTTGCATTTATTTGATTAAAAAGTGCAGTAATATTGTTTAATATTGTTACAATTTAAAATAACAGTTTTGTACTTGAATATACTTTATTAAAATATAATTTATTTCTTTGATGCAAGAAATACTGTAGTCTTCACTCTCACATGATCCTTCAGAAAACATTCTAATATGCTGATTTGTTATCAATGTTGGAAACACTTGTGCTGCTTAATATTTTTGGAACCTGTGATACAGGATTCTTTAATGAATAAAAATTCTTACAAAAAGATTTTTAATGTTTTTTTTTGTTGTTGTTTGTTTGTTTTTTTAAGTCTCTCATCAAAGTTCCATTTATTTAATTTTATATTCCATTTATATTTTAATAAAGTATATTAAAGTACAAAACTGCTTTTTTAAAATTGTAATGATATGAAACAATATGACAGCTTTTTGTGTCTTTTTAATCAATGTTGGAAGTAGTTGTGCTGCTTAATATTTTTGGAGCCTGTGATACAGGATTCTTTAATGAATAAAACGTTTAAAAGTACAGCATTTATTTTAAATAGACTTTTCTTACAAACTACACTGCTGCTCAGAAGTTTGAGATCAGTAAGATTATTTTTATTAAAGTTCCATTTTTTTTATCAAAAATACAGAAAAAAGTCATATGAAATATTATTGCATTTCAAACTTTTTATTCATTAAAGTATCCTGTATCACAGGTTCCAAACATATTAAGCAGCACAACTGTTTCCAACATTGATGATAAATCGGTATATTAGAAGATTTCTGAAAGATCATGTGAGCGTGAAGACTACAGTAATGATGCTGAAAATTCAGCTTTGCATCAAGTACAAAACTGTTTTTTTTTTTTTTTTTTATTGTAATAATATGATACAATATTACTGCTTTTTCTGTCTTTTTAATCAATGTTGGAAATAGTTGTGCTGCTTAATATTTTTGGAACCTGTGATACAAGATTCTTTAATGAATAAAAAGTTTAAAAGAACAGCATTTATTTGAAATAAACTTTTCTTACAAAATACACTGCTGCTCAGAAGTTTGGGGTCAGTAAGATTTTTCTTTTTTTTTTTTTAATAAAAAGTCTCTTATGCTCATAAAAAGTTCAATTTATTTGATCAAAAATACAGTAATATTATGAAATATTATTGCAATTCAAAATAAGTTTTTTATTTTAATATACTTTAAAATCTAATTTATTTCTGGGGTGCAAAGCTGAATTTTCATCATGCATTATTCCAGTATTCAGTGTCACATTATCCTTCAGAAATCATGTGTCATAGAAAAACAAGGCTTTCATTCAAACTAAAGTTTCGAAGAGCCATACTTTTGTTTTTGAGAGGAAATCGGCTGCATATATTTACAAATTAAAATAAACATCGCTCTCAACAGTGTTGACAGCTTCTGAATGTTCATTTACAGTAAATTGCTTAACGTCATTTTGTGCAACTTCAATATGATCCCACCCTTGTCGCTAACCACATAGGGTTAATGTTGGGTTAGTGCTACTGCTAACAAACTGTTATTGCCAGTGCATGTTGAATTAATTCTGAGTTTGCTGACCTAACAGATGCTCAGAAGAGGAAGAGCAAGTGGGACTCCGCAGTACCGGTGACCCTAGCACAACCCGCTCTCCTCACCACCACTGCCACCCTCCCTGGAGTCGTCTCTGTCACCACAACAGCCAGCGGCACCAAGACCACAGTCATCTCTGCAGTGGGAACCATTCTCAAAAAAGCTAAGCAATGACACAAAAAGGGCAGGAGGGTTTCACTTCAGGTTGCCAGATTGATAGCGAAGGTCGGATGTTTTTACTTGAGCAACAGTTTTAACTTTCTGGCAACTGGAATAGATGGTGTTTATCTCATTTTCAGAAAGTGACAATTCTGGATATAGCTTTATAATGACATAATTGTATCAGACATCTCTATGTTCGGTTTTGACTAGCTGTTTCAAATGCATTCATCTGGTGGTTGATTCTTTCTTGTTTGTCCAGATGTTTTCCATTGAATTCGTGATTCTTGTATGTAAAAACAGTCCTGCACCTGTCATGCATGTCTATTGCAGTAAATTCATCTGAACTGTTCATGTTCATGTTCATGACATATGAAAACTGAAACATGCAATAATTTATTGCTCATTAGTAAAATCAAATTTTCTTTTCCTTTTCAGTAATCTTTCATTGTTTGATAGATGTCCAGTCAGGTTTGTCTACTATGCCTGTTTTCATTGTTATGTTTTGGATAGGTCATGTCACACAGAACACCAATTAAACATCACCACAGTATTCATTCAGTATCTTATTACAACAATAACTAATCAGGGCTATACTATTGCATTTATTGTAAGACAAAAAGGGTCTCATTTTTACAGTTTTTTTTTTTTCTGTCATCTTTTATTTTGTTTTAGCAATGCAAGTAGTTGTTTTTTTTAACATGTATATATTAAAATGACTCTGGCTTCTCTGTAGCTCAGCAGTGTAAAAATAAATGGTTTTTGTACAATTGCAAATTGTTGAATTTAGTTTCATTTAATCACTCAAATCTGAAAGAATCTGCATCTGGGATGAAGAAATAGTCATAGGATGTTATGTCAGGTAGTGTTGAGGAATGCGTTTCGGGAACTGGAAGATGGTGTGTGTTTACGATAGATCATTGATTTATATTCACCTGATATTTTTCCTTTTTGAACTCGAGCCATCCAAACTTGCGTTCAAGCTAAGAAATCCTGGGTTCATTTGCTGGCACTTTCCTGGCTCATATTTAAACATATATTTAAAACCATCATCTGGGAATGCGGCGGTGCAGCCTAGTGGTTCTAGATCTGGGCTTGATCATCAAAAAGTTGTAGGTTCAAACCTACTATCCTTGATCTAGACTCTTTTCTCTAAGTAGTGGTTATTTGAAACCGTAAACTGAATAAATTAAAATATATTCTAATATATTTAAATTTTCTTTTAATGCTTTTGTCTAATGTCTATGGAAGCCCATTTCTGCCACTGAAAAAAGGTAATTGCAACTTTTTATCTCACAATTCTTACTTTTTTTTCCCCTCACAATTGCGAGTTTACATCTTGCAGTTCTGACTATTTTTCTCAGAACTGTGAGTTATAAAGTCAAAATTGTCAGATATAAACTAAAAGAAATTGATAAAATCCTTCAGGTCCTACAAATTTTTTCAGCATTTTAGTGTATTTAAACCCTTTCCAACAATGACTGGATGATTTTGAGATCTATTTTCACACTGAGGACAACTGAGGGAATTATATGCAACTATTACAGAAATCTGACTTTTTTCCCAGAATTGCATGATTATAAGCTTGAAATTGCGAGTTCAGAATTGTGAGAGATAAACTTGCAATTCTGAGAACATGTCAGTAATAACTTGCAACTGAAAGAAATAAAGTCAGAATATCAAGATACAAACTCTCACAGGAAAAAATTCTGAATTGTGAATTTTTATCTAGCAGTTCGGACTTTATAACTCGTACTTGCGTCTTTATATCATGTAATTCTGTGAGAAAAGTCTGAGATAAAAAGCCACAACTACCAGAAACAGGCTTCCAAAAAAAATCCAGTTGATTAGCGTCCTATAATATAACTAAAGTGCATTTGTTTCAGCTCCTTTGTCATTTCTTCCTGTCTAGAGGGCAAGTTCTGGTGGCACATATAAATGCCACTGTCTCCTGTTGGCCTGCCAAATGGTATTTTTGATCAAATGCAAGACTTTGTGGTTGTAACAAATGGTGGTTCTCAAAATTGCATGATTGTAAACTTGCAATTGCGATATAAAGTTATAGTTATAAAGTCAGAACTGAGTCTGTCTTTTTTCTTTTCACTCAGAATTGGACTTCATAACTCGCAGTTGCGAGTTTATATCTCACAATTCTTAGAAAAAATTATTCTCAGAATTGCAATATATAAACTTGCAACTGAAAGAAAAAACGTGTGAATTGCAATATACAAATTGTAAATGCAAGAATTGACATGAAAAGATAATTCACAATTCTGACTTCAACACTCGCAACTGTGAGTTTATACATGCAATTCTGACTTTATAACTTGCAGTTGTGAGTTTATATCACAATTCTGAGAAAAAAGTTAGTTGCATGAAAAAAGGCTAAATTGCAATATTAACTTGCGATTGCAAGTTTTATTTCTTTCAGTTGCGAGTTATAAAGTCAAAATTGCGAGACTAAGTTCGCAAATACGAGTTGTATCTAAACTTTTCTAAAGTTTTTTTTTTTTTTTTCAGTGGCGGAAACAAACTTCCATAAATTTCAGTTGATAATCGGACCTATAATGTAATTCAGTGCATTTGTTTCAGCTCTTTTGCTCTTTTGTCGTTTTTTCCTGCCTAGAGGACAAGTTCTGGTGGGACATCTTACCCTACTTTCTCCTACTGGCCTGCCAAATGGTATTTTTAATCAAATGTAAAATTAATGGTTGTAACAAATGGTGCTTTCTTTATTATTTGACTTTTGCGTGGCCCCAGGTAAAAACATTGACACACAGGAGGGAGTTTGGCAGCAGAGATTGAGAGACGGAGATTGTGCGAGTGCAGTATGTGCTGACTGTGCGTCAGGGTGACTCAGATTGAAGACACACCCTGTACAAGCCCTAACTACACTGATCTTCTGTGAATCAGGCCACGAAGGTTTACTCATGCAGTACCCATAATTGTAATGTTGCTACCAATTATTCAAACATGCATAGTGATTCAATGATTAAACCTAGAGATTGACTTTTTGTAACCTTCCTGTGTTACAGTTGTTAGGAAAGAACTTATGGGAAGAATTTAAGAACTCAGTTTGTTTTGTATATTTGTTTTTTAATTTATATTTTTGTTATTACAATACATTATTATTATTATTATTATTATTACTATTACAAAAATACAATATTGATAATTTTTGAGAAGCAAATCAGCATATTAAAATGATTTCTGAAGGATTATGTAACACATTCGCATATACAGTTGAGGTCGAAAGTTTACATACACCTTGCAGAATCTGCAAAATGTTAATTATTTTAGCAAAATAAGGGGGATCATACAAAATGCATGTTATTTTTTTTATTTGGCACTTACCTGAATAAGATACTTCACATAAAAGATGTTTAGTCCACAAGAGAAATTAATAGTTTAATTTATAAAAATTACCCTGTTTAAAAGTTAAACACTTGATTCTTAATACTGTGTTGGACAACTATTACAGAAGGTTCAAATGCAAGTATATATGTGTGTGTGTGTGTGTGTGTGTATATATATATATACATATATATATATATATATATATATATATATATATATACATACACACACAGTTGAAGTCAAAAGTTTTCATACACCGTGCAAAATCTGCAGAATCTTTTAGCAAAATAAGAGGGATCATACAAAATGCATGTTATTGTTTATTTAGTACTGACCTGAATAAGATATTTCACATAAAAGACATTTACATCTAGTCCACAAAATAAAATAATAGTTACATTTATAAAAATGACCCTGTTAAAAAGTTTGCATCCCCTTGATTCTTAATACTGTTCACGCTGAGGACAACTGAGGGCCTCATATGCAACTATTACAGAAGGTTCAAATGCTTACTGATGCTCCAGAAGGAAAAACCATGCATTAAGAGTTGGGGGGGTGAAAACTTTTGAACAGAATGGAAATGTGTAGATTTTGCTAATTTCGCCTAAATATCATATTTTTGTTTCATTTAGCACTGCCCTTCAGAAGCTGCAGATACTTGCATGTTTTAAAAAACAAAAAAAACAAAATTAGTTACATTTACCATGATCCTCAAATATCAAAAGTTTTCACCCCCTGGCTCTTAATGCATGTTTTTTCCTTCTGGAGCATCAGTGAGGCACAATACTTTTACTTCAAACTTGCTAAAATCCCACCCTCAGCTCAATTAGAAGTAGCAGTACTTGCATAGAAACCTATACATCGGAGCCTGATAAAAATGCATTTTTTAAAGAAAGATGTCAGATGGATTTAGAGGCTTTTGCATCTGAACTCTTCATATATATATATTGATTAATAGATGATTTACTGCCATTGTGCAAATATGTAATCAGGTAATCCATAAAAAAGTAACTAATCAAATTATGAGCTTTATAAAATGTAATATATTTTGATTTTAGGAATCCTTGATTCCTTAATTAATAGGAAGTTGAAATATCATCCTAACATTGTCACTTTTCATCGATTTAAAGCATTATTGCTGAAAAAAAAAAATATTGGCCCCAAACTTTTGAACTGTATATATTCATATATGTCGCTTAAAGGACGAACTGGACTTTTCCCATTTTGGCAGGTCTAGTAGAACATCTCTTTTTAGAGTCTAGCTCTTCTTATTGGCTAGTTTTTGGTCTGCTTTCAAAGACCCAGGCTCCCGTTTTCGTTTGTCCGCCTTGATTACAATTAACAAAAGAAAGTAATAAATTCTGAGTGAATCTTTTGTGATGTAAATGATGGAGCCGTTCGCCTCACAAAAGAGCGGTTGCCAAAAATGTGCGTAATGCAGTGCAGGGCGTTTGCAAGTGCATGGAAAATGTGAATTTAAAAATGCATGAATGTTTTAAAGATTTGTAACATTTGAGCAGATTCGGAACGCGACTAAGATGCCCACAGATGTTTTCTCAGAGTACGCAGAGTTTTGACACAGCCTGACTGTTGTAGGCGACAGTGGGACTTCTCTGTGAAGAGGTGAGTGAAATCACTGTATTTGAGGAAATCAAAACTCGTTTTTAATGTGTAAGTGTTTTAAAAACACTTTTGCAGACGTTGTGTGCTGCTTGGGTGATCGGATTTGCCAAGTGAATGCCTGAGAGAAAAGTTTTTGTCCGCTGAGGGGGAAAATCAATATTTGTTTTGGAGAAGTGTTTGTGTAAGTCTGATGTAATATGTATTTATAAAGCATATGCAGGAGGGTTAAGAAGTGAACCAAGAAAGATTACCATCGTAACCGTAGTAAATTCGTATTAGTCACTTGTCAGCAATCGATTCTGAAATCATGCGTTTTCTTTTAAAGGAGAGACAAATCCCATTTACCATGAGAGATCTAACAAATATGGTCTATCAACTGTTATCTAGCATAAAATTAGCTTCATAGGAAGCTAGTTTTAACTCGATATGTCTTTAATGTCTTGACACTTGTTACTAGGCTAATCTGCGTGCTACCCATTCTGGATTTTCTAACATTTATTTTGTTGTTATTTGTTGGTGTTTATTGCTATACAATTGATAAATTGCAAAAATGAATTGAACAGTAATTGTTCATGATCCAAATTTTGTTTGCAAAACCGCTTTTTGACTTTGAGGTTGACAATCAACATTAAAAACATTCATTCATTCATTCATTCATTCATTCATTTAAGGCCCTATTTTGTACACTATTTGTGTGAGATGCTTTTATCAGTGTTACATCAGTAGCCTAACAATAACAGTAACTGGCAACTATAGTTACCATATTGTTTCTTTTTGGTGGGAAAGGGAAATCCTGAGTGGAATGTTCTTGACCTTTAAGGAGAAAACAATATTTATTTTGGAGGTTGTGTCTGAAATTGGCAGAAGATACAGTAAAATCATTTTTTTCTCCAAGGGCATAAATGTGTGCAAAACTTGAAATGTGATGTACAATCAGTCATGTTGTATGTGGTACTTACTGCCATTTTCAATGGATTCATTTGTATATTATAAAATCCAAGCAGCCTGAATTAAGTGTTTATAAACAAAATAAAGTCAAACATTAACTAGTTGCCCTTTAAGGTCAGAAATAATGCTTTATGTACTTTGATGTTTAAAAAAGTTATCCAAGGGAAACATTTAAGCATGTGAGGAAATGCAGTTGGAACATTTCTGATGTCCGGCAGTTAGAAATGGCAATAATAGCAGCTAAGTTTTTCCACAGGTCATTCCTGAGGGATAGCCGTACCACACACATCCCTTTCTAACGTTTTTACTGAGTGCCAGGCAGTCTGATTGTTACTCGGGAAAGGACACACCTTATTTCTGACTCATTGTGTGTTTAGTTTTATGCATCTGCCCTGCGGGAATGTGCTTCCCATCATTTTACGTTGCCATGGTGCGCCAGTACAGTTTTACTGTGTGTTTTAGGCTTCTATCTATCTATCTATCTATCTGTCTGTCTGTCTGTTTTTCTTTCTATCACTCTATCTATTAATCATTCTGTCAATCTATCTGTCATTCTGTCTGTCTGTCTTTCTGTCTGTTCAATCATTCTGTTTTTCTTTCTATCTATTTATCTATTAGTCATTCTATCTATCTAGCTATCGTTCTATCGTTCTATCTGTCATTCTATCATTCTGTCTGTCTGTCTGTTCATTTTGTCTGTTTTTCTTTCTATCCATCTATCTATCTATCTGTCTATCATCTATCATCTATCGTTCTATCCTTCTATCCTTCTATCGTTCTAACGTTCTGTCTGTCTGTTCATTTTGTCTGTTTTTCTTTCTATTGCTCTATCTATTAATCGTTCTGTCATTCTATCTATCTATCTATCTATCTATCTATCTATCTATCTATCTATCTATCTATCTATCTATCTATCTATCGTTCTATCTATTGTTCTAACGTTCTGTCTGTCTGTTCATTTTGTCTGTTTTTCTTTCTGTTGCTCTATTAATCGTTCTATCTATCTATCTATCTATCTATCTATCTATCTATCTATCGTTCTATCGTTCTATCTGTCATTCTATCATTCTGTCTGTCTGTTCATTTTGTCTGTTTTTCTTTCTATCTATCTATCTATCTATCCTTCTATCTATCCTTCTATCTATCGTTCTAACGTTCTGTCTGTCTGTTCATTTTGTCTGTTTTTCTTTCTGTTGCTCTATCTATTAATCGTTCTGTCATTCTATCTATCTATCTATCTATCTATCGATCTATCGTTCTGTCTATCGTTCTATCTAGCGTACTATCGTTCCATCTATCGTTCTGTCATTCTGTCTGTCTGTTCAATCATTTTATCTGTTTATCTATCTATCTATCTATCTATCTATCTATCTATCTATCTATCTATCTATCTATCTATCTATCGCCTCCTGTCTGTCTGCTATCTTTCTGTCGCTCAATCAGTTGTCCTGTCTCTCTGTCTGTCTGTTTATCATCTGTCTGTCAGTTGACTGTTCTATCATTCTATACCCTCTCTCTCTCTCTCTCTCTCTCTCTCTCTCTCTAAGCTGGCCTGAATGAGGTCACTGACCTGGTCAAGTTGTAAATGGAGATCGTTCTGGAAATTTTTGCTTTGTTCCCGCTGCACAGGAATGCATGTTTTCACCTCTCTCTCTCTCTCGCCCTCTCCCTGTTTCTTTGCTGTATCTCTCGCTTCCTCTCTTGCTATCTCACTTTCTCTTTTCCCTCTTGAATTAGGGCACATTTTTGTGGCAGTGACATTTGAAAGACTTCAAAGGCAATGCTCTGTGTGAGCAGTCGAGTTCATTTGAGTGTGTGCAGCCTGTCGGATTGTTTTTCATGCATATCTTTGCGTTTAGCTGGTCGCTTTCAAAACCATCCGCATTGTCTTAGAGTGTGACGAGGCACGTGTTCGTGTGTGTACCTGCATATGCATGTGCAGAAATGAGTGCGGCAATGATTCTTTGTACCCTGCAGGCAATATATCTGCCTGCCACTCCCTGTACCAGGGCAGTCAGGGCAGGGAAATTTATCAGTCTTTCCCTCTGTTTCTCACTCTCTCTCGCTCTCTTTTCCTTTCCCCCTCGGGGAGGAGCTCTGACCTGTCATTCTCAAGTCCACACAGGTGAGGGTGCTGCTAAAGGAATGTGCAGAGAGTGAGCGAGCAAAGGACAGAGGGAAAGGTGGAGCGACCTTGTTACCTCACAAAGCCAGAGAAAGAAAGGAAGGGTGTTGCCTGCTACCCACCTGAACAACTTGAGCAAGAGAGGAGGGACCAAACACATATTCACTCTTAAACACAAGTCGTATCTGGGGGGAATATTCAGTCGATTTTGCACAGCACCAAGTGGGGTAGGAAGGGGACTTTTTCCTGCAAGCACAAGAAGTTCGCCTGTTGCTGGGATTTGTGAAGACGCAGGTGGAAAACAGGTTCTTTTCCCTCTTTGGTTAATAATTGGACACAAGGGAGAGAATTAAGGATTTTCTTTTAGAGAACTTCGCTGTTTGTGGTTGGACTCTGGGACTTGGATTGGGAAACAAACTAAGAGGTTTGTGAGATCAACAACCTTCTTGTAAAGCCTCACAGCCATGCATGGATTTTGTAAGGCTCTTTTTATCTCTGTACTTCCCCTTTCCACTTTACTAGCTTGTCTCTTTTTGTTTGCTGTGTTTTTCAGCTAATGTTTGTGGCTGGCAAAATGAATAGGATTATTTGAATCAGTTTATGCCTTTAAAGTTCGTTTTAAAGTCAGCCGTTTCTGTTTTTCATCTTCTGAAATATGTCCAATAAAACTTTATGAAGATATGAGAGTGCTTGGCTGTTGGTTGTTTTAACTTTTGCAAAAGAGAGTCTGAAGCTGCACCATTCATTTTTTTAGCTCGTTTGATTTGATTGTTGTTCAGTGTTGTTATGCATTTGTGAACTCACATTCTGTATATATTGGGACTCTTAGATTGATGTACATTTACTCACATTTGTATACAGCTGTACTGAGACGTTGCAGAGAAATTTAGCTCTAAATAAGTTTCAAAAGTTGCAAAAAGGTCTAATGTGAAGGAATGACAACTTAACTTATTAATCTTATTAACATGCTTCACTTGCCACAAGAAAATGTCAAGTACACAAAATTTCTAATATATTTGTATTCGGTACAGTTTGTTTCTCGGTGTATGACTAAGCGTGATTTAAATGTCCAGGTTAGCACAGGCCAGATCAGGTTCACAATAGCATGCTAAGGTCTGTTTAGGTCTCAGGCATAGTGATATTTATATGAGATTGAGTTTTCTCACATCCTGGAGTGAAATTCCAGCGATGTTAGTCAAAATATGAACTTGAGCAGTTATATGTGAATGTAAAGTTGATGGATCTGTGAACACTAGGTTAAAAACATCCTATTTTAGGATGGAAAATGTAGAGTTTTGTGAATTTGGGGGGTTTAGGGAGAGTTTTTGATGGATAAAATTAGCAAGGCTTTCAGTTTAACAAGGTAATTTAGTACACAAAACAAAATGATGTAAACGTGTACCTTGTAAGTAAATACCATAGTTAGCTATTTTTTGTGTGTGCTATTAGATCTATTTAAACTTGAAGTACATACTTTTTTTTTGCAAGTCAGCAGTCAGTTCAGCACCAACTTCTACTACAGGTATGAGTGTTTAGAGGATGCGTTTTGTGTCTAAAACACCTAAATGGAGCTCAGCACAATAGAACAAAATGCAGGGCTTTCGAAATACAACTAAAAAACGCAGAAATAATTTGTGAGATATGGTGGAGATTCTGTCTGATGCATACAGTATATGCGTTGACGCATACAAAAATGTGTGTAGTTTCTAATCAGCAAATATTGATATGGGATTAAATTAATTAATTACAGTAGTCAACATCTGAAGTGGATCAAAACCTTTCATCAAAGTTTTCCTAAGACAAAGTTTTAGGAACTTTTTGTTTATCCACTTCAAATGTTGACCACTATATTACAATGCAATAAATTGCAAAAAATAAATGAATTAATAAATTGAACGTTACATTAAATGATGCACAATACAATCAAAAATTAAGCTGTGCAATAAAAAAAAAAAGACAAAAGTTTAATGCAGGAATACATATGAAAAGTCGTTCTCAAACTTTCCATTGTCTTTCTCTTCAACGAAATCCATGTCCATCTGTAGAGGATATGAGAGGAATTCCTTAGGATTCATTGGTCTGTTTCTCCTCTTCACCGTCAGAGTTCAGATTTATGGGGGGTGAAATGGGCTCAACTTTCATTTGATGTTTTCAGGGAGAAAGAGAGCGGGTGAAAAGCGAGAGAACGTGATATCTGGCAGGTGGATCAGATTTCTGCTTCTGTTTTTGTGATTTAAGTGTGGATATAACAGCTGAGGTTCATGCTATTCTACTATCTAGATCAGATATGGACAGCGGCCTGTAAAAGTCTCTAAAAGACATAAAGATAAATAGAGTAGGTTTTAAGTAAATGTCCTCTGCAGTGTATCTGGTCATTATGAGGTTTTTGCTGAAATTTTATGGTGTTTACCAAGACCCATGTCTCGCATGCTTTGAATTACTCAGTTCATTTATGATCAGTTATGGTGTGTATCTCCATATGCGTGCATGTATGCCATCTGTTCGCCATGCTTAACTTTATGTAAAATGTGTGATCTCGCTTTTGTTGTCTTTATGTTTCAGACTGAAATGGGAGGATGGGCGCTGCGTCTCGCTGTGGGGATCTACGTTCTCATGCTTGCTGTGACAGCCAGCCATGCCAATGAGGGTGGGAGCATCAAATCTTAAGCCCTTCAAACCTCAATTACAAACACTTTTACTTAGAAAACAATGCCAAGTCACTTATTATTATCAATATTTAACACATTATTCAACAGCTGAGTACATTTTTTCACGATTCTTTGATGAATAGAAAGATATAAATATTAGCATTTATCTTAAATAAAAGGCTTTTGTGACATTATACACTATACAATCGGTAAGCCCCTCCCCTCGAACGCAGATGAGCCAATGGCAGTTGAGTAGTTGAGACTGAACCTCGGATATCTCTGGGTTTCAGTGCCATAGAGAAACATTGGAAGATCCGAAGCTCTCGTCGTTTTGATGGTGTTTATGCTACAAAAATAATAAATCGATGTGCCCGAGGTACTTGTAACACTGATTCCAGGTATCCTGAGAGGATTGGCAATAGAATTTGGAATTTATTTTATTATTCAGCATTCATTTTCTGGTTGTCATACTCATTAATTGTCCTTTTTCATCTGCTCAAGCAGTTCATTTCTGTTAATATCTCTGGTTAAAACTAGTTAACGTTAAAGTTAGTGAGTCCATGCTAACG
The DNA here is from genome assembly GCA_033026305.1 of Cirrhinus molitorella. Classification (NCBI taxonomy): domain Eukaryota; kingdom Metazoa; phylum Chordata; class Actinopteri; order Cypriniformes; family Cyprinidae; genus Cirrhinus; species Cirrhinus molitorella. The sequence goes on from CM065125.1 coordinate 5,604,524, forward strand.
TACAAACCTCAGCTAACTATACTCACGTCATGTACAGTGTAGGTCAAAAACACATAAACGAAGGTCTACATTTCAGTTCCTCTCCATATTATTATCCATATTATCTCCATATTATTATAGAAATTAAGAATTTTATTTAGCAGGGATGCTTTAAATTAATCAAAAGTGATAATAAAGACATTCTATTTCAGATAAATGCTGTTTATCTGAACTTTCTATTCGTCAAAGAAACCTTACAAAATTCTAGCTATTTTCAATGTAATAATAATTGTAAATGTATTTTGAGCAGCAAATCAGAATATTAGAATGATTTCTGAAGGATCACGTGACTGGAGTAAGGATAAAATATTCAAATATATTCAAATACAAAACAGTGATTGTAAATATATTTCAAAATTGTACTGTTTTTTATGTACTTTGGATCACTTAATTGCAGAGCAGAGGAGACTTCTTTAAAAACATAAAAAGTCTTACTGTTGAAATACTTTTGACTGCTAAGTGTACACACAAATTCACTTTTAAAGCAAAAGAAAATGAGTTTATTAGGATGTTTAAATGATAAAACCATATATTGTTAAATATAATGACTTGGTGGTTGTCAGTGAAAAAAGACCATACTTTTGGTGTAAACTTTAGGAGAACTGACTTCATACAGGTACATTCACAAAAAATAAGTTAGTTCAGAGCAAATCTGTAGTATCTTTTGATATTTAAACGTTTTATTAAATGCAATGAAATACATAACCTTAATTACTAAGTTCAAAAGATATGAAAACAAATTCATGGAAGACATAGTTATCTTTGTTATATGCTGAATATGTTTTTTTTTGTGTGCTACATAGTGAACCACTGTACCGCTGCCAGGGCAAAAACCTGCTCAGAATGTATCCGGATCGGCACAGGATGTGCTTACTGCCCCGATGAGGTAAAACTCACTGATCCTTATGCTAAAGAATGAATTGAAGTCATATATGTGTTTGACATGTTATAATAATTAACTTATATGACATATTGATACAGAAATCAGGTCTGTAGAAGAGTAATAACTGATTTACAAATCTAACCTGAAATGTTAACCATTACAATCTGATTAGAAATGTCCACCATTCGTTTAAACAACAATGTTTGTTATTCAGTTTCAAGTATGACACAGAGCAGTCTTATTAAACAGTTTATCTCTTTTTTTTTGAACAATTTAATGTGTCATTGGTAAATAAAAGTATTACTTTCGAACTTTCTACCAGAGCTGTATTTTATTTTTCGGCCCTTTCCGTAAATGTCAACTATGGTCATTGCTTTTATTTGCATCCGTTTTTTTTCTCTTCAGATCTTTGAGTATGAGCGTTGCGACCTGAGGGAAAACTTGGAGGCCCGTAGGTGTAGTAGTCGGATGGTAACAATTGAGAGCAGCAGGCAAATTCATGAGGTTTGTTTTATCAGAATCCTGTCCCTCACTTTAGTTACATTTCCAAGTCGTGGAATCGTGTGTTTATGCATTCGTCTGTTTTTGTGTGTTTTTCAGAATCTGCAAATCGATAAGTCACTGAAGTACTCTCAGGTGGCCCCTCAGCTAATGAGCATGACGTTGCTCCCCGGTGAGGAGAAGGAGGTAGAGATGGAGGTGTTTGAACCAGCTCGTGGCCCTCTGGACCTCTACATCCTCATGGACTTCTCCAACTCTATGTCTGATGATCTGGACAACCTGAAGAGGATGGGAGACCAGCTGGGTGAGCGAGGAGGGTGGTGTAGTATAGTGGTTAGTTCTGGGCTGGTAAACATTGTAATTTGGGCTGGGTGATATATTTAGGATGATTTGCTGTGGAAAATTAAGCACCATGGTGAATTTCAGTAGCAAACGTGGTGTTGGAGTTGGTCATTTTAGGTGTGACTCAGTTTATACTGGCTGTTTTAGTGAAAACGTAATCAAATTAAATGTGTTTGGCTTTTATATTTAAAGATGTTTGATCTAATTGGCTCAAGAATCAACACTCTGAGTAAAAAGGTACAAAAGCCGTCACTGGTGCAGTGCCTTTTCAAAAGGTACTAATATGTACACTAACAGTCAAAAGTTTTTGAACAGTAAGATTTTTAATGTTTTTTTTAAGGAAGTCTCTTCTGCTCACCAAGCCTGCATTTATTTGATTCCAAAGTATAGCAAAAACAGTACAATTTTGAAATATTTTTACTATTTAAAATAACTGCTTTCTATTTGAAAATATTTTAAAATGTAATTTATTCCTGTGATCAAAGCTACATTTTCGGCTTTATAACTCCAATCTTCAGTGTCACATGATCCTTTAGAAATCATTCTAATATGCTGATTTGCAGTTGAGGACATTTTTCAGGATTCTTTAATGATTAGAAAGATCCAAAGATCAGCATTTATCTGAAAAATAATAATAATACATGTTTTTTTAAACAGCAAATCAGAATATTAGTAAATGAGTAATAGAGGAATAAATTACATATTAAAATATATTCTAATAGTACAAATATTTCAAATATTACTGCTTTTGCTGTACTTTGGATGTAATAAATGCAGGCTTGGTGAGCAGAAGAGATTTATTTACTATAATACTATTAAAAAACTTTTGATTGGTAGTGTACTCTTTAGGTATTAATAGTTTTAATTTAATTTAAGCCATCATTTCGAATTGATTGTTTTATTAATATATTTGCTTTGAAATGGCAAATTCCATGTATCCATTGTAAATTAATGTCTCGAATATTATGCTACGCAGCAACAAAGTACGTCCACAGGATGTGTTCTAGCTATTTTTACATTGGCTGTTGTGTTATGTCTCATTGGGTCAAGTTGGTTCAACTTTTAAATACGTTTCTCAAGTCTCTCTCCGAATCTATTGCGTGTTGTCTTTTTGATTTGAGCCCAGATTTCGAAATTATACCCCTTGAGCAAACCGCCACACTCATGAGTACAAAATAGTTTGTTTTGCAACGTTTAAATATTCATTCATTGTCTGGTTTCACCTCAACACATTCAGCTCAGCTTGTTGGCGAACTCTCTGACGATTACACCATCGGCTTTGGCAAGTTTGTGGACAAAGTCACAGAGCCTCAGACAGACATGAGGCCAGCCAAGTAAGAACAATACACCTTTACAGCGCCACCCAGTTTTACACTGTCTGTGCATGCTCCTTATATATCTATTTTGTCTTGCAGATTAGCAGAGCCGTGGTCCAACAGTGACCCTCCGTTTTCATTTCGTAACGTCATCACTCTCACCAGCAATATCAACACCTTTAGACAGAAGCTTCAGCGAGAGCGCATATCTGGCAACCTAGATGCCCCCGAGGGGGGTTTCGATGCCATCTTACAGACTGCTGTTTGCCAGGTACTGAGAGTCTATTTTTAAGATGTCACTTTGGTAGACAGAAGTGAAAAATGACGTACGGTGACTTACTTATTACTGCTACAGTTGAACTCGTTTCTCATTTTCACAGGAACAAATTGGCTGGAGGAAACACAGCACCCACTTGCTGGTCTTCTCCACTGAATCGGCTTTCCATTATGAGGCAGACGGTGCCAACGTGCTCGCGGGCATCTTGGATCGTAACGACGAGCAGTGCCATCTGACTCCAGATGGAAATTACACACATGATATTCGCCAAGACTACCCATCTATACCCACCCTAGTGCGACTTCTGGTGAAACATAACATCATTCCCATCTTCGCCATTACTAACCACTCCTACTCGTACTATGAGGTTTGTATACCTTTAAAATGTATTTTTGTTGTCTCAGTGACTGCATCTTGTCACTATTTAAAAGTTCTCAGAGAAAAATTGCATATGAACTTCCTTGTGACACATGTTATGGTTTTGTTTGTGTGTAGAAACTTTCTGAATACTTCCCTATTGCTGAGCTTGGACAGTTACAAGAAGATTCCTCCAACATCTTGAACATTTTAGAAAAAGCTTTTGAGGTAAATTTGTTTTCATACCAATTACATTGCTGAGATTTTTTTCTTGAACTTGATATAACTCTCTCTCTTTTTTTTAACCATAATTTTTTTTTTTTTTTTTTTTACAGAATATTCGTTCCAAGATCAGTATCCGTGCAGAAGACAGACCAAAGGCGGTGGAAGCCAAAATACTCTCTCAGTCCGGCACGTTCTCTGAATTTGGCAATTTCAAAATCACACCAGGTGAAATTGTGAGTGCCTTTGACTTCTTGCACAACTTCAAATGTAATCTCCCAAACACTTACCAGCTTTTCAGAAGGAAGGAAAAGCATAAATTATTTAAAATATTAATTTAAATAATATGTTGTTTATATATTTATTTATTTATTTTTATTTTATTTTTCACTTTTGAAATTTATTTAATTTTTTTAAATGTACTTTTAAATTATTCTTTTTTTTTATTTATAGAAATATTTAATGTATTCTGCCAGACAAAAGATTTTGAATGTTTTTAAAGAAGTCTCTTCTGCTTTCCAAATGCTTTGCATTTATTTGATCCAAAGTACAGCAAAAACATTTAAATTAATATTTTTACTATTTAAAATAACTATTTGAATATATTTTAAAATGGAATTTATTCCTGTGATCATAGCTACATTTTCAGCATCATTACTTCAGCCTTTAGTTTCACATGATCCTTCAGAAACCATTCTTATATGATGATTTGCTATTCAAGAAACAAATATTTCTATATATATTTTACAAAAGATTTATATTTCAGATAAATGCTGTTCTTCTGAACTTTCTATTAATCGAAGAAACCTGCAAAAATTCTACTCTGCTGTTTTTTAACATAATAATAATAATAATAATACAAAAGTTTGAGCAGCAAATCAGAATATTAGAAGGATTTCTAAAGGTTCATGATGAGTATCGATTCTAAAAGCTCAGCTTCTAAATTATTGAGTAATAATTTGAGTAAATTACATTTTAAAATATATTCAAATAGAAAAACGTTATTTTAAATAGTGAAAATATGAAAAAAATGTACTGTCTTTGCTGTACTTTGGATCAAATAAATGCAGACTTGGTGAGCAGAAGAGACGACTTTAAAAACATTAAAAATCGTACTGTTCAAAAACTTTTGACTGGTAATGTAATTTATTACATATCCAACAGAAAACAAGTTTGTGACAAACAGCATGCACTGCAATATTTTACAGTTTAAAATGTGAATACCTTGCAATAAATACACTGATTCATGTTTTCTCTCTGTAAAGGGTAAATTTAGAGTCCGTCTGAAGGCTCTTACTCAGGTAGGAGAGCAGCATGTGTGTAATACCAACCAGGCTGACCGGGCAGGAACCTTAAGAGTCAAACCAACCACCTTTAGCTCTGCCTTCAGAATCAATGCAGAAGTGCTCTGTCACACATGTGACTGCGAAAAGGTGAGGTTTGCTGTCTTTTTGTAACCGTTCTCCAGTTCTGCATCTGCATGTGCAATTCAAATCTTACACTTCTGTTTCTACTTTAACATCAGACCCCGGTTAAAAATGCAGTGCGCTGTAATGGCCATGGAGATCTTGTCTGTGGGAAATGCCAGTGTTATGATGGATGGTAGGTAGTGTTGATTTTAAAGTCTTTGAATTCTTTAGTTTGTGCTGATTGTATTCCAGTCCATAACCCAGCTTCTTGTCTATGCCCTGTCTCTCATAGGCTAGGCCCTTTTTGTAACTGTTCAGCGGGGGCCTCTGCAGACTCTGCCATGTGCATTGAACCTGGAAAAACCGAGCCTTGCTCAGGCAGAGGAGACTGCATGTGTGGGACCTGCGTGTGCTATAACCCAAACCAGTTTGAAGGGCCTTTCTGCCAGTTTGACAAATCTCAGTGCCAGAGATTTGGAGGATTCCTCTGTAACGGTTAGTTATTGTAATATATCCCAAATATAAATATATAAAACAGTAATTTTGTATTAGGTTAGGTTTCAAGGTTTGTGACCTTTTATCATTGTTTGCAACAACAGAACGTGGAAGTTGCAGTATGGGGAGATGCGTTTGTGCACCGGGATGGACTGGAAATGCCTGTGAATGTCCCATCAGCAACCAAACATGTCTAGACAGCAAAGGGGTAATGTTCACAAAAATATAATATATCATATATATAGGAAATGTAAAAATGTAATATATAATATAATAGCACACTGTTGTTCAGACATTTAGGGTTAGTAAGACTTTTTTTTTAGAGAAAGAAATACTATTCAGACTGGAGCTTGAAAATTCAGCTTTGCCATCACAGGAATAAATAGCTTTTTTAAATACAGTTCAAAAGTTTACACCCCCCATTCAGAATAATTAAAAACGTTAATTCTTTTAGTAAAATAAGAGGGATCATACAAAATGCATGTCATTGTTTATTTGGTACTGACCTAAATAAGATATTTCACATAAAAATATGTTTACATATAGTTGAATTTATAAAAATGCCCCGGTTCAAAAGTTTACATCCCTTTGATTCTTAATACTGTGTTGTTACCTGAATGATCCACAGCTGTGTTTTTATGTTTAGTGATAGTTGTTCATGAGTCCCTTGTTTGTCTGGAACAGTTAAACTGCCCGCTGTTCTTCAGAAAAATCCTTCAGGTCGCACAAATTCTTTGGTTTTCCAGCATTTTTGTGTATTTGAACCCTTTCCAACAATGACTGTATGATCTCAAGATCCATCTTTTCACAAGGACAACTGAGGGACTCATATCCAACTATTACAGAATGTTCAAATGCTCACTGATGCTTCAGAAGCATCAGTGAGCATCAGTCTCAGCTACAAAATCAGACATCAGAAGATTACAGAGAACAGTTCGGACTGCAGAGAGGATTATTGGTGCTCCCCTGCCCACCCTTCAAGAACTGTATACATCCAGGGTGAGGAAAAGAGCTCAGAAAATCACCTTGGATCCCTCACATCCAAGCCATTCCCTCTTTGAACTTTTGCCATCTGGCTGGCGCTACAGAGCCCCAATTGCCAGGACAACCAGGCATAAGAACAGTTTTTTCCCACAGGCAATCCACCTTATGAACAGCTAAATGTTCACACTATCGTACAATAAAAACATGTGCAATAACCTTATATTTATTTGTTACCACCTCCATCTCTATTTTATTTTATTTTTTTCCCCTTTATCACCAACAGCACAACTGTACATACCACTTATTTCTTAATTTAGTTTTCTATATATTTTTGTCTATTTATATTTAAATATGTATATTTTTTATTCTCACCTTATTGTATTTTTCTTATTGTCCGTGTTGTTGTTGTCTACTGGAAGCTACTATCACAAAAACAAATTCCTTGTATGCGCAAGCATACTTGGCAATAAAGCTCTTTCTGATTCTGATTCTGAGAAAGAAAAAACATTCATTAAGAGCCGGGGAATAAAAACTTTTGAACAGAGTGGAGATGTGCATGTTTTTTTTTTTTATTTTGTAGAAACTGCAATATTCTAATATCGTGAGTTTTAATTTAGTACTGCTCTTCAGAGGCTACAGAAGATAGTTACATGTTTCCCAGAAGTCCCCCCCCCCGCCCCCACCTTAATGCATTGTGGAACATCAAGCGAGTGTTTGAACCTTCTGTAAGCCAATTTTTGTCTTCAATAAAAGTGTTCTTCTCTTTTTGTAGGGTATCTGTAATGGCCGTGGTGTGTGTAACTGTGGTCGTTGTGAGTGTGAACACTCCGGACTTCCACTGAGCCCCACTTGTGAAGCAAACTTTCAGGTACGACTGTGTTTTTGTTCGTCTGTCTGTATTCCTTTACTGTGCATGTTAGTTAGCTCTGTCCTAATATGAACTGTGTCTCATAATGCAGCAACAATTGGGCATGTGTGAAGCCAAGAGGAGCTGCGTTCAGTGTCAGGCCTGGAACCATGGCGAGAGAAAAGGACGGAAGTGTGACGAGTGTCCCTTTAAAATAGTCATGGTCGAAGAGCTCGAAGAAAGTACGGCATCAGATCTCAGTTTTATATTAAAAGACATAGCTATACTAATGGATTTGTTTATGGATGGACGAAACTAATGATGGTTTGATTTATTTGTGTCCACAGATAAAAACGTAATAGAGACGTGCAGTTTCCGTGATGAAGATGACGACTGCACATATCACTACACTGTGAATTATCCATTAAACATCACTGACAAAGAACACCACGTTCTAGTAAAGAAAAAGAAAGGTGAGATATACACAAATATGACTCATACTTTTTTATATAATAAAAATGTATATGATTTATACAGCATTTGGGTGGACCTATAAGTTCATTTAAAATAGAATTCTCACACATATACACTGCCGTTCAAAAGTTTGGGATCAGTATGATTTTTAAGGTTTTTTTTTTTTTTAAGGAATTTTCTTATGCTCATCAAGGCTGTTTATTTATTAAAATCCAGAAATTTTAAACGGTAATATTGAGAAATATTATTTCAATGTAAAATAGTTTTTATATGTGAATATAATTTAAAATTTAATTTATTCCTGTGATGTTAAGCTGAATTTTAAGCGTGATTACTTATTTTTAAAGAAATTAATACTTTTATTCACCCAGGATGTGTTGAATTGATAAGAAGTGATAACAGAGACGTATATTGTTAGAAAAGATTTACATTTTGAATAAATACTGTTTTTAACATTTTATTTATTAAAGAATTCTGAAAAAGAATCACCGGTTAGAAAAAAAAACATTAAGCAGCACAACTGTTTTCAACATTTATAATAAAAGTAATAAATCAGCATATTAAAATGATTTAAGAAAGTATTTTGTGACACTGAAGACTGGAGTAATGATGCTGAAAATTCAGCATTGCGTCACAGAAATAAATTATATTTTAAAGTATATTAAAATAGATAACTATTATTTTAAACTGTAAAATTATTTCACAATAATACTGCTTTTTTCTGTATTTTTGATCGAGTAAATGCAGCTTTGATTAGTAAAAACATTAAAAATCTTACTGATCCCAGTTCATATGAAATAAAATGGAGCACTGTTTAATTTTCCTATTCTAGTTATGTGTCTACTACTTATGCTGTATTTTCTTGAACAAGAGAGTAGTGAATAATACACGTCAGGATTAAACTAACTAATTGTTCCTCTGTGTATCAGACTGTCCACCAGCAGGTTTCCTGTGGTTGATTCCTCTCATTATGTTTCTGATGTTATTGCTTGGTTTGCTTTTACTCTGCTGCTGGAAATACTGTGCCTGCTGCCAGGTAGATATACACACATACACATCTTAATATTGATTCTAGTTTTTGTCCACTTAATTGAATTGTTTTTTTTGTTTAATTAAATATTTTTTATTACATTTAATTTTTATTTTATATTTTATTTAATTCTATTAATAATACAATTTCCGATTCAGCATGTCCCTACGAGTCCTGAAAAGGCTGTCAAATTTAGTAAACTATAGCTCAGTAGTAGACTAACACCCAAAGATAATTTAATGCACAAACACCTACGTAACATGAGTATCCAGTGCACAAAGAGCAAAAATTCAGCCAATCAGAACATGTTTATTTGTGTATTATACAGGATTGTGTAAATTGTGCAGGACTAAGTTTTTAATGGAGGCGATGATATATGATTAAAAAAACAATAAAATATCAAGTTGCTTGACTTTGCTATATACATATCAAATATGTTCTGTTGCATTAGACAGCAGTATTTAAAACCATGTGTTACTTGTTGCTTAAAACTTGTGTGCGACTAGTTAGGAGTGGGGGTGTGCGATATATATCGTCTGCGATAATATCGTAATTGTTGTTTCAACGATGTGTAATTTGAAACGAATAAAACACACCTGCAGAGTTCCTTCATAACATTACATTACGTGATGAAATACGCATTTAGAAGTATGCATTTAGAGTGCATTCTTTCACTGCATGATTCAGTCTATTAAAATGCATTTAGAATGATCACAGAATTCAAGATATAGGGGCAGAAGATGTGTATATTTATAAGGTTTCATGTAGTTAAGCAATATCACACGAAGAGTGCCGTTTTTTTCCTTCAAAAATCAGCACGATGTGATATGGATTTTATACAACAGTTCAATAAACAAGAAGTTAATATTAAAAGACTTACGTTTTAGACAGCATATTACCTGTTTTTCCTTAATTACGCCAACAAAAATCATTCCAAACACAGCCTGAGCAACAGGAAGGTGTTTCATTTCTGAATGAATCAACCGTTTAAATGATTCGGTTCAATCACAATGACTCAATTATTAACAGCGACTTACTGCCACCTACTGGCGGTTTTAATTTCACAAAGTATCTTTTCACTTTTAAAATAATTTCAAATATAGCTGCATTATCATGTGTAAATGCATCTAAATGCCACTTTATATGCAACTTCTGCAAAGCTGAATTTTGTTGATACTGATTTAATTTGTTTAGTAACAGCCTAAATGTATTATTATTATAACTGACAGATAAAATGTAAGAATTAAGAGAGACTGTAAGACTCAAAAAGATAATGCACACTTTTAGAAAAAATTGCTTTATTAAGGTAAAAATGCCCATAAAAGGTAAAAATCATTTTAAACTTTTAGGAGAAGAATATTTTTTACCACTGCTTTGAATTGACCACATAGAATATGAAGAATATTAAAAACCTTAGTTTTTGATATTCTTGATAAGTCAGCACTGTAGTCCTTAAGCACATTAACACACATAGCAAAATATAGTCTAATTATTGTTATCGATAAAACCCCAGAAATATTATTTTTTGTCAATATCGCACACCCCTAGTTAGGAGGTGGTAGTATTGTTATATCTCAGCTGATTAACGCTTTCTTTCCCCAACAGTCATGTCTTGCTCTTCTCCCATGCTGTGGCAGAGGTAATAATTTTTCTCTGTTACATTTCAGTTACAATATCGAGAGATCAGCGGAAACAGATTTACTGTATTATTTTTTATGTATTTTGTGATTGGCAGGTCGTATGGTAGGATTCAAAGAAGACCACTACATGCTACGTCAGTCTTTGTTGACCTCTGATCATTTGGACACCCCAATGGTGCGCACAGGCCCGCCCAAGAGCACAGACATTGTGCGCTGGAAAGTGACAGACAATGTTCATCGAGGACCAAACCACCCCCAGAACCAAATCAAACCCAACCCGAAAGAGACCAGTGAGTCCAAACTTAGATTCAACTAGTTGTCTTATCATCTAGTGCGACCAGGGTCTAATATTAAAGTAATACTTCACCCTAAAATATAAATTCTTGTCGTTACAAAACCTGTGTGACTTTCTTTGTATTGTGGAATGCAAAAAACATGATTTGAAAATGTTTCTGTATAATGTAAGTCAGTGGGGTCCAAAGTCATACAGGTTTGGAAAAACATGAGTAAAGTAAATGATGGCAGAATTTTCTTTTTTGGGTGAACTATTCTTTTTTTTTTTTTTTTTTTTTTTACCACACAGTGTTTTTGTTCATGCTTGTTTAGCTTGTGTTCATATTCTTTCATCCATCTGTTTTTTCCTTCATAGTCCAGTACCCTGTCTCTCTTCGTCTGAACCGACAATATTCAGAAACTCTATCCAACCCTGAGGCTCGGGACACAGACATGCTCAGGCGAGAAGTAGAAGACAACGTAAGTGCTTATAAATGTGTGATGCCCCCACCCCACCCCAAAAAAAACAAGAAACAACTTCTCACGCATGAACCGTCATGCCTGACTGCTAATGTCTCTTTGTTTTTCATAAACAGCTCAATGACGTGTTCCTGCAGATCCCTGGCGCACAGAGAGTGCAAAAGACTCGGTTCAGGTGAGAAGTAGCTCTAAATAACTAATTAAAATTGCCATGGCTTTGCCTTGTCGGCAGTTTTTCTGAAACTTTGGATGAGTCTCAGATTTTGACATGTGTCTGAATGTTCTGTTTTGCTCTTTTTGTTTTCCCTCAGGACACAAAGAAATTCTGGAAAGAGGTACAGTATCTACAACTGAGCTAGCATTAAGGAAATACTGTTTATTTATTAGGGGAAATCTCAGCATCTTATTATTAGAATATTGAAGGCCAGCTCTGTGTTTTCGTGCATGTCCCTTTAAATGCAAATAAGCTGCTGCTCCACCGCCCCCTTTGCCTTTAGAGCTTCTGCCCCAGATACTCTGCCTCTAAATGACGTAATTTTACACAATATGGCCGCTGCCATGATGAGATGCTTTGGCTTCACTCTTCTATAGTGAAATGAATGGGAGATGCATCGTCCATCTTTTTTTACAGTCTATGGTTTGACCCTTATTAGTTTAAACTTCTGATATAGGGTTTTCTGAGTGTACACATCGGAAGCACGTGTACAAAAAGCAGCTGTCACACAGTATGCGAGTACTACACTAAGTTCTCTTTCATGTCTTATTGCGCTTAAACTGTCAAATACACACAAGTTCATGTTAAAAAAACACGGGTTACAGTCGGTTATATCTGTGAAGGTAAACAGCTGGGAAAGAAATTGCATGTTTACATAAGAAATGTGTATTAAGTGACAGCAGCGTAATATACAGTTCCTACGCTGTTAATATGACTCAAACAATGAAATGAAACTCACTACTCTGGACTGAATAACTCTTATTTGCATCCACAGACAGAACAACACAATTGTGGACACGGTTTTATCTGCCCCTCGTGCCAGTTACCCAGATATTGTGAAATTGACAGATAAACAGGTTCAGGCTGGAAACTTCCGGGACCTGAAAGTGGTTCCAGGATACTACACCGTAGCTACTGACAGAGGTAAAGATATACTGCACAACCCATAGATCTGCATTAGTTTGCAGTATGTTGTAATGTTTTGGTTTTGTCATGTGAACTTAATGTGTCCATGCCCTTGTCTGTCTTGTAGAAGCGGCAGGTGCTGTGGAGTTTCAGGAGGGCGTGGAGTCGGTGGATGTCCGGGTTCCCCTCTTTATCAAAGATGAGGATGATGAAAAGAAGGAGCTGCTTGTGCAAGCCGTTGACGTTCCAGTTGGAATTGCGAAAATCGGCAAAGATCATGTCAACATCACTGTGATTAAGGAACATGGTAAGATGGGTTTAATTGATGGGTTCAGCCAAATTTAGTGTGAATTATTCTTAAAATAATCTTTTAATATATAAAAATATATTTTTTAGTATGTAATATATGGCTGTCAAAATCTTTGATTGTGTTTGTTTGTTGTCAAATAGCTAGGAGCATCTTCACATTCCTGCAGCCGTCATACACCTACAGTCGTCAGGATGGTGTGGCAAACATCCCGATCAGTCGTGAGATCATAGAGGATGGACGGACACAGGTCACATACTGCACCCGTGACCTCACTGCCAAAGACAAGAAGGTAAAATACACTAGTTTTACTTTGCCTTAAAGGAATAGATCACCAAAAAAAAGAAAATTCTGGCATTAATTACTCACCCTCATGTCGTTCAAAACCTGTAAGACATTCGTTCATTTTCAGAACATAAATTAAGATATTTTTGATAAAGACCGAGAGCTTTCTGACCCTGCATAGACTGCAATGCAACAACCATGTTCAAAGGTTAGTAAGGATATCTTTAAAATAGTCCATGTGACGTCAGTGGTTCAACTGTGAATGCGTTTTTTGCACAAATAAAAAATACCAACTTTATTGAACAATTTCTTCTCTTTTCTGTTAGTCTTTAATGCACGTTCACAATGCATGTGTCATTTTTTTGTTTTCTTTGTGCACAAAAAGTATTCTCGTAGCTTCAGAAAATAAAGGTTGAACTACTGATGTCACATGGACTATTTTAGTGCTTACTACATTTCTGGGCCTTAAACATGGTAGTTGCATTGCTGTCTAATCAGGGTCAGAGAGCTCTCTGATTTCATCAAAAATATCTGAATTTGTGGTCCGAAGATGAACGAAGGTCTTGCGGGTTTGGAACGACATGAGGGTGAGTAGTAATGACAGAATTTTAATTTTTAGGTTAACTATCTCTTTAATTTCTGTATTTGTTGTATTTAGATTTGATTAAACTGATTATATGAGACCACAACAGAGTTGTAATATTTGCCAAATAAGTGATATGGATAAGTCTTTGTATCCTAAAGTCATTCTTATTTGTTTGATTGTGTGGAATTTTTCTTGTCTTTTCATAGGACTATATCACAGTTGATGGAGACTTAAGTTATGGACCAGGGGAAACACAGAAAACAGTCCCAGTGAAGCTCTTGGAGCTTGGGGAGGGAGATGGACTGCTGGAGGACAAACAGGTCAAACAGTTTGTGATGGACCTGAGCAACCCACGACAGGGCGCTAAACTGGGCCGCTACCCACGCACCACTATCACCATTGCAGATAAACCAGGTATCAGGCTTACAGATTTAAAAGTGTCTTTTTTGTTACTCCTTAACCTAAATTTAAATGGTCTCATTTGTCCTCACAGAACCCAGTGTCGTGATGTTTAAGAAGAGTACTCAAACTTTCAATACAACCGACTCGCTCTACACCATCCCTGTGGTGCGCACCCGAAACCAGGAGGGTCCGACTACTGTGTACTGGCGCACAAACAAAGCCTCACGGTTCGACCTCTCCAGTCCTCTCAAATTTGCTCCTGGCGAGACGGAAAAGAACGTCACCATTGATCCTCGTCCGTATCCATCCCCCATCATACCCGAGACCTTCCAGCTGGAACTATTCGACCCAAGCAACAATGCAGTCATTGGAGAGAGGAAAACCTCTGTTGTGAACGTCATCGATGGTAGAGGTGAGAAAACGGGGTTTAGGGTCCGTTTTGGGCTCCATGTTTGCAACCAACTGTAAATGAATATATGTTTTATGGGAAAACTAAACCCTTTTGCAGTAATTTGCAGATGTTCAGTGTTACTTAATATTTACATTATGTAATTTCAGGTGATGGGAAAATGGATGTGCAGAAAATGGATTATGTTCATCAGTCAGCCACATCTCCTGGAGGACGTCTCTACTCTCCAACCAACATCAAAGCTGTTGCTACCGGCCCTAAAAACATCCGAATGAACTGGAACCCCAGTCCAAATGCCAGTGGTTACAAGGTAGGTCACATAACATGATATCTGATGTGACACATTAACATTTTTTATGTGTTTTTGTGTTATTTTGTGTGTATAGTCTGTTTTTTTTTATTTTGTTTGTATACCTCTGTAAAGCTTGAAAACTACTCATAAATGTGACCCAGGAAAACAAAACCAGTCATAAGGGTCAATTTTTTTAAGTTGACATTTATACATCATCTGAAATCTGAATATATTAGCTTTCCATTGATGTTTGGTTTGTTAGGATGGGACAATATTTGTCAGAGATACAACTCATTTGAAAATCTGGAATCTGAGGGTTCAAAAAAATGACCTTTAAAGTTTTTCAAATTAAGTTCTTAGCAATGCAAATTGTTAATTAAAAATTAAGTTTTGATATATTTACGGTAGGAAATTTACAAAATATCATCATGGAACATGATCTTTACTTAATATCCTATGATTTTTGGCATAAAAGAAAACTACAATATATTTTTGGCTATTGCTACAAATATACTTGTGCTACTTAAGACTTGTTTTGTGGTCCAGGGTCACAAATGAAGTTAAGCAACAGAAATTATTCAAAACATCTGCCTCTGACTAATAATCCTGTTAATAATTAATTTTTTTTGAAATGTGTAAAAGCTTCAATATTTACACAGCGTTAACCAATATTACTTAAATTTGTAGTTGCAAAAGCCAGGAATGTGACATAAGAAAATGTTGGCTTTATACAGTGTGACTTTATTTGTAATTCTTTTTCATTTATCCGCCTTATTTTTCCCATAAGAGTGGGTGCGGCCATTTGTTAATTTGTATGGGTTTGGCTTCCAGTCTCATCCACGTCCAGATATTTTTAGCTTTACAAAACAGCTTGTTTTGCAGCTTGATATTGCAAATTAGTGTGCCTTACCATATTATTTGAATGTATTACTTTAATTATGAACACACTGGTTTGTAGCGCAAACAAATTTAAAGTTTACTGCAGGTTGTTAGTCTTGTTATTTCCCTATTGAACCGGAAATCTTCCTGTGATGGTAACGCCAGATTTTCTGCAACCTTCAATTTTACATGATCCTTCAGAAATCATTTTAATATGATAATCTGCTGCTAAAGAATGATAAACTATTTATTTTAATATTATCTCAAAGACAGTTGTGCTAAATATTTTTGTAGAAACTATGATATAGTTTTTCCAGGATCTTAATAATTTTGTGGAAACTGATACAGTTTTTCAGGATCTTAATATTTTTGTGGAAACTCTGATAGTTTTTCCCAGATGCTTTAATGAATAGTAGGTCCAAAGAACAGCATTTATTTGAAATAGAAAGCTATTGTAACATTATACATGTCTTTACTGTCAATTTTGATCACTTTAATTGATTCAGCCCTTGCTGAATTATAATTATTCATTACCTAAAAAAACTAAATTAACTGACCCCGAACTTTTGAACAGTAGCGTTTGTGAAATATACAGGCATAAATCTCATATATCGCTATTTTTTTAGTCCCAGTCTATTTCTGCTTGTAAAGTTTTAGTTACATTTAATATTTCATTAAACAGTAGCTTAGCTAAAGAGGCAGTTGAGAATGCTGTCAAATATGTCATTTGAACTGTGATGTGTGATGTTTGTTTCCAGGTGAAGTACTGGATTTATGGAGACCCCGAGGCTGACGCTCAGGTGTTGGATGTGAAGACTCCTCAGGCCGAGCTGACTAGTCTCTACCCGTACTGTGATTACGAGATGCGCGTGTGTGGCTACAATGCACTTGGAGACGGCAATTACAGTGATATCATCCAGTGCCAGACTCTAGAGGATGGTAGGTCAATCTCTGGATTTTGTTTGTTTTTTTGGATGCATGCATGTCATACTTTTCATACTTGGCTTTTTCTAGCATACCCGTTGATGCTTTTTGAAGTTTCTGTTTTACAAACATGGCTATCTGCATTGTTTTACCCTTCTAGTACCTGGTGAACCTGGTCGCCTGGCTTTCAACGTCATCAGCCCCACTGTTACTCAGGTCAGCTGGGCAGAACCAGCAGAGACGAATGGTGTCATCACTGCATATGAAGTTATCTACACACCCATCGACGAGGACAAGAGTAGGAGTCTTAAAATATTTATTATCAGTGTTGGGGGTAACGCAAGTATGTAATAATATTACTTTTTCAAGTAACTAGTAAAGTAACGCATTACCTTTTAATTTCCAAGAAAATACTTTTTTTTTTAAAAAAAAGTAACAGCAGTTAATTTTTGTTTACTTTAAATTTTTAATCCAGTTTTATTAACCGAAGACTTGCTGCTGACCTTTGTTGATCCAGTTCAACCATGCACTGCAAAAATACTTTTCTTACTTACACTTTTTGTCTTGTTTCCAGCCAAAATATAAAAAAATTCTTAAATCAAGAAGGATTTTCTAGACAAGTAAATAATTATTTTCTTGTTTTCAGAAAAAACAAGTCAAAATTAAGTGAGTTTTTGCTTAGAACAAGCAAAATAATCTGCCAATGGGGTAAGAAAAAAAAAATCTTATTTTAAACAGAAAACAAGATTATTTTGCTTACCCCTTTGCGAGATTATTTTGCTTATTTTAAGCAAAAACACAGTTAATTTTGACTTGTTTTTAGAAAAAACAAGACAATAATTTTTAGTTGTCTAGAAAATCCTTCTTGATTTAAGAATTTTTAGATATTTTGGCTAGTAAGAAGTAAGAAAAGCATTTTTTGCAGTGTACTAATAAGCAAAACTTACTTTACATTAACTAACATTTGTGGATTTTTTTTCTCATTGCTGAAGAGTGTTGAACTTTCTTTTCCTACAGTTCTACATGAATAAAATTTTTCTTTAGCCTTAGGTTTATTTACTTAATTTCAGTTTGTTGTGAAAGGGCTTTTACATTTACTAAGAATCTAACGTTTTTATCTAATCTAACAAACAAGCCCTGCCCAGATTTAAAAAGTAATGCAAATGTAATGTAACGTACTACTTTCCATAAAAAGTAACTAAGTAACATAATTAGTTACTTTTTTAGGGAGTAACACAACATTGTAATGCATTACTTTTAGAAATAACTTTCCCCAACACTGCTTATTATAGCATATGTGTGTCAGTATCGTAGCATTTAGTGCTCCTCTGATTGCATGTGTTTCTTTCTCTGTTCAGAGCCTATTGGACCTTCTAAGAAGGTTATGATCGACAACCCCAAAAAGCGCATGCTGCTCATCGAGAACCTGCAGCCTTCTCAGACCTACTGTTACAAAGTGCGCGCTCGCAATAAGGTGGGCTGGGGCCCGTACAGAGATGCCACAATCAACCTGGCTACACAGCCTACTAGACCCATGTCAAGTAAGCATCTCAGAAAAATGGGGTGGAATCGAACTCAAGTTCGGCTGAGAAATTGTTTAATAGACCATCGTACTGACTGTGAATTGTTTGTTCTGGTTTATAGTTCCCATCATTCCCGATATTCCCATTGTGGATGCAGAAGCTGGCGATGAATATGACAGCTATCTGATGTACAGTAATGAAGTACTTCGATCCCCAACGGGTAGCCAGAGGCCTAGCGTCACAGATCTGACTGACGGTGGGTGTCTTTTGTGATGTGGTGCACTGTTGCAACGCATTGGAAACAATGTACACAACTGTTCAAAAGTTTGGGGTCAGTAAGAAAGAAATTAATATTTTAATTAAGCAAGGATGCATTAAATTGGTCAAAAGTGACAGTAAAGATTTTTTATATTAGAAAGTGCAGTTGAAGTCAGAAGTTTACATACACCTTGCAGAATCTGTACATGGGTAATTATTTAACCAAAATAAGAGAGATCATACAAAATGCATGTTATTTTTTTGTAGTACTGACCTGAGAGATATTTCACATAAAAGACATTTACATATTGTCCACAAGAGAAAGCAATATTGGAATTAATAAAAATGTTTACATACACTTGATTCTTAATACTGTGTTGTTACCTGAATGTTTTTTTTTTTTGTTTGTTTTTTTTACCTTCTGTAATAGTTGCATATGATTCCCTCAGTTGTCCTCAGTGTGAAAAGATGTATCTTATCATCATACAGTGATTGATGGAAAGGGTTCAAATACACAAAAAAGTGCTTAAAAAAACTACAGAATTTGTTTAACAAACAAGGGACTCATGAACAACCATTACTAAAAAAAACTGCTATGGATCATTCAGGTTACAACACAGTATTAAGAATCAAGCGTATGTACATTTTGTATGAAGTCATTTTTATAAATTCAGCTATTTTCTCTTGTGGGCTATATATAAATGTCTTACGTTAAAATATATAATGTAGGTCAATACTAAAAAGTAAAATACTAATAAAATACTACATCCTTCTTATTTTGGTAAAATAATTTACATTTTGTAAATTCTGCAGATGTATGTAAACTTTTGACTTCAACCGTATTTCTGCTTCAGATTAATACTGTTCTTTTGAACTTTCTATTCATCCAAGAATCCTAAAAAAAAGTACATCACAGTTTTCTCAAAAATATTAAGCAGTTTTCAACACTTGAACATAATAAGAAATGTTTCTTAAGTACCAAATCAGTATCTTAGAATGATTTCTGAAGGATCATGTGCCACTGAAGACTTGAGTGATGAGGCTGAAATATCAGCTTTGCCATCACAGGATATAAAAATTTTATAACTTAACACTTTTTTTTACTGTGTTTTTGATCAAATAAATGTAGCCTTGTTAAGCATAAAAACAAAAAATGCCAGCCCCAGACTTGAACAGTGGTGTGTTTGCTGAATACCCTTGCTGAAATAACCAAGATACATTTCAGCCAGCATGGGTAAACTGGTTGGCCATGCAACTCTTGGTAAATGGGACACCAGCACACTAGCATCCTGACAATGGTAGTCTTTTCATCAGGGATAGTAGGGAACTAAAACAAGACTTATGTTTTTCAAAACATGTCAGTGCTTGTCTGTATTGCATGCCTGAACATGGAATTGTTTCAAGCATTCGAAAGCTTTTCCGTGCTACGTTGACCGGTAGAAACTACTGGTCAATAGCAGTCAGACATGGCCATGGCCTGCCTTCATCTGCAGCGTAACAGGATGATGTCCTTACATCATTCGTATGCAGCTCCTGTTGAAACCGAAAGGCTCTTTCTCCTGTCGTCTCCTGAAGGCCCCACAATCACTTGCCTTTGCCATGGAACAATTTCTTTTGCTTTCTGGCTTTGGGTGACTGGGCTCTTTATTGAAAGTAGAACTTATTGTTTGTGCAGCATCCAGCAAATGTTCCAGCTGTAAAGTTTGGGCTCCTTCGGCTCGTATTTGGGAATAATGATCGGACTGTTTACTCGGCCTTGCTAAATATCGCTAGCATCATGGATGGGCTCAGAAGACATCAGCTTTCCACCTTTTCTTCTTTCCTTCTTTGCCTAACTCTAGCTATTACACAAATAGTTCACCCAAATATGAAAATTCTGTCATTATTTATAAAAGGAGATTGCAGATATTTTCCATAAAATCACGGTGATTGGAGATGGACGCTCCAAAAATGACATGAAAACATCTTAAAACTACCATGATTATGATCCATATTGGATAAAATTATACCATGTTAAAAGTTCAACCAAAAATGAAAATTCTGTCATTAATTGCTCAACCCATAAGACCTTTGTTTATCTTCGGAACACAAATTATGATATTTTTGATGAAATCCAAGAGCTTTCTGACTCTGCATGCACAGCAGACACGTTTAAGGCCCAGTAAGGTAGTAAGGACATTGTTAAAATTGTCCATAAGACATCAATGTTCAACCGTAATTTATGAAGCTATAAGAATATTTCTTGTGCACAAAAAAAAAACAGACTTTATTCAACAATTTCTGTCTCATAGCTTCATAACAATACAGTTGAACAACTGACGTCACATGGACTATTTTAACAATGTCCTTGCTACCTTTCTGGGCCTTGAACGGTAGTTGCATTGCTGTCAGAAAGCTCTCGAATTTAATCAAAAAATATCTTAATTTGTGTTACGACATGAGGGTGAGTAATTAATGACAGAATTGTATTTTATTTTATTTTTTTAGAGCTTAATAGCCCAATTCACTTTGCCTCAAAGTGTTACATCTCCTTTTGTATTCAAGATAGACATAAAGGTTTGAAAAAGAGCTAATTAATGACAGAATTTTTTAGTTTTGGTTGAATTAAGTTGAGCATGGACAGCACACACATCCTCTGTGCCTTGCTTGCTTCCCCACATGGTTACCGAAGGCTCACGCTGGAAGCATGTCCAGCTAGTCGGTTCGGACCTGGATCTCCGTAAAGTGTCCTGGAAACTGCCTGCTGACATCATCCCCCGCCGCCCGAGCCCAGCCCCAGATGCCAGCGATAGTATTGCACAGACCCTGCCACAAGGTGAAGACCTGTCCCTGGCAGACAGCATGCCATCTACACCCAACGTCAACCCAAAGCTGTGCTAGCAAAGTCGCTTGAGTGCCAATTGGCATCAAGAGTATCAGAGTGCTAATTGGCATCCTTATGTAGACTGCTAATTCCATTGTTACCATAAAAACAGCGTTTCTTCGGCTGAATTTAGAGGCTTTCTGCAGTTTGGGTCTGTTGAGGTGATTCCCTCCTCTGGGGTGTTGTTCACAGCCCTGTTCTGGAGCGCTGACTTCTACTGTGAATTCTAATGTGGTAATGTTGCTATGCTAATTCATGATTTCGTCTGCTCTCTCGTGTGTCCTTACAGATCAGTTCGTAAACGGAAAGTGGGACCAGAATTTCTTGTTCCCGGGAGGAAGCAGTTCTCTTTCCCGCAACGTCAGCTCCTCCTCATCCACATACAGTCATTCTACACCCCGTCCCGGTGTGACCAACCACAGCAGCACAACAACATACATTTCCGGCAAAGGTATCAGAGAATTAGAGGCTCAAAAAACGATTCACTCATCCTCATGTCGTTCCAAGTCTATTTTTGTGTTCCATTACAGTAAGACAGTCATATGGGTTTGAAATGGCATGAGGGTGAATAAATGAGGGTTTTTCATTGTCATTTGAGGGTTTATGAATCGTTCTTTGATTCAGTACATACAGTTAAAAAGTCATTTAAAAATTATTTTACCAAAATAAGAGGGATCATACAAAATACATGTTATTTTTTTTGTATTCAGTCGTAATACTGTGTTGTTACCTGAATTATCCACAGCTGTTTTTTTTTGTTTAGTGATAGTTGTTCATGAGTTTCTTGTTTGTCCTGAACAATTAAACTGCCCGCTGGTACCTAAAAAATCCTTTAGGTCCCACAAATGCTTTGGTTTTTCAGCATTTTTGTGTATTCGAACCCTTTCCAACAGCGACTATATGATTTTGAGATCCATCTTTTTACACTGAGGACAACTGAGGGGTAAATTTAACTGATTTTGTCTTCTGGGAAACATGCAAGTATCTTCTGTAGCTTCTGAAGCACAGTACAAAAAAAAAAAAGAAAATAAACTTGGCAAAATAAGAAAAATTCTGTTCAAAAGTTTACACCCCTGGCTCTTAATGCATTGTGTTTCCTTCTGGAGCATCAGTGAGTGTTTGAACCTTCTGTAATAGTATGAGTTCCTCGGTTGTCCTCAGTGAAAAGATGGATCTCAAAATCATACAGTCATTGTTGGAAAGGGTTTAAATACACAAAAATACTAATGAACCAAAGAATTTGTGGGACCTGAAGGATTTTTCTGAGTAACAGCGGTTAGTTTAACTGTTCAGCACAAACAAGGAACTTGTGAACAACTATCACTAAACAAAAAAACAGAGCTTTGGATCATTCAAGTGTATGTAAACTTTTGGATGGGGTCATTTTTATAAATTCAACTATTATATTTCTTTTATATGCAATATCCTATTCAGGTCAGTACTAAACAAAAAATAACATACATTTTGTATGATCTGTCTTATTTTGGTAAAATATTATCATTAATAATGTCATTTTGCAGATTCTGCAAGGAGTATGTGTCTGTATGCTTAAAAAACAAAATTGCCAGTTGTCTCCATAGCTCATTAATCAAATCATTGTTTTTTTGTCACAATCAGGAGGCTCAACTACGCACATGTACGATCTCAGGGACGGCGGACTTCACAAAGAAGAAGTGATCATGAGGAAGCGCTCTGATAACAGGCATTACACAGACAGCGACGGTGTGAGGGATTCTATCGTCATGGGAAACCTGTCTGGTGGATTTTTGGACAAATTAGGTAAATTGAGCTTGGCGGATCTGCCTGCACAAAGCCAATGAAATTTGATATACTGCCTCGCAAGGTGCAGCTTTTGGCTTTTGACTCTCGCTTCAGTCCTGCCCTTCTTTTTCTCCCCCTTATGCCATTTGTCTTCTCTCTACACTTTTTTTTCTCCCGCTGTTTTCTCGTCATGCGACGGCTCCCTGCCAACCCTTTCCCGCCACACCCTGCCGTACCCCACCCTGCCGTGGCTTGGCTGTCTCTCAGGGGTCTCTAGCTTCAGCCAGAGTACAACTACCAGCTACAGCTTGAGCTCCAGAGCTCGTACTCAGTCTGAAGATATCAACGATGCACTGCAGAACCTGGATAGTGTGCTTCAGGGTGAGTGAACCAGGAAACAACCATCAGTGCATCAGGAGAGGGTACTTTGAAACCCGTAACTTCCTAAGCGACAAGCATTTCATAATGTAAAGTAGTTAAACTAAATGCAAACCTTTTAGTAGGTCTGCTATATATATAAAAAAAAATTGAATTTATAAAAATCACCCTGTTCAAAAGTTTACATACACTTGATTCTTAATACTGTGTTGTTACCTGAATGATCCACAGCTGTCTTTTTTGTTTAGTGATAATTGTTCATGAGTCCCTTGTTTGTCCTGAACAGTTAAACTGCCTGTTGTGCATCAGAAAAATCCTTCAGGTCCCACAAATTCTTTGGTTTTTCAGCATTTTTGTGGATTTGAACCCTTTCCAACAATGTTTGTATGATTTTGAGATCAATCTTTTCATACTGAGGACAACTGAGAGACTCATATGCAACTCTTAAAGAAGATTCAAATGCTCACTGATGCTTTAGAAGGAAAAACTATGCATTATAAGCTTGGGGTGTAAACTTTTGAACAGAATGAAGCATTTTTCTTATTTTGCCTAAATATCGTATTTTTTTTATTTAGTACTGTCCTTCAGAAGCTACAGAAGATACTTGCATGTTTCCAAGAAGACAAAAATAGTTAAATTTACCATGATCTTCAAATTTTCTTGTGGACTTTATGTGAACGTCTTTTATTTGAAATATTCAGGTCAGATAAAAAAAAAAATAACATGCATTTTGCATAATCCCTCTTATTTTGCTAAAAAAACATTTTGCAGATACTGCAAGGTGTATGTAAACTTTTGACTTCAACTATATGTGTGTATATATATATATATATATATATATATATATATATATATATATATATATAGAATGTCATTTATTTTTACAATAACATTTATTTAGGCACAAACCATATCGGACAGCATTGAATTTATTAATCATAAATATATTAATCTGGTGCATTTACAATAAATGCAACTAAAGGAACACCATAATTTATTTAAAATATATTTTTAAAATTACAAAATGCAGTGCAGGGAACTAAATGATTCAATGATTTGTCTGTCTAAATGAACAGATTCATGAAAAATCTTGTGTTTTCAGAGAGCACATTTGATTATTTCATTAGTTCACAGAATTACGTCAAAAACATTTTACTAAACGGTTGTGAGAATTAGCTTGCTACTGGAAAAGCATCTGCTTAAACCATTTTAAAAGCAGCTGAGCTACTGTCATACTACTGAGAAATGTAGTTAAGTTTGAAGCATCTCTGCTTTCACTTACTTACAGACTGACACACCTCAGCCAATTCCCTGCTGTTTCCCCAGTGCTGAACCAATAAAACAATTTGTGGCTGCAAAATTGAATATGTCTGTTCTGTGGTTTGACATTTTTACCATCTGCACTGCTCGTGCCTTCAGATTCTCGCTTCAATCCGGGTGTTCCTGAGACTCCGAGCAGACTGGTGTTTTCTGCCCTGGGGCCCACGGCCCTGAAAGTGAGCTGGCAGGAGCCCCACTGTGAGACTGATGTGCTGGGCTACTGTGTCCTTTACCAGCTACTCAATGGAGGTGACCTATCTCTGCTATCTCAGTCATAGTTGTCATACCTATTTATTCTAAATATTTGAAAGTATACTTAATTATATACTATCATTTATCAATTTATGTGACACTGGAGCACAAAACCAGTTATAAGGGTACATTTTTTTAAAATGGACATATATACATCATCTGAAAGCGGAATAAATAAACTTTCCAATGATGTATGGTTTGTTAGGATAGGACAATATTTGGCCGAGATACAACTATTTGAAATGTGAAATCTAAGGGTGCAAAAAAATTTCGAAATATTGAGAAAATTGTCTTTAAAGTTGTCCAAATGAAGTTCAAGCAATGCATATTACTAATAAAAAATTAAGTTGTTATATATGTACGGTAATAAAAAATTAAGTTGTTATATATGTACGAATGTAAGAAATATACAAAACATCTTCATGGGACATTTTTAATATCCTAATGATTTTTGGCAGGAAGGAAAAATATGTAATTTTGACCCATACAATGTATTTTTGGCTATTGCTACAAATATACCCGTGATACTTAAGACAGGTTTTGATATATATACAATACATACATACACTACCAGTCAAAAGTTTGGACACACCCTCTCATTTAATGTTTTTTAAAGAAGTCTCTTATGCTCAAGGCTGCATTTTATTTGATATAGAAATATAGAATATATATATATATATATATATATATATATATATATACATATTCTATATTTCTATAAAAATATAGAAAAAAAACAGTAATACTGGTAAATGTTATTACAATATAAAATAATCGTTTTAATTTTAATATACTTTAAAATATTTTACAACTTTTTTATTTTATACTTTAAAATTTTTTGCAACCTATGATTCTTTTTTTCAGGATTCTTTGATGAATAACAAGTTAAAAAGAACAGCATTTATTCAAAATATAAATCTTTTCTAACATCTTTTACTAATCTAAATCTATGCTATCATTTTTTATTAATTTAGCACGTCCTTGGTGAATAAAAGTATTAATTTCTTTCAAAAAAAAGAAAGAATAAAAATTTACTGACCCCAAAGTTTTGAACAGTAGTGTATATTGTTAGAAAACCTTTCTATTTTAAATAAATGCTGTTCTTTTTTTAACCTTTTATTGATCAAAAAATCCTGAAAAAAAGTATCACAGGTTCCAAAAAAAATTAAGCAGCGCAACTGTTTCCAGCACTAATAATAAATCAGCATATTAGAATGATTTTTGAGGCATCATGTGACACTGATGATTCTGGAAATTCAACATTAATTACAGATATAAATTACATTTTAATGTATATTAATATAGAAAAACATTGATTTACATTGTAATAATTTTTCACAATATGAATCTTTTTGACTGGTGGTGTGTGTGTATATATATATATATATATATATATACACATATATGAAAAGTTCAGATGCAAAACCAGCTAAAAGCCACCTCGGTCAAAAATGAGATGAATGCTCTCGACACATATTATACATCCATCAAATACTTTTACTTCAAACTTGCTAAAATCCCACCCTCAGCCCAATCAGAAATACCAGTACTTGCATAGAAACCTATGTTTCTACAAACAATAGAAAACAATTATTAGCATTTATATATACTGTATAGATATACATAATAACAGATGATATCTATTTAATGTCTATTAATTTTTGGATTGTCTCATGTGTCTTACAGGTGAGGTGAAGCGTGTAGAGGTGAAGAATCCTGCTCAGAACTCTGTGGTGGTACAGGATCTCCTGCCCAACCATTCCTACATCTTCAAAGTGAAGGCCCAAAGTCGAGAGGGCTGGGGTCCTGAGAGAGAGGGAGTCATTACCATTGAGTCTGCTGTCGACCCTAAGAGTCCACTGAGCCCAATGCCAGGTGAGAGCGGCTTTATTCCATAATTTATATTTTTTATATTATTACCTATAGAAGGCAAAATAGCTAATATCAGTATTTAACAGTAGCAACTATCCTAAAAATCTAGATTAAATATTAACACATTATTGCGTGTATGTATCATTTACCAAAACATGTATATGTGTGCTGTCATATAGGATCCCCATTCACACTCAGCACTCCCAGCGCTCCAGGACCTTTGATCTTCACAGCTTTGAGTCCAGACACACTGCAGCTGAGCTGGGAGAAACCTCGCAAACCCAACGGGGACATCCTTGGCTATGTGGTTACCTGTGAACAGCTGCACGGTGGAGGTCAGACACCAACTTTTTTTATTTTTATTTAACATATCTGAATGACGAACATGAACCCCTGTTCTTTAGCTTTCTTGTTAAGGCTCTATCTTTGGTGTTCTTGCAGGAGACCTTCGCTCCTTCCAGGTGAATGGCAACGCTGCAACTTCTTTGACTGTGTCTGACCTGAAAGAAAACATGCCGTACAAATTCAAAGTTCAGGCCCAGACCACGCAGGGCTTTGGACCGGAGCGAGAAGGCATCATCACCATTGAATCCCAAGATGGAGGTATGTGGGACTTTACAACCATGTGACTGAGAGAGTGTTAAATCTATAGGCCTTTTTATATGATATGTATCTCACTGTTAATTGGTTAATATTTCAGTAATATAAAATCCTACTTTTTATCATCCGGTCAAATTGCAGTTGTCTTGCCCTGTATTATTTCCTGCTGAATATTCTGTTTTAATCGTAAATACATTGTGTTACATTTTATGTCGTCTTTGAGGAAAATCTCTGGTAATGCGTTTTGTTTGTTGGAAGTCTTTTTAATCCTCTCTTCTTCTTTTCTGGTCCTCCTTAGGCTCCATGTCACAGTACAGCAGTCATTCAGTCACAAAGAGAGAGGTGTTCAACCTACCAACAGAGATTTCTTCACACAGCATGTTCTCAGAACCCTTCGTGTCTCCAGGTAAAGACACACTACGTCTTCCAGGAGGCAAAATTCACAATTGAAGAATTTGTTTCTTTTCAATTTTTAGTTTTTGTTTGACTCTTTGGAGTAAATTAGACCACAGAAATTACGTTTTACTGCTGTTTTTATTAAATATAACTAAAAATAAGTAGATATTTTATCATTTTGTATATAAACTTACAAAATATAATTAATTTATTTTGGAAAATTATGCTTTTTTTGTGATATGTAAAATATTTTTTTATCAAATAAAAGATACACACATAAATAAACATACAAATAAATCAATCAATAAAATAATAAATAAATAAAACAAACAAAAAAAACATATCATTTTTAACATGACCCAACAAAACATAATTAATTAATTTTGGGTAAAAAAAAAATCTAATATAAACCTACAAAACATAATTAATTCATTTGGGAAAATGATGCATATTTTGTGATATGTAAAATATTTTTGATCAAATAAAAGTTAAGCTGATTACTAACAAATAAATGTACACACATAAAAAAAAAAATTCAATAAAATGATAAATAAATAAATATAACAAAAAACATAAACTAACAAAACATAATCATTTTGGGTAAAAAAAAAAAACCTAATAACAACTATTAAATAAAGTTTAATAATGTCTAATTAACTTTGATTTTAATTAACACAGGTTTAAATTTTATAATGCAAAACCACAAAATGTTTTTGTTTTCAGGGCCAATGTCGATATTGAATATTATGGATCAAGTAGACCATTAACTGATATTTTAAGCCGATATATATGTCTGCTGTAAAAATATTCATATATTAATATATTCAGTTAATGTCAAAATTAAGAATAACAAGTGTCAAAAGACTTTCTTTAAGTGCTTTTAATTTTTTTTATCAGCAAATCGGTTTTGAAAATGACTGATAATGATAACCATACAAATTCTTAATATCCGGTAAGGTAAGGTAAGTTATAAATTATAATTGATTAAATAATTATTTATGTATTATTATTATTACAAATAATTTAATTATTTATTTATTAAATTATTTTTAAAAAATTGAATCATCGAACATTTCTGGAAATACTGTACAGTATGTTGTATGATAATGGTAAAAATGAAAATATTTAGTTAAAATAAATAAAAATAATAAAAAAAAATATTTTATTACAATTTATTTCTATTTCAATTAATTAAATTCTAGATAAAAGAATTTATTGTCATATAAATGTGTTTCCCTCATTCTATCTGTGTCTGATGTGTTTTTTCTAAATGGGATGATGATTATACATCTGACATAAAAATGAAAATTGATATCAAATTAAAGAATAACAAGGGTTCTGACAAAAACATTCTTTAAATGCTTTTAAATTACTCTGTCGACAAATCGGATTTGAAAATGACTTGATAGCAATAACCATAAAAAATCTGATAATAGGTCGACCTCTACAAAAAAAGTTGTAACATTTCTGGAAATACCATACAGTGTGTTTTGTGTGTGGTAATGTATTCAAAATGTGATTTTATTCCAATTTATTTCTATTTCAGTTCATTAAATTAGATACAAGATTTTATTGTAATAGGTTTCCCTCATTCTATGTCTGATGTGTTTTTGCTAGACGGGATGATGATGATGTCGAGCAGGCAGATCACAGAATCGGGCGGCACCATCACACGCCAGGTGGAGATGGTGCAGAGAGGAGTGATGTCCAGCAGTACTGTCACTAAGAAGGTGGAAAGACAGTACTTCGAGGCCTAATTTAACTTCTTTTTGATTCAGCTGAAAGCCCAAGGCAAAGCAGCAGTACAAACATATGCTCAAGTCAAACTAGACCAATGTGCACAACATATGGTGTTCATGTGAGCGTGAGCACAGCTGAGTGTTTGGATTCCTCTAATTATTGCTCATAAAGACCAAAGTCGTCAAGCCGCCTTGATATTCTGTTGAATGTAAAGACTTAAAACCTTTTAGTGTTATCTTATTGCTTCCAAACAGGTATTTGTTCAAACTTTTGACATCAAACCATGTTTCATGTAGTGTTTGCGAGAAATGTTTCTTGATTGCGTTCATTTTGACGAGGTTTGAATTCGGCAGGTTTCATATGATGATGTTTATATCATTGATGTTGCTTTCAAGTTGCAAGATGTATCAAGTTTTTCGAGCATATAGGTTTTCTATATGTATTTTCACAACAAATATGCCATGTGTCTACTTTAACCCATTAGTGTTTTTCCTCCTAAATCAATTTTTTTTACTCATTGCATAATATGTTTCAACACATATGGACTCGATTCTTAGGACTGTAAATATGTTACTGACGTTTGTTTTTTATTGCCTGGTTGCAAGATGTGTTGTTGCAACTTCAGGCTTGTGGCTGTATTTCAGATGACTAAAATCTGCCGGGTTTGTACACTACTGGCAATATGGAAAAAAATACCAATCTCACACCTGTGTAATCTTGAATTACATTTTTTACTGCCTTTAATAATTTGTATGGTACTTGGAAAAAAATATCTTTTTTAAGTGGTTTCATATTAAAATTGCATAGTATGTAGTATGCAAAACTTCTCACAACCTATTAGTTTACCGCACCAATAAATCATCCTACCACAGTTGACTCCTTGTGTGTCAGCTTTGTTTATTAGAAACAGATTTAGGTGCAATCAAATGTTTTTAGCACACTGTGAAATGACCTACTGAAATGCTTTTTGCTGATTAGAAGAGTATGTACTGACACTGCCCTCTACATGCTTTTTTGTGTTACTGACAAACACAAAAACTAAGTTGAATGTGATTACTGTATATCTAATACCTAAAGGAACACTCCACTTTTTTTGCAAATAGGCTCATTTTCCAACTCCCCCAGAGTTAAACGGATGAGTTTTACCATTTTTTAATCCATTCAGCTGATCTCCGGGTCTGCCGGTAGCACTTTTAGCATAGCTTAGCATAAATCATTGAATCAGATTAGACCATCAGCATCTCGTTCAAAAATGATTTTCGATATTTTTTCTATTTAAAACTCTGTAGTTACATCGTGTACAAAGACCGACAGAAAATGAAAAGTTGTGATTTTCCAGGCTGATATGGATAGGAACTATACTCTTATTCTGGCATAATAATCGGGGAATCCAGTGTGACCAGCAAAAATAGCTGGGGACTATATTCAGGCTCTGCGTAATATTGCGCCTGCTGCACCTATGATACGGCAGCAAAGTTCCTTGATTATTACACCGGAAAGAGAGTATAGTTCCTATCCATATCAGCTTGGAAAATCACAACTTTAATTTTCTGTCCGTCTTTGTACAGAAGAGTCAAGTTTTAAGTTAAGTTTCAGTGGTTTATGCTAAGCTACGCTAAAAGTGCTAACAGCAGACCCGGAGATCAGCTGAATGGATTCAAAAACGGTAAAACTCATCTGTGTAACTCTAGGGGAGTTGGAAAATGGGCCTATTTTCAAAAAAAAAGTGGAGTGTTGCTTTAATAATACTAGATTTGGGAGGAAACCGTGTATTCAAGTCAGCAAACTAATATTTTGGTTTTACCTCTGATTTGGCTAATTATAATCTTATTTTAGGTTGTGCACACAAAAACAATGTAAACAGACATTAAAGTTGAAGTCGAAAGTCTTCAGAATCTGCAAAATGTTAATTATTTGACCAAAATAAGAGGGATCATATAAAATGCATTTTATTTTTCATTTAGTACTGACCTGAGTAAAATATTTCACATATAAGATGTCTACATAAGAAAATAATTAAATTGATAAAAATTACTGTGTTCAAAAGTTTACATACACTTGATTCCTAATACTGTGTTGTTACTTGTATGATTCACAGCTGTTTTTTTTGTTTTGTTTTGTTTTGCTTAGTAATAGTTGTTAATGAGTCCCTTGTTTGTCATGAACAGTTAAACTGCCTGCTGTCCTTCAAAAAAATTCTTCAGGTCCCACAAATTCTTCTTTTTCAGCAATTTTGTATATTCAACAATTTTGTGCAATTAAACTTTTTTTTTGGAAACATGTAAGTATCTTCTGTAGCTGCTGAAGAGCAGTACTAAATGAAAAAATATGATATTAAGGCAAAATAAGAAAAAATTACACCCCCCCCCCCCCCCATTCATTGAACCTTCTGTAATGTTGCATTTGAGTCTCTCAGTTGTCCTCAGTGTGAAAAGATGGATCTCAAAAACAGTCATTGTTGGAAAGTGTTCAAATACACACAAAAAAAGATGAAAAACAGAAGAATTTGTGGAACGTGAAAGACTTTTTCCTGAAGAACAGCGAGCAGTTTAACTGTTCAGGACAAATAAGGAACTCATGAACAACTATCACTAAACAAACAAAAAAAAACAGCACAGTATTAAGTGTATGTAAACTTTTGAACGTGGTAATTTTTATAAATGTAACTATTATTTTCTCTTGTGGATTATATGTAAACATCTTTTGTGTGAAATCTCTTATTCAGGTTAGTACTAAATAAAAAAAAATAACATGCATTTTGTATGATCCCTCTTATTTTGGTAAAATAATTAACGTTCTACAATTTTTGACTTCAACTGTATATGGGTAAATAGTCATATATCACAGCCTCTATCTATTAAATCTGACCAAGGAAATTTTACAAGTTTAATTTCTTTAAAAAAAAAAAGATGATCTGCAAAAAGTCTGAATGCAATGAGTACATTAAGCATTTTGAGCTGGAAATGTGACAAAAGTACTTAAAATATCAGCTTTTTAGTGGAATCATGAACACATTCCCAGCACTCATGCATTAGTACGTTTGATCAAGCAAACCCTTAATATAGTTTTTAAAGAATACGTTTTAGTAGCTGCACAAAAACTGTAATTGTAAAACCCAGAATTGAGCTTCCAGACTGGCCTACAAAACTACGTCATCACTGCAGATCTCTCAACATACTCTGCAAAGTTTTGAACAGGACTATCTGTTTATCTGACCAATCACAGACTGTTTAACAACACTTTTTTTTTTTTTACTATTACTTGGTGATGCTAGTGGTGCAGAAATCACAGCTTTGGCTACACTAAAAATGTAAAATTCCTTCTATGCACTTCTATTTTTTGTAAGCACTGATCAGTTGCTGTTTCTTTATGGTGTGTGTAATTTTTTGTACATCCAAGATTGTGCACTCATTATTAGCAGAACAGACATTGTCCCTTACAGAGACATCGCTCCCTCAGGTCTGCAGGCCTGATGATCATCTCGCGCACCATTTCTACCGTCCCAAACACCGGGTAAAGCTTCTCAGTGAACCTCTCGCTGTATGTGTAGATGTGTGCGCGCTTCTGGGTGTCATAGAAGGACAGCTGCCCCTCCTCGTAGTCCAGATAGACCCCCACCCTCCGCGGGATGAGCGACTGGGGCAGGGGTGTGGGTGGTGTGGTCAAGGCCTTGAGCTCAGAGCCCCGCTCCAGCCTGAGGGTGAGGTATCCGCTTTGGGTGTTGAGTGGTCTGTAGCCTTTGCAGAGAGCTGATTCTTTGGCCACCCCGAGACGCCAGTCACGGTCGCCCACTTCTACCTCCCAGTACCGGCGTCCCGACGAGAAGCCCTCAGAGCCGAGACAGCACCACCAGCCGTCGAAGCGCCGCAGGCTGTGGGGAACCTCACGCCGCTTCAGACCACATTGCATGCGCTTGCAGTCCTCAGACAGAAGCAGAGCAGAGTTGGCCGTCTCTGGGTCAAACGTTACCTCCACTGTATCGTTGTATGATGCATCGTTTCAAGAAAGTAAACAGTGGAGAGACATCTGGATCAGATAAAACTGTGCACTTCCTATTCAAATAACTTTTATATTGATATACAGTGCTGTACAAAAGTTTGGGATCAGTAAGATTTTTAAAAAGTTTCTTATGCTCATCAAGGCTGATAGGTATTTGATCAAAAAAAAAAAAAAAGATAATATTGTGAAATATTATTATAATGTAAAACAATGTTTTCCTATTCCTATTATGAGCTGGGGGTGTAAACTTTTGAACAGAATGAAGTTGTGTGCATTTTTCTTATTTTGCATAAATATCTTTTTTTTTTTCCATTTAGCACTGCCCTTCAGAAGCTACAGAA
Source organism: Cirrhinus molitorella (assembly GCA_033026305.1). Lineage (NCBI taxonomy): Eukaryota > Metazoa > Chordata > Actinopteri > Cypriniformes > Cyprinidae > Cirrhinus > Cirrhinus molitorella. The sequence continues at coordinate 5,638,600 of CM065125.1, forward strand.
GATACTTACATGTTTCCAAGAAGACAAAATTAGTTAAATTTACCATGATCTTAAAATTCAAAAAGTTTTCACCCCCGGCTCTTAATGCATGTTTTTTCTTTCTGGCCCATCAGTGAGTGTTTGAACCTTCTCTAATAGTTGCATATGAGTCCCTCAGTTGTCCTCAGTGTGAAAAGATGGATCTCAAAATCATACAGTCATTGAAAAAGGTTAAAATACACAAAAGTGCTGAAAAACCAAAGAATTTGTGGGTTTTTTTTCTGAAGAACAGCGGGCAATTTAACTGTGATAGTTGTTTGACTCATGACAACTAAAAAAAAAAAACAGCTGTGGATCATTCAGGTAACAACACAGTATTAAGAATCAAGCTTATGTAAACTTCTGAATGAATTCAACTATTATATTTTCTTGTGGACTCTAAACATCTTTTATTTGAAATATCTTATTCTGGTCAAATAAAAATAAAAAATAACATGCACTTTGCATGATCCCTTATATTTTGCTAAAATAATTAACATTTTGCAGATTCTGCAAGGTGTATGTAAACTTTTGACTTCAACTGTATATTCAAATTGAAAAAAATAAGACTGTACTTTCTGATCACATAAATGCAGTCTTGGTGAGCATAAAAAAACATTAAAAAACCTTATTGACCCCAAATTTATTTAAACACACATACCTGCAGCATCACATATCCAGTTCCACACTGAAACAAAAAGCAACATTTCTGTTACTAAATAAATATTAGAAATAACATAAACTACTGCATTGGCAGCCTTGATGACTATATCTGCTGAATGTCAATGCATTTAAATGGCATTAAATAATTCATTATTTGATTAACAAACTTAATAATCTCTCACCTATGTGTGGAATATAGCCAGTGCAATCTAAAGAAGATCAGAGAGAGAGAGATTATCAGAAAGCCTATTCAAGACACACCAATCACAAAAAAAAATGTGATTTTTGGAATATGTTTAACATATATTCCAGAAAATACCATGTTACGAGCCCCTGCTCTTTTTCTCTTTGTTTTCTTTCCTGAGTGCAGCTGCTAACTGGATGGGGGCGGAGACTAGAAAACACCTGAAGCCACTGCCTATTTAAGAGCTGTTGATGGCACTTCAATGGTGGCTTGCCCTGGGAACTCTGTTTTGTGTTTGACTTTTGGCTTTGGTTTCTTTCTTTTTTTTTTGTTTTAAGGATGGTGAGTGATTGTTTGTTTAGTTATTACAGACTACATAGGAAGCATAGGTAAGTGAGCTGACCCGGAAGACTTTTGTTGTGTTTAATTTCTTCTTCGGGAGATAGGAAGTTTTCTTAGCTCTTCAGTAAGTTGTAGTTTAAATTAGTTAGCTCACCAGTCCTTATTTATGACTTATTTACGTTTAAATGCTTTTTTTTCTGTTTTCTCTTTTGGCCATGTTCTTTTACCATTTACAACAAATCTTTTAACTTTTTGCCCTGGCCACTGTTTTGTTTGTTGGTTTTAGAATGGCCTTGCGTTGGTCCCTAAACAGGGTCGTAACAACCAGAAGACTGAAATCTGGTTTACAAGCTTTGTTTTTTATAATTCCACTTGGTGCCACTATTCGTGAAAGAATCACTTATGTACATAACTATCCTTCAGAATCAATTCTGGGACATTAATGTCATTGCCTTCTCACCGATCTTCTGGGTCTTTTGTTTTTGTACCAGCCACAGTCTAGGAATGAGCTCCTACAAAAACACAGTTTTGCTTAATGTCAGTGATGTTGGGTATTAGATCAATTAAAAATTTTATTTAAGGAAACTCTTTGAATTTTGTATATGTTTTCAGAAGTATCACACCTTATCCAGATGTTCCCCAAGCACAACTCCTATGAGCAGCTCCATGGCAGACTGCAGGTGTGACAGATGACCCCGCTTCCACCGCAACTCCACGTCATCCAGCATCATCAGCACCGCTTCGCCCGGCCAGATACCGTGCTGAGAGACAAAGACCAGAAGCAAAAATCAACATTTAAAACTTGTTTTAAAATATAGATTTAGAAAAAGCCACATACAACGTTTTTTTTTAAATATTCAATCACTCGTTTGGGTCACGTGTCAAAGGCATGTCAATGGAGTTGTTTGTAATGAGAGAATGAGAGATGATACTTCACTAACAGTATTTACTGATATTGAGTTACACACAAATTACTCCTAAGAAATAAAAAGGACTCTGAGAAAGCAATGAATTATTGATTAGGCATGAGAAAGGTAATGCTAGATTGAAAGGATACATGTCTCTGTAGACTTAGCGGTGTGTAATTTTATCGATGTTTAAATGCTTTCTCGAATCCAGGTTAATGTGTGACAGCTAATAGCTAGCCATTTGAAGGTTGACCTCCCTGAAGAGTGTTAACACTGCGGCTCTGAGGCGCTTCAAATCATCTCGCCTCAACCATGATGTGAGTTTGAGCTGTTTAACAATTTAGAATATGAAAGTGCAAAATGCATTTATTTAGGTATGGTTGCATAATGCAAACTTTCAGTTTAGTTCACCCAAAAATGAAAATGTCACAAAGACGTTCACCTACTGTACATCTTGGATAGCCTGAGGGTGAGTAAACTGACAGCATATTTACATTTTCTGGGTGAACTATCCCTTTAAAATTTGCAGAAACCCAGTTAGTATATAGTTTACACCGTGCAGTATGCAATAAGCTAGAATTGTTTGACAGATATGCTGTTATTTTCAATGAAAAACAATAGAAATCAATGGTAGGTTTAATTCGTACAGCTTTGTGGGCTGTGCATGTCTCTCTCAGGTCAATCAGTGAGGTCATTTGTAATCAACCCAGTCTGACAAGAGGATCATAGCAAGTTTAATATCTTAATTCTTAATCAGATAGCAACCCATATAAGACCCATAGAGAAAGAAAGAGGCTTCATTTACAACATCGACTGATATTAAAGGGATAGTTCACCACAAATTACCCCATGATTTACTCTCCCTCAAGCCATTCTAGGTATATATGACTTTCTTCTTTCAGACGAATACAATCAGTTATATTAAAAAAATGCCCTGGCTCTTCCAAGCTTTATAATGGCAGTCAATGGGTGTTGAGATTTTGAAGCACAATAAAGTGCATCCATACATCATAAAAAGTATTCCACGTGACTCTGGAGTGTGTGAATTGATGCATTTGTGTACGAAAAATATTCATATTTTATCCATATTTAAAACTATAAACTGCAATCTCTCAAACCAAAATACCAGTTATGAGTGAGTACAAAATGAGGAATTGTTAAGAAAAATGTTGAAGGATTTCAGTGTAAGCCAAGAGGAGACTTTTTTTTTTTGGCACTTTCTCATGAAAGCTTGAGATTACGGTTTTTAAAGTTTTAAATATGGATATATTTCTTACATAAACATCGATTCACTTCGCTTCAGAAGGACTTTATTATCCCCCTGGAGCCATGTGAAGTACTCTTCATGATGGATGGATGCACTTTATTTTGCTCAAAAATCTCAACAGCCATTATAAAGCTTGGAAGAGGCAGGGCATTATTTATTTTTACTCGGACTGTATTCATCTGAAAGAAGAAAGTCATATACACCTAGGATAGCTTAAGGGTGAGTAAATCATGAGGTAATTTTCAGTTTTGGGGAACTATCCCTTTAAATAACCAATTACTCCTCACAAAATCAGAGAATTATGTACCCATTAATATATTTATTGATATAAATGTATTTGTAATAGAGGCCCATATAAACACTATCAAACAGGTTGACTGCTTTGTAGACAAATATGATGTATGTCTGCCTATTATTTTTTTTTAAATAAAAGATTTAATTTAATAACATGTTTTGTATGAACATTTTCAATACTGCATGAAAAGCATCAAAATGCATGTCATGAAGTTTTGGTAGTGTATACAGTGGTGGCCAAAATTATTAGAACACTAGCATTTTCAACAGCTTCGTTATTTCTATCTTTTGCTGTAGTGTGTCAGTAGGAAATAGCAGTTTACATTTCCAAACATTCATTTTGCCATTCATTGCAATAATCCAGTGAGACAACAGCCAGAGCTCCACACAGAGATCTGATCTCATCATCATCCAGTCTGTCTGGAATGACACAAAGAAACGGAACAAACTGAGCCTAAATCCAAAAGAACTGTCAATGTCTCCAAGATGCTTCAAGAAACCTACCTGCAAAGCTACAGTACTGTTAAAAGTTTTAGGCACTTGTGTAAAAATGCTGTAAAATGAAAAATAAATGATAATGTCATAACTAGATTTTCTTTATCAATTACCTTCTATTAACTAAATCAAATCAACATTTGGTGTGACCATCCTTTGTGTTTAAAGCAGCTTTTCCCCTAGGTGCACTTGCATAGTTTTTCAGGTAGCTTTGCAGATAGGTCTCTTGAAGCATCTTGGAGACGTTGCCACAGTTCTTCTGAATTTAGTCTGTCTTAGTTTGTTCTGTTTTCATTCCAGACAGACTGGATGATGATGAGATCAGATCTCTGTGTGGAGCACTGGCTGTTGTCAAACTCCTTGTGCAAACAAAAATCTCACTGGATTATTACAATTAATGGCAAAATTAATATTTGGAAATGCAAACTGATATTTCCAACTGACACACAACAGCAAAAGATAGAAATAATTGACTTAAAACCATTTTTTATAGCTGGTAAAAATACTAGTGTTCTAATAATTTTGACCACCACTGTATGCAGATATATCTTCTGAATCTTCCTCACTGGGTGTCTGTTGCGCTTTCCTCTGGTCCAGTCCATAATGATCCTTTTGTATGGGCCCATGTCATATTCTCCTCCCTGCTCCAGCATGCTCAGTAAATGACTCTTCCAGTCCCGCTTTTCTGGATGCAGATCAGTATAAACTTGCATGGGCTTCTCAATATTTTCCTGAATAATGAGAAAAAAACAGAAGACTTGGAATACTGCATGCAAGTTATAGACTTTCATGATATTTTTTTCAGTGCTTTGGAATGAATATAAACTACAGCTGGCCAGTTGAATGTTTGTATCATCTCTATGACCACATATAGCGCCATTCTGATCTAAATCTCTCAATGCAGTTACATTTTGCAACATAGAGATTTTGACTCAATATCGGTAACTCTGAAAATAATTGCCTTAATAACTTGAGCCCCTTGAGCTGACATTTATGACGCAGTAACCTTTTTAATAAACAGCCCGTGTCTAACTCGAATCAATTACTTTGATTTCTCAGACGCAATGTGCTGACAACAAGCTTTTTTAAAAGTACACTAAATCCGCAAGGCGGACGCCCTGGAGCGAACTACAGCTCAACACCTTTCTCAAGGACGCAAAAGTGCTGCGGACTATACTATAACTAAAAAACAAACCACGATTATCCTTGATCCTTTGAAAACTGACACAGAATTTTAAACCCTTAAGCCACTGGAGCTGTCAGTCAGCCTGATAGAAACAGACTAGCTGGTTACTATGGGGACTGGTGGCAGTTTGTGTCTAAAGCAGGATTTTTTCTAAATATAACACGCGGCTCTAACCAACCAACATCAGCCTGTAATTAAAGCCATGCAGATCCTGAGAAACAACAGCTGTCTCAAAAACAGAGGGTGTCTCCTGTAGGATGCAGCTAAATTAATACAGGAAGGCAACTATATTTACTGAGGAACAGGACTGTGCATCATTTCAGAATGTTTTTTTTTTTTTTTTTACATTTCTAATTATATCCCAAAGTAGGAAGTAGAATTTCAAGTGTTTTATAATGTTTACATAACTTTTTCAGTATAAATTTTGGTATTTGAGTAATCGGTCGATTATTCCGACGCTTAATCAAGTAAACAGATAATTGTCATGAATTTTTTTGTAGTAAAAAAAATTTACCTTAGTGAACAATAGCCTTTAAAATTACTTAAACTACATATAAAATAGCAATGAGGCACTAATAATTGGTTAAAATAAAGTATCAAAAGCAAGTACTCATATGGTTTTATTGCACAAAGGTGTTAAAATACATAATATTTTATAAAAAGAGCTAACTTACATTACGCATTATAACATACACCTGCAGAGGGCGCCAACGGCCTGACGATAGTTTTTTTTTTCTTTTACTGCGCGATCTAATCCTGGTTTAATATTGACTAAACAACATTTAAGTCAAAATGTCCACTTTATCTTTAATATTTGCTACAGCCACTATCATTTTTTTTTTTTTTTTTAAATATGTGGACATCAAAACATGTAAACTCAGAGTGAGTTTTTGAGCTGCTATTTTGAAATTGCGACGAACTGTTATATTGAGAAAGATATTAATGTATTCTCCTGTGTTCGCATAGGTTTATAAATGATTTACCTTACAAATCTGATGAAATGGCGTTCCCAGATGAACGTCGTAATAAACACGAACTTACAAAAATATGCAGAGGTATTTTGTCGGTTACACAAAGACAAAATGCGATCAAGGATTTTTTGTTTTTAAATCAAGTATTCAAATTAAATCAAAGAATCGTGAAAACCCTGCACATGACATTTATATTTTATTAAAATTTTCTCATAATTTTATGAACTTCCTCATAAGCTTCTCATGAATCTCATAAACAACAGCATGGATTTCATAGTTAATGTACTACTGAATACGTTGTTCTGCTAATTTATGCTGTCTAAACGGCAGTAAAAAATATGGAAGGAGCTAAATCATGTAGAGAAGGACTTAGTAAGCAGGAAAGGGTGCAATATTTTGACAAACTAAAGTTAATAAGTGGTAAAGATACGTATGAGCAGTACTAATTAAGATATTAGCCTAATATTTCATCAACCTGCCTGGAAATGAGAACAAACAAATGTCAAGATTCTTGCCCTGGTAATCCTGGTTCAGCCTGGCTAACCAAACAGCTTTTGTTCCTCAGACAGTTTTTTGCACTCTTCTCCTTGATTTGTTATAACTTACCCCAAATGTTTTCCCGGTCCAACTGATTAGTACAGCCCAAAACATGGCAATAATTGACCATTTTTAGCAGCAATAATCAGCAAAATATGCAAGTTTTGTTCTGTTCAGTGGCATTAGGGTTAGGGGTTAGGATAGCATTCAGTGCTGACAATATGCCGATCGATGACGTGGTGTGAAAACACTCTATAATTATTTCCCAGAACAAATATATAACCCTTAAACAGGACAGATATATGTGTTGAATTTGTTGAAGATCAACTCTGTAAATTCATCTGCTGGTGATTCATTTCAGTTCAGGTCTAACCTTCATCTCCAGGAGGTTGGCGGTCTCCACGATAAACTCTCGACAGGCGTGCGGAGGCCATACATCCTCTCCAGTCCAGATGTGAGCCAGAATATCTGACCTCTGAAAGACATCGACAGGAATACACAGAGAGTTGAAAATGTTTGTGGAAATGTAGTTAAAATTAATGGCAGGTTATATATTTATTGACCCTGACTCTAAACAGGGTCAAGTACGGGTATCATGCAACAGTATGTTTGTCTTACCTGACAGATCCTGTTGAGTTCTCGAGCGAGCTCCATTATAAACAGCTGACTCTCCGTTAACGGCTCTTTCTTGACATGTTTTACTTTCTTCCGTGTCTCCTGCACAGATAATTGGGAATTATGGAGTTACTAAAGCTTCACCAGGGAATATATATGTGACCCTGGACCACAAAACCAGTCATAAGGGTCAGTTCTGAAACTGAGATTTATAAATCATCTCTTAAAAACTGAATAAATAATCCATTGATGTATGGTTTGTTAGGGTAGGGCAATATTTGGTCAATATTTTGGTCAACTATTTGAAAATCTGGAATCTGAGCGTGCAAATATCAAAATATTGAGAAAATCACCTATACATTTGTCCACATGAAGTTCTTATGCATATTACTAATCAAAAATTTAGTTTTGATATATTTATGGCAAGAAATATCTTTATGGAACATGATCTTTACTTAATACTGTAATGATTTTTGGCATAAAAGAAAAATTGATCATTTTGACCCACACAATGTATTGTTGCCTGTTGCTACAAATACACCTGTACTACTTATGACTGGCTTTGTGGTCCAGGGTCACATATTAGCTGAACTTATAAATATTAATTTTTCTGAAAGTCATGAAGCTCTCCACCAAATTTTGTATTTTTAACATTTTGTCACAGTTTCTGCATTATAATTGCAAACTCCCTATTCTTTATTTCATAATTAGCATTTTATTTATCCTAAATACAGACAATGAAATAATATTTTCATATGAAACAATAATTTCACACTTTTTTCATAAGTTTACATGTTACAGCTTGAACAGAAGTAATTATATTCAGAATAAACAATATAAAAGCATAGAAATATTATTCTTTTTTTTCTTCATTTCTCACATTTAAGTTTGTCTCAACTAGTTTCAGCTAAGCTAGTTTCTGACTAGTCTAAAATAAAATGCCTACAGTTGTGCCTCGTATTTTATGCAGTCTGCCCTAAATACACACACACACACACACACACACACACACACACACACATATATATATATATATAAAATTTTCATATGAAATAAATAAATCAATCATATTTTCACACTTTTTCATAATAACTATATTCAGTATGAAAGTGTTTCCCTTATTTTCCTTATTTTCTTTATATGCCACATCTCATATTTAATTATGTCTCAGTGATAAACAAGTACACTACTTGAAAATTGGTTTATTGTAGTGTAAATGACACTGCAACAAAGTTTGTTTTAATAAAAATCAACTCATCTGACATAAAAATATTTGTTGAATGCAAGCTATGAACTATGAACTTCAACTACAAACACTTTTATGTCAACTGAGATGTTTTTTATTAAAACAAACTTTAAACTACAAATATAGCCTTTTCCAAATACACAGTTATTTAACAGTTATATAATATTTAATAAAAGTGCCTGTACCCTGATATTAATGAGTTTTACTGAATTACTGAAAAAAAAACCTCTGATGCAATGAATGAAGTAATGAATGAATGAGCCACTGTACCTTCAGACGAAACTTGAGCTTCTTGGCTGGCTCAATGAGGAACTGAAGGCAATCTTTCATCATACTGGACAGCCTGATGTGACCCTAGTAGAAATCTGAAAGAGCCCAGATGCAGAAAACAGCAAAAGAGGGAAAAAGAGAGATTTGAGGTGTTTAAGATCAGCTGAGAAGGATGGGAGGGGTTTGTAAAAAGCCTTACTCTCAAAACTCAGCAAACTCCACACAGACTCAAGCTGCAACAACGCATTATTTTTTGATCGCTCGGCGGCTCTGCTCCGATCAGCTCATTACGACAGTGGGTCCAGGTCCACAGAGACCCGGGGAAGCAGTGAGAGCACTTTTAATGGACATTCGGGGACAGAGTGGGATGTATTTGTGCTGAATCAGCACATCTTCAGCACACCCACACAACCTGCCAGAGCACCTCTACACTTAGTCCATTCTTTATTCCAGCCCCAAATCTTAAACCAATGCTAATATGCTAAAAAGCAGCTTATAATATACATACAACATGGCACAAATGTCTGAGATCACTAGTGAAGTGGCTACTTATTCACATTTCCTAATGTAATACATTTTTTAATTACAAATGATAGTATAATCATGACATTTGAGACAAATGAAAAAGTGAAAAAACAAAACAGGATATATTTTCATGCATCATAAAAAAGTGGTAACACTTTACAATAGGGTTTATTAGTTAACTACTTTAGTTAACATGAATTAAGAATAAACTACTTCTAGCATGTACTAATGCATTATTAAAATCTAACTAATGTGAATGTTTGTTCACATTAGTTAATGCACTGTAACTTACATGAACAAACAATGAACAATGTATATGATCAATGAATATGATGTATTTTTATTAACTAACATTAACAAAGACGAATAGTGTAATTAATATATTGTTCATTGTTTGTTCATGTTAGTTAATACATTAATTCATGTTAACAAGTGACACCTTATTGTAAAGTGTTACCAAAAAAATTAATTTTGACATTAAATGGAGTGAACCTAAAACTTTTACCTTCTGACGGCTTTTGTTATTTTAATAAGTATATTAAAGTTAACATATATATATATATATATATATATATATATATATCATTTGAAAGAATTTATGGATAATGTAAAACTGTAGATGATGGAAAGTTTGTGCTGATATTTATAAAATCTGCATCATCAAACTAGGCAATATTTTCTTTCTTTTTTGCTTTTTTATTTGTAGCTTTAGACATCTGAATAGCATGATTTTTTTCAGGTTAACTGCATTTTAACAGGTATTTAGATAGTAACTGTATTATCTCCTGTTTTTAGATAATAAGAGAGAAAAATAAAAGAGTTCTCCTATAAATAAGTTAGTAAATTTACATTATGCACTGATATAAAGGCATTAACACCATATGTCACAAAAACACTATAAAATTAAATAAATTCCTTACTTTTATGTTATTTTAGTCCACAATGCACTCTTGTTTTCTATTTGGCACAGTAGCCTAGTGCAATATCATACTTCAGCTTACTTGCATTTTTTTTTGATTAAGTATACTTGTTGATTGAACAAACATGGTCAGACTCTCATAAGCTTTTATTAATGATCCGCTATACTCTGAGCCAAATGATGTGCTCAAAGTAATTGCAATCATGTTCCCCAATATGTTTTTTTGGGCGGCTCTAATTAACTTTCATTCATTTATGATCAAATAAAACTGCTGACTTTTCAGTGCACCATGCACTAACAAAAATAAATAAATAAATAAATGCACTGCCATATAGACCACAAATCCCATATACTGCCTTAATTAAGGTGAATTTGTTTATTTTGTTGGCTGGACAAACTGGTATTGTGTTTAATCTTATTAAAAAAAAAAAAAAAAAAAAAAAACTTTTAGACCAGAGTTACATCCAGCAAATTTGGCTCAGACCTTCAGCCTGTATTGACCTAATAAGCTCTTTTTTATATAACAGATTGGAAACTAAAAAATAATAAAGGTATTGGTGTATTTTAAACTGACAGATGATGTGGTGAATTCCTCATAGTTTAAAGACATCAGCCTAGAAACAACCAAGAACAATCAATAAACTGCATAGCAACACCCTAGTAATCACTCAGATTCATTAGCCGCTCCATCTTTTTTGTATAGCTAATTGCATAGGTATTAATCAAACTGTATAATTCTCTCTCTCTCTCTCTCTCTCTCTCTGTCTACGCCAAAGGCAGTTGTCTGGTTCTTCTGGTGTGCACTGCAGTGCGCACTTGTTTTCAGCTTGGCAGATTGTTGGCATTGTCACACCACGTGTCAGGTCGGGAACAGGGACAGATTAAAGAGGTCCTGACAGATTCAGACACACAAACCACGTGAACAAGCACAAGGTGCAGATCTCCCGAACTCGCACTGATCCTTTAAGCGAATTAAACCAGTACAGCCTTGTGTGTATTTTTGAGCATAAGTGAGTAAGTGGTGTTGGCCGCAGTTAAAAAAACTGCTGAGGATATACTCCTTTCTTGTCATTAAAATGCGAAAATCACGTATTTGCATTTTATTAATACAAATAACTATTTGAATATAATAGTAATAGTATTAATTATTATTATTAATCTCATGAGTTATTTAATTTTCCTCATTAGAGCATTTTAAAACCTAAAAAACCTTATTCTTCCATTATGTTTATGGAAGATGACAAAAAAAAAAAAAAAAACAGAAGATGAATGCAGACGTCATAATTCACTTTAAACTCAGAGAAGCGCAATGCAGTCATAATATTACGCAGGAGCGCGCATATACAAAAGTCACTAAATATAACAGGAGCACCGCTGCTGATGACAGAATGTAAAGTTTACTGAGATAAAAGCCACGTACCTTTCTATTTAACCTTTTGTAATATCCTCAAAGTTTTTCTACATCACCACCTGATTTGATGCTTGTGCATCTCCTCACTCGTTCATTGAATGGCCTCGCCTCAGCAGTCAAGACAGGAGTGACCAATCGGCGTTCACACGTCTTGGTACTTTAGTTATTAGCCTTTTGTCGCGGAGTGATTAACGATCGTGTATTTCCGTAACGTTCCCGAAAGAGACCGAAGGACTACTCGTACGTTTCCGTTAGTGCCTTCTCATTAGCTTGTTATTTAAAAGACACCCAGCAGAGGGCCATGTTGTCGAACATTTCTTTCATGTTTTGTTCTAATTCGACCCATTTCTTAAAACTCTGCTGTCTTAAACCGAATCAAATGTATCGAAATGTACAGTCAAACCCAAATATATTCAGACCCTCACCTTCAAATGGTAATACAATATGACAAGTATTCAGAGTTAAACTGTGTCAGAACAAATCAATCTTGATAATAACAAATGAATTACAGTCAAAACAAAATTTATTCGTTTATTCGCTATAGTTTAGAAAATGGTAATAAAATATGACACGAACTCAAGAGTTAAACTGTGTCAGAACAAATTCATCTCGATAATGTCAGATAAATTTCATAAAAAGGTATGTAACAAAACGTGTCAAATAAAATTTTTTGTCCCAAATTTGTAACAATTTTACTGGTAGAGTTTTTTTGAGATTTTTGGGTATAATATGTCACAGTTTACTTTATTTTGCTATCTTCACTTACATAAATGAACTATAGTGTACTGCACCCACTAGTAAAAAAATATCAGAAATGATATTTGGTGTCTCAATCATTTTTGGTTTGACTGTATATATTATATTATATTATATTATATTTGTAACATCACATTTTTTCTGTTCTGTATTACAAATAAAAGAAAAACCTTTACACTCAAAAACCTTAGTTATACTTTCAAAACCAGATTTAAAACTTAAAATACAAAACTTTATTGAAAATAGAAAGGACAACAAATATGTACAGATGAAAATAAATGTTGTTATGCATGTGAGAAACAAAAAGCATTATCTTATTAACAGCCCAAAATGAACCCGCTCACTTAAATGTTTTTGTACAAAATGTTTTACATGAGTAAAAAAAAACTGAACAAAACTTATTTGTTGTCCACAACAACATTACAAAACGAACAGAACTTCAGTATTTGATCTTGCATAGATATTTGATCAGTTAGAGATGAAAGCAACTATTATTGTTTAAAATAGTTTGAAGATCACAATAATTCGAAACAAATCAAATGCAATGAGATATACACATCAAGAACTAAATGAACAGAATCCTTGCATATTTGCACTTTTTTTTACAAACTCGACTTTAAAATCACAACTGAATATGAATTTCCAGTTACTTTTTGTGATTTAAAATGTTATTTCTTCTTTCACTGAGGCAGGCAGTTGTTTAAAAAAAAAAAAGTGTAATGGTGTGCAAGTTTAAAAACCCCAGTAGTTTCTAGGAACTATTGTGACACACCTCGAAATTAAAACTCACGTTTTCTGACTTGAAAACAAGCAGTGCCCCGCAGTTACACCTTTGTAGACAGACAATGAAAAACATGACTCGTTTACAGTCATACACAAGGAAACTGATTGCATGGATGTCAATGCAGGTGCAAATTACTCGGTTGGAGAGGATTGTCCAAAGTACATTTCCTCCAACAAACATATGCACCGCTGTAATCAGCTGACCTTGAAGTTAGCACTCACAGCCACACCCAACTCGCACATAAACAACAGAACAACAATATTTTAATGCTTTATGGCATTTTACAGCCTATATGAAGTCACTTGCTCTAAAAAAAAAAGCAGATGTTTCCAGTTAAAGAACAAGTTCCAGGTAATGGAAAAACTTCTGAAGGACCGGTTTCGAAATCGATGGTCCTTGTTTTTTAACCATCTTTAGGGCTTAGGTTAATCATAAGCACTGGGTGAAGCCATAGTTACAGCAGTTTAGGATTCGGGCAACTTTGGTCACACAGTCATCTGAAGGTTTCGTCATGGCCGCCCATGAATAGTTAAATGCAAGAGTTTAACAAGGAGAGCAGGTGTGCTGGTTTAATAGAGCTCATTTTTACTGACGCCGGTCGTAGATCTTAACCATTCGTTTAATGTGGAAAAGCTTGTGCCGCAATTTGCGACATTGGTGCTTCTTGCTTTGATAATCTGGCATCTAAACAGACAGAATAAGGGAAAGAAAGCCTCATATTAGCATAAAAAAGCATAGCATCTATTACTATGAACGTGAGTCAGATGTTTAGTCATTCTTTAGTTTTTATAAGCATGACTCACCCGTTTTACGTCTTTCAGACGATTATATTCCTCTGCTACAGCCTGTGACATGAGATAAAAAAAGAAAGTCAAGAAAAAAACGGATTTGAACAACAGGGAGGAGAAACATTCATCTGAAATGTTTCAGTCGCTCACCTGGTACTTGGACGTGCCCTCTTCAAGTGTGTCCAGCTCTCTGCTGAACTTGTTTATCTGATCGTTGATGTCGTCCATTTCGGCACACAGTTCCTTATAGGTCCTGAGGTCCGAGTCAAACTCTTTTTTATACTCGTGTCGCTGGGTGTCAGATGTGATCTCTGGATATAGCCTGATTGGGAATAAAACACAAGGCAGTTGTTGTGATGCTACTTTTTGTCAACTTTTTTCAACTTTAGGATAAATGAGATCAATACTCATTTAGTAGTTATTTAATAAATGTTTGTCCAAAGAAACATATGCTTTTTAGCATCAATCTCTCTTGTATGACCTAGAGTTAAGCATCTTCAAGGCAATAATGGTGGTATTTCACAGATTGAAGTTTGACCTGACAACCTTTCAGCTGCCACACTGCAGAAATAAAACAATCACCGTTAACCGAGTAAAAGCGCACACATTTACCATTACTAGGTGAAAATTCACCAGCATTTGAATAGGAAAATGCACAGTCAGCGAGGGCATAAAATTCCCCATGCAGATTTTGCATCATGACACTGATTTGCTGTGTTCACAAAGAGAAAGCTGCTTGGTATAAAAATGGTCTCTGGTATTTCATATTGTACTAATTTTAAATACTAGCATTGGCAACATTTTGCTAATGTCAAATACTACCAATTGCCAAAATTCAACGAGAAACACCATGACGTATCAAAAATGTGTTAATGTGACATGCTATCATTCGCTAACATTTTACTAATGTAAAACACCATGATCAACAAAACTTCACTAATGTGAAACACCATGATGAACTAAAATTTTGTTTATGTGAAATCCTACCATTCGACAAAATTTTACAAATGTAAAATACTACCATTCACAGAAATTTTAATCATGTGAAACACTACCATTTGCCAAAACTTGACTAATGTCAAACACTATGATGCAGCAAAAATTCGTTAACACTACCATTTGGCAAAATTTTGCTAATGTGAAAAAATGTAAAGTGGCAAAATTACTACCATTTGGCAAAAGTTTACTAATGTGAAATGCGCCAAAATTTCACTAATGTGAAATACTACCATTCACAGAAATCGGGTGTATGTCGAACGTCACCTGACCAAGCCTGGAAAATGGGTCTCATCGCTTCCGCTTGTCGGAGAATGTGTTAATAGCTGTAATAAACAATGGCGATATCGATGGACTTCTAAGGTAATCAGTTAAATGAGCAAGCCGGAAGCAACGAGACCTGTTTAGCAGAAAACGGTCTGTTGTGCATAACCCCTATGTCAATCATGTGGAATACTACCATTCACAAAAAAATATATTAATGTGACATACTACCATTCGCCAAAATTTTACTAATGTCAAATATTACCATTCACAGAAATTTCAATCATGTGAAATACTACTATTCGGCAAAAAAATTATTCATGTGAAATACTACCATTTGTCAAAAATTTTCCAATGTGAAACACAATAAAGCGACAAAATGTTACTAATGTAAAACCATGATATGCCAAAATTTTGCTAACTTGAAACACTACCATTCACCAAAATGTGAAAATTTGAAATGTCATGTGGCAAAATTTTGCTAATGTAAAATACTACCATTCGCCAAAATTTTACTAATGTTAATTAATATTAATTAATATAAATGTTAATACTATCAGCTGTCAAAATGTTACTAAAGTGAAACATCATGGCACATTATAATTTTGTTTATGTGAAATACTACTATTTGCCAAAATTTGACTAATATAAAACACTATTATGCTGCAAAAATGTGTTAATGTAAAACACCATGATGCACTAAAATTTGTTTTTTATGTGAAATACTACCATTGGCCAAAATGTACTAAAGTGAAACACCATGATTCACAAAAATTGTTTCATGTGAAATACTACCATTCGCCAAAATTGTATTCGTGGGAAGCACCATGACAAGGCAAAGTTTTGCTACTGTAAAATATTTTTTCATGTGGCTACATTTTGATAATGTAAAATACTACTATTCACCAAAATTTTAATAATGTGAAATACTACCATTTGTGGAAATTTCAATCGTGTGAAATACTACCATTCCCCATAAATTCATTAATTTTATTTAACCATTTGAAGAAATTTTGCTGACGTGAAATACCATAATTCGCAGAAATATAGCTAATATGAAATTCTACCATTCACCAAAAAACTCACTAAAGTGAAATACCTCCATTTGCTGAAATTTTGCTAATGTGACCTAACCACTTAAACATTCAACCCTGTATTTTTCATTTGTCAAAAACAGCAAAATGATGAGAATATATTTTAAATGACAAGTATTTTAACATTACAATTCTAACTAACATTATCAAAGATTAAAGAATGCCATAAAAGTATATAGTTCAATGTTAGTTAATATAAGTTACTGCAGTAATATTAACAAATGGGACCTTATTGTTGAGTCTTACCTTTATATATAATGTTTATTGTTTGCTAAAAGATTTTCTTCTCATGATCCAACAATGATTAAAACCACATCTGTTTTTTAACTCGTCACAGCAAACCAAACAACACATGTAAACTTGCACACATACTGTATGTAAAGACCTTTGACTCATTACCCTAAATTTAGTCTATTATGTTAGCATATAGACATGCATGCCAGAGATGATTATCTCCTAAAAACTTCCTTCCATGGGAATGAACTACTAACCCTGAACCACAACAAATCCTCACCGTGTCCATAGATCCTCATCAAAATCATTGGCAGTCTCTCCTCCCGTCGTGTACTCGGTTTCGTACTGGGACTCGTCCAGCTCTGGGTTCCTCCTGCGTCTCTTGCCCCTGGAGGCGGACGGTTTGCGGATACTGTCTGTCTGGTCAGAGGGGCTGGAGCTCACTTCTCCAGACGGGGATGTGGAGTGAGATGGCCGGCTGAAAGAGCGCTCAGGGTAACTGTGGGTGGAAAAAGTGTTACTATATTATCCGAAAAGAGAAATGGTTTATATAGAAGCTTATCTCTGCCACTTAATAAAAAGGTAAAAAAGGTCAGTGCAAGTTTTTCCTCACAATTGCGAGTTTATATCTCACCACTAAGACTTTTTCCTCACATGGGTTAATATCTAACAAATGTGAGTTGTCATTTCTGACTTTTCTCTCTGAATTCTGAGTTTACATCTTGGAATTCTTTTTTAAACACCGCAACTGACTGCAATTTTTGAATTGTGAGATATGATATTAATGTTTTTATTTCGTAGTGAAAATAAGCTTCCATAGGTTCAAGACCGTGCAGTTATTGACCTGAATGAGAAAATGGATATATTAGGGAATATTAGTGAAAACGCTTCATAGACACAATGCTTTTCTTGCTGAGATATTGATATTTAAGCTATTAAACTCTATTCTTAAACATAGCATTAACAGTAATATGAATTAGATATCATAGAATACAAAAAAAAAAAATTATTTGCTTAAGCATTTCGAATGTCCTCACAAATTGGTGTTAATACGCAATACTTTTTCTTCACTGTACTTCATTGTGATTTTTTTGTTTTCCAATAAACATGTTCAGGTCAAATTCCAGAATACTCTTTGTGACATTTCTTAAATGAAAAAATAAAAATAAAAATAGACAATCAACTTTTACATAAGGGGATTGCCTCTTTATTTACTCTTAAAGGGGACTTTACCAACAATGGTTACAGAAAAATGGGTCATACTTTACAATAAGGTATTAATAATGTATTAACTAACATGAGCAAACAATTAACTCCATTTATTGCACTATGTATCAATCGTTGTTAATGTTAGGTAATAAAAATTGTTAAATGCTGAAATGAACTCAACCAAGATTAATAAATGCTTTAGAAGTATTGTTCTTTCTTTTTTCAGGTTAACTAATGAACCTTATTGTAACGTGTTATAGAAAAATTCAATACCATTGAAGCTTGTAGAGACACAATAAAAGACAGAGGCAGACAAGGAGGGACAGACATAATTTAAAAACAAATTCAAATGAAAGAACATCTGATTAAAAAATATATTTGGTGTAATCTGACCTGACTTCATAAAACTAATGGCCTAGATCATTAGGCAGATTAATGATCCAGACAACTATTGAAAGCACAAAAGCACTGATGATTTAACATCAGCTAACCAAGGTCGCAAAAAATGCTAAAAAAATGCCACTGACTACTTTGAACCAGGAGTAACTGTCGTTATTATATAAAAGTTAGTACTTTTATTTAAGTGACAGTAAGGACAGTATATTAGAAAGATTTTTGAAGGATCATGTGACACTGAAGGAGTAATGATGCTGAAAATTCAGCTTTGCATCACAGGAATAAATTACATTTTTAAGTATGTTCAAATAAAAACTGTAATTTTAAATTTATAATAATATTTCACAATATTACTGTATTTTTGGTCAAATAAATGCAGCGTTGGTGAGCATAAGAGATCCTTTTGATCAGTAGTGTATGTAATCCTGGAATGCAATTTCAAATGACTTATTAAGGCCTTGAGCAATAAAGTTATTTCCTTAGCAGGGACAAACAATATTGCCTGTTGACATGGAGCTCAGTTTTAAAGTCTCCTAAAGCTGTCCCAGGGTCAGATCACTCATTCACTCACCCGATAACATTGTGGGTCTCAGAGCTAAAGACACTGCCGCCAGTCTTCAGAGGGATGGAGCCGAAACTGGGGGCCGAAGCCAGAACAGGAGCCATCTTCTCTGAAAACACCATGGATGCTTCCTGCACGCTCTGTCCATCCTGTACGTGGTTGACCTGAAAAATAGAATAAAAAAACTGTTTAGTACAAAGTCTGCAAACATTCATTCTTATCTGAACAGAGAGTATGATGTGCGTAATTCCAGGAAGCAACATATTTTAAATAATGACAGGTGAAAAAGTCTTCACAAACAATTAAGCAAGCATGTGAGAAGAACTAAAAGCATATTTTCTAACATGATTTTGAAACGGTTAAGTCTCTTTTTTTTTGACAAACAGTAGCATCTTCAATAAATATAGTGAAATATTATTATAATTTAAAATAACTCTTATTCCTGTGATGACAAAGCTTAATTTTTAGCCTTCAGTGTCACAAGTTCCTTCAGAAATCATTCTTTAAGAATCAAGTGTATGTAAACTTTTGAACAGAGTCATTTTTATAAATTAAATGATTATTTTCATTTCTGGACTGTATGTAAACGTCTTTTATGTGAAATATTTTATTTAGCTCAGAACTAAATAAAAAATAACATGCATTTTGTATAATCCTTATATTTTATGTAAACTTTTGACTTCAACTGTACATTACTACAATGCACAAAAAGAATCTAAATCTGTCTTGATCGCACACTTTTAAAACCGCACTCTGTGCAAAACATTATCCAAAGACAGAAACCATTTTAGATCCATTGTTTAGACTTTATTTTCCTTCTGCTACTGTACAGGAAAGACTGTGGGGAATAAGAAGCAAAAGTGCTTTTGCTCTTCCTGTTGAAGTTTGATTTCAGAGGATGTTCTCAGCATGTACAGTGAGTGTTTTGTGACAAACACACAATGCCAATAGTTTAGATTTCTGGCACAATGTATGACTTAGAATACTTTTTTTTGTTTTGCTAAAGCAGAAAGGTGAAAGAAGGAGTGAGCATGTGGATATAAGGAAAAACAATAAGGAAAAACAATTCCGAGCAGTATACTACTAAAACAATGAAATCAGGTGTGCGTGTCGGCCAGCTTGTTTATTTTGCTCTGGAGGGGTCGTATGTGAACGTATGTGTGCATGTATGTGTATGTGTGTTTGGAGGAACGACGCAGCAGGAAGGAGGGTGGAGGAACATTTCCCTGCAGCTGGGGAGAAGGGGAAAAGCCACTGTGTAGAAGAGCCCAAATCATCCAGGAATTCCAACAATGCTTTCCCTGCATGAGCTACTGCCACTGCTGATCCGCGATCACACTACATAAGCAGGGAAAGAATGCTTGAGAACACAAAAAAGAGAGTCGTTTCATGCCTGTGACCTCCTTTCGCACCAGAAAAAAGCGAAGGCGAGATAGAAAGGCAAGGAGCGAAAGGTATTCAAAGGGAGTGTGTGGAAAGCTGTCAGAACTCATAGATTTACTGAAAGCACCAGGGCAGAGAAAGGCAGACCAGTCTCATGATGGTAGTAATTATGTTTCCAATGGACTTAATCCAAAATCAAACCTCACCCCACAGAGCCTTCACTACCAGCTACGGGTTTATTAATAACCTGTAGACCTGGATGAACGATTCACTAGAGGTTGCTCTTTTTTAGCTCAAGATTCCAAGTTTGAAGCCCAAAAATGAAAATTCTGTCATTAGTTACTCACCCTCATTTTATTGTATATATGTCACATATATGTCACAAGAACTATTTTAACAATGTCTTTACTACCTTTCTGGGCCTTAAACGTGTCAGTTGCATTGCTGTCTATGCAGGGTCAGAAAGCTCTCGGGTTCCCTTAAAAATATCTTAATTTGTGTTCTGAAGATGAACATACACTACCGTTCAAAAGTTTGGGGTCAGTAAGACTTGCAATTTTTTTTTAATGAAGTCAAGGCTGCATTTATTTTGTCAAAAATACAGAAAATAAACTGTAATATTACAAAATGTTATTACAATAGAAAATAATGGTTTTTATTTTCATATACTTTAAAATATAATTTATTCCTGTGATGCAATGCTGATTTTTCATCAGCTGTTACTCAGTTTCCCAGGCTTAAGTGTCACATGATCTCTCAGAAATCATTCTGATATTCTGAATTATTAGTAGAATTATCAGTTTTGGAAACAGTTGTGCCGCCAATGTTTTTTTTTTTTTTTTGTTTGTTTTTTAACCTGTATTTTTTTCTTTCAAGAACAACATTTATTCAAACTA
The DNA here is from genome assembly GCA_033026305.1 of Cirrhinus molitorella. Taxonomy (NCBI): domain Eukaryota; kingdom Metazoa; phylum Chordata; class Actinopteri; order Cypriniformes; family Cyprinidae; genus Cirrhinus; species Cirrhinus molitorella. The sequence goes on from CM065125.1 coordinate 5,659,813, forward strand.
TAAATCTTTTCTAGCAATGTAAATCTATTATGTCACTTTTTATTAATGCAACAATTTATTCATTTCTTTCAAAAAAAAAAAAAATGAATAAACATTTACTGACCCCAAACTTCTGAACGGTAGTGTAGGTCTTATGGGTTTGTAACGACATAAGAGTGAGTAATTAATGACAGAATGTTCATTTTTGGGTGATCTATCCCTTTAATTTTGTATCAACTTTGTCTCAGACAATTGCTAAAATTCTGAGAATTAAAAATAGAAACAAGACAATAGTAACATACGTTTAAATTCATATTGAGACTTTTGATAGCAAATTTTGGTATCTTAGTAAATCTGCACAGTTGAGCACTTTTCTGAAATGCTAGAGGTCCTCATTTGATCTCATCTAATCTAAGTATATCTGTCTAAGAAAAACAATTAAGATATTAATGAGATCTGCTGTTTTTTTGTGCTATATGGATACTTACTGTCAGCTTTGTTTAAAGTGATGATAATTAAGTTCTTTTGCTCATTTTATATTTATGTTTCTTGAATAACCTTTGTTGCTTTAATTGCTTCTCTTTTTCAAATAAGAAAAAGTCACAAGTCATTTGAGTGACTCATGTTCTCTTACAACGCACTAATGTACAGTTTTGTCAGTTCTAGAATGTACTGACAGCAGTTATGGCACATTTCTATAGGACATAATGTGTAAGAAGTATTTATATAAATTCAGATGAGTTGTGTGTATAATCCTATATGGCAAAAACATACATCCAAAAAAACTAAAAGTATTGCTAAAATAGATAAATTACATAAATATCTAAATATATTTTATAGATTTTAGTTACTTATATTTTCTCTTTATTATTTTAACCATTTTAACATATACTTTTATAGCGAATTTTCTGCCTAAATGCATTTATACGGTACAATAAATATATTTAAATAAATACATTTTGATATATATTAGAAAGGTTAATATTATAATAATACATTTGCCATTTGAAGGTTTAAACAAAATATATTTTTTTTTATCTGAGGGATATATATATATATGTGTGTGTGTGTTACACTTTTTTATATATATTTAATATAAAAAATAACTTGGCAATGTTAGGCACTCAAAGCATATTTTGTAAATGTAATTTCCTGCCCTTTTAAGTCAATTATTGAAATAAATTACTCTTTACATACAGTATCTCACAGAAGCGAGTACACCCCTCACATTTTTGTTAATATTTTATTATATCTTTTCATGTGACAACACTAAAGAAATTTTTTCTTTGCTACAATGTAAAATAATGAGTGTACAACTTGTATAACAGTGTAAATTTGCTGTCCCCTCAAAATAACTCAACACACAGCTATTAATGTCTAAACCGCTGGCCATAAAAATGAATACACCCCTAAGTGAAATGTCCAAAGTGGGCCCAATTAGCCATTTCCTCTCCCCGGTGTCATGTGACTCATTAATGTTACAAGGTCTCAGGTGTGTTAAATTTGGTGTTCTCTCATACTGGTCACTGGAATTTCAACATGGCACCTCATGATAAAGAACTGTCTGAGGATCTGAAAAAAAGAATTGTTGCTCTACATAAAGATAGCGTAGGCTATAAGAAGATTGCCAAGACCCTGAAACTAAGTTGCAGCATGGTGGCCAAGACCATACAGCAGTTTAACAGGACAGGTTCCACTCAGAACAGGCCTCGCCATGGTCGACCAAAGAAGTTGAGTGCACATGCTCAGATCCCGTCTCTTTGGAGACTAGGCCGCATGATAACCGTGCGGCCGCATGTGTTCCAATATGATAACTCACTTTTGTGGCCAGAGGTTTATACATTAATGGCTGTGTGTTGACTTATTTTGAGGAGACAGCATATTTACACTGTTATACAAGCTGTACACTCACTACTTTACATTGTAGCAAAGTGTCATTTCTCCAGTGTTGTCACATGAAAAGATCTAATAAAATATTTACAAAAATGTGGGGTGTACTTTTAATAAACATGTTTATATCTAAACACTTAATTTATTCTTTGAACTGTAAAGAAATGCTAATTTAAGTATGCTTTCTAACTGTCTGGGTATTACAAAATTCTAATTGTTCATAGTCATCCACCCAAGGAGTTAAAAGCCACTCGACTTTCTCGGTTTGGTTAATGATCAATCACAGCGAAACTAGGCTGGCTGTTAACAAACAGACCATATCAGCAACACATTCAACCTCGTGACTGAATTATCACCTGGGTCGTACAGGCCACTGAAACTATTAAAGAATATACGACTTCAAAACACACCTTTAAACCGCTCCCAGTCTATCAAAACAAAACGTCAAGATTGACTTTCACAAACTATTTATCAGAATTAATATGCTTGTGCCATATACGGTTTCTGGGATGCTAGAGCCTATATAAGACCAATTCCACTGCAAAGTACTTGGATGCCGTTTGCTTCAGAGACTAGCAATAAGCCTGACAGCGGCCTTTCATTTTCATTCCCTTAGGCAAGACACTGATCTGGGTGTGCCACTTAATTAGTGACCATGTGTTTCTTCCTCCATGCAGAACCGCTTCAACCTAGGTGACTAAGTGGTAAATGTAAAGTAACTCACCCATTCTTCCACATCTCTGCCTTCAGTTCCTGCCATCAGTGGTCGATCCCAGTAGATGTTTGGTTTCCCGTAGTGCCAGATTTTACTTCTTGTTTTATAGGAGAAGAAAGCTGCCACAGCCAGCGCTACCACAACCAAGAACCCACAAACCATTGCAACTGCCTGCAAATGACAGAATTGTAGTGTTAAATCCAATGAACATACTTTATTTATCATACTAAACTAAATTGATTTAGTATACTACAATAATCACCTTAAACTTAAAGGGATAGTTCACCCACAAAAACACAAATTCTGTCATTAATTACTCACCCACATGTTGTTCCAAACCCGTAAGACCTTTGTTCATCTTTAGAACACAAATTAAGATATGTTTAATGAAATCTGACAGCTTTCTGACCTTGCATAAGGGCATTGTTTAAACAGTCCATGTGACATCAGTGGTTCAACCGTAATTTTATGAAGCTATGAGAATGTCCTAAGCTTGTAAACTTGCTGTCCGAGCATCAGAAAGCTCTCGGATTTCATCAAAAATAACCTTATTTGTGTTCAGAAGATGAACGAAGGTCTTACGGGTTTGGAACAACATGAGGGTGAGTAATTAATTTTTGGGTGAACCTATCCCTTTAATAATATCACTCTCATGATTTGTTTAATTTTAAAATGTAAGTTCTGGAAGATTATTTCTTACATAATATGAAAGGATTACTACAGACAATGATTTTGATTCTTCATTTTTTTTTTGAAAAACATTAGTGTTTACATTAATGTACTCCCAATGGAAGTCAAATCTATACTTTTTAAAGCATTTTGATAATCTTTCCAATAAAAATGTTTTGTTTTATTTGAAGTTTAACTGTCCTCTAATAAAGTTGTCCTTTTAAGGAAGGACTATTATTATAAGAAGAGTTCAGATGCAAAAGCCTCTAAATCCATCTGACATCTTCTCTTTAAAAAATGCATTTTTATAGGCTCCGATGAATAGGTTTCTATATAAGTACTGGTACGTCTGATTGTAATTACTAAAAAAAATTACATTTTTATATATATATATATATATATATATATATATCAAGCATGTTCCATTTACCATATTTGATGGGTACTATTTATGTGCATTGATCACATTTTATAAGTGACCAAAAGCCATAATTAACTGTTCACTAAATAAAGTGTTCATGTCCTTTTAGAAATATTTACAAAACCTTTCTGAATCATCAAAGTTTTGGTTATGGACTTTCAAAAAATTCTCAGGTTTCATTAAAAATATCTTAATTTGTGTTTGGAAGATGAACAAAAGTCTTGTGGATTTACAATGTCACTATTTAAAGGGATAGCTCACCCAAAAATGAATGTTCTGTCATCATTTACTTATTCTCTGTATGAATTTCTTTCTTCTGCTGAACTAAAAAAATATATTTTGAAGAACGGTGGTAACCAAACAGTTGCTGGTAGCCATCGACATCCATAGTACACGTATTTTTGTGTACAGCAGAAGAAAGAAATTCATTCAGAGAGTGTGTAAATGATGACAGAATGTTCATTTTTGGGTGAACTATCCCTTTAAATAGTTGAATAATTTTAAGGGATGAAAAGGAAAAAAGAAAGAAAAAATTCTATCATGTTAGGGTGAGTGAGTAATGAAAGAAATTTCATTTTTGGATGAGCTATTCCTAACTAAATCAACCTAAATAAAACAGATTACAGCAACAAAATAAAATAGAAGGGTTAGATCTGGCTTAATGCACTTCCTGTATGGATTACACACTGGGGGAGTTGAAATTATGGTCTGTGGCAATCTTTGATTGTAGACTATAAAGAAAACATAAATTAAAAGACATTTAGAAACATCCTGTAAATTTAAATGGTACCTCTTGAGGGTCCACGTGGCAGTAGTGGTACAAGTACTGGTTGTAGATGGGAAATCCACCCCCGACTCCTGTCACACCACTGCCATAGAGGTTCTGACACATCAGAAGCATGGGGTTGTAGTATGAGCTGGTGGAGCTTTGGGCCATAGGGTTCACTCCTACAATGTACACAATGTTTATAATGCCCTGAATCACGGCCATTATAGAACAGACGACGAGCACCGCCAGGTAGAACTTCCTGCTGCGGAACGTGTGTGTTTTGGAGAAGGTGGCTGCGAAGAATCCTAAAGCGATGATGAAGTTTATGGCAGCGATGGCGATCATAGTGGTCTTTGCTGAGTAAGGGGTCGGGTAAGAATTGTAGTAGCCTCCCGATCCATATCCACTTCCGTATCCATACCCACTGCCGTATCCGTATCCACCGCCGTATCCGTATCCACCTCCGTATCCTGAATATCCAGATCCGTAACCATATCCGTACTGTGTGTCCCAAACCAGAGTCGAGGCCACACAGGCGAAGATTCCCAGACAGAGGATTATAACCGTTCCTATCATAATCTTCACAATTCCCGGAGGGGAGAACCATTTGTAGAAATGCTGTGGCACCTCCTCGCCCACATAGTAGGATCCTGGAGGTTGAGGGTAGGGATCGAATTCGCTCCGTGGGTCTTGGAAGCTCCCTGGTGGTCCAAAGCCATTGGAAGGCGGGGTGTACATGGGGGGACTGTCGTAGGGTTGTTTCTCAAACATCTTTCAAAGATGTCCAATGATCTAAGAGAAGAAAATGAAACATAAACATGAACAAGATCAGTTAGATGTCAATTTATTGTTTAAGACCAGCTAAATTTGTGTAGTTTTAAACAGTTTAAAACACACATACATAAAACACACCATAAATGTGACCCAGGACCACAAAACTAGTCATAAGTCGCTGGGGTATATTTGTAGCAATAGCCAAAAATACATTCTATAGCATTTTTTTATGGCAAAAATAATTAGGATATTAAGTAAAGATCATGTTCCATGAAGATATTTTGTAAATTTCCTGCTGTAAATGTATCAAAACTTGATTTTTGATTAGTAATTTGCAGTGCTAATAACTTAATTTGGACAAATTTAAAGGTAATTTTCTATTTTTTTTGCAGCCTCAGATTCCAGATATTCAAATAGTTGTATCTCGGCCAAATATTGTCCTATTCTAACAAACCATACATCAATGGAAAGCTTATTTATTGCATATATATATATATATATATATATATATATATAATTCCAGTTTCCACAAATTGACCCTTATTAGCCCAATTCAACCTATGCAACCTATATTCCAGTCTACGGCAAACAATAGCTTTGTGTAAGGAACAGATTTAAATTGAAGTGATTAATTAATAATAAAAATAAAATAAAATCCATGGTAAAATAATGTATTTATTAACTGAAATCATATTAAATTACATTTTAAAAATTGATGTATATTTTATATAATTATATGAATTTAAACACTGTTCAAATGTTTGGGGTCAGTGACATTTTGAAATCAAATTCTTCTACATACACTACCAGTCAAAAGTTTTTGAACAGTAAGATTTTTTATCATTTTAAAGAAGTCTCTTCTGCTCACCAAGCCTGCATTTATTTGATCTAGAGTACAGCAAAAACAGTGAAATTTTGAAATATTTTTGCTAATTAAAATAACAATTCAATTCAATTTGAATAGATTTTAAAATGTAATTTATTCCTGTGATTTCAAAGCAAAATTTTCAGTGTCACATGATCCTTCAGAAATCTTTCTAATATGCTGATTTGCTGCTTGGAAAACATTTATTATTAGTAGTACTAATGTATGTTAAAAACAGCTGAGTAGATTTTGATGAATAGAAAGTTCAGAAAAACAGCATTAGACATCTTTTGTAACACTATAAATGTCTTCATCGTCACTTTTTTTCTTGAACAGCAGATAAGAATGATTTCTGAAGGATCATGTAACACTGAGGACTGGCGTAATAATGTTGAAAATGTAGCTTTGATCCCAGGAATAAATGACATTTTAAAAATATATTCAAATAGAAAGCAGTTATTTTAAATAGTAAAAATATTTCAACATTTTATCCTTTTTGCTGTACTTTGGATTAAATAAATGCAGGCTTGGTGAGCAGAAGAGACTTCTTTGAATCTTTTTATCTTACTGTCCCTGCTGAACAAAAGTATTTATTTTTTCAAAAATTGTAGTGGCCCCAAACTTTTAAACAGTATTGCATATAAAGAAGCTGCAATGAAATATTATACATGAATAATCATAAAAAGAAATAAACACTACATTTTTTGGAAATCACAACAAACAGCATACAGGCTGGGAACAAGATGAATCATTTTCATTCGTGGGTGAACTATCTCTTTTAATGTCTTAGGTCAGCACACCAGTAGTGACATCAATTAATGCACAGGCCAAAATGACGTTACCCAAAACCATAAGCCGTGTAACCACCATGCTAAAATAACTGTGCTGTTTATCAGCGTGAGGTAACAACAGAGAGTAGAGTGGAGACATCGGCACCAGGGATCAGAGTCTGTCTACACAAAGCCACTGTTTACAGGCCCAACCGTGGGAGTTAAACTCAATCTCAACCATTGTCTAACACTGACTTTGAAATGCACAGATTTCAATTCGGGCCAAATACGCCGTTTGTTTAATTTCAGATCATATGCTCTAGGGGTGAGGTCACAAACAGGGCAAAAACTATATTAGAAAATATGTCTAACACTATAGGAGGTAATATGTTTGAATGTTAGCTGTACTTTAATATTACCACAAATGCACATTTCTAATAAAATATAGCACAGTGATTAAATGTAGATATTAAAGTGCTTGTATTGTTTTCTAAATGTATGCCGTGTGTTTTAAACTGTAAATTGATTTGGATTACGTTTTAAATAGTTTATTATTACTGTCTTCAATAAAATATTTGAAATCATTTAAAATATAATATCAAACTATTTAAAATATTCTAAATAATTCTAAATGCCTTCATGTTTAATTTAATTTAAAATGTAATATACAATATAATTTTTTTTTAATATTTTTAATCAAAATGATTCTAAATTATATACACTACCAGTCAAAAGATTTTAAAGTCTCTTCTGCTTACCAAGCCTGCATTTATTTGATCCAAAGTACAGCAAAAACAGTAAAATTTTGAAATACGTTTACTGTTTAAAATAACTGCTTACTATTTAAATATACACTACCAGTTAAAAGTTTGGACACACCCTCTCATTTAATGTTTTTTTTAAAGAAGTCTCTTATGCTGCATTTATTTGATCAAAATTAAAAAAAAAAAACAGTAATATTGCAAAATGTTATTACAATATAAAATAATGTATATAAAGTAATAAATACTTTACAATATAATTTATTTCTGTGATGCAAAGCAGAATTCTCATCAGCTGTTACTCCAGTCTCAAGTGTCACTTGATCCTTCAGAAATTAATATAAGTTATTAGCTTTTATTTAGCATGGATGCTTTAAATTGATGATAAAGACATTTATAATGTTACAAAAGACTTCTATTTCAGATAAATGCTGTTTTTCTGAACTTTCTATTCATCAAAGAAACATGAAAAAATTCTACTCAGCTGTTTTCAACATAATAATAATAATAATAATAAAAATAGTAAAATGTTTTTTGAGCAGCAAATCAGAATATTAGAATGATTTCTGAAGGATCATGTGACTGAAGTAATGGTGCTAATAAATCAGCTTTGAAATCTCAGGAATAAATGACATTTTGAAATATACTCCAATAACTCCAAGTTATTTTTAATTGTAAAAATATTTCAAAATGTACTGTTTTTGCTGTACTTTAGATCTAATAAATGCAGGCTTGGTGAGCAGAAGAGACTTCTTTAAAAAAAAAAAAAAACATAAAAAATAGTATTCCTTTTTTCATTTTTTAATATTTAAAACTGAAAAAAAAAAAAAAAAAAAAATATATATATATATATATATATATATATTGTTTACTCTTTTATAAAAAAAAAAAAAAAAAACTCTTCCGTCTCAATATCTACTGTAGCGTGCAACACCATACCAAACTTTCAGTCCCTGGCCAAGGCCTAGATAAAGCCATTTGTCTGGTTACTATGTGTTCACCTACTACCCGGCCTCCCCCAACTTCTCTTCTTTGTTATAGCAAAAAGTCAAGGCTGCACTCTGTCTGTGCATGGTCACCATGGTAATAAAGGCCTGAGGTTAAAAAAAAAAAAAAAAAAAAAAGAGGTTTGGATAGAAAAACACAAGAGCTTCACTGTCTGGGCCGCTCTGGAGTGGGGGTGTCTACGTAGGCAGATACAGCTGTAGTGATCAGGTGTCCTCATGAGAATCCTTTCTTATTTACCATGGCACAGTTTTGATTTCATTTATAATGAATTAATGAATCTTTTGAATGACCAGGTGAAAGGTTAAGGAAAACAGATTATATACAGGAGATTCACGCAGTTCTGAGCTTATAGCAGCAACATGGTAAAACCATGCCTTCTCATCATATATGTGTATGGTATTTTTAAGCACACTACCACAGTACATGACCAAAGACATTTGGCATGGTACCTTGGTATATGTATGGTAAGAAACATGGTATTTGTCTAAAAAGTCATAATAATATATCCACAAGTAATAGTACCACAGTGTTTTTGAAGCAGATAATGATGTATGAAATCTAGTCGAATCAAAAGTAGGTTAACTTGGAGCAAAGATTACAAAGCTGTTGTTGTTTACTATGCATGTCGACGTAAAACTGTGTCTATAAAACACTAAAATTAGTCTTAATCTCTCACTTTTTTTTTTTAAGTGAGACAACAACACTGATCTTCATAATAAAAGAGTATATAATAACATAATATATAATAATATAATAACATAATATATAATAAAAGTATGAGTCTACAAAACACTATTAAAATACTTGCTAAATATTTATGAATAAATAAAAAAATTATTTAGACACCAGATATTATTTTTGATATTATTTACTAGTGGGTGCAGGACACTAAAGTTCATTTATGTTAGTGAGGATAGTAAAGTAAAGTAAACTTTGACATATTATACCAAAAAATGAATACAAATTTGGAACCAAAAATTTGATTTGACACTTCTTGATTTGACCATGTTTTGTTGCATTGCTTTCTATCAAAGTCATCTTCAAGACATTATCAAGATATGTTCTGACACATTTAAACCTTGAGTTCTTGTCAAATTGTATTACCATTTTCTAAACTATAGCAAATAAACTGAGATAATGTGAGAATTTTTGAAGGCGTCTGAAAAAATTTAGGTTTGACTGTAATTAATTTGTTATTATCAAGATGAATTTGTTCTGATACAGTGTAACACTGAGTTCTTATCATATTTTATTACCATTTTCTAAACTTCAGCGAATAAACTGTAATAATGTGAAAAAATGTTGAACATTTTGGTTTGACTGTACTGTATATATCAAAAATATATACTAATCTAACATAAACACACAAAAACATCATTTACCTTTTTGAATCTGTCTTCACCTGAAGAAACGAAGATGTGTTTTAGTATTATTTTTTTCCACAGATTCTTCTGTTTCGTCTTAAAATTCAATTCTCAGTTCCAAAGTAAAAAAAAAAGTCCAAAAAGAAGCAGGTGAGAGAAAAACTGTTGGTCGAGGCAGTTGTCCGGATCCCTCTCTCTGAGTGTTTCTCTAAAGCTCTCTGATCCACCTGCGCCTGCATGCAGTGAAGCACATCTGCATGAGTCTCTCTGTATCAGACGTCTGACTGTTTGGATTCACCAGTGTTGCAGATCTCCCTCAAAAAGTGAAAAAAATGTGGGTGGAAATGCGTGAACGGCTGTGAAAATAAACTTCCTTGAGAACAAGAAGTTTACTCGATCGAATCTAGGGACGTGACTCGACCGCAGTTAGTCCAACTAGGTTTAACCCCATTGGACAAAAGCCGCAGAGGGCGGGTCATTCCTGTCACGAAATACAGTATTTAAGCGTGTCCCCATCTTATTACAGTGGACATTGTGGTTTCTTTTTCTCTATCTCTAGAGCTTTGTATTTTGTATATCTGTTGTTGAGATATTTTTGTATTGTTACCCTTGATTTGCAATAAAAAAAAAAAATAATAATAATAAAAAAATCTTATTACAGTGGATAAAATAGGCTATTACATGGATTAAATTACACATATTTTATATTTTCTATAAATTATAGCTATTAGTTCGTTTTATGTTGTCACAATAGCACAACAAAGGATATATTTTAGATGATTTCATTACTTTGGTACGAGCAGGTGTTGTCATTTTTTTAATCACATAGTCTATGATAATACGGTCATTTGAAAAAACAGCAATTTAATTTACTAAGAATAGTTTATTTAATTCAATAGCTATTAGTTGTTTTTGGTTCCTTGATGACATCACCCTCCAAGACGTGACATCATCTGTGGTGGGGAACAAGTGCATAAACATCACTGGTTTTCTGGCAGTGACCATGCTAGCAATTTTGTTGTTATTTTTTTGTTTTGCATTGTAAATTTTTTATTCATAAATCCAAATTTCTCAATATGTTACCTAGATTTGATGTCTTTCTTGCAGGGATTTTGCTAATTGTTAAATCTCTTAGACACATTGATAATGATAAGAATAATACGTTTCTTAAGGCTTTCTTTTCTTACTGATTGAGGTGTCATTGTTGTTGTTATTAATTTTATTTATTTTGTCCTTTCCTTACTTTCCTTTATGTTGTTGTATTTCAATGCAATGCTGTTTCTTGTTGATTTGTTTATAAAAATAAATAAATAAACATCACTGGTATAAACATCACTGGTTTTTTTTTAAAAAATGATTTGTCTTTATTCATGTATTTATTACATGAATTTTTTTCTTTGTTTTTTCCTGTGGGGATCTTTATGGTCTGTCATTTATGTATTTGTTTATTGTCTGATGCATAGGCCCAATAGTAATAAAAAAAACACAAATCTCTCACTCAGTAATTAACTAACTTTAGCTCTTTATTTCCACACTGTTCTACGCCATTTGCTAATTTAATTGTAACTGTGTAAACAATCAGGTTATAACGAATTAAGTTCTTGGTGTTTGAGTGCGGTTTTGGTGCTGAGAAGTAGTTTAAGCAGATTGCCAAATGCTGAATGGCCTAGTTTAGTTAGTTCGTTTTTAAAGCGCTGTTAAATAGCGCCGTCTTGCGTAAAATCAAAAAATGGCATGGGAAAAAATTGAGGTGAGATATTGGGCAAGTTTTCTTGTGCGACCTATGAAATAAAGTGCTACATATAATGTCTGTTTGGTTGAGTTTATGTGCATTATTTATTACGATAAATACTATGGTATAATAAATATGTCAAATGATATTATAAAATACTCGATTCAATGTTGCCCATTTTCTAGAAAAAACAAAAACAAAACTTCAAACAATGTTATCAGCAAAGTGTTCAAGTTAATTAACTTAGGCCTACACTTGGCACAAAACTAAAACAATGGTATAGATGATAAAATGACAACAGAAGGCCAGACTTGATAAGTTGAACTAAACTGATAGCATTGTTTTGCAGCTTGTTTTAGGCCTTATTTTTCATTGTTATTTACTGTAGTTGAATGTCAAAGTGACATCAGCAGCAAGTTGCATAAATATAGCCACTATGTTAAGATTGTTAAGAACTAGTTTGAGCAGCAGTAAGTCTCACTTAACTTTTTGTAACCAAGTTATGACCAATCCGAAAAAAAATAAATAGATGACTAACTTTTTAAAGCAAGTCTAAGCAGTTCATGCAACCGCCACAGTTTTAACTGTCAAATCTGTAAATAAAAAAAAATAAATAAATGCAATTTAGGAAAGATTATGTGACCCTGGACTACAAAACCAGTCATAAGGGTACATTTAAAAAAAAAAAAAAAAAAAAAAACAACAACTGAGATTTATACATCATCTGAGACCTGAATAAATTTGTTAGGATAAGACAATATTTGGCTGAGATACAACTTTTTGAAAATCTGAAATCTGAGGGTGCAAAAAACATAAAAATCAAGATACTGAGGAAATCGCCTTTAAAGTTGTCCAAAGGAAATTTTTTTAGCAATGCATATTACTAATCAACAAGTAAGTTTTGATGTATTTATAGTAGGAAATTTACTAAATGTCTTCATGGAACATGGTCCTTACTTTAATATCCTAATTATTTTTGGCATAAAAGCAAAAATCAATCATTTCAACACACATAATGTATTGCTACAAATTGCCTATTGCTACAAATATATCCATGCTACTTAAGACTGGTTTTGTGGTCCAGGGTCACATATAATATAAATTCACACACTCAATTCTCTCTTTTTTTTAATGAGATGGAGATCCTGAAAATAGTGTGTTTTGCTTTTGTAACTCGTTGAGAGAGTAGTTTCATGACAGCAACATGACCAAGATTTTTATGCTTTACCCTTTATGGACAAAAAGCACACAACCGTTCCAATTTTTTAAGTAATAAAAAATTTATCAATCCATTAATTCTCATCACTTCTGTGCCATTGGCTACACTGAGTGTCCCTTTTTAAACAAGGGGGAAAACAAACCTGCATGAAAAATGTGCCAGGTTTATTTGTTTTGGTTCTTAAATATTAATAAATACTCACCGAGCACAGCTACTGAACCTGCGGGAGGAGTGTTGAGTAGAGACATGTATGGGGAAAATGCAGAAAGTGCTTTTTTTGAAATATTAATGCAAATGGAATTTCCCCACACCAGAGCACTTTTGGGGCAAAACAACTTTGTAACAGAAAAAAACGTCAGTGTAAAACAGCTTTGTGGCTAAGAAAGTTTTGTTTTTTTATACAGAAAGTGTGAACAGATGGAGGAAATGGATGGAGTAAGATAATACAACAAACTAAACTGTAATGTGTCTTCAACTGTTTTCTCTAAATCATCCAAACTCATGTGGAAAAGTTGAAGAAACCCATTTTTTTATTAAATGAGATCCACATTTACAATGTGCAACCCTTCACCACATAACTTTTGAGGTCAAAAGTTTGCAGAATCTGCAAAATGTTAATTATTTTAGCAAAATAAGATATAACATTTTTTTTCCGTTCAAAAGTTTACACCCCTTGCTTTTAATGCATTGTGTTTCCTTCTGAAGCATCAGTGAGCATTTGAACCTTCTGTAATAGTTGCATATGAGTCCCTTAGTTGTCCTTAGTGTGAAAAGTTGGAAAGTTACTAGTAAATACACACAAAAATGCTGAAAAACCAAAGAATTTGTGAGACCTGAAGGATTTTTCTAAAGAACAGTGGCCAGTTTAACTGTTTAACTAACAAACAAGGGACTCATGAACAACTACTACTATAATAATAATAATAAAAACAGCTGTGGATCATTCAGGTAACAACACAGTATTAATAAACAAGTGTATGTAAACTTTTTTTTTAATGTAAATTAAACTATTATTTGCTCTTGTGGACTATATGCAAACATCTTTATGTGAAATATCTCATCCGGGTCAACATTAAATAAAATAACATGCATTTTGTAAGATCCCTCTTATTTTGGTAAAATAATTAACATTTTGCAGATTCGGAAAGGTGTATGTAAACTTTTGACCTCAACTGTATAAAAATGATTGCCTCAACATTAAAAAAAAAAAAAAAAAATGCTGTCACATGGTTATTTTTTCTTATTTTGCTGTTTGGAAACAAAGTCAACTTACCTTGTAGCTCGTTTTACCCTAAAGTCTTCCCTATATCTTTTTTAAAGATAAAAAACAGGTAATTTGAATGAGAGGAAAGAGAGGCAGGGAGGAAAACAAACATTTTAAAAAGTAAAAATGTTTTCTTTCTTAAATTTTTGTTTGTTTGTTTTTTAGAAAAATGTATAATTTCTCAATGTTTTCACAGTATGGCACTAGGGAGAGCCTGTGTGATTGTACAATCATTTAAGAAAGTGATCTTCATTCTAAATAGCTATTCATTTGCATTTAACTGTATTTTGATCACGTTTATGCATGCTGAGCATGTCACTGAAGCGCTTTGTAGCGCTGAAGTCAATTACTAAAACAAGACATAATACAAGAAAGAATATCAATGAGGGTGAGATGAGACACGTTTTTCCAGATCCTTTGAACTGGCTGAATATATCAACTTTCACAACTGCATACATAAGCGATAGTCTAATGTACAGTAGCAGGCCATTACCGCAATGTTATTTGCTGTATTTTGCGTAACAAAATGCAGGCCTACATTACCTGTCAGGCCATCCAAAATGTAGATGAGTTTTTTTTTTTTTTTTCATCAGAACAGATGAAGAATTTTGGCTTTGCATCACCAAAGTATCCTCTGTAGTGAATGGGTGCCACCAGAATGAGAGTCCAAACAGCTGATTAAAAACATAATAATCCACAAGTAATCCACATGGCTACAGTCCATCAGTTAATGTCTTGTGAAGTGAAAAGCTGTGTGTTTGTAATAAACGAACCAAACATTACAATATTTTGTACTACAAACCATTGCTTTCTCCAGGGAAAAAGTTATTTAGTCTGAATCAGGAGAGAAATATGCACAAATCAAGCACTATTTACAAACGGAAACGGTTCAAAAGGGTTACACATTATTAATTGATAAGACTTTAATTCATGGACTCGTGTTGTCGATTACTTGAGTATTGATGTTTTTATCAGCTGGATTTTCATTCTGACGGCACCCATTCACTTTAGAGGATCCACTGGTGAGCAGATGGAGTGCTAAATCTCTCCAAATCTGTTCTGATGAAGAAACAAACTTTTGGATGGCCTGAGGGCGAGTGAATTTTCAGCACATTTTCATTTTCGGGTGAACTATTTCTTTTAATTTCTTTCTAATGTTTTCTACGCCACAAAATGGTGAGTGAATGCACAAATGCATGGGAGTTCCAGAGGAATAGATGGAAGGGTGAACAATGAAAGAAATAAATGCACTTGTGATAGAGGCTTTAAAGTGCCTTTTTCAGAGTGGCCTAAAAATACTGTCCATTTTCATACATGGTTAACTGGGAGTAATACAGGAACTGCTATTCTTAGATTGTGCGTCATTACTACTGTTGTCATCTTAAAATGGACCAAGTTAAAGGTTTGAACCAGTGAAGAATCCACATAAAAAGTAGAACAAAAGACAACATGTCCGACAAAGACAAGATTGATAAAAATGCAATATGAGCAGGTAGTGGATTTGTTCATTTATTTCTTTATATTGGAGCCCAGCATTATGTAAATCCGCTACAGCTTGGTCAACAAGGCCAAAGACACACAGTAAAGGCAGTTTGCTGTTTTTCAAACCCGTAATGACAATCACATCTTGATGCTTTCGTTCTAAACCTAGAACTGGGAACCAAATTGGTTAATTCATGTAAGTGGTAATGATATCCAGGTGTGGGATTCATTTCCTGTTGTTCGCTTCTACATTTTGTTTAGTTGTTTTTTCTTTTTCTTTTTTTGAAGTCTTTGATCAAGGAATGCATGTTTTCAACTATGCTGCCACACTCTGCTGTAACATTTTGTATTTCCTCTACAAGCTATAAAAATCTAGGTAAATAATAAAAAAGGAATCTCTGTAAAAAATGAGAAGAAGAAAAAAGAAAAGAAAGGAAAAATTAAGAGAAAACCATCCCATAGGTCAGCTCCATTGTCATTTGCATTGAAACATGCAAGGGGGTGTACAGTATTTCCTTCTCGTCACATCCCCAGGCTGTCTTACAGATTGCCTGAGCTAAAAGAGCTTTAAGGACCTTTGGAAGCTCTGCCGGAATCTTATTCGGGTTTGACTGGCCATATTATGCAGCTCCTGTAAAACAATTAAAGGGATAGTTCGCCCAAAAATTCTGTCATTAATTACTCACTCTGCTGTCATTCCAAACCTGTAAAACCTTCATTCATCTTTAAAACACAAATTAAGATATTTTTGATGAAATCTGAGAGATTTCTGACCCTGCATAGACAGCAATGCAACTACCACCCCAAGGCCCAGAAAGGTAATCAATAAAATGTGACATTAGTGGTTCAACCGTAGTATTATGAGGCCACAAGAAAACTTTTTGTCTGCAAAAAAAATAAAAATAAAAAATAACCGTTGCTGTTTATGCAGGGTTAAAAAGCCTTCGGATTTCATTAAAAAAAAAAAAAACATCTTACAGATTTGGAACGACATGAGGGTGAGTAATTAATGACTGAATTTTCATTTTTGGGTGAACTATCTCTTTAAGACCCTTTCTCACCTGTTGCTGGAAAAAAAATCTTTTGAATATTGTTTTTTAGATATTACAGTATTGTTATCAGACCTTGAATGTGGTCAACGTAATAAAAAAAAATGTGGTGTGACTCATGGAAACGTAACAGTTGAACTGGACTACCTAAAAAAATAAAAAATAAAATAACATTTAATGTTTCTTGCTTGTTTTTAGGTATTTCCTAATATCTGGTTAGATTTTTTATATCTAGTAATAATTAATACATCTAAACACCAGTCTTCCAAAGGCCCTTCCTCAGCTTCTATGAGCTGGACAATTCAACAACAATTCTATGACCCTCTATTCAATGGATTAGAATACCAGTTTAGTACTTACTTCCTACAGTGCAGTATATACTGTATACAGTACTACTTCTTTCACTGAATTTGCATTATTTTACAAATGTGTAGTTGTTGTTACATGAGAAGTTTTACATTTTGAGGGGATTTCAGACAATATTCACCTCTAAATTATTCAATTATTTCAATATAAAGTAATACAAATATTAAAAAGAATATTTTATTTTTGCAGATTGTATTCCCCCCAAAAGCTTTTTGCATTTCCCATTCATTTCCGTTGGTGGAGATCATAAATGTGACCCTGAACCACAAAACCAGTCTTCAACAAGTGTAGCAAGGGTATATTTGTACCATAAATATATCAAAACTTAATTTTTGATTAGTAATATGCATTGCTAAGAACTTTATTTGGACAATTTTAAAGGCGATTTTTTGCACCTTAAGATTCCACATTTTTAAAAAGCTGTCTCTCTCCAAATAAAACCATACATCAATGGAAAACTTATTTTATTCAGCTTTCAGATGTATTCATCTAAAAAAATTGATTGGTTTTGTGGTCCTGGGTCACAAATGTGATTTTTCATTTAATGTTTTTTTCTAATCATGTCCACATTTATTTCTTTATATAGTAAGTGCCATACAAGTTCTGTACCATTCTGAAGAAGTAAACATTTTTAATATTTCAAAACATACTTTTTTATTTTGCCTAAAATAACCAAGGACCACATTAGGGTTCATCCAGTTTTAGATAAAAATAGACTTTTAATGTTAACATTTTTTATGCTAAAAGTTACTGCTAACAATAATGCTGAAAAAAGAAAAGGTATGGTATTCAATGCAGTGTTCTCTGGCATATGTTGTAGTGCCTTTTAATGCATACTGAAAATTTGCATACTGTACTGTATACAAATATATACTGCAGTAAGTAGCATGCTAGTATGCTGTAATCTCTGCCTGTCTGGTAACGTTTTTCTTCCTACTCAGTCCTCCTTATTTAGTTCCATTGAATTCTGTGTCTCCAAACTATATCTCTCTATATAAATCGGTTCCACCCCCTGCAGTCTGAATCCAGTTCATACTATACAAGGGCTTTACAAAAAAGCTAACTTTAAACAGCCATACAATGGCTAAACATAAACCATATCTCTACCATGATGTGTTAATTCATTACATTTTATTTCAGTGTGTTGAAGTTGTCATTCTTGTTAACGTTTTAGTACTAAAAGTATATTTAGCAGTGTTAGTGGATGACAGAGGTGTGTAGGAGTGTGTGTGTGTAGGTTTAGAGTATGGTTTCGAGTGTGTGAGAGCGTGCTAGCCGCTATCGGAGGAAGTGTGTGGTGCGGTAGAGGGTGATCTCCGCCGGTGCACGGATGACGCCCAAGAGCGTTCGGAGGTCTGCGAGGAGGGTCGTGTGAGGGTGAATCCGCGCTGGGTCAGCCCGTCCAGCAGGTGGTGCTGTTGCTGCTGTATGGCTTGTGAGAGCAGGCCAGGCAGAGCCTGCAGACTGCTGTTTATGGAGTCCAGTTTTGCCTCTAGGTGACCAATCCGCTTTTCCAGCTCCTCACTGCGTTCCTGCAGCTCTGAGACCAGGTCGTACATCACATTCTGTGTCTGAAGAAGTGATAATCACAATTAGTACACATAAAAATGCATGACTCACACATACAAATACCCTGACTGCAAAAAAAATTAACATATTAAAGGAATAGTTCACTCAAAAATGAAAGTCTGTCATTAATTACTCACCCTCATGTCATTCCAAACCTGTAAGACCTTCGTTTATCTTTGGAACACAAATTAAGATATTTTTGTTGAAACCCGAGAGCTTTCTGACCCTGCATAGACGGCAACACAACTGACACGTTCAAGGCCCAGAAAGGTAGTAAGGACATAGATAAAACAGTCTATGTGACATAAGTAATTTTATGAAGCTACAGGAGTACTTTTTGTGCACAAAGAAAACAAAAATAAAAACTTTATTTAACAATTTCTTCTCTTCCGTGAATGTACGTCAAAGACTGACACAGAAAAGAAGAAATTGTTGAATTAAGTTGTTATTTTTGTTTTCTTTGCGCACAAAAAGTGTTCTTAATGTCACATGGTCTATTTTATCGATGTCCTTACTGCTTTTCTGGCCTTTGAATGTGGTAGTTGCGTTGCTGTCTATGCAGGGTCAGAAAGCTCTTGGATTTCATCAAATTTCATCTTAAATTGTGTTCTGAAGAGGAATAAAGGTGAATAATGACAGAATTTAAATTTTTGGGTGAACTGTCCCTTTAAAATTTCAACATAAAATATTTACGAACAGCAAAAATAGATCCCGCGCACTACAAAATATGCAAGAAGTATCAAAGATATTTCTTAACGTTTCAGTTGCATGACCTTCATCAGGTATCTTCAAACATTTCAATTACAAACCACATTTAAAAAGACATTTAAGAAAGACAACATAACTAATCACTGCAGAGGAACACTGATTAGTAACAAACCTCAATGTGTACATCATCACACACACACACACACACACACACCAACTCAAATGCATCACATTGAATAATGCTTCGTCATTCATACTCATAGGTGATAACGTTTGTAGGGTAAAGATCCAAAAGATCCAATATCACACAAGCGTAAAGTAGAAACATCATGGTTAAAGGTCATTAAAGCAACACTCCACTTTTTTTGAAAATAGTTTCCAACTCCCCTAGAGTTAAACAGATGAGTTTTACTGTTTTTGAATCAATTCATCCAATCTTCCGTTAGCACTTTTAGGATAGCTTAGCATAAATCATTGAATCTGATTAGACCATTAGCATCTTGTTCAAAAATCGTTTCAATATTTGTCCTATTTAAACTTGACTCCACTGTAGTTACATCGTGTACAAAGACCAACAGAAAATGAAAAGTTGCGACTTTCCAGGCTGATATGGATAGGAACTATACTCTTATTCTGGCGCAATAATCAGGGAACTTTGCTGCTGTACCATGGGTGCAGCAGGCGCAATGATATTACACAGCGCCTGAATATAGTCCCCAGCTAGGCAACTTCCAGTGTGACCAGCACTAAGCCATTAAGGTAATAGTAAAACAGCTGGGGACTATATTCAGGCGCAGCGTAATATCATTGCGGCTGATGCATCCATGGTACGGCAGCAAAGTTCCTTGATTATTACGCCGGAATGAAAGTATAGTTCCTATCCATATCAGCTTGGAAAATCGGATCTTTTCATTTTCTGTCGGTCTTTGTACACGATCTTCTACAGAAGAGTTTTAAATATCGAAAATCTTTGGTCATTTTTGAACGAGATGCTAATGGTCTAATCTGATTCAGTGATTTATGCTAAGCTATGCTAAAAGTGCTACCGGCAGACCTGGATTCAAAAACGATAAAACTCATCTGTTTAACTCTAGGTGAGTTGGAAAATGAGCCTATTTTCAAAAAAAAGTGTTGAGTTCCTTTAACGTTTCTACTTTACGCTTCTGTGGTATTGAAGGGGTTAATATGCCACCTAGAGGGGGCGATATAAAATTGCTTTTGCAGCGACGGGAGTTATTTTGGACCTTTACCCTACAAAGGTTATCACCTATGGGTATGAATGATGAAGCATTATTCAATGTGATGCTGTAATGCATTTGAGTTTGTGTCTATATGTACGTTATTTATTTTTTTCTGATGCTGTACCTATTGAGGGTTGTTACTAATCAATATTCTCTACAGTGATCGGTTATGTTGTCTTTCTTAAATATCTTTTTAAATGTGGTTTGTAATTGATATGTCTGAGATACCTGATGAAAGTCATGTGACCGAAACGTTGTTAATAAATATCTTTGATACTTTTTTGCATATTTTTGTAGTGTGCGTGATCTGTTTTTGCTGTACATTTTTGACCTCTTGTGGTTCATACGTACCTACAGACTGCCGTCAGGTTTGCGAAGATTAATTGTTAATTTAACATAAAATAAAATAATAAAAATAAAAATATAAAATAAATATTTAAAATATTACAAACGTAAAGACACAAAATGCATCTTTACACAAATACATTGTCAAATAACAAATTTAAATAAAATTCCCATTGTTTATACTGGTCCGGACACCACTTGCTGAATAATATGAAGGAAGCAAGTCATGCTGCATACTGTATACTATTTCACATACTCTTTTAGTTAATTTAGGCAACATAGTCCAGTTTACCTGAATTTACCCTAAATACAATTCAGTAAGTACATATAACCACACAAAGACTACCATGCAAAAGTTTAGGTTGGTCAAGATTTTTAAATGTTTTAATAGTTTCTCACCTAGGCTGCATTTATTTGATCAAACACAGTTGTCCTCGTAAATTTACATACCCCATGCAGAACATGCTAAATGTTAAAACTTTTACCAAAATAAGAGATATTATGAAAACTGTATGTTATTTTATATTTAACACGGTCCTGAATAACCTATTTAACATAACATATGTTTATATATACTCCACAAGAATTTATATAAATAACCCTGTTCAAAAGTTTACATGCCCTTGAAACTTAATACTGTGTGTCGTTTTCTGGATGATCCACGACTATTTGTGGACTATATGTGAACGTCTTTTATTTGAAATATCTTATTCAGGTCAGATAAAAATGAAAAATAACATGCATTTTGCATGATCCCTCTTATTTTGCTAAAATAATTAACATTTTGCACATTCTGAAAGGTGTATGTAAACTTTTGACTTCAACTGTACAGTAAAAAATACAGTAATACTGTGAAATATTATTACATTTTAAAATAACTGTTCTCTACTTGAAAATACTGTAAAATGTAATTTATTCCTGAGGTGCAAAGCTGATTTTTTCAGCATCATTGCTTCAATGGTCACATGATCCTTCAGAAATCATTCTGATCTGCTGATTTGCTGCTCAAGAACCATTATTTTTAATTCTTTTACATTCCCCTGTGATCAGTTTAATGCATCCAAGCTGAATAAAATAATTAATTTCTTAAAAAACACAATCCAAAACAAACAAAATCTAAAATCCATCTATTCCATAGAATAAGCACACAGTCCTTAAAAATGAATGACCATACTACAAAACAACCAGCATGTCACTACAGATCTACTACTAAACACTGTACGCACCTTTGCTAAATCCACCAGCGTGTTCGCTTGATCATTCAGCTTCCTTTGCTCCATCTTCACACTTCGCAGTCTGGGAAAAAAAAAAGAAGCCAGGGAGCAGGTGGACAGACAAAGAAAAAGAGATGGGCCGCAAGGAAAGAAGACACACAGATATACAAGGGAGGCAGGAGTTTATAGAGGAAGGAAGTGCAGGAGGTTGTGATGGGGTGTCAATGAAAAGAGCAGGGAAATTAGCAGGGAAAAGAGGAAGAAACAGAGTTTGATAATTAGGCTGAAGTCTATCAGGTATAAAGTGTCACATTATGAATGTTCTTCCATTAAATGATGTGCCCACATGCAAACATTTACATTCCAGTTTGGTCCAGTCAGACATGCAAACTTATTCAGCCACAGGAAGTGAAATAAAAAGAAGGGGTTGAAAAGAACAACGATTGAGGCATTGTCCTAAAACTCCATAAGCATATGGATATGGATTTTATAATACTACTTCAAAGTCAAGAAACTGTGCTGCAGATTTTTTTTTTAGATGGGCATCTGATGCACAGAGAAACTCTCAACAAAATGTAATGGACTGTAATGAAATGCAGTTAGACATAATGAAGTAAACAAAGCATACTGTTAAAAACGATAAAGAGGTTTTTAGTTTGAGAACTTGAGAACTTGATGATTTGAATTTTGTTCTCTTGAGATGTTATTATGTTGTTGTACAGTTTTAAATGTAAAATATTTTATTTTAAATTTATATGTACACACTACCAGTCAAAAGTTTGGACACACCCTCTCATTTAATGTTTTTTAAAGAACTTTCTTATGCTTATCAAGGCTGTTTTCACTTGATCAAAAAATATAATATTGTGAAATATTATTACAATGTAAATCAATGTTTTTCTATATTAATATACATTAAAATGTAATTTATATCTGTAATTAAAGTTGAATTTTCAGAATCATTACTCCAGTCTTCAGTGTCACATGATCCTTCAAAAAATCATTCTAATATGCTGATTTATTATCAGTGCTGGAAACGGTTGCGCTGCTTAATATTTTTTTTTGGAACCTGAGATACTTTTTTCATTTTTTGATCAATAAAAGGTTAAAAAAGAACATTTCAAAATAGAAAGGTTTTCTAACAATATACACTACTGTTCAAAAGTTTGGGGTCAGTAAATTTTAATTCTTTCTTTTTTTGAAAGAAATTAATACTTTTATTCACCAAAGATGTGTTAAATTAATAAAAAGTGATAGAGCATAGATTTACATTGTTAGAAAAGACTTATATTTTGAATAAATGCAGTTCTTTTTAACTTAAATACAAATTATGAATGCCATTTGCATGTGTAATAGGCTAGAATGTACTCTCAAAATATTATAACTTTAATCTCGTAATTGCTACAAAATAATTCTCTTAATTAAAAATATTTATAAATAAATACTTAATAAAAAATATTTTTCTCTAAACACTTTATATTCATAACGACTTCATTCTCATAATTTTAATTTTATTTTCAAAACACTTTGACTTTATTCTCATAATTTTAATTTTATTCTCGAAACACTTTGACTTTATTCTCGTAATTTCAACTTTATTCTTGAAACATTTAGACTTTATTCTCATAATTTTTAAAATATTTTTTTAATATTTCGAGTTTATTCTCGAAACACTTCGACTTTATTCTCGTAATTTCGATTTAATCACTTCAACTTTATTCTCGAAACATTTAAACTTTATTTGTCATAATTTAGATTTTATTCTCAAAATATTTCAACTTTATTCTTGTAATTTTGGCTTTATTCTTGTAATTTCTACTTTATTCTCAAAATATTTAGACTTTATTCTCATAATATTTCCAGTTTGGTATCGTAATTTCAATTTTATTCATAGATATTACAACTTTAATCTCATAATTTGAGTTCTTTTTTTTTTTTTTTTAAGTGGCACTAAAATGGCGTTGTAATTTAGCAAGGAAGCTTTAAATTGATTCTACTCAGCTGCTTTCAACATAACAATAATCAGAATAAATGTTTTTTGAGCAGCAAATCAGAATATTAGAATGATTTCTGAAGGATCATGTGACTGGAGCAATGATGCTAAAAATTCAGTTTTGAAATCACAGGAATAAATAACATTTTAAAATATATTCAAATAGAAAACAGTTATTTTAAATAGTAAAATATTTCACAATTTTACTGTTTTTGCTGTACTTTGGATCAAATAAATGCAGAAGAGATTTCTTAAAATCTAAAAATTTTAAAAACTTTTGACTGGTAGTGTATATATTCTTTTCTTTACATGCTTGTGGTCCAAATTCAATTTTGGATTTATATTGTCAAACAAAACCTGAAAATCAAGTAAGCTTATGTTAATACAGACTTCAACTTAATTGTAAATCATAAACCATAAACTTCAATTTGCTATTTTAAAAACCCATTCGATTTTTTTGCAGCTGGCAGACAGGCCTACACATTGACGTCATGACTTAACAGCTTTATTGTAGCTAGAACGGTGCAAAAACAAATACCACCTTTGTCAACAGTGTGACGGCAGACATTTAAACTCAATAGGATGTGGTAGAAAACATTCATTATATCGTGTCAGACTGGAGTCGGTGCAACGTGGAAACAGATGAACTGATAAAGATACAGAATGGGGTGGGGACACACGGTTTGTGCTCCATGGTAATGACAGATGTGCTAGCAGTGATGCATTAGCATTAACCTGATTTCAGTGCCTAATGAAAGCTAACACCAGAAACTCTCTAGATACACATAGCTGGGCTTTCCTCTATAGGAAAGCACGAACAAAACCCGGAAAAGAAAGGGGAGATGGCGAGGAGAGTTTTCTAAGTGCAGAACAAGAAAAACGGTTGTCAATAAAACTCACATGTAGAATATAAACGTAACATGATGACTTTTCGTGTCTTATTCAAAAGTACTGTAAATGTCTTCAGAGTTATCCAAGCAACCTAAACCAACCCCAACCATCCATTTGCTTCAAACTGTCCCCCATCGAAAAACAAAAAAAACTAAAAGTGTGACAAACTCAAGTGTGCAAGCTTTATGGAAAATAAAAGGTGGACACTTCGCACTTTTTCACATGTGCTTGAACTCTCAATTTTGGGAGGGCCAAAATTGGTCTGTTTGTTTCTGTACCCAGACCTCCATAGTTCCCTGCACTCCAGATGCAGTTGTTACCTTCTCCGCAACACAGGCCGATTTGCTGACTTTATGAAGCATTTCATGTGCAGATATTTATAGAATTTTATGATTGTATGCATTAGGCAAGGGAATGTTTATGTGGTCTCGTAAAAGTGAAGGCCAAATACATTATAAATGAATTGTTGTGCTCAGCAGTTGCGCTTTCACTTTGACTGTGTGCCAGACAGAGGCAGGACTGGCGATTCACATCAGAGAACCTATAACATGGGCAGAAAATGTTACTGCACTTAAAGAATTCGTTCAGCCAAAAAATACAATTCTGTTCAGCATTTGATCAGCCTTATGTCGTTCCAAACCTGCATGAGAAAATTTTGTATAATGCACCTGTCACTTTTTTTCATGCGATACACAAGCTACTACTGTGTTTATTAATTCATTCAAATTAATTAAATAATTGAATTAAATTCAACTGAGGTATAATAAACAACAAAAGCATTCTTTGATCCATTTTGTTTGTGTACATAAATTTAGGTACATGTATATTTTTAACAAATTATATAAATAATGTAAATATAATTTTTATGAAGATAAATGCAGATATTTGGTATTATATGTGTAATTAGTATTATTAGTATTATTAATTGTAATAATATAAATTATTAATTAATTTACATTTTAACCTGAACTGAGGTATTTTTTTGGTTTGTTTATGAAGGTAAATGTAGATATTTAGTATTATGTGTGTAATTAGTATTATAGTTATTCAGTAATAATAAATAAATAATTTAAATTCAAGTTTATTTCAGTAATACAAATTATTAATTCATTTAAATTTTAACCTGAACTGAGGTATAATAACCACAACAAAAGTATTATTTGGGTCATTTTGTTCGTGAACATAAATTCAGCTACTATTACATGTATATTTATTAAGAAATTGTTTAAATAATATAAATGAATAATTTGAGGTATAATGATCACAGAGTATGTTTTGTGTGTTTATGAAGATAAATGTATTTAGTATTATATGTGTAATCAGTATTATATTTATTCATTAATAATAAATGATTCAAATTAATTGTAATAATATAAACGATTAATTAATTTATATTTGAACCTGAATGGAGGTATAATAATCACTCTTTTGAGTATTTTTTTGGTTTATGAAAATAAATGTAGATATTTAGTATTATATGTGTAATTAGTATTAGTATTTATACAATAATTACAGATTCAAATTTATTTTTATAATATAAATGATGAATTAACTTAGATTTTAACCTGAACTGAGGTATAATAAACACAACAAAATTATTCTTTGGTTCATTTTATTTGTGTTTATTTGTATTATTATATTTATTCATTAATAGTAAATTATTCATATTTATTAATATAAATTATTAATTAATTTAGATTTTAACCTAAACCTTTTTTTTACCTTTGAAGTGAGATAAAATAATCACCCTTTTGAGTATTTTTCAGTTTGTTTATGAAGATAAATGTAGATATTTAGCATTATATGTGTAATTAGTACTATTTTTATTTACCTGAGCTAAGATATAATAATAACTCTTGAGTATTTTATGGTTTGTTTACACCGATAAATGTATATATTTAATATTATGTGTGTAATTAGCATTATATTTATTCATTAATAATAAATTTTTCAAATTTAAATAATATAAATTATTATTAGTTTAGATTTACTGATTAGATTTACTAAGCTGTACTGAGTTATAATAAACATCCAAATTACTCTTTGCTTCATTTTGTTTGTGAAAATAAATGTAGCTATATGTATGTATATTTATTAATAAATTGTTTATATAATATGAAGTAAGTATTAGTTTTAACCCGAATAACCGGTATAATAATCACTCTTTTGAGTATTTTTGAGAATATTTTTTTATTATCAAGATAAATGTAGATAGTATTATATGTGTAATCAGTATTATATTTATTAATCAACAATAAATTATTATTATTTATTTTAACAATATAAATTATTTTTCATAAATATAGCTAGTGTTATATTTCATGATATATTTACATACTTATAATGATATATATTATTGCAATTTATTTAAATTATCAGTCAGATTTCAATTCAATTCAATTCAATTCAACAAAGCAGACATTGGTATTTTTCTCATGAACTCTTACGTTATTAAAAAACATTGTTGCACATAAGAAAAGACATCATATGCATTTGGAACAACATGATGGTAAGTGACTGACAGAATTACATTTTTTGGGGTGAACCGTCCCTTTTAAAAGCAAACCAACCAAGTAAAGGGAAACGAGTACCAAATGCTGAAGCTTGCGTCTAAACTTCTAATGCAGTCTTATAACATTCACATTTAGTAATTCTGCAAATGTACCTTCATGAGAATGATTTGCAACAGATTTGTGTTTGCAAGAAAACACTGCAGACCAGCAGACTAGACTCAAGGGATGAAAATGCAGTGCGAGGTTCTGTGGAAATCTGGTACAGGCTCGATGAATGAATTCCGGACATTGTGGGATCTGATAAATTTGAAGCTGAGAAGATGTGAAAAACCTTTCCCTCCAAAGCACCTTAACAGGTTGGTAAACCCATGTAAATGCAATTCATTCGAATGGATTTCAATGCTAAATAAAAATGATGCCCAGCTTCAAATGTTTTCAATGTTCGTCATGTTGGTTGATATTGCTGAGTAAGACTTATAAAAATGAAAAAGGGTTCCAATGGTAAGGAAAAAGAGAAGACTTGACTTACTTCTGAGCTCTGCAGTGATTTAAGGCAAAACAAATGGAACACAGAACACATTTTTTTAAAAACCTCAAAAGCACACCACACCAAAAAAATTTCACACTTTTATGACTGAAAATAAAAACCTGTCATTTGATTTGCATCGCCAGGCCATTTAGCCTGTTGCTTCAATTTTTCATAATATTTCCATAAATGCTGAACAATATCTAATCTCTCATCCAAGTTACTGTCTACACTAGGGGCGAAACAATACAAATATTTTATTATGCTCCATACAAGGCATGTAGCCTTCAAGTACATCTCAATTAATTAAACAATTAATTCCTCCAGTAAACAGTCAGCAATAATTAACAAAAACATAATTAACAGCAGTGAGTGGGTTCTCTCTCTCTCTCTCTCTCTCTCTCTCTATATATATATATATATATATATTTTTTTTTTTTTTCCCAATATTATTGTTTGATTGATATTAAAATGATAATAGGCAGTGGCATGCTGCATTTACACTTTGAATTCCAATGCACTGGTCTGATATTGTAAGAAAAAAGTTATTTATTTATTGATTTTATTATTTATTTATTTCTTTACAAGACAATCCTACTGAGTTTACATAAACATTTCACCACATTACTTTGGTCATGTATGCACACAATTATGCCGTTAGTATGATATATTTACTTTATACTGGGCCATTCTACAAAATGGTTCAAAGTCTTGAAAAAAAAAAGTGTGAATTTTGTATGTATGCAAATTGTATAATATCCAAGGTACACATTTCTAGTAATTATGCAGTTAATTCTCATACTGTATTTTCAGAAAGTTTTGGAATTTTTGTCCTCTCCCAAAATTTGTCACTACTGAAACACAATAATATATAATTTAAAGTCCCCATGAAATCAAAGTTAAAGTTTTTAGCTTTCGGTATGTATATGTTAGCCTTAAGTTTATCTATAAGCTAGTGTGCTCCAAAACAACAACAAAATTCGCTTTTACAAGATATGAGCATTCAAAACTTACAGTCTCATCACTTCCACCAATATGAATCAACAATTTTGATGACATCACACTGCACTTCAGCTTCTCATCAAACCTTCTGTCCAATCAAATGCTCTCTAGAATCTGTAGCGTCCCGCCTCCTACACTATAAATACCTGCTGAAGCTGCGGCTGAGATCGTCACTTATTCACAGAGTTAGTACTTTCTGTATGGTCATATGTATTAAGCTACACAGCCTCAGCATGATTATGAACACTATTTTGTTTTAGTAAGTGTTTCATATTGAATCTAGGGGGTAATCTATTAGACTGTGGCTGTCAAATGCGGCTTTACCGAGCTCAACGGCTCTGGCCCACACAGATATAAATGGAACGCTATTGGCTATTTTAAAAAGTGGGGGGGGGGGGCTGCTCGAAATGGCTCGCCCTGTTTTCCTGTTTCAGTTGAAATTACATCACCACATTGAATAATGTTTCATGTTTCAAGGCACTTCAGTGGACATTTAATAAGAAGGATTATATATAGACCTATTAAAAATTTATAACATCTAACTTGTGAATATATTTTTTGCTATTTTATTAAAAATTTTCACAGGTAATTCCATAACAATTACAGTTTTATCAATATTTCAAGTGTGATTTATGTGGACACAATATAACCACTGAAGCAGTGTTAAAAATAACACTGAAGCGGTGCTGAAGTTAACGAGATAATTAGGCAAATAACGAAGTGATGATTGAACATTATTATAGACACCTGATGTTAACAAGCAGAATCACCAAAGGACAAAATCTACATTTTTAAGCATCCATTATAGTGGCCAGTGTTTGCATTAGTTGGGATCTTGACCGTTGTATCTTTAATATTAGATTTTGTTTGACTGCTGTATCTACGTTAAAACAGCCAGACAAGCCTAGAGGCGGTCATGATTATGTTTTAACAATCATTATTTCACCTAGAGTCTACTCTCTGAGTTATTTTTCCTTTACTTATTATAACAGCCTTGTAAGCCAGCAGCAAAAATGGAAAGGTTTCTTTCAAGCAGTTCTGATAAAAAAAATAAAAAAGCTTTTTGTTTAGGGTTTTACAATGTTGCCTGCAATTTCAAATGTGCAAGCCCTTTGAAGTCTAATTAGCTGTCAGTGTTTTATTGTCTATCAGCTGTAAAAAATCGGTCTGAAAGTGATCCCAACGATATCGCTGCCCTGTATCGTTATAATTGTGGTGTGAACTCCTCTATTCTCTTTAATTTGAAACGATTTTTAGAACGTTATCTTTATAGTTATAGTTATCGTTCTTGGTGTGAACGGGTCTTTACAGTCTTTCCCGTGTCTGAGCTCATTATATGCAAGGTTCACATGAAGACGCATGAATATTTCCTTATTATAAATGTAGGGGGGTATTTAAAATAGTCTGTCAATGGACTAAAACTGTAGTGGACTGTAATGGACTGTTTCTGTAGTGACATGAAAATGCAGGACACATTTACACATTTAAGTTTCATGATTTACAAAGAAAATATTAAATAAATATATGCTTTTTTAAAAACAGCAATGGAATAAAATGCAAAAATTATTTCAAATATCATTTTCAACTTGAAATTTAGGCGTTACGGTTCGGGACAGTCACCTGCCAAGTGAAAGTACCCAATAAATTATGATTTTATATAAATTAAATTTACTGATATTTTAAATATTATTCTGTTCAAGTTTCAACAGGTAATAGAAGGATCTTAGCAAACATGTAAGATATGAATACTTAAATGCGTTTTTTTTGGTTGTGGGACAGCAGTTTGCACCAGTTCTGTAGAAAGGCCCTCCTATCCTTAACTTCTTTTGTTTTTAGCATCATCAGCATCAAGCCCATGATCTGACAGGTAAACCTCTCAAGATCTTAAAACGTCGTGGCAATAAATAAAGAAGGAAATACGAAGTCGAGTCTATTCAGCCTAAAAGGTTCGATTCCGTTTCCAAAACTCCATATAAAAAAACCTTTATGTGAGTAGATTCCCTAAATTGGAAAGCAAGAACTTGAACTTAATCCAGTTTTAAGCGCCATAAAATTTAGATTTATACCTCGTCTCATATAAAATACAAATGCAGACAGCACACATATAGCAAAAGGAAGAT
The DNA here is from genome assembly GCA_033026305.1 of Cirrhinus molitorella. Taxonomy (NCBI): domain Eukaryota; kingdom Metazoa; phylum Chordata; class Actinopteri; order Cypriniformes; family Cyprinidae; genus Cirrhinus; species Cirrhinus molitorella. The sequence continues at coordinate 5,691,032 of CM065125.1, forward strand.
CACAAAGATTAAATGCTGCAAATATACGTACTGGTGAATGGCCTGCAGAAACTTGCGCTGATGTTTCCGGACCTTGGCATGGTCAATCTTCTTCACAAGCTTTGTGTGTTTGTAGATGAGCCATGTTTCCCTGAGTACATTAGCAGCCGTGTTTTTCACCTGTCAGCAAGTAAAGGCAAGATAAGAGATGTAAATATTCATTTTAAAACACCGCTACAGCTAGTGTAGACAGAAAAACTGCTATATACAAAAATTGTGAATACTGCTGAAATGCAGCATTAAGTGCTACTAGTTGTGGACTCTGGAAGGTTCTAGTGAGAGATATGGGTGAGATATGCTTGCCAGGTTTTGTCTAGAAAAATGATCTCATCAAGTGAAAGTTGGCTAGCTTCCACAGCTTATGCAGCATCAACATTTGGCTTAAAGTGCTTTTGCAGCGAGTCTGACTGCTCCATTTAACACTTATTTTATACTTACATGGTTTAAGCTAGAATCTGTATATTAAAACATGCTCACTCTTTTGCAGAGTTGAGTGTCCATCATAAAGTTATGGACATGCTTTTCAGCCTTGGTGAGCTCTAGCTTCCTGGCTACGACAGCCACAACTAGGGCAGTGCAACCGGCCCCCTAAAAACACACACACATACACACAACACAAATCGTTAAGAAAGTTATTATATACAGTTACTCTATAAAATGGCTTCACAGTTTGATGGCGTTACGGCTGAGTGGGCATTAATTACTGTAAAAAAAAAATAAGCACGCCGATAAACTCACAAGGGTGTAAATGTCTCAAAAATAGAATTTTTATATACAGTTCCTCTGCAAAATAGCTTTATGGCCTGATGAGGTTTCAGGTTATGGCTCAGTGGACACTATTAACTATAAAAATATCATGAACAACATGAATGTCTTAAATGTAAGACAAAAACGTACCATGATTCCAGTAAGGAGACACACTCCCTTCCCACAATATGTGTTAGGCACCATGTCTCCATAACCAATAGACAAGAAGGTTATGGAGATCAGCCACATGGCTCCCAAGAAGTTACTGGTGACTTCCACTTTATCATGATATCTGATGAGATAAAATGACAAGAAAACAAGCTGGGATTAATTTCACAGAGTGACTAATCAATACCTTATAGGATAAATAATAATATAAAAAACTTCAAAGATGCCGCCAGTAAGAGTTTGTTTACAAAAAAATAAAATAAAATAAAAAATTGTGCAATTTTTATAAATTTGAATTGTCATTTATTATTAAATATGATACTAGCTATTTATGCATACACAAACAAAAAAGAAAGACTGCTTTAACTCCTTAGTTCAGGTTAAAAATCTAAATTAATTAATTATTTACATAATTTAAAATAATGTACACATATAATAGTAGCTACATTTATTTTGACAAACAAAATAAACTAAAGAAAAATACTGGAATTGATTATTGTACTGCAGTTTAGGTTAAAATCTAAATAATTGTATAATTTATGTTAATGAAATAAATGTAAATAAATATTCTACATTAATACATGTACTGTTTACATTCATGTTGAGAAATAAAATTCAGCGAAAGAAGAAATAAACAAATATATATTTTTTTGTACTTCAGTTCAGGTCAAAATGCTAATTAATTAATGATTTACATTATTAATATAACAGTACTTACATTGATATTGACAATGAAATTACACAAATACAAGTGAATCTTTTATCTTATTTCAGGTTAAAATTCTAAATTAATTCATTAGTTAGATTCTTTGAATAATTTAAAAACATTAAAAAATTTACAATCTTTATATATTTGAATTCATATTATTAAATATAATACTAGCTACATTTATGCAGACAAAGAAAAATATAATTCTTTTGCCTCCAATCAGGTTAAAATCTAAATTAATAATTAATGATTTAAATGAAAATAAATCATTTACATAATTTCAAAAATTCTAAATAAATTAAACTAATGAGTTTAACATTAAATATAATAGTACTTGCATTTATGCTGTCAAACAAAATGAAATCTAAATTAATTTATCATTTAGATTATTTTAATAATTTACAAACAGTTAAATAAATTATTAAATAAAATAGTAGCTACATTTACGCTGACAAAGAAAAAAAAAATACTTAACCCTTAATACTTAACTGCCTTTTTTGAACATAGACGTGAAAATGCACTATTCAAACTTACATTTTTTACAATTCATGAACAAATTTTTTTTTTTATATGATTTTGATGTACATTTACCATGGTAATACAATGTCTGATTTTAAAATGGTTTTCAAATGACGAATTTTGAGATTTTAACTTTCTACCGATATATAATTTCTTATGATTTCTAAAGCGTGATAGGGAAAAAGGCAAAAAAGAAAGTCTTTTTGTAACAAAGGTCAGAACTCCTGTTATGAAGTAGATTTTTTGAGGTGCACTTTTGTCATAAATTAATCTATTACTTTTCCTACATAATTTGTAACATAAAAATCTATTTAGGAGTCTTAGACCTTTCCCACGATATATAGTTTGTCATGAATATACTAGGATTTATTTGTAATATGGTGAAGTAAATTTAGGCATCCCACTGAGGAACTAATCTCGTACCTGAATCCGTTTTCTGACCCCTACTTAAAGGATTAGTTCACTTTCAGAACAAAAATGTACAGATAATGTACTCACCCCCTTGTCATCCAAGATGTTCATGTCTTTCTTTCTTCAATCGTAAAGAAATTATGTTTTTTGAGGAAAACATTTAAGGATTTCTCACCATATAATGGACTTCTATGGTGTCCCCGAGTTTGAATTTCCAAAATGCAGTTTAAATCCAGTTTCAAAGGCCTCTAAGTGATCCTAGCTGATGAAGAAGAGTCTTATATAGCAAAACGATCTGTTATTTTCAAAACAAATTGACAATTTATATACTTTTTAACCTTAAATGCTCATCTCGTCTTGTCTCTGCAATGCGCATGCGTAGTCTGTGTGATCCGGGTCAATACAGTTAGGGTATGCCCAAAAACTCCCATCTCGTTTTCGTCTTCAACTTCAAAATCGTCCTACAACACTGTTTTACCTTTATTTTTTGTAAAGGGTGTTTGATCTTCTTTGTATGTTCACTTTGTAAACACTGGGTTGGTACTTTTGCAGCAATGTAAGACAATTTTGAAGTTGGGGAAGAAATCAAGATGGGAGTTTTTTGACATACCCTAACTGACCACACAGACTACGCATGTGCATCGCAGAGACGCAACATTTGAGGTTAAAAAGTATATAAATTGTGAATTTGTTTAAAAAATAAATGATTGTTTCGCTAGATAAGACCCTTCTACCTCGGCTGGGATCATTTTGAGCCATTTAAAGCTGCATTTAAACAACATATTGGAAGTTCAAACTCGGGGGCACCATAAAAGTCCATTATATCCTGAAATGTTTTCCCTCAACAAAACATAATTTCTTTACAATTGAAGAAAGAGAGACATGAACATCTTGGATGACAAGGGGGTGAGTACATTATCGCTTAGGGCCCTTTGAAACTGGATTTAAATTGCATTTTGGAAATTCAAACTCGGGGGCACCATAGAAGTCCATTGTATGGTGAGAAATCCTCAAAAAACATAATTTCTTTACGACTGAAGAAAGAAAGACATGAACATCTTGGATGACAAGGGGGTGAGTATCTGTACATTTTTGCTCTGAAAGTGAACTAATCCTTTAAGTTGTGCTGCTGCAATCATATTTTACTAGGCTTTCATTGATTTGTCTCATACTAAACGATACAGTTACAAACTTATATACAAACAGTCCCTTTGAAATTTGAACAGCGCTGCACATGAACACTGCTGCGCAGCTCAAATATACAGGTACACTTTGCATTAGAGGTCTTTGAGAAGCCCAATTACATTTGAAGGGTAATCTTAAAGGCGACCTAAAGTGCAATATCAATAAGTATTGAATGCAGCAGCATATATCAATATTCAGGCCTGACCGCACTGGATAAAAAGGCGGACAGCCCAAATATAAATCAAGGTGCCTTTGTGTACGTAATTTCAAAGGAGCGCTGTCCATATTCTGCTCGTATGAACGAGAGGCCAGCCAGGGCCCATTAGACGGCTTGCTCTTGCTCCCCAGTGTTCTAGCTCGGTCTGGTGTGGAGAATGCGTCTGTGTAAAACTATTGTGAGAGTCACAGTCCATTACACGAGCATAAAAAGGGGATATGGAAAAACATGCTGGCACTGTAACCAAATCCAAAGCTGCCATGAACTCAGATAATGCACTGCTCTGACAGTATGGGGCACATAGGAGCATTCAGGCAGTCGATTTCAACCACTTTAGCATTATCCCAAATCAGAGAACACTTGTTCAAGAGCTTCATTTGTACAGAATACAACATAGATTCGACCCTTACAGAAATTTACCACTGTAACTGCCAGTTAACTACAAATAAATTGGTATTTGCTGGCATTATTGTAAATGGCAGAAACGTTCTGAAAGCATTGCACAGCAGTAACTATATTTTTGGGGACACTTTTGAAGTTTACCATGGCAAATTTCTGTTAAGGGGAACAGCATACCATCTATGCCGATTCTCTCAGAAACAAAAGTTCACTCAGTTCCAGAAACATTCACCCCCAAACACCAAATATAAAACAAACCAATTTCAAAACAAAAAATGATGATGAAGATGTCAAAGTTTCAGAACAAGGTCTGCTCTTGGCCTCGAATCCATGTTCAATCAGCATGTACAATATGTCCATGTGCTGACTACGGAGTAACTCTACATTTATGTTCGAATTAATCAATCAGTGAGCGTCCGGCTTCTGTGCCCATGAATTTAACTGAGGACTCATTAGCTTGAGTGCTATTAAACGAGGCCTGTCGACTAGGCTGCCGACAAATGATTTAAAGTGAAGAAGTAGCTGTGGCCATTTAGGGGCGAAGCGAAGGGAAATATAGAGTCTCGGAGAGCTCCAAAGGTGCTGATAAAGCACCTCTCCGCTCCTCTGACAGAATCGTCCACTGTAAGTCTTACACAAGACATGAGAATACAGGAAAATAACAAGCTAGCATGACACCTGAATAGCACATTAGCTTAGTTGGTGTCCTCAGCACTTTTTCTCAACCACACTGCAAAAAAAAATTGAAAATCAGTCTTTCTGGTAACAATATCAAGGCATGCTTAGAACAAAATAAATGGATCATTTTATTGTTTTAAGTATAAACCACACAAATTTTGTTAGATTTATACTCAAAACAAGAAAAAGGTAGATAAGAAAAAAACTTCATTAAAGACATGGGTGTTTCAACAACTATGGGCACTTTTATTGACATGTTTTTATCTTTTGTTTTAATCCTTGTTCAAGACCCAGATTTTCAGTAATAGAGTATTAAATATCATCATATATTTTTTATACTTTTATATATATTATATTATTTTAAAAAGTATGAGAAATGAAAGTTTAAAGTGGTAGTTCTTATAACAGAGTCGGGCTAAAAACTAAATTAATGAATGAATAAGATAATTATTTTCATGTATGACAATATAATATGAAAAAAGCATAATAAAAATATTATATTTTAAAATCTAGAATAAAATATTTTTACTTGTCAATATATTTTATTTAACAGTTATTTAACATTTATATTCAGTATTATTGTTTTTAATGTATGTATATATATTTTTATTTTATACTTTATAACTTGTTTTATTTGTATATTTATTTAGTATTATTATTTATTCAGTAATATTAATACTAACAATATTAATAACTAATATATGTAATATATTTATTTAAATAAGTATTTTAAGTCATAAATATGAAAAAGCATAATAAAAATTGTATATGTCAATATCAATACGTCAATATTTTTTATTTAACAGTTATTCAACATTTTTAATTAGTATTATGGTTTTTAATGTATGTATATTTTTTATTTAGTTTATTTAATTTTATATTTGTATGTATTTTAATTTTAATTTTTTTTTTTATTTGTTTAGTATTATTGGTTTTAATTTCTTTAATTTCTCACACCTAAATTCAAGTTAAAAACTAAATTAATTAATTATTTAAATTATTTTATTTAATTATTAAATTATATTATATAATTATTTAAATATTTTTTCAGTCATAAAATATGAAAAAAGCATAATAGAAATATTATATTTATATACTAAATAAAAAATGTTTAAATAAAATATATTGACATGTAAAAAATTGTTTATTATAAATTTCATGTCAATATATTTTATTTAAACATTTTTTATTTGGTATTATTGTTTTTAATGCACATATATTCTTATTTAGTTTTATATATTTTCTTTTTATATTTATTTAGCATTATTGTTTTTCATTTCTCACACTTTCCCACAAATTTAGTTCAAAATTACTTAGATTATTTAAAAAAATATTTTCAGTCATAAAATATGAAAAAAGCATAATAAAAATATACGTCAATATCGATACATCAATTTATTTTATTTAAGAGTTATTCAACATTTTTCTAATTGGCATTATTGTTTTTAATGTATGTATGTATATTTAATATTTCTATGTATTTTAATTTTTAAATATTTTTATTTATTTAGTATGATTGGTTTTAATTTCTTTCATTTCTCACTTTCTCACACCTAAGTTCAAGTTAAAAACAAAATTAATTATTTAATTAGTTAGATTATTTAAATAATTATTTTTCAGTCATAAAATATGAAAAGAGCATAATAAAAATATATGTCAAGTTATTCAAAATATTTTTATTTAGTATTACTGTTTTAAATGTATGTATATTTTTGATTTAGTTTTATATTTTGATATTTTACATGTATATTTTTTATATTTATTTAGTATTATTGTTTTTAACTTATGTATATTTAATGTATGTAAAAAAAATATACCAGTCCTGGTATCATCAACAGAAATATCACTATCAACACAACAATACTCTAATTTTGTGTGGGGTTTCTGTTAAACTTTGTTAGTAAACAAATGAAATAAATTAGAAGGGATGTGAAAAATATGTCTATATTCTATAAGTCAGGGTTGAAAGTGGCCATAGTTGAAGAAAACCCATATATACACACTGGACTATTGTTGTGGTGCACTGCAGTGAAGAAATAGCAGGTGGATGATGGAGCACATATAGTCTAATGGGCAAGAAGTGGGCGCAGAACCTGGCTAAAGGGCTCAGGATGACCTGATTAGCATAGCTGTGCTGCTCTCCCTATGTTTATGGGTCATGACAACATACTGGATCTTTACTCTCCCCCGAGGTCTAGGTCAAGATGGTATCTTGGTAAGAATAGCACTTTAGAACACCAGAAAAGGTCAAATATCTGACAGCGCTTTAGGAAAAGAACAGGCTGCCATGAACATGATGACCACCATGTTGACACATGGTGTCAGCTGCGTGAAAATCCCAAAATCCAGAGAATGACTCAAAAATTTAATTACCCAACGCTAAGACTGCTCTTTAACAGAGGCTATAAGATGACACACCATTTACAGAAGAAAACACATGGATCTGAATTTGGAAATACAAAGAATTTGGGATTTCCAGGATGCCAGCAATTTGCCGTTTTGCCAGTATAGCTCATCAAGAGAGATGAGCAGAAGCTAAGAGCCAAGTAATAGTTTTTCCTTGCAGATCACAGACTCACTTTGGACCCCTATCCAGCAGCAGCCATGTGGGAGAAACATAGAACAAAAACGTGAACAATGAAACACGCACACATCCGCTTGCCACTGATATCACATTTTAAAGGCAACAACATAGGGTCTTGACCAACCGCATTGGATGGACAGAAGTACATAAATAAAGGAATTGTTCACCCCAAAATGAAAACTCTGTCATTATTATGAACCTATTTGACTTTCTCTTCTCTGTGGAAACATATCCTGACTACTCGTGGTTGGCGACTTGGTCTATCAAGCTTTAAAAGCACCACAGAAGTATCTAACAGTCCATACACAGTGGTGGTCACCAGCTAAAAATGGTTTAAAGTCAGTTATTTCTATCTTTTGCTGTAGTGTGTCAGTAGGAAATATCAGTTTACATTTCCAAACATTCATTTTGCCATTAATTGTAATAATCCAGTGAGATTTTTGCTTGCAAAGTAGTCTGACAACAGCCAGTGCTCCACACAGAGATCTGGGCCGGTTGCATAAAAGGTTTAGACTAGTCTTAAAAAGTTTTCTAATTAGTTAGTCTAGTTAATCTAATTTTTTCTTTAGGACTGGTCATATATATATATTTTTTAATTCAGTTACAGAAAAATGTAGATTGGTCTAAATTGAATCCAAAAAATAAGACTGACTACCCTTTGGTTAACTGATAGTTGGCCAAACAAGTACTTAAGACACTGTCTTAACATAGAGGCTAAGTTTATGCAACTCGTGACAGAAACAACTGAGGCAGACTAAATGCAGGAGAACTGTGGCAACGTCTCCAAGATGCTTCAAGAGACCTACCTGCAAAGCAACCTGAAAAACTATGCAAGTGCACCTAGGGCAAAAGTTGCTGTAAGCACAATAGATGGTCAAACCAAATGTTGATTTAATTTAGTTAAAGGGGTCCTATTATGCTTTTTTTTAGGGCTGCCCCCTAATAGTCGACTAAGCGTTAGTTGACCAGAAAAGGCTTGGTCGACCAAAATTACATTAGTCGTTTAGTCGCAGAATTAAATAAATAAATAAATCTCACGGAGAGATCGTTAATGGCTATAGTATGCGTAGTAATAGTTACACAGTATACATTGGGCAGTACACCCAACATTCGCTTAGCATTCATCAACGTCAAATATGGCTTATTATCTGAAACGTAAGTAGTAGCAACTTTACATGTAATGTTGTACAATGTAATGTTAAGTGCGTATCTGTATTTGCGTTTATCAGTTAGTGAGTTATCAGTTCCACTCACCGCTGAAAACGCCGGACTTTTTGTTCAGTCCTGAGTTCTGCAAGCTATTTAATCCTGTCATTATAACAAAGCCTTAAGACGCGCCTGTAGAACGCACGTTCAGTACCGCGGAGAGTTTCACGCAACCGTTAAAATGAAAGCAAAACGCTCGCACGCATTCAAAAGCAATTTTAATATCCCGCGTTCAGAGAGCGACAATCCCAATGCGCGCAAATTAAGCTATATAAACATATATTAAAAAAAGTTTGCAAACCACTGACCTAGAGAAATGTGGGCTTTCTGTGTGGAAGCTGAACAGACATGCGCTTACTGCAGGACAGATGGATGCGCCGGTGCCGTAATTTGCTCTTAGAATAGCTTACTCCCTCATTTTTGGGAATACAGGTAAAAGAAAAACATTTTTATAACATACTTATTGTTTTTCCCTGACACATTTATAATCATTACATCTGCGGTGCGAGCAAGCTTTATGCGTGCTTAAGCGCTTATTAGGATATGTAGGCAATTAAAGGCTTATTATAATGATTTAAATGTTTTATTAATAAACGTACGATTAGTCGACTAATGCTTAAAATGAGCGACTATTAGTCGCCCAGAAAAATCCTTAGTCGAGGGCAGCCCTACTTTTTTTCACTTTTTGAACTTCAGTCAGTGTGTGGTATGGTGTATGTTTGTGCATAAAAAAGATCTACAAAGTCTTCAAGCATTGACGACAGTGATCGTGATCTCTTCCGGTGGCAGTGTGAAGTATGGGGGGCAAAACACATGCTGAGGCGAGGCTGATATAAACACAAGCATTGACTAGAGTAGCTGCAATCGGATCCGGTGGCTGCATCAGACGTGTGCAGTGTGTGGTAAGAGATTTATTCATTATACAGTGTAGATAGCTTCACTTATAACGTGAATGTTTTTTAAAAATGCATATACTTGCACTAGACTAGGCTAGGCTGATCAGTGATGTTATTTGATAATGTTAATGTTCTTTGCTTGTTTTCTCTAGCTGCTTTTTGAATAACTAAGAACATGTAAGTATAATTAGTAACTTACAATGTCTTTATTCAATTGTTGTCATGTTAAATACAAATCAAGTCATATTAAAAACATTAGCCCTATTAGCCTTATGCTGGAGCTGGTTTCAGGCAATGAAAGTATGTAAACAGTTTAATAAATTAGCACGATAATATCATGTATTGGCAATCTGGCAGGCTGACAATAGGACCCAACACTACTGAAGCATCAACTATACCTTCATATATCCTTAACTATAACCAAGTCAGAGCTTGATGCTTTGGCAAGGGTCATGACAGTAATGAAACATCGTCTAAACTGTTCGCCAGTCAAAACGCAGTGGAAAAGATTTTAACAGTTACAGGCAAAATTAATGTTTGGAAATGTAAACTGATATTTCCTACTGACAGCAAAATATAGAAATAACTGACTTAAAACCATTTTTAGCTGGTGACAATACTAGTGTTCTAATCATTTTGGCAACCACTCTATATGCCATATTCCAATACTTCTGAAGCCACATAATAGCTTTGAGTGAGGAACAGAGTGAAATTTAAGACATTTCTCCTACTTCTAATAAACTCTGAAATGGACTAGAAAAGCTGTATGGATGACAAAAACAGCATGTCAGCTTTATGACTCTAGGTTATAATTTTGATCTGTTCATCACACAAACTATTGAATGACTTCACAAGACATTAAAATAGTGCATGAGTGAAATGTGCGACTTTTATGGTGCTTGTTTTGTCATTTTGGAGCTTGACAACAGCCTCATTAACTTGCATTGTATTGAAAAGAGACATTTTCATTTTTCAGTTTTTTCATTAGAATTTCACATTTCACACACCAAAACAAGATATAGGATTTATTTTGGAATAATTGAAAATGCTAGTAAATTCCACAATTAATTACAAAGAAATGGCAAGTAACACTAAATTAAACAGAAAGACGACTGATATTGCATTTTCTTGTAAAAAACAGAAAAAAAAATCTGCTAACACTTTACCATAGGGTTCCATTTGTTAACTATGTTTAAATGCATTAACTAATACATTTGTTACCGTATTTATTAATCTTTGTTAATTTTATAGTTAATAAAAATACAACTGTTCATTGTTAGTCAATGTAGCTCAGGTCTATTAAATATTAATAGATCCAGCTTTTGAATGTAATAATGTATTAGTACATGTTGGAATCAACATTAACTAAGATTAATAAATGCTCTAGAAGTAATTTTCATTGATGGTTTACGTTAAAAGATTAGTTCACTCCAGAATAACATTTTCCTGATATTTTACTCACCCCCATGTCATCCAAGACGTTCATGTCTTTCTTTCTTCAGTTGAAAAAAAATAAGGTTTTTGAAGAAAAACGTTCCAGCTTTTTCTCCATATAGTGGACTTTAGTAAAGATCGATGGGATGAAGGCCAAAATTGCTGTTTGAATGCAGCTTCAAAGGGCTCTACATGATCCCAGTTGAGGAATAAGGGTCTTATCTAGTCAAACAATCTATCATTTTCTAAAAAGAAAGAAAAATATATATTTCTTAACCACAAATGTTCATCTTGCACTAACTCTTTGACTTCATTCACATCAATCTGTGTACTTTGGTTAAAAAATTTAGGGTAGGGCAAAAATCTCCCAATCTCATTTTGTCCTCCAACTTTAAAATCGCCTGACATCATTGTTTTATTATTTTTTTGTAAAGGGCATTTGAGTTTCTTTACATTTTTGCTTTGTAAACAATGAATTGTCAATGTGTGAAGTCGTGGATGCAGAGCTACTGCAAGATGAGCATTTGTGGTTAAAAAGTATATAAATGTTTATTTATTTATTTATTTATTTTTAGGAAATGACAGATCGTTTCACTAGATAAGACTCTTATTCCTCAGCTGGGATCGTGTGGAGCCCTTTGAAGCTGCATTGAAACTTCACTTTGGACCTTCAACCCACTGACTGAAGTCCACTATATGGAAAAAAAATCCTGGAAGGTTTTCTTCAAAAACCTTTCTTTTCGACTGAAGAAAGAAAGCCATGAACATCTTGGATAACATAGGGGTGAGTAAATTAGCAGGAAAGTTTAATTCTGGAGTGGACTAATCCTTTAACTAATGGAAAACTATTGTAAAGTGTCAGTTTTTACAGTGTAGAAGGAAAGAAAGTTATCTAGGTTTGGATCAACATGAGAGCGGAGTTCATTTTTGGGTGGAATAATTCCTTTAATACTCCAGGTACAAACAGTGTTTCTTAAGAAATCAAAGGTTTATCTCACCTCTCACAGACATGCACAGTCCAGGCAGCAATGATCCATGATGATATGCTGAAAACCAGCAGGACTGTGCCTGGGCAGATAGTCATCAAAGTCTTCATGACAAAGCGTGTGTTAAAGTTGATCTTATTGAGGGCTCCGATACTGCGTGACGAGGCGTCCGTAAAGAGCTTACTGTGCAGGAGCATGACCCGGCCAATCAGATATAGCCGCAGGAACATGGGGATGGAGAGGATAATGTCCACGTCTGCATCCGCCACAGACGGCATGTAGGTGAAGGCCAGGCGGGCGGTCCAGGTGAAGACGTACTGACCTGGAATGGGGTGGATGGCACACACCAGCAGCTCCAAAACGATAAAGAGGATACGCTCGTATGTCATGGCTATCCGCCAGTCGTCTGCTCCATTGTCCACCATGAAGAGCTAAACGTTAGACGGAGACAACACATTTTAAGGCACTGAAGAGTCCTGCAGCAGAACTTTTAAAGAATTATCTTCTGCTCACCAAGCCTGCATTTATTTGATCCAAAATACAGCAAAAGCAGTCATATTGTGAAATAGTTTTGCTATTTAAAATATCTGCTTTGTATTTGAATATATTTTAAAATGTAATTTATTCCTGTGATCAAAGCTAAAACAGTTGAGGATTTTTTTTAGGATTTGACTTTGATGAACAGAAAGATTCAAAGATCAGGATTTATCTGAAATAAGAAGCTTTTATAACATTATACACTATACCATTCAAGCGTTTGGACTCGGATTTATAGAAATTAATACTTTTATTTAGCAAGGATGCTTTAAATTGATCAAAAGTGATGCTAAAGACATTTCGCATTTAGCAAAAGATTTCTTTTGCAGATAACTGCTGTTCTTCTGAACTTTCTATTCATCAAAGAAACCTGAAATAATTCTACTCTGCTGTTTTCAACATAATAGTAATTTATTTATTTTTTTGTCCAACGAATCAGAATATTAAAATGATTTCTGCAGGATCATGTGACTGAAGTAATGATGATAAAAATTCAGCTTTAAAAATCACAATTTAAAATATATTAATAATAGAAAAGTTATTTTAAATAGTAAAAATATTTCTAAATTTTACAGTTTTTGCTGTACTTTGGATCAAATATATAAAGGCTTGGTGAGCAGAAGAGGCTTGTTTAAAAAAACATTACAAATCTTACTGTTCAAAAACTTTTGACTGGTATACGTCGACACACATACTGTAGATATATAACAGTCTGATATATATGTAACAGTCTATAATACGGGTTTCTTCTCTTGTTTCAATGATTGTAATGTACACAACCTGCAATCAAGACTAAAGGTTTTTTTAATTGTTCATCCATTCAGTAATCTGACCATCATCTAATGTTCCAAGTCATTAAATAATGCTCACAAAGCAACTGATTGACAGGCCTGTATTAAATTACATCTCCTATTAGCCATAAGCCCCACTTGTAATACCATCATTAATCAAAATCAGTGTCTTCTCTATAAAGACCTCTTAATGGAAAGGTAAAAAAAAAAGCAGAGACATCGAATGCAGATATCAGGAATTACAAAAAGCCAGGGCAAGTTTTCATTCTGCTGCTACTATAAGTCATTAGGAATTGGCATAAGTGCTTCCTCTGTAATCTTTTAGGCTCCTGTCTCAATCTCTGCTCTTGTTTATGGCTTCCAAGGCTGAGTCGGCTACTTACCTGAATCTCTCGTGCGTGGTACATAATGATCAGACAGAGGAGAATTACAGTGGAGAGGCTAATAAGGCATTTCAGTGCAAATGAATATGAGGATTCCTGTAGAGACATTGAAAAAACAACAAGACAACATTAGTTTACAGTTTTTACGTTCTTGCAGCTTAGCTGTTTTTTTGTGACTATGATTCCCAGAGAACAAATGGCTTTACTGCACTGTATGTCGCTTTGGATAAAACTGTAGTCCACTAGAGTAAATATATTTATAAGGAAGAGTCTTGTACATGTGCTAGATGAAGCATAAAGCAGTTTGTGGAGTTTGAATTCTTTTGTAGGATTCATTATTTTTTATTTCTCATGCATGAACGCTATTTATATCCACCTTATGTTTCCCGCAAGAGCCATTTGTAAATTTATGGGTCTGGCTGCCGACGTCCAGCTATTTTTAGCTGTACTAAACAGATAGTTTTGCTGCTTGTTATTGCAAATTAGAGTGTCTTACCACTTTATATTAATGTAATATCTTAATATGAACACACTGGTTTGTATTGCAAACAGTTTTACTGTTTACTGCACGTTGTTATTCTTCTCTTTATTTCCCTACAGCGGCTAATCAACCAGAAGTCTCACGCTTAGGCTTACTTTGGTGTTGAAGAATAAGCATTTTCAAGTTATGGATTCTTTCAAGAATAAAATTTTTGGAGTACTTCATTTTAGAATACATGTGCAGCAACTTTGTTGTTCTAGAGTACTGATTACAATTTTTATAACCAAAATTTGACTTCAAATACCATGGTTAAACCATTGTAATTGTGTAGCAAAACCATGGTGTTTTTTTTTTTTATTTGTAGTAAAACCATGGTTAATTTTCAGAACGGAGTAGTGAAGCATGTAAACACATTCTTGTGGAAGCGGTAGATTTTGTGGAACAACTTATTCTTTTAAAGTACTTGTTATTATAATAGAAAAATAAATACCAGCCTACCTTAAACCAAACAGCTGGTTTAAGGTGAACTAGCAGGCCTGAAGCTCCAATTGAAAAGTGCTTAAAATCCCTCTATAACCAGACGACAGACCTTGCCAGGTTTAGACCTTAAATATTAAGACTTGTACAAATAATGTTTCTTACTAAAACATGTAATAGAAAACCTAAAAGATTTACATTATTTTAAAAAGCCACATTATTTTATACATATTTTGGACTGTGGGGAGTGGGGAGGTGCCATTATTTTGATTACATAAAACAGTTGCACGCGGTGAGCTACCGGCACTATCTATTACTATTTTTACTGCAACAACTCAGAATAAGCAACTTGGAAATTAAAATGCTGATAAGATGCCACATTGTGTAGCTTTTGGTTGTAATTTTCAATCAAAGGACAACAAAAGCAGTGATGTAAGTCTTCACTGCTTTCCTAGTGATAGAAGAGAAAAGAATGGAAAGAAGCTTGTAGACGAATAAAACTTCCTAAACACACGTCTTTGTTCTCTCCACTTTAGCCCTGATGCCTTTGAGGCTTTTAGAAGACCACAGCTACTGAAAGAGCTTACAAATGATGTAAACATGCCGATGCTTTTCATGACACTGCAGCCACTAAAGGAGTGCGGATTTCATGCAATATCCATGGGCGTTTAGACTCTTGATGGTACAGCATTTGGTTTAAGCCTATACCTATTATATATATTGCCACCTACAGTCATGGCCAAAAATACCGGCACCCTTGCAATTCTGTCGGAAAATGCAACACTTCTATCAGAAAATTGTTCCAGATGCAAAATTGTTCTAAAATTATTGCCACCTTATCAAATTGTAAGAAATAATTGCTTTTCAAGCATGTGATGCTCCTGTAATTTGCATTTAGACACCACTGTGGCAAGTAACAGGTGTGGGCAATAT
Source organism: Cirrhinus molitorella (assembly GCA_033026305.1). Taxonomy (NCBI): domain Eukaryota; kingdom Metazoa; phylum Chordata; class Actinopteri; order Cypriniformes; family Cyprinidae; genus Cirrhinus; species Cirrhinus molitorella. The sequence continues at coordinate 5,706,812 of CM065125.1, forward strand.
AGTAATCACACTTGCAACCAGTTAAAATAGAGAAAAGTTCTCCACTGAGCATGGAGAAAAGAAAGAAGTGTAACTCTGTGAACGGTATCATGAAATCTGATGATTACCAAAGAATTCTGGGGCGCAACATAGTGGCCAGTGTCAGAAAGCTGCGTTTCCACCAGAGATCATGGGTCTTCCAGCAGGACAATGACCCAAAACACACTTCAAAAAGCATTCAGAAATGGTTACAAACAGCGTGGAGCGTGCTGTGGAGAGATCTCCAAACAGCAGTTGGGAGAAGGCATCCTTCAAATCTGAATGACCTGGAGCAGTTTGCAAAAGAGGAGTGGTCCAAAATTCCAGTAGAGAGGTGTAAGAAACTCATTCATGGTTACAGGAAGTGATTAATTTCAGTTATTTTTTCCAAAGGGGGTGTTACCAAATATTAAGTTAAAGGATTAGTTCACTTTCAGAACAAAAATTTTCAGATAATGTACTCTTCCCCTTGTCATCCAAGATGTTCATGTCTTTCTTTCTTCAGTCATAAAGAAATTATGTTTTTTGAGGAAAACATTTCAGGATTTCTCTCCATATAATGAACTTCTAAAGTGCCCCCAAGTTTGAACTTCCAAAATGCAGTTTAAATCCAGCTTCAAAGGGCTCTGAACAATCCCAGCCGATGAAGAAGAGTCTTATCTAGCGAAATGATCAGTTATTTTCTAAACAAATTGACAATTTATATACTCCCATCTCATTTTCGTCTTCAACTTTAAAAACGTCCTACAACGCTGTTTTACCTTTTTTTGTAAAGGGCGTTTGATCTTTGTATGTTCACTTTGTAAACACTGGGTTGGTACTTCTGCAGCGATGTAGGATGATTTTGAAATTGGGGAAGAAAACGAAATGGGAGTTTTTAGAGATACCCTAACAGTATTGACTCGGATCACAAAGACTACTGACATGTTCCAGGCAACCTGTTACCCAAGTTTTTCCAAACTTCTACCCATGAAAGTGGACTGGAATGGCAGTGAAACCCGTGACTTCCCACCCGTGAACTTGTACTAGGTCAATGTACTCCCAGTTCCGCGCACTGACATCACATATCCCGCAAAACAACAATGGCAGCCCATATGGATTCATTTCAAAATATACAAATAACATAAAATAAAAGGTAAAAGAGTTTCTCTTGCCTTATGTGCCATTTTTCCTCCTCCGTTTCCCTCAAATAAGCAAGGAGTAAGCACCTTTGGTGATAGAAAGGATTGTAAATGAGCATAAGTCCCGTACAGTCCGCCATGCTGGTTTGTTTACATATAGCTATCACAATTCCTTGCGCTCAGGTAGTTTGGCGTGACTTGCCTGGAACGCTACAAAGTAGTGAGTCATGGTTTGAAGTTGTGAATCACAGGCTCAAAAACCAGTCTGGAACGCAGCATACGCATGCGCATCACAGAGATGAGACAAGACGAGCATTTGAGGTTAAAAAGTATATAAATTGTCATATTGTTTTGGAAATGACTGATCGTTTCGCTAGATAAGACCCTTCTTACTGAGCTGGGATTGTTTAGAGCCCTTTGAAGCTGCATTTAAACTGCATTATGGAAGCTCAAACTTGGGGGCACCATAAAATCCTGAAATGTTTTCTTCAAAAAACATCATTTCTTTATGACTGAAGAAAGAAAGACATAAATATCTTGGATGACAAGAGGGTAAGTACATTACCTGTACATTTTTGTTCTGAAAGTGAACTAATCCTTTAAGGGTGACAATTATTTTGTCCAGTGCATTTTTTGGGGTTCTGTGTGGAATTGTATCAGATTTGATTTTCTTCTCTGTTTTTTGTGTTTTTCCAATGCATAAATAAATAAATAAATAAATGTGAGTACCTTTGCAACAGCAACAATTTTCAGAGAGAATGGTTGCATTTTCTGACAGAATGGTAAGGGTGCTGATATTTTTGGCCATGACTGCATAAGCTCTTTCAGTAGCTGTGGTCATTGTATCACTTTTTTAATTTCCAAACTGTGTATTCCGAGTGTTGCAGTAAAAAAAAGCAACAGATAGTGCCAGTGGCTCACCGATTGCAACTGTTTTACGTAATCAAAATAGGTAGAAAACCAGAATTTTCTACTTCATATTTCAGTAAGAGACATCATTTACGACATACAAATCTTAATACCCAGGGCTTCTTTGAATCTGATTTATCTGGTATAGATGGATTTTGGAACTTTTAAAGGGATAGTTCACTTTGAAATTAAATTTTGATATGTTTTAGCTTACCCCAAGGGCATCCAAGATGTAGGTGTCTTTGTTTCCGCAGTAGTTTCAATTTTGATATTTTTAGGTCCAACTGTTCTTGTCTGTCAGTCATATAATGCATGCCTATGGTCACCTCACAAAAGAAAATGCACAGATTCAAATTAAACAGTCCAAATTAAACAATTCCCCATCGTAAGTACACATTGATGGCCTAAGACACGAATCGAGTTGTTTGTGTGAGAAAACGAACAGTATTTATATCGTTTTTACCTCTTGTAAACAATCACGTCCAAGTTGAAGGGGGCGCGCGTTCTGGCTTATTGATGCGCCGGCGCTACTCCCGGAAAGCGCCGGACGTGATCCATTGCGCGAGCACAAGTAACTCTTTTCTTTTTTAAACATCCCTTTTTTAACCATTTCTTGTTTAAACATTCCGGATAAGCGCAAACGAGTACCATTTCTGTTAGCCGTCTTACTTACAATCTCTGTTCTGTGTAAACAATGAGTGACGTTCATGCGCGAGAGATTACTTCCGGAGCTTTCCGGGAGTAGCGCCGGCGCGCTCACACACCAGGAGGCGCGCGCACTTCAACTTGGATGTGGTTGTTTACAAAAGGTAAAAAACGACATAAATACTGTTCGATTTTTCACACAAACCGCTCGTTTCGTGTCTTAGGTCATCAATGTGTACTTACGATGGGGAATTGTTTAATTTGGACTGTTTAATTTGAATCTGTGCATTTTCTTTTGTGAGGTGACCATAGGCATGCATTATATGACTGACAGACAAGAACGGTTGGACCTAAAAATATCAAAATTGAAACTACTGCGGAAACAAAGACACCTACATCTTGGATGCCCTTGGGGTAAGCTAAAACATATCAAAATTTAATTTCAAAGTGAACTATCCCTTTAAGTTGGTCAATCTAGGAGCTTGAAGCCAACTAGACCAGGGGTGTTCAATCCTGTTCCTGGAGATCTACCTTCCTGTTCAGCTCCAATCCCAGTCAAACACAACTGAACCAGCTAATTAAGATCTTCAGGAGCACTTTATAATTACAGACAGTTGTGTTTGACCAGGACTGGAACTGAACTCTGCAGGTAGTTACTGTAGACCTCCAGGAGCAGGATTGGGCAGCCCTGAGGTAGACTTAAACCAGCTGGTTGAGACTATGATTTTTTCAGAAGGTAACTAATTTCAACAGATGTAGCTAATGACTTTACAACACAAAGTATACCCATCAGTAAGTTTTTCCCCACTCACAATCATTACTAGAAGAGGAACTAACAACAATCATCTCTTTCCGCTTCTGTCCCTCAATCTTAGCTCTTGTTCTTTCTCTCTGGATGACAATCCTCATTATGAGATCAGTGCAATTGGAGCTCATTAAACCTGTCTGACTCTGCTGATACACTGGAACATGATGTGCTGGCTAAGGCATCAAACTATGCTTTAGGGGAAGGTAAAAAAAAGAAAGCTACCACTCCAGGGATCATCTAACTAACTTTAGGGCCAGCGATTCACTTAGGCCAAAGGAATCAACAAACAGATTTACTGTAGTACCATATGAGAATGACAGCTTGCAGGCAATGATTTTAAAGGTCAAACCAACTATTGTAAGACCAGAAAACCCAGAACCAAATTTTGCACTGACAGATGGCCTACTCTCTCGTGTTAAGATGTCGTTACTATCATCATCTTTTCTTTATGGCAAAAATGGCATTTTTGCAGGTACAGCTCTAAGTGGAGATCTTCTGCTATTTCCATAGCTGAACCCTTTAAGGTCCCTAAAATAATTAGGTATGGAAATAATTAAGGGTAAGGCCTATTAGCTCATTCACATCCTTTTTATATAAAAGGCTATACCTTGTGATAAAAGCGTGCAAATACTTATATGAAAAATTACACATGATGTAATTGTCAAGAGCATGCTATGAAGATTTTATTGATTGATGCTCTTTGATGCTTCTATCCATTAAGGAAGCGCGCACAAAGTAGCCAATGCCATTGATGAATTTATCCTTTAGTGTCTTTAAACGGTCATAAATAGATCACTTCAGAGCTTCAATAAGCTGCAGGATTTAATTACATGGTATGAATCAAAGTACTAAGGATGAAATAAAATGCAAAAAGTTAATCTAGCAGAGGTTAACATATGATACATCACTGCCCTGTTGAAAAGGACTATCTCATACGTGAATTTTAATGGTGGTTCAGACTAATTTATTGAATTTGTTGAGTGCTGGTATAACTTGGATAGCATAGCCATCTTATTTTGGCTATGCTATTTATTTAGGACAATGGGTTTTCTTGGTGAAGCAGGTTGAACTTAAATGAAGATTCATCTGTTCATCTTCAGAACACAAATGAATATATCCCTGATGAAGTCTGAGAGCTTTCTGACCCTGCATAGAGAGCAACAGTAAAACCACGTTCAAGGCCCAGAAAGGTAGTAAGGACATCATTCAAATAGTCCATGTGGCTTCAGTGGTTCAACCGTAATGCTATGAAGCAACGAGAATACTTTTTGTGCACAAAGAAAACAAAAATGAAGTCTTTATTCAACAATTTCTTCTCTTCTGTGTCAGTTTTCAACGACAGAACACAAAGTATTCTCATAGCTTCATAAAATTAAGGTTAAACCATGGACTATTTTTGATGTCCTTACTACCTTTACTAACACTAGAAGTGTTGTTGTCTATAAAGCTCTCATATTTCATCAAAAATATCTTAATTTGTGTTCTAGAGATGATCAAAGGTCTTATGAGTTTGAAACCACATGAAGGTGAGTAATTAATGACAGAATTTTCATTTTTGGGTGAACTATTCCTTTTAACCTCAAGTCTGTGTTTTAAAATTAAAGCTTTTTAAAATACAAACTTTTAAAAAATATAGTCAAGTCTTAATCCTATTTATGTAACCAAACAGTATTATTAAAAAAAGAAGATGATGACAAATGCATGACACAAGCAAAAAAAAAAAAAGGGAGTTAAGTTTAATTGTCGTTTTCCATTTGCATCTTTTAAGTATTAGTATTGTTGTTCTTTAGCAATTTCTACTATTATATTAATGCTGACAAGTGTAACCTACTGATTACACATTTTAGTTACACAATTAGCTGCCACGACAACATTTCAAGTTTTCATTTAAGTTTATTATTTTTATTTATTTGTTTTTTATATAAGTTAATATGTTTTTTAAACCAAAAAACTATTTAGTAGTTTCAGTTTTAGTTAATAACAATACAAACAAATCTGTATAATGTTTCAAACTTTCTTTTTGTTGAATGTTAGTAGAACATTATAATAGTTAATGTGATGAATTACACCTGTAGTTACCCTCCTGAAAAAAAACATCTTTTACCAGCTAGTTCACTTCCAGAATAAACATTTTCTGATAATTTACACACCCCCATGTCATCAAAGTTGTTCATGTCTTTCTTTCTTCAGTCGAATAGAAAGAAAATGACAGATCGTTTGGCTGGATAAGACTCTTATTCCTCGGCTGGGAGCACATAGAGCCCTTTGAAGCTGCACTGACTTTCAACCCTTTGGCCACTACTGAAGTCCACTATATAGAGACAAATCCTGTAATGTTTTTCTCTAAAACCTTAATTTATTTTCGACTGAAGAAAGAAAGAAAGACATTAAAATCTTGGATGACATGGGGATAAGTAAATTATTTTTTTATTCTGGAAGTAACTTTTACTTTAAGGTGGTTTGCAAATTGTGACTTGTCACTTGGTAAGATATAATGCAATAAAATTCAGACTCAGAACATTTTGGTAACTAAATAATTTCGTTCCAAGCCTCCCACTGATTTCCACTGTATGGACAAAAAATACATTTTAAATACCAAAACATTAAGTAGCCTTAATCAGAAAGCCAAAAATCAGAAAAATTAGGACATTAAGTAAAGATCATGTTCCATGAAGATATTTTGTACATTTCCTACTTTAAATATATTAAAAAGTATTTTTTGATTAGTATTATACAATGCTAGGAACCTAATTTGGACAACTTCAAAGGCAATTTTCACAATATTTTGATGTTTTTGCACCCTCAGATTCCAGATTTTCAAATGGTTGTATTTGGGCCAAATATTGTCCTAACAAACATCAATAGAAACATACGCTACCAGTCAAAAGTTTGGACACACCCTCTCATTTAATGTTTTTTTAAAGAAGTCTCTTATTCTCACCAAGGCTGCATTTATTTGATCAAAAATACAGAAAAAAAACAGTAATATTGCAAAATGTTATTACAATATAAAATAATGTATTTTCTTTTTTTTTATATACTTTACAATATAATGTATTCCTGTAATGCAAAGCTGAATTTTCATCAGCTGTTACTCCAGTCTTAAGTTTTTTTTTTTTTTACAACCTGTTTTTTCAGGATTCTTTGATGAATAACAAGTTTAAAAGAACAGCATTTATTCAAAATATAAATCTTTTCTAACAATGTAAATCTATGCTATCACTTTTTATTAATTTAGCACATCCTTGGTGAATAAAAGTTTTAATTTCTTTAAAAAAAAGAAAGAATAAAAATCTACTGACCCTAAACTTTTGAACAGCAGTGCATATTGTGAGAAAACCCTTTTATTTTAAATAAATGCTGTTCTTTTTTTAACCTTTTATTGATCAACAAATCCTGAAAAAAGTCACAGGTTCCAAAAAAATATTAGGAAAGAGCAACTGATAATAAATCTGTTTATTCATTCTTTTTTTCTTTTTTGAAAGAAATGAATAAATTGTTACATTAATAAAAATAAAATAAAAATAGATTTACATTGCTAGAAAAGATTTATAGATTTATAGTTTGAATAAATGTTGTTCTTGAAAAAATAAAATAAAATACAGGTTAAAAAAAAACAAAAACAAAAAAAAAACATTGGCGGCCCAACTGTTTCCAAAACTGATAATTCTACTAATAATTCAGAATATCAGAATGATTTCTGAGAGATCATGTGACACTTAAGCCTGGGAAACTGAGTAACAGCTGATGAAAAATCAGCATTGCATCACAGGAATAAATTATATTTTAAAGTATATGAAAATAAAAACCATTATTTTCTATTGTAATAACATTTTGTAATATTACAGTTTATTTTCTGTATTTTTGATCAAATAAATGCAGCCTTGACTTCATTAAAAAAAAATTGCAAGTCTTACTGACCCCAAACTTTTGAACGGTAGTGTACATCATAATAATATTTCATAATATTACTTTTTTTTCCTGTATTTTTGATCAAGTGAAAACAGCCTTGATAAGCATAAGAAACTTCTTTAAAAAACATTCAATGAGAGGGTGTGTCCAAACTTTTGACTGGTAGTGTATATCAATAGAAAGCTTATTTATTCAGCTTTCAGATGATGTATAAATCTCAATTTTATAACCCTTATGACTGGTTTTGTGGTATAGGTGTCAGTGTCATTTACCTTTGTATAAACTCCCCAGGAGAGTTCCGTCTCCGTCACCATGACAACAATCCCAAACATTCCAAAAATCAGGGCGTAGTCGCTAAGGCGCTTGCGTTTCTCGAACAGCGCCCTTCGGTGTCCGAGCTTATAGCCAATGTCCTTGTTCTTCTTATGCGGAGCGCTGCATGGTCTTTGCCTCACGAGGTTCTCACTGGACTGCTTACTAGGGTCTTCCCCGTTCCCTTTGGAGACCACCACCTCCAGGCCGGAAGTGTGCAGGGTCTGCAAAGGCTGTGTCTCAGAGTCCAGCTCTGCTAGGTTCCTCCGGGACGCCCCCAGACTGCCAAGTGGTCTGACTATGCCCCCATTGTACTTGCAGCTGTTCATGGCTATCTGAGGATACTGTGGGCCGCCGTGGGACAGGGAAGGCCGCGATCCAGCATGGCTCAGCCTGTTGGCATCCGCATTCACCTGCCAGAAATGAGAAGATATTTTATAGATTTTATCATTGTCTTTTGTGTAAGCTTGTTTCTGTGAAGGCACAGCCGATTCGCAACAACGCTGATTTAATGGACATTTTTTTGGAAAATTACATTATAAATGCCAGCATCTAACAGGGTTCATGATGCATGTGGGAGGAGCACCGTCTACTGTCTGTGAGTACTGAAAACGCCTTTGGTCATGTGAAATCAACTCTTTAGGTTCATTTATATAAAAGCATCACAGAGATATACTAAAGAAACACTGAAATGTGAAATATACACTACAAATCAAGATTTTTTGTTTTTCTCTTCTGCTCACCAAGCCTGCATTTATCTGATCCAAAGTACAGCAAAAACAGCAACAGTTTGACATATTTTTACTATTACTTGAGTGCATTTTAAAATGTAATTTATTCCTGTGATCAAAGCTACATTTTCAGCATCATTACTCCAGTCTTCAGTGTCACATGATCCTTCAGGAATCTCTAATATGCTGATTTGCTGTTCAAGAAACATTTATTATTATTATTATTATTATTATTATTATTACCACCAATATTTAGGATTCTTTGATGAATAGAAAGATCCAAAGATCAGCATTCATCTGAAATAAAAAGCTTTTTGTAACATTATACACTATACCATTCAAACCATTGGGAAAACAAATACAGAAGTTAATACTTTTATTTAGCAAGGATGCTTTAAATTAATCAGAAGTGGTGATAAAGACATTCATAATGTTATTCAGATGAATGCTGTTCTTCTGAACTTCCTATTCATCAAATTCTACTCAGCTGTTTTTAACATGTGACTCGAGTAATGATGCTAAAAATGCAGCTTTGAATCACAGGTATAAATTACATTTTAAAATATTTTCAAATAGAAAACTTATTTTAAATAGTACAAATATTTCAAATCTGTAGCATTTTTGCTGTACTTTGGATTTAATAAATGCAGTCTTGGTGAGCAGAAGAGACTTCTTTAAAAACCATTAAAAAACTTAAAAAACGTTTGACTGGTAGGGTATTTTAAAGTAAATCACTGAAATCAACAAAAAACAGCTGATGGCCAATATATACGATCATTCTGAAAGAAACAAATCCTAAAAACTAAAACCTTTTGAACTTTCTAAATAAATAACAAATATGATATCTACAAACATATTAGGCAGCACAGCTCTATTCAACATTAATAATAAGATGTGTTTCTTGAGCACCAAATCAGCATATTAGAATGATTTCTGAAAACTGGAGCAATTCAGCTGAAAATTCAGCTTTGCCATCACCAATTAAAAAAAAAAATAAAAATCTCAGCAACCCCAAACTTTTGAAAGGTAGTGTAATGCTGTATTCAGAATACAAATGAGTTGATAAAATGACAAACTTTCTAAAATGAAATTGTATTTTACATAATATTGTCAAAATGAAAACAATCGGACAACAGAAATTGTTTACTTTATAAACAAATAAATAAAGGCATACTAAACAATCACTTTTATTAACTGGCCAAATATAATCCAACACCAGTTTATCACTAGCATTATCACTTTTCAAAATAGGCCAGCTGTTCTGGTGGAAGAAACATTAACATTATCAACGAACCAAAGGAAAAATAGTGAAATGACTTAAAGTAAAAAGAAATCTGTAAAAATAAAAAAGCTGTAACCTTGAAAGCATGGTAACTTGCAACGTTTTTTTACAGTGTTCAAAAATTACTGAACATTTCACCTAATTGTATTACAGATTAGTAAATGCGGCAAAATACTTGTGATAACTCTTATGAAGATTATACAAAAAAGCTTGCTCAATAATCTCACATTATTAAATTATTGCAGAATTGAATTGAATCAGTGTGAATTCTGAATTTACACTGTTCTAATTTTCGTGGCAATAAGGATCAGTTTCTGTTATCTAGCTGCTGCTGCTGGGCTGACACAATGCCAACTCATTTGCAGAGACCTACTTCTGTAATGTCATTTTCTGATAGGCAGCGCACAACGTAGACCCACATTTCTAACCGACTAGAGAGACGCCGATGGATGAGAAATGAGAGTAATGGCAGCTGCTTTGAAAACAGCACTGAATACATACAAACATATCTGACATTCACTGCTGATTAGGCATAGTTAACCAAAGCTAGTTGTGGAAACCATTCCAGTCACAAACCTGGTTTTGCTGATCCTTTGTAAAGACCATGTTAATTCCAAAATCACTGGTTGAACCTTCATCCTCCTCAGCATAACTGACAGTTTCACTGTTTTTAGTTGAAAAATTCAGTTTCTCCATATTACTGCACTGCTGTACTGATAATATCTATGCAGAAACTGCTACTAGATACTGACGCTTTATCTGAGGTTACAAATAATAGCAGTCAGGACTAGAAAAACAAGCATTTAGATCCCCCAAACGTAAATTTCTACCAAGGCCCCTCATGTAAGACAGTTCTCATGGAGTCTTTCACATGGCTTTCTGCTGACATGGCAACAAAGAATATATATTCTGTACAGCTTTTTGTTTGCCTTGCTTTTTATGTTTGTTTTCCAGAAACAGACTGTGGGAACTTGTCCAAAAGTAGTCTTGTACGGCCTGTACCCTTTTAGGAACACTCTGAATATTAAATTTAGTATACTGTAATGCACACTACAATACTACGTTCTTAATTTCAATTAAGCCTGATATTTTTAGGAAAGTCTATAAAACTGCACATTTCATATCATCTAGATTTTGTTACACTTGCATATATTTTGTTATTTAAAGGGATAGTTCACCCAAAAATGAAAATTCTGTCATCAATTACTCATCAGAACATAAATTAAGACATTTTTGACAAAATCCGAGAGCTTTCTGATCCTGCATAGACAGCAACACAACTGACAAGTTCAAGGCCCAGAAAGATAAGGTAAAGTAAGGACATTGTTAAAATAGTCCATATCGCGTCAGTGGTTCAACCTTAATTCTGAGTTGAAGACTGACAAGGAAGAGCAGAAATTAAAGTTTAAGAAATACAAGTATTCTTGTAGCTTCATAAAATTAAGGTTGAACCACTGATGTCACATGGACTATTTTATTCATTTCTTTAATATCTTTTTGGGCCTTGAACGTGTCAGTTGCAAACGTCTTACAGGTTTGGAACAACATGAAGATGAGTAATTAATAACAGAATTGTCATTTTTGGGTGACCTGCACCTTTAAGTCAATATGGTTTAATAAAAGGCTGATAGAATCCCTACATTGTATCAATTTGTTAAAAAAAACAAACAAACATAAAAAACGCACAATATAAAATACAAAAAACAAACAAACCTAAATGTAACAAACCCCAACACCTTAACCTAAATATTACTCTAATATTTTCATACTAAATTCATAACTTCTCCTGTGATGGGTTAGCTGAATTTTCAGGAGCCATTATTCCAGTCTTCAATGTCATGTGATCCTTATCCATGTGACCCTGGATCACAAAACCAGTCATAAGGGTCAATTTTTGTGAAACTGAGATTTATACATTATCTAAAGGTTTTCCACCAATGTATGGTTTTGTCAGAACAGGACAATATTTGGCCGAGATACAACTATTTGAAAATCCGGAATCTGAAGGTGCAAAAATATTAAGAAAAATGTATTTAAAGTTGTCCAAATGAAGCTCTTAGCAATGCATATTACTAATTAAGAATTAAGTTTTGATATATTTACAAAATCTCTTCATGGAACATGATCTTTACTTAATATCCTAATGATTTAGGCATAAAAGAAAAAGCTATAATTTTTAACCCATGCTACCTAAGACATATAGAAACGTTAAATATGATTTTTTTTTTTAAACAACGTAAAAGTCTTTACTGCCACTTTTGATCAATTTCAAAAAGTAGAAAATAAATATTATTAATGACCCCTATATATAGTCCAAATGTTTTAAGCTGTTCCAGTGACATTTTTCAATATAATATTCAATATAAACAGTACATCGAGAAATCTTGGCAAATCTCAAACCTAAATGTAACAAAACGGAACACCTTAACCTAAACATTACTCTAATTACTCTACAACTCATGTTGTGCAATTTTTTGGGGATTTGTAATGAGAGTATGTTGCAAAAGCAAACATGCAGAGGTATTAAACACTAAAGCCCAAAAACGTTCACGATATTAGCATTCACACCAATGCAATAACGTTCTGTTTATAACAAGCACACGCTGCAGTTATGTCATCTACCACTTTAAAAGCTCAAGGATAGTTTCTGATTAACTGTCAATAACTTTTACTGTTCATCAGCTGAAAAAAAAAGTTTGGAAAGCAGTTTCAATGATATTGTTCCTCTGTGCCGTTATTATTATAGTATAGTTATTGTGTGGTCTCTCAACTCTCTTTACTGTAAGAAAACACACACACTTTGGAGCACATTTGGAGAACTTTGACTTTAACAGATGTGTCTGAAATACTGCAGGCTATTTCAGCTAGAGAGAAATATATCAATTGTCCCTGTACCACTTATGTGTACCTATGCTACTTTAAAGTACAATAGAGTAATAGACATAATAAAACAGACCCAGAGGTTCAGAACTGTTTTCCAACAAGTAGCGACTGTCTCTCTGATGAAAGAGCTCCAGGGATCAATTGCAATACATAGCAAAGCTCCTGTCAAAACTTCCACTCTTTCCAAGGCCAGCATGGTCTGCCAGTTGCCAAATGAGCTCTTTTTTCTATCAACGTCCAGAGAGAGCCAGTAGTCAATTGTGTTATTAGTCTTCCTGGAAATGTTAAAAGGGAACAATATACTAAAATCTTTTCCCAAAAAATAACATTGAATGTTGACATTATGCTGAGGTTCATCCTACATTTATTCCAGTCTTCAGTGTCATGTGATCCTTATCCATGTGACCCTGGATCACAAAACCAGTCATAAGGGTCAATTTTTTGAAATTGAGATTTATACAATATCTAAAAGCTTTCCATTGATGTATGGTTTTGTTAGAACAGGACGATAATTGGCCGAGATACAACTATTTGCAAATCTGCAAAAATATTAAGAAAAATGCATTTAAAGCTGTTCTTAGCAATGCATATTACTAATCAAGAATTAAGTTTTGATATATTCACAAAATCTCTTCACGGAACATGATCTTTACTTACTATCCTAATGATTTTTGGCATTAAAAGAAAAAGCTATAATTTTTAACCCGTGCTACCTAAGACATATAGAAACATTAAAAAAAAATATAAAAAAAAAACGTTGTAAAAGTCTTTACTGCCACTTTTGATTAATTTCAAAAAGAAGGGAAAAAAATTATTAATGACCCCTATATATAGTCCAAATGTTCTAAGCTGTTCCAGTCACATTTTTCAAAAATATAAATACAGTACATGGAGAAATCCCTGACTTAGTATCTTGGCAAATCTCAGCACAGTTAGCGACATTGATCTATTCTGAAACTCCAGAGGAGGCACATTGATTACTGCATTTTTAAGCAAAAGTCTCCATTTGCTCTCTATTTAATCACATTGCTGTCAAGAGAAAGAATTGGGATATTACAGAGATCTCATTTGTGATTTTTTTTTTCCAGTGGGATGCACCACAATCTAACTTCCAACATAAATGGCAGCACAGCTGCTGTAACAACAAAGACGCACAAAGCTAGAAATTCTTCGTGTGACCTTGAAGAGTCCGTTAAAATACACAGCTGCATGCTCCGAGTGCAATTTTATGCCGATTTGGGATACGTCTACAAAACCGATCGTACATCAGTCACAAAAACAACATCTGCTCATCTCCATTTTGATGCAACAGGCTGAATGTACCACGTTGCAATGGCGTTTTCATTGTCTCAGCCTCACAATTTCACATTTCGCTAATTTTCCGTATTAACCAATATTCTCTCCTGTGCGTGTCAAAGCTGAAGGGCCCTTAGACTTCGCCCTCCCCTGCTCCTTCATTCCCCTCTCTGCAAGCTTTGGTCCGTACAAATCCAATTTAGCAAATCTATTTTGACATTGAATTTGCACTCATTCAGATGTGGCATCGGACTCTCTGTTCCTCAGGTCTCTTTCTGTAATGAAATGTCTGCAGCAGACCTGAGAGCTGATTACAGATCCCGCTATTCAAGAATATCTTTTCTAACTGCTCTCCACTATCAAAATGTGATCTTTACAACCAGACATCTTCCCTCGTCTCGTGTTGCATAAATTTGCACCTCAGGGCCCGTATGATGTAAGAGACAAAATAAAAAACGTTCATATGTGATTTGGTTCAGCCGTCGTGTTTTCTTTGTAGATTGAACCATGATAACTGGAGAAGGCTATCAGTTAGCATCTCAATGCCAGTTGCTTGGCTAACACAGGATCATCAGAGCTTTGTGATTTGAAATCTACACTCTTTGCTCATGGGAACCACACGACTTTTTGAGCCAAAAGAGCTGTTATAAATAAAAAATATAGGCCTAAATTTCATATATGTGACCCTGGACCACAAAACCAATCTTAGGTAGCACAGGCATACTTGTAGCAATAGCCAAAAATACATTGTACGGTCAAAATTATTGATTTTTCTTTTATGCCAAAAATCATTATGATATTAGGTAAAGATCATGTTCCATGAAGATATTTTGTAAATTTCCATACCATAAATTTATATTAAAACTTAATTTCTGATTAGTAATATGCATTGCTAAGAATTTCATTTGGACAACTTTAAAGATTAGATTAGATAAGATAGTACTTTATTTATCCCTCAAGGGAAGATGATATTCTTAGATTCTGAATTTTTTGCACCCTCAGATTACAGATTTTCAAATAGTTGTATCTTGGTCAAATATTGTCCTATCCTAACAAACCATGCATCAGTGTAAAACTTATTTATTCAGATTTCAGATGATGTATAAATCTAAATTTCTGGTTTTGTGGTCCAGGGTCACATATGTACTGGTATTTGAATGGTATTATAAAATTAGTTTGAAACAAGTTGGATTTATATGATATAATAAAAAATACAATTTGACAATAAAATAAACCTTGTTATTGTGTATTTATAAAAACTCAGTTTATTAATACTACTGCATAATTCAAATTGATTGAAATTCACCTTATTCTTCAACGTGGAAGTAAGCTTACGAGCAAAACTTCTGGTTCATCAGCCGCTATAGCAAATAACTAGAAGAATAACAACATGCAGTAAATGGTAAAACTGTTTGCACTACAAACCAGTGTGTTCATAATTAAGATAATACATTAAAATAATATGGTAAGACAATCTGCTATATCAAGCAGCAAAACGAGTTTTATGCAGCCAAAAATAACTGTACACAGATGACCCATAAAATGTACAAATAGCCACGCCTGCTCTTAGAGCAAAAATGACGTGGATATGCCATTTAAATAAGCAAATATTGAATTCAGGTTTAATATTTTAATAGTGAGTGTAGAGCTGCAATGCTGATGGCAACACACAAGCAACACTAGCAACTTGAGATGTAACCTGTAACCTGAGAAATACTATGAAAATATTGGGTCTGGCCATGAAAAGTAGCAAATAGTAGATTAAAGATTAAAACAACTGCATTTACATCCTTAAGCAATTGACTTTATAACCACATTTTCATCATTTCCCAAATGAAATTTAGTATGCTATCACACAAATTACTGCAGGGGCTCTCATGGGCTAAAAGACAACAAGAACAAAAGCAGCAGAATCAAGAACACGGTATCCGAATCATACTTTTTGGTAACACTTTTTTTGGTGTCCTTGTTACAATAATAATAACACATTACATTTATATAGCGCTTTTCTAGGCACTTAAAGCGCTTTACATGGTCAGGGGTATCTCCACCATTTTTCTCCTGTAAGAGCGGGCACAGTTATTTGTAAATTTTATGGGACTGGCTTCCAGTCTCATCCACGTCCAGCTATTTTTGCTGTACAAAACAGCTTGTTTTGCGGTTTGATATTGCAAAATGGTGGTCTTATCATATTATCGTAATGTATGATCTTAATTATGAACACACTGTTTATGTACTTACTTTAGTGATAACAGTAAATTCTGCATAATTACATGCTAACTATCCACCTTTTTCCTCAATGCGGAAGTAAGCCTATGGGTTAGACTATAAGGAAACAACGAGAAGAATAACAACATGCAGTAAACGGTAAAACTGTTTGCACTACAAACCAGTGTGTTCAAAATTAAGATAATACATTAAAATAATATGGTAAGACCCTATTCCTAATTCCCTGTTCCTAGCTGTTGTTAATTCATATTATTTACTACCTAAATGCATAATTACAGTGCATCAAGGGCAACTTAAAATAAAGTGTAACTTTAGTTTTTTTTTTCGTAAGTTTAAATCTTAGTTGTTGTCATCACACTACAAAAAACAAGAGAATGATCAGGTGTTTAAAAATTTATGGATAAATTATACCTGAAATGTGAGTCTGAAATATGAGTATGTTAGTTTCTGAACATTTTCTTTTATTAAAGAAATAAGAAAAAAATGAACATTCGCTGAGAATTTACTCACTGTCAGGCCATCAAAGATGATGAGTTTGATTTTTAGCATCACATCACTTACTCATCAACGGATCCTCTGCAGTGAATGGGTGCTGTCAGAATGAGAGTCCAAACAGCTGATATAAACACACTAATCCACAAGTAATCCACATGACTCCGAAACAGTCTATCCATTAACATCTTGTGAAGCGAAAAGCTGCGTGTTTGTAACAAACAAATCCATCATTATGGCATTTTAACTTTAAACCATTGTTTCTGACCAAAATGTGAGTCAATAATCTATGATAACTCTTTCTCTGGTGAAAAAGTCCATCCGTTGTCTTCTCATATTAAAATGCACCAACGTATTTGTTTAGAACTGTTTCCTCTTGTAAACTGTGCTTGATCAATGCATATTTCTCTATTGACTCAGAATCAGTAGATGAAGCGTTATTAGAGTATACATAACTCCGGAAATTCTACACAAATTTAATCCCAACATTCCAGATCAATGTATAAAATCCAATCAAGAGATAGGAACATCATATCATTGTTTCTGGAAGTGTCCCCAAGTTGAATATTTTGGGGGGAAAAAGTCATAGACTTTTTGTCCCTGGTGTTGAAACAAAATGTTCCCAAATGTCCTAAACTCTGTATACTAAACGTTTTCCCTGTAACGTGCACTGTTACTAGCTCTGATAAGAAAATGTTGATATTCTGTTTATTACAAGCAAAACTAATAACAGCTCGTCACTGGAAAAACACAGAAAGTCCTAATTTTAAACAATGGACTTAAATTACAAGAACTGTCTTATTGTTTGGCGTTAGAAAAACTCACATATATTGTGAAAAGTTTTTCAAAGTGTGGAATCCCTTTATGGAATAAATATGGGTAACTCGGCTTAATATGCATGGATATTAATGTACCATTGTTTTAAAGTGTTCATGTATATGTACATAATATTTATATTTGTCATTTAAAAGGTACCCTCCCCCTCTTTTCCCTCTTTCTCTTTTTTTTGTTTTCTGTTAAAGTTCCTAAAATCAATAAATACAGTAATGAAAAAAAAGATGAAACGTTATTATGGATTACACACTTAAAAAGTTCAAATAAGCACTGCATTTAGGCCTAAATATTTTAGTGTTCAGCTGCAATGCTAATAGCATCACATGAACACCTAGTCCAAAACAATTCACTAGCAACTTTACTGAGATGGAATAAGAATATTTCACTATAATTATTGCTCATACATATCACTATTGCTCCATCCCAAAACTGGTGTAATACAGAATGAATTATAACTCAGATCATGCTTATCAAATTGTTACATGCTTATTATTATGTTATTGTGGATTATGCACTTGTATTTTTGCTAAAACCATTGATTTGAAGTTAATAACATCTTGATGAGTTTGTTTATTACAAACACACAGCTTTTCACTTCACAGGATGTTCTACGAGTCGTGTGGATAACTGGGACATTTTTGTGACTCTCATTCTGACGGCACCCATTCACTGCAGATAATCCACTGGAGAGCAAGTGATGTAAAGCTACATTTCTGCAAACCTGTTTTCTGATGAAGAAACAAACTCATATAGATCTTGGATGACCTGAGAGTGAGTATATTTTAGCCTTTTTTTCTATTTTTTTCCATGAACCATTTCTTAAATAATCTATATTATCCCAGCAACAGGGTTTGACAGTCTGACATAGTTCTAGTAGACGCAAACACACATACCGTAGGCATTGCAGAGCCCTCGGCCAGTTTCAGTTCGAATACACACAGAGACAAGAGAGCTCAGCCAATTATACTCTCCACAAATTACCCTTGATTAAGCAGCAGAACGCCAGCTGCAGAGCAACAACACCCGGAGATTCTCCCCTCTGCCTGCTCATACTGAACCAGTCATTCCCTCAACATCCACGGCACATCCCAGTGCTTTCAACTCCGTCTCATGCACAATCAAGAAGAAGCCTAACTGTAAACTCAGCGTAAATATTTACATAATTACAACCCCCCGTGGAGAGAATTCTGCAGAAATGTGGTTTTCCTAAAAGAACGATTAAATGTGTTTTTTTTCCCCAGCTCCCAGGGTTGTTTTACTTCCTGTGCTTCAAACAATGAATTAAATTACAAATTAATCAAACGCCACAGGTAGAACAATCACTTTTTTTAGCACAGGCACAATGCAGTCAAACACAAGAGCCAGTCAAGCGGAGAAAGAAACAGAGACTGACGCAAACAACGGGAAAGACTTATGGGAGATTTCATGGGAAGAGATCGCTGATGGGTTTTACCTCCATCTGCTGTGCATTGTGAACTAAACTGATACTAATGTCTCTCCGTTCTGGCAGTGATGTCTAACCCGTCATGAATAATACAGGCCTGAAGTACATGTTAGTGCCACTCAGGGGGGCTTTCCCTTGGCTTGCACAGGCAGAAAATGGAACAGCGAGGCAGAAACAGGGTCGGCTCTCCCACAAGGAATGAATGACACTGATTTGCCTTTCTGCTTTGCTTTTCTGGCCCCTGGTCCTTTCAGCCGACGAATGCTCTGACATACAGATAGATATACAGATAGATAGATTACAAGAATAATTCTTAGAAGATAAGAGGTAGGTTAGACAAATTCAAGGCTGGACTACATATGAATGATGCAGGTGTGGGAATGAATGAACGCTTCATAACGCTTACTTACTATTAAACGCCATCATGGGAATCGTGGACAGCCTGTTGCAAGCACCCCCGCCTGTTCTTTCTTTCCATGCTTTCGAGGTTAACACGAATACCAACACCTAGCAACTACAAATCAGCCCTGTGCATCTACACGGCCGAATATGGTGTTCAAAAATGGCAAGCGATTTGAAGCATGACCTCCCAGTTTTGCGCCGCCTGCGTAATCGGACGCATTGATAAAACTGGCCACCTGTTAAGCATAAACTTCACAGAGTGCATGCACAAACGATGCGTATTGCATGCGCACGAACGAGTCGGTGTATGCAGGCTTACCTTACAGCCTTCGTGTCTGTGTTTATTCTCCTCGAGCCACAGGCGACTGTCAGAGGACAGCGGGCTGCTTTTACTCCGCGGCGAAACGGAGTTCCTGGCTCCCTGGCATCTATCAGGCGTCCACGCACGGGGGTGATGAGCTAGATTCCGCTGCTCGCCTGATCTCAGGCTGTCGTTATCACGCTGCTGCTGCAGCAAAGACGGCTGCTGGCTTCTGAGCTCCCCGGATCCCCTCACGCAGCAGTTGGGCAGGCTGCTCCTCAGCAGCCGCTGCTGCTGAACCTGTAGCTGGAGGGAAGGTGGAGGGTTGTGATGCTGCTGCTGCTGCTGTTGCTGCAACAGCTGTTGATGCTCTTGCAATCCGCAGCTGCACGAACAATGATCTTGTTGGCAATTCGCAGTTTTGGCAGCCCCTCCGACACTCGGCTGCCGA
Organism: Cirrhinus molitorella; assembly: GCA_033026305.1. Classification (NCBI taxonomy): domain Eukaryota; kingdom Metazoa; phylum Chordata; class Actinopteri; order Cypriniformes; family Cyprinidae; genus Cirrhinus; species Cirrhinus molitorella. The sequence goes on from CM065125.1 coordinate 5,726,882, forward strand.
CTTAGGGAGGGTTTGGAACAGTCTGCGAGACTTGGGTTGCTCCCTTGGCTTTTGACTGGTGCTTCCTGACTAAAAGGGCTGGGCAGGTTCTCTTGGCTCTGTTTTGGCAAGGGGTGTGCGGTCTGTCTGTGGCCACCCCTGTGCTCCCCGTGTTGGTGATGGTGGTGGTGCTGATGGACGGCTCCCGAGTAGCGATGCTGCATCCCCGCCTCACCTGCGGCGGAGTGCCGCTTTGCGTTGCAATGATCCGGCACCCTTTCGCTGCGCGCAGCCCCGGTGGAGTCAAGAAGGCCCGTTTCATTGGTAGGTTTGACCAAGACAAGCCTCATCACGTCACTGTGGAGTTACAGCGAGCCCCGCCTTCATGTGACAGTCCAAGTGTTTATATGAATGAGTATATTAAGAAAAGCGCACAGTACGCGCTTGCGAATTGAGGCGGGTGTGAGGAAAGCAGACCTTCCCTCGAATTAAGGCTTGGAAATCGAAACAAAGGTTGGAGCTCTTAGCTCAAATACATTTTTGTTGATCTTAACGAACAAAAGCTAACAAATAAAAGTTGTGTTCGCCTGAGAGTGTAACCATAGCAACAGCAAGCTGCTCCAGCGATTCCATTGCGGTCAGATTGGGGCGATGTGTGCATAAAGGGTGAGAAGTACCGTGATTATTTATCACTTTTGGATTTATAAACACTGAAAACATTAGAGTTTGCTTAAAAATACTATTAGTTAGGCGAATTATCGCCAGAACCTCGATGATTACCTCAAAATCTAATTCTTAAATTATTTTTAAATCGTCGTCCATAGCGTTCGTCTAAAAAAGTCTATCCACTTAGGAGGTGGTAATGGCTTAATGGTGAAGGATCTAGGTTGCCAACACAAATCCTGCTGGTTTGATCCCTAGTAAAGGTGATTCAGGAATTGAAGAAATACTGAAATCACAGTCCTGATCTGGCAACATTGTATTCATGGCTTTTATATGAAGTTGGTCAAGGTGATGTCCACGCAGTATGTGTCCTTTAAGTTGTTTTGCGCGAGATGTATGGGCAACTAAAGTTTGGCCATTTTAATAAAATAAAATGACAAATTGTAACCATAAAGATGGAAGTAATAACAGTATATAATGATGTGAGTTGACATATCCCATCTTAATAGGTCAATTTGATGGACAAGGATGTCATGCATCTCCAAGTGTCCTGCAAAAAGATCAGAGAACAAATGCACATCAGTTGAAATGAAATCTATCTTAGTATATTCAAAAATAAGATATGGTCAGAGCTGGGTAGATTACTTATAAATTGTAATCCATTACTGATTCCAAATTACATGACATAAATTGTTGTTAGTAACATAATCCATTACACATTTTAGATAATATAATCAGACTACTTTTAGATTACTTTTGACCCATCTCATTTATTGCATTGATTTAAATAGGATAATCTTATACCATATTAATATAAAAATACAAAGAAGAAGAAAATATATTCCATTTGTTGTTATTAACAACATGAAGTGCTTAAAACAATATATTTGGTCAAGGAACTGCAGGGGGTTTAAGAGTTTAATGAAAAGCTAACAATTAATGAAATCATTAAAATGTTAAATTAAAGTAAGTCATTATAAAAATCAATCAAAATAAAACACTTAAATATTTTATTTGTTTACTCGCATGTCATGTGGCCATAACCAACATCAGAGAACCAATGAACATGCAAATGTGATACTTTTTGAAAAATGTAATTTTAAAATCTCAAGGGTACTTCAAGTAAATATATTAGGTGACAAAAAGTTTATGAATGTGTGCATTTTAATGTGTTTGAAAGCCAAAAACCTTTAAAAGAAATAGAAATGCATGAGTGATAATTCAAATAAAAATCAATGTGTTCATCACTTGTTAAACCTGAAATGATTTTTGTCAAATGCTGTCTCACCACCTGATTGATCGGTGTGTGAATGTCCACAAAACTTGAAGACTTTCTAAGTGTATAAGTGCTAGGCTATTTTAGAAAGGAAAATGTAAAAGATGAAAAAGAGGAATTAGAGAAATGCAATCACGTAATCCATGTAAAAGTAGCTGTAGTTTGATTATGAGGATTTTAAAATGTAATTTAATCTAATTACAAATACCTAATTTTTTAAATCTGATTACGAAAACCAGATTACATGTAATCAGTTACTGCCGAGCTCTGGCCATGGTCGTATTGCATTTTATTCATTCTGTCAGCACATGCACCTAAACCAATATTTAAAAAAGCCTTGAAACTCAAGAGTAAAGTTGTTTAGATTTCAGGATAGTAGTGTCGGTTTTCACAGGATTGAGTGCTGATGTCAGTGAGGGTGATGCCAAAGTTTGGAGTTGAACTTCAGAGTGGATCTGGGGCACAGATGAAGAAAGCTGGTAATTTGAGCTTTTTCATTAAGTAATTAGTCCTGGAGACCTGTATGGGTTCCTGGGCAGAATGAAGTATCATTTGCTTGCTGGTTTTGGAGGCAATGTTGCTTACAACCACATGAATTATTCAATTCCCTTTTCCCACTCCATGTTCACAGACGTATATGTGTGGGATTGCCTGAATAAATGACCCCAGTGTAGCATTTGAAAACATTAAAGCCAAAAAAAATTCTTGTTTAAGTTTGTGAGGTTACAGACTGAACATTTCAGAATTTCAGAAAGGCATTCATTAAAGTGAATAGGAAATGTATTGGTAAGGTTCACTAGTTAACTACTTTAGTTAACATGAACTAAGAATGAACAATACTTCTACAACACAAGTTGTGTTTGTTAACATTAGTTAATGCACTAAACTAACGTGAACAAACAATGAACAAACGTATTTTTCTTAACTAACGTTAGCAAAGATTAATACATAGTGTAATAAATGTTTTGTTCATTGTTCGTTCATGTTAGTTAATACATTAACGTTAACTAATGACAACTTACTGTTATGTGTCACCGATGTATTTGACCACTAAACATACACATTCAAACCATAAATAAATAAATCAATAAATAATAGCAAGACTTGAGGTTTAAATTGTTTACCTTAGTTAACAGGTATCAAGAACTGACAATGAAAAATATTGTTACAATGGTAACACTTTACAATAAGTTTCATTAGTTAAAAGCATGAACAATACTTCTACAGCATTTATTAATTGTAATGTTAATTCCAGTATTTACTAATGCATTATTAAAATCACAAGTTGTTTATTAACATTAGTTAAAGCACTGTGAACTAACATGAACAAACAATGAAAAACTGTATTTTTCTTAACTAACATTACCAAAGATGAATAAACTAATGTTAACAAATGACACCTTATTGTAACGTGTTACCAAAATGTTGTTTGTTGTCAGTTCATGATGCTTCACGCATTACCTAATGTAAACAAACTGAACCTGATTGTAAGGTATTAACTAAGTAGTACATGTCATTTTCAGTCCACAATGATTTTTTGTTAAATTAAATGAAACAATCTCGACACATTTCTGTACTCTGACATCAGAATCAAACCTCCCCGGAGGGACCAGATTGTAATTTGTAAAAGCACTCAGGGCCTGGAAACAGCACACCATACAAACAGAGCAATTTTATGGGCTATCAGGTATTTAATATCCTGGTATCACTTTTACAACAGAAGGGCCATCTGTTTTCTATTTTAACCTGTACAAGAGAGCGAACATAAGTAATTCTTTTAGCAATCAAGCTGACAGCTCTTATATAAAGGCCTCTCAGTGTGCATTATTTATATATCTCCTCCTGCCGTTCCACCTGTTCATTAAACTGCGTTCGAACTTCTCGCCCACAGCCACGAGGAGGTTACACACACTCTAAATATAGATTTTTACCTTTAATTGCCTTCCTGCTGATCTCGGATCATTTTCTGAGAAAAAAAAACAAACAAAAAAAAACACAGGCCTGAAGAAAAGCAACACTGGCTTAAGATCAGCCACACCGATCAATAGTCGTAAATACACTAGAGTGGCATTTGCATAAGGCATAAATGTCTGTTAATGCAAATGTACTGTTATTCAGTTTCAGAAATTGAAAAATCACAGTTTACAGTTAAATGAAACTAATATACACTACCAGTCAAATATTTTTTTTATGTTTTTTAAAGAAGTCTCTTCTGCTCACCAAACTTGGATTTATTTGATCCAAAGTACAGCAAGAGCTAATTTTACAATTTAAAATAACTGCTTTCTATTTGAATATATTTTAAAGCGTGTTTCCTGTGATCAGTGTCACATGATCCTTCAGAAATCATGCTAACATGCTGATTTGCTGTTCAAGAAACATTTATTATTGTTATTAGCAGTAATTAACAGCTGAGCACACTTTCTTCATGATTCTTTGATGAATAGAAAGATCCAAGATCAGCATTTATCTGAAATAAAAGTATTTTGTAACATTATACACTATACCATTTAATAGCTTGGAGTCAGGGAGGAAAAAAAACAAAAAAAAAACAATTTATATTTATATATATATATAATAAATTATATACAATTTTATTACATTTTTTTGTCATCAAAGAAACATGACAAAAAACGTTTTCAACAACAACATAATAATAATAATAATAATAATAAATGTTTTTTTTTTTGAGCAGCATATCAGCATATTAGAATGAAAGGATCATGTGAATGGAGTAATGACGCTAAAAATTCAGCTTTGCAATCACAGGAATAAATAAAAAAAATAAATTAATTATTTTAAAAAAATCAAACTGAACACTTAACGTGTTGTTAACACTAAGCATGGATAAATTATAGAAATTAATACATTTATTTAGCAAGGATGCTTTAAATTGATCAAAAGTGATGATAAAGACAGTTATAATGTTATAAAAGATTTCTATTTTAGATAAAGCAGTTTTTTAAACTTTCTATTCATCAAAGAAACCTGAAAAAACTCCACTTGGGTGTTTTCAACATAATAATAATAATAATAATAAATGTTTTTTTGAGCAGCAAATCAGAATATTAGAATGATTTCTAAAGAATCATGTGACTTGGAGTAATGATGCTAAAAATTCAGCTTTGAAATCACAGGAATAAATTACATTTTAAAACATATTCAAATAGAAAGCAGTTATTTTAAATAGTAAAAATATTTGAAAATTGTACTGTTTTTGCTGTACTTTGAGCCAAATAAATGCAGGCTTGGTGAGCAGAAGAGACTTCTTTAAAAACATTAAAAATCTTCCTGTTCAAAAACTTTTGACTGGTAGTGTAGAGTCAAACTGAACTGAATTTCTAAGGAAAACATAGCAAAAAGGTTGCTCCAGCTCTGTTTTTGCCATTGCAGATGCTCTTTTGTATGAAGAATCGCATGTTCCTGTCTAACAGCGAGCGAGAGAGATGGAGAGGCCCTGTCACAAGCAGATGAGTGTTCATTACTTTACCCTTGACGGGGGGTTTGGGCAGCGGGAAAGAGATTTCACGCTAATTTGTGGGATGACACCTTAGCCATTTACAATATAAACATATAAAACAAACAGACCATAACACCCTTGATAACACTTAAGCCCTTCTTGAACTCAATTTTGAGGTATTTGTGATTTAATACCTCCCTGTATGCCATAAAACAGATCAAAATCGGTGGATATTAAAACAAAATGAAAGAGCGAACGGCTTGTGTGTCATAAAAACAAAGGATGTTTTTCCCACGCGTCACGGACAATAAAACACAGCTGTTTTAAAATACAGCATGATGAAGTTAGAACTGAAATAAGAGTAAAATCTAATCTAATGACTTCTAACGTTTGCTCAAGCATAACACCTGTTGATTAGACTTTTCAAAAAGCTCAATCTCTGCCTAAGATTTGAAAAAAGAGAATCTGACTTTATAAATGTAAACAGAGACACCCTTACCTTAAAGCAGCGTCCTCGTGTCCTTCGGCGAGCACGTTAGACTCGGGTTCCCCTGACATACGTGAGGTGAGTGATGGGCGCTTTTTCGAGAAAACAGGATTTAGTCATCAGACATGCAGCTTTTTCCTCAGACGCTTGTCAGATGTAGGGGGCCGGCCGGTCTCTCTTTGAGACGCATAATTAGGATGCAGGCTGAAGAAAGGACAGCCCAGCTTGATAAGGGTTGGCATGCAAATGGATAAGGAGACAAAGAAACAAGCAGCACAGAGAGAGAGAGAGAGAGCAAAACACTATATGTTGCGCACACCACAACACTTTCGGCTTTAAGTGTCGGGTATCATTATTGCGTCCACCGCACGGGTTGGCTGAGGTAGTCGAATACATTGAGGTTCGCAGATGAGGAAACAGAGGGGAGAGAAATCTGCGATTGATGCTCAGCAGTTCAAAGGCCTTCCCAAACCCTCTTATCTTTCCCGCCACAGAGGCAGCTCAGATAAAAGAGCAACACACATCACACCAAGTGTTGGACGGAAACATGGATACATGAGATGTACATGTACACAAGCGGCGGGGTTCAGTGCCCTGGAGAGTGTGTACTGTCTTTCATTCATGGTTAAATTTAAGACTGCTGTGGAGAGGGTTGATTTTAGATTGATAGAGGGTTATTTTTAGATGATGTGTCTCTTTAAAGAATTTAACAAAGTAAGACAAAATGTGGGAAAATACAGTGGGGCCCAAAAGTCTTTGGAACAATTTTTGTTTCTCTTTTCCCTCCCAATATTATCAAAAAAATAAATATTGATCAAAATAAAAATACAATAAAATAAAATCCCCTCAAAATTCTAAATAATAATCAAAAACAAGCCTGGTTTCTGGCTGTAATAATACAAAACTTGATATTTATCAAGTTTTTATTTTTTCATGCCACCAATGGCACAATTGTCCTTTAAAAAATGTATTTTAAATGCTTTTACTCTATTTTAATATGAAATGTTGCATTTATTGAAAAAATTAGTATATAAACGATTAAATACAAAAATATATTTTCATTCCAATGGAAGAAACAGCTTATTAAAATTGTATAAATATTGCATAGTATTTTAAAATCTCCTCAAAATTCTAAATAATAATCTAAAACAGGCCTGGTTTCTGGCTGTAATAATACAAAACTTGATATTTATCTAACCAAAAATATATAATATATATATAAAAATAAAAAGTAGTCTTTTAGAATGTCTAAATATATTTCTAAATGCAAAACCTAAAAAAATAAAATTAAGAAACTGTCTAAAAAAATCAATGGGAATCCAAAAGCCTCTGTATATATGTATATAGGGAGCTATACAGGAGGTTACATGATATTACACAAATTTTTATTTTTTTCATGCCACCAATGGCACTATTCCCAGTTTAAAAAAAAAGAAAAAAAAAAAGAATTTAAATGCTTTTACTTTTTAATATGAAATGTTGCATTTATTGAAAAATTATATATTAATAATTAAATACAAAAATATATATTAATTCCACTGGAAGAAATAGCTTATTAAAATTTTTGAAATATTGTATAGTATCTTAAAATCCCCTCAAAATTCTAAATAATAATCAAAAACAGGCCTTTTAGTATTTTAGAATGTCTAAATATATTTCTAAATGCAAAACCAAATAAAATTAAGAAACGGTCTTAAAAATTTTAAATGTGAAAAGTATTTATTAGTTTTGATTAACATTAATTATATGATATTTATCATTCAATATTTTAGCAATCTTACAGCCATGTTTTTTGTTTTTTCTTAGCATTTAAAAAATAAATAAATAAAGAAGCCTGTATTACAATTGTCTTTTTTAAAATAAAAAATAAAAGAAAATATTGCATTTTTCTAAACTCACAATTTTTCTAATAAAATTATTATGTATGAAGTATTTCTTAGTTTTGGTAAATGTTTAGCATTAAATAATTTAGCAATGTTAGAGCCATGTTTTTTTTTTTTTTTTTTTTAAGGAGGTAAAACAAAAAGCTTGTTTTGCATTGGTCTTTAAAAAAATAAAATAATAAATAAATATATATAACAAAAATAAATAATAAAACAAATAAATAAAAATCTAATACAATTATTTTTTAGTTTAAATTGTAAAAGAATTGTTTTGGTACATGTTTATCATTACATAATTTAGCAATGTTAAATCAATGTTGTTGCATTTTAAATTAAAATAAATTAATTCAATTATTATTGTTTAAATATATATATTTTTGTTTTTTCAAGTTATTCTAAACATTTTGATTGTAAAGTGCGATTGTAAATTGTAAAGTTGTTTGTGTTAATGATAGCAGAATTCAGTATCACTTGTACAAAACTTGATCATGTTCTCCAGCAAGGCATCTGAGGTAGCATTTTCAATGCCACAGATTTGACCAGAGATATAAAAACTGCTCAAAATCACTTCTGATTATTACTACCTCGATCTAGAAAGAATAACAGCAGACTTTGCATTTTGTGGTAGACAGATACAGTCTGCCATCAATCAGTGATGTTTGCAGATAAGGGAACTCCATGCTATTTTAGGCCTGATGCTCTCTAAGACAGCAGGGTCTCTCCCTCATAGATTCATCATGCTGTGCAGAGCATCAGCTATTTTATTCAGTTTGATCTTGCGAGCAGGCCACTTCATTCAGCAAAGAATTCTGTACTTCAGAAGCCCGGTCTCTAAAAGCGATCTTGATAAAACGATCACGATGAACCGGCGCTGCTAATAAAGATTAGCCAAATATAGTCACTGCCCTTGAGTGCGGGAAGGGGATGTTTTTTAATTAACACTCTCAGTGGGTCACAACTAATAATGTGCAAATAGGTTTAAAAATAAAATATGCGAGTAATATCTTCACTTCGAAACCCCGCTTGATTAAACCGCTATTGTGTCACAATTGTATTTGAGGTCTTCAAAACGTGCCATTGTTATTGTTTTATGAAAAGGACATATTCATTAAAACATTCTGCGTGGGAGAGATGTTTTAATGGAAGGTAAGTAAATGCGAGAGGTTATCGCGTTGCATAATCTCCAGATGACCTAAAGTTCTTTTACACTGACGCTGCTTGATGACACATTATGGCCATAAATTACCTTAAGTGCTAAAGAGTGTTCCTGCAGAGGATAAAGGTGGCCACTGGGAATTATCCAGCCTGCAGGCTAATTTCCTTTCCTTCCGGAACGTCCCACCGGGGTCACTGACCGTTTATGTCCGTCGCTTGTGTACCTGCAGAGACGTTATTAAAAGCAAATCTACCTTCAGCATGTCTGAAGTATCACGTAAGCTGAGAGGACCTTTTAAATGTGCTTGAACAAGGGGAAATACAACATCATGGGTTGGCAGTTTTCATGAACATGGTACCAAATATGACCTGCAAATGTAAAAAGTCAATCAATACAGTTAAACTAAACATTTTTTCGGTGTTGACAAAATTTGATATTTTATATATATATATATATATATATATATATATATACAATTTTCTAGAAATATATTTAAAAAAAGTAATATATTTAGTAAAATTAAGTATTATTAAAAAAAATTAATAATTACATGTATACATTAAAATATAATAATTTATTTTAATTAAATATATTTTATAATTAAATAATAAAATATCAATATAATATAAAATATATACAACTATACATTGCATTTTTAATGTTTTTTTTTTAAATAAGTTTCTTTTGCTCATCAAGGCTATATTTATTTGATCAAAACTACAGAAAAAAAATTGTGAAATATTACAATGTAAAATAACGTTTTTCCTTTTTAATATACACTAAAATATAATTTATTTCAGAGATGCAATGCTGAATTGTCATCATTCCTCCAAATATGTCATCATGGGTTGGCAAAGTAAAATTATATATATATAATTAAATTTATTTTTATTAAATATATTTTATAATTAACAAAATAATATATTAATAAAATATTACATTTATAATAAATGAAATAAATAAAGAAAAAAAATAATATTGTGAAATATTATGTAAAATAAAAATGATCTTTTTTGCTATACATTAAAACATAATTTCTGTGATGCAATGCTTAATTTTCATCATTCCTCTAAATATGTCATCATTGTTTGGCAGTTTGCATAAACATGGTGCCAAATATGACCTGCAAATATAAAAAGTCAATCATAACACTAAATATTTCATTTTTTGGGGTGTTGCCATTTTTGCAACCATGTTAACAAAATTTTGGTATTAAATCTGCATGATATTTATAACTTTCTATAAATAATCTTTAAATAAAGAAACAATATATTAAGTACATTTAAATATTATATATATATATATATATATATATATATATATATGTGTGTAATATGCTTATTTAAAATCATATTTTATAATAAAATAATATATCAATAAAATATTACATTTATAAGTTCTTATGCTCATCAAGGCTGTATTTATTGAATCAAAAATACAAAAAAATATAATGTTAAATAGTATTACGATGTAAAATAAAAAATATATATTTTAATGTACATTAAAATATAAAAACATTATTCCTGTGATGCAAAGCTGAATTTTCTCGTTTATTTTACGTTTATTCAGCAAGGATGTATTAAATTGATAAAAAAAGTGATAGCAAAGACTTAAATAAATGCTGTTCTTTTGAACTTTTTATTCATCAAAGAATGCTGAAAAAAGTATCACAAGTTCCAAAAAATATTAAGCAGCACAACTGCTTTTAACATTAATAATTCTAATAATAAATCAGCATATTAAAATGATTTCTGAAAGATCATGTGACACTAAAGACTGGAGTACTGTCTGAGGAAAATTAAGCTTTGCATTACAGAAATAAATTACATTTTAATGTATATTAAAACAGAAGCCATTATTTTATGTTGTAATAACATTTCACAATATTACAGTTGTATTTCTGTATTTTTGATCAAATAAAGGCAGCCTTGATGAGCATAAAAGACAAACATCACAAGTCTTACTGATCCCAAACTTTTGAACAGCAGTGTATAATCTAGGTAAATAAATATATGTAAATGTAATATGTATAAAAAGGGTTCCAAGTAAGGGTTGTAAAGTTAACCTAAATTAACGTTTGTGACCAAATGTTGGTTTGTGGTTGTCAATTCCTCAGCTTTGAAGAAAAATATTTGCTTGAATGTTTTTTTTCTTACCATAACTTGGGTATCAGGCTTGAGCTCAGCTTGACAAATGCAGTCAGCACTACAGTATTCATAAAAGAGGAATGAACTTGGGTTAGTCAAAACAGACACCAACTTTTTAAAAAATAAATACTGACGCTGCAACTGATTTCCATCATATGGGACCATTTCTTGTAAAGAAAAACATCAGCAAATGTAATAATAGCAGTTTCTTTCTTTTTATTTGATTTTATTTTCCAAGAGCCACTGAGAGTGTTTGTTGTCCTCCACAGATGCGAAGCACAGACCAGAGTGTGTTCGCTGCGCTTGACACGTGTGTATAGGAATCCAACGACTATTAGTCCACTCGCCTTTGGGACGTGGAGACATCGTTCCATACGAGGTCCAAAGTGCATTTTCAAAACAAAGAGCCATGTAAGATCAAGCAAGCAAACAAACCTCTATCCATATCATCTTAATTTAGAGCATTCATCCGATCTCATCTCCATAAATATCAAACCAGAAGCTGAACCCTAATGATCATCACACAGACGCTAAATAAAAAAAAATAAAAACTTGCCTCAGGTTAACCACACTCCAGCTCATGTTCCGCATATTAGATGGAGACATTAATAAATGAACTCGACACAGCAGTAAAACATGTTATGTAGAGGAAACGTGTGCTAGTTGAGAATCCACTCTGCGTTCACTCGAAACCAAACCTAGAAACTTCCCAGCAGCTCTTGAGAGGCCATTGTCTAGCAGATAAGCGAATTAGGTGGTATGCCGTTCATACATCATCAGACATTTATTGAACAATTAGTTAAATAATCCAAGTTTGTCTGTGAGTTCACGTACGAGGTGAGGGGTGTGAATAGGTCAGCAGTTCATGTGTAAATTGTGTGTGTCCAAATTTAATCGTGGTGCCTTTTTGTATTTGTTAGGATCTGCGTCAAGGGTCAGTCTTTAAGTGCCATTGTGTTGGTTTACTTGGAGTTGTAGGAGGCCACGCGTTGGTTGAGCGGGTTTTCGGGAGACTTTGTCCACTCCTTCTTGAGCTGTTGCTTTAGCTGGGAAAGTCGCATATTGGGGTTCTCCATTTTAAGGCGCGCCATGTTTGCTTCTTCGAACGCAGTGTAGGCAGCTTTCATACGGCGCTCAGGGTGTCGATCCAGGTCTTCCTTAGTGCTGAAAAACAAGCATGAACCAAACTTAGAATGACTAGCTTTAAAGAAAAGCAATAAGCAGATTATCCTGCTAATACCAGCCAAATCTATCCACCTTTTTCTACCTGTAAAATAGTGCGGCCATTTGTAAATTTTATGGGTGTAGCTTCTGCTCTCATCCGCATCCAACTGTTTTTAGCTGTACAAAACAGCTGGTTTTGCTGCTTGATATTGCAAATTGGTCTGTCTTACCATATTATTGTAATGTATTAACCTAATTGTGACCCTGAACCACAAAGTATATTTGGAGCAATAGTCAAAAATACATTGTATAGGTCAAAATTATTGATTTTTCTTTTATGCCAAAAATCATTAGGATATAAAGTAAAGATCATGTTCCATGAAGATATTTTGTAATTTTCCTACTGTAAATATATCAAAACTTAATTTATTAAGTTTTATTAAGTATTATTAACTTTATTTAGTAATATGCATTGCTAAGAACTTCATTTGGACAACTTTAAAGGTGATTTTCTCAATATTTAGATTTTTTTGCACCTTCAGATTCCAGATTTTCAAATAGTTGTATCTCGGCCAAATATTGTCCTATACTAACAAACATAAACGGAAAGCTTATTTATTCAGCTTTCAAATGATGTATAAATCTCAGTTTCAAAAAATAACTGGTTTTGTGGTCCAGGGTCACAATTATGAACACACTGCTTTTGTAGTGCAAAAAGTTTTAGCATGTTAGCACATTGTTATTCTTCTCGTTATTTTCCTATAGCGGATAACAAACCGGAAATCTCACCCATACGCTTACTTCTGCCTTGAGGAAAAAGGTGGATACAGTACATGTGTTAATTGACATTTTTAGCTTTTTCTTCCCATTTTATTTAAGTGCCAGGTAGTGTTTATTCTCTAATTAATAACCATTCAAAAAAATATGCACAACATGGGACTTTTAAAAATAAAACAACCGCAAAATACACTGGGACCCATTTTGAAATGTCTATGCTACACTTTCAGCAGCATTATACTTTCAAAAAGTTGAGGAAAAAAAAAATATGCACTCTGACATCCATCTACAACATATTACAACATCAAAACATTGCCATAATTCATCAACAGTAAATCACAAATAATCACTTGTGTGAATAAATAAACAAATGCCTGGTATTAATTTATTGCAAACTGCTCTGAAATGGCAGCGAGCCTGTAGAACGTGCTACAGCACTATGTTTTGACTTTAAATGAGCAGCACTTACACTTATTAAATAAATCATAGGCTTTTTATGTCGTGATTCCTATTTTCTAGGGGTAAGAACCTCACGATTCGATTCAAATTGATTCTTGGGGTCACGATTCGGTTTAAAAACGATTAAAGGTTTTTCGATTTTTAATAACAATTCACAATTTTTCATTAAGCACCAGTATTTTAACACAAAAACACATTTTACATTAACTAGCCAGCCGCTAGCAATTTAAACAGGGTTTTTTTTTTTCACAGATAGCTAAATATAAATATTAATCCTTTATTTTAATTATTAATTATAGCTTTAAGGGAAAAGTAAAGGTTTGAGAATAGCCTAAACACACTACTTGTTTGTTGCACTTTATTTAAATTGTGTACATTTTTAACTTTTACATTTAATTGTTTTGAAACGCAAAAGTAATTAAATACAATTAAAATTAAATTAAATAAAATCAGCAAAACACCTTTTGTTGTAAAAGAAGTATTGCGATAAGATGACTCCTGAGGCTTACCACTGAGCAATTTTAACATTCACAGCACACAAACATCAATTAAACCATTCAAGTTATTAAAACAATCAAAATGTAGTAAGAAACACATCAACAAAGTTGGTTAAACAGATTTAGTTTGTAGATACTACACTTAGCTTTTGCAATAGCGTTTTAGTTGTGTAGGGTCATCCAAAGGCAGAGTGCAGTATCTGCATTTTTGTGGTCAAAGATCACATCAGTTGTCATGGTTTTTATCTATTAAAAAAAATCTTCCTAAGAAGGCATTATATGAATGCATTACCACTAATCTACCCACAACATATTTGACTGGTTTGTGTAAAAACTTTAAAGGCATTTTTCTCAGTTTCAGTGTTGGCGTAGTTACTGCATTTAGCCTTTGTAGTATAGTATGGGTAGTCCTGACTCAAGAAAATATGTGTTTTCCTATTAACTATTAACTTCCTAATAAATCAAAAATACTTTACGCTTCACATTATGGATGTGTCTGAATCAGACCATACCGTGTTCAGAAAGGAAATGACATACTACGAAATCCCTAAAATTTATTTCAATTTTTTTTCTCTCACAGTTATATAGTTGGGTATTTATATTGTAAATAAATTCCGGGCATCAGTGAGCTGCTATTAATATGCAGGGCTTTGAAACTGCTTTTCAATGTCTGTTTGCATTTTACTTTTTGTAGTACACTTCATAAGATATTTAATACTTCACCAGGCTTCTTTCGCCCCAATTGAAAGCACATTTACACTGAAACATTCCCTGCCCCCTATATATTGCACTACGAGCCATTCACTGTGCAGAAAATACTAATTCTGTGAACAAGTGACCGATTTCAGACGTTTCAGCATCTATTTATAGTGTAGCGGGCAGGGTGCTTCAGATTCTAGAGAGCATTTGATTGGACAGAAAGTTTGCTGAGAAGCTGAAGTGCAGGGTGTTGTCATCAAAATCATTGATCCATATTGGTAGAAGTTAGAGACTGTAGGTTTTAAATGCTTTTTAATGCAAATCTTTTTAATGCAAATATTGTTATTTTTTGGAGCACACTTGTTTTCCGATAACCTTAAGGCTAACATATCGTCGCTGTCGGGCGGAAATCTCGTATGTCCAAATTTTGTAAATTTCATATTTTTTCACAAATCGATGCTATTGGTCAGTGCCCACGTGGATCTGTAATTTTTACAAATTATTAACTAATCTAAAGTGTTGAAAATAGCTTGAGAGCAAATCTCTTAACTCATTTGAACACTTCAACTGTCTGAGAAGAGCTCGTATCTCCACCTTTTCTTCACTCCGCTGGAGCGTCGGGGCATATGTCCCCTTCCATCTTCTTGTCACAAAGCACCGGCAAAAATAATTAGCATTGAATGTGTCGGTGGAAACAGTAAGGAGATATTTGAATGATCCATTAATAAACTAGTGTATTCTGAGATAATGTCGCAAAGACCCTGACTCGCAATCTCTTCTTTGGACGCAACTTTTGAAGGAAAGCATCTTTCCGGATTACATAATGAAAACGTTTTTTTCTGATTCGTTTTATTTCGTTAAGTAATAATTTAAAGCTTTCTATTTATTTATTTATTTATTTATTTGTCATGTTTATGAGGCATGTAGCCTATTCGCTGAAAAATGTGATCGCGCTGACTCCTCATGTCCTCCTGCAAAGCGATTTCAGCTTCTCCTCTTCAAAAACAATATTCACATAATAGCGCACATTTATCTAGGTTTAATGTTTAAACTAAAATTGTTCTATAGCTACTTTAACTGTTTTAGATCTATAGATTTTATTTTATGCAATCGTAGCCTAATGATTTAGGCAAAAAGGCAAAAGTCTTCCGCTGGCCGCTGTTCGTAAAAAACAAACAAACAAACAAACTGATATTAAACGAACAAAAAAATGCTCCAAAAGTTTTTCTAAATTAACTTAATAAGAAAACGAAACGAAATATAACCACTTTGGCATTACATACAAAACGTAACTATGTTAATAGCTGAAACAGTAGTAGGAAGCTGTTCTGGAAGAATTAAGGGGAAAAAAGACGGACTCAGTTTTTTTGTATTGCATCATAGCTCTTAAACCTTTAAAATAGAGTTTAGGAAGATGTATGTAACCACAGTCGTTAGCTTTGGTTAACTATTGAAGCCTTTTCTCTTGTCAAAAGGCTCAATGCGACCGCAGACTTTGTTTGCCTGCAGATTAATATCCGCCTATTAGTCAGCTTATCGTTTTATTTTGGTATTGCATCACTCATAGCTCTAACGTTTAAAATAGAGTTTAGGAAAATGTATGTAACCACAGTCGTTAGCTTTGGTTAACTATTGAAGCCTTTTCTCTTGTCAAAAGGCTCAACGCGACCGCAGACTTTGATGAACTGCTGGCAGCAGCGAAGTCTGTGTCTGTACCATTCTTATCAATGACGGCGTAATCTCGTATCTCCCTGCTCCCAAGTCATAAAACCTCGTATCTCCGATAAAACATGATTTTGGGGAAATGTTGTCTTAATGTTGGTACACAACAGTGTATGATAGCAATATATGGTATAATACCAACTTTAACGATAAAATATTTAATAACTCAAAAAATATGCAGTTTTTTTCATTTCCTGAAAAATGACGGTTTTGGAGATACGAGGATTCCGCCCGACAGCGACGATATTTATACTAAAAGCCAAAAAAGCTTTTGATTTTATGGGGACTTGTAATGTTTGTAAGGCAACAGTGTCTTCTAATCACTTCAAAAAAGCTTTTGATTTTATGGGGACTTGTAATGTTTGTAAGGCAACAGTGTCTTCTAATCACTTCAAAAAGTTTTTTTTTCCCCCCAGAGAACAGGATACCTGAGAACTGCAATGGCATCCTCAATGGTTCGGGCCTCCACCGTGCCTTCTTCTGGAACTATCCGATTGATGTTCTCCTCAAGCGGCATCTCCAAGTGGCTTTTGTCTGTAGATTGAAAAGGTTACACAATGACTAAATGAGGAAACTGAAAAGGACTATTCAACACACAACAAACTATTACACTTAGTGTGAAAATAAGTGCATCTTGTTTTATTCATGCACACTGCGTAAAACTGCATTGCAATCAGTGTGTACTGTATTAATATGAATTTTGACCAGCAATGCAAATTATTTTGTTGTGTGACTACTGGTGTAAAAAAGTGCTTAACATCAGCATGAAATGGAAATTCACTGTATTTATTTTCTAAATGTAAATGTCACAATGCATGCATCTCATTTTTTATTTCTTTGACTACGTCATTTTAAATCCAAATATCAACTTTTTTTTTTAATGTTCTGGGGAAAAATGACAGACTCTTTCCTGGTGATGTATGCCAGACAACTTTTAGCAACTTTTATTGCCTTAAACTCCGCCCCTTTCTTAAAAATCAACTGCAAGAATGCAATCATATCAGCCCTCATCCAATGAACAACCAAAGGATTTAACCAAGTCCCTGCTCGTCGTTTTTTTAATCTGTTCTATATATAAAGATATAGATATATATATATATATATATATATATATATATATTTAAAGATCTGTTGCAAATGACATTTCATTGTGACTTGTCAGGGTTTCCTTAAAAGGATAGTTCACCCAAAAATTAAAATTCTGTCATTACTTACTTTACTTACTTTACCCTCATGTCTTTTCTTCTTTGGAACACGAATTAAAATATTTTTGATGAAATCTGAGAGCTTTCTGACCCTGCATAGGTGGTAACACAACTACCAACTTTATTCAACAATTTCTTCTCTTCCATGTCAGTTATCAACGTGTGTTCACGAAGGATCCACGATGCACAAGTGCTCTGCCACATCAAATCCAAAATAGTTAAATTTGTGTTCCAAAGATGAACAAAGGACTTACAGTTTGGAACAACATGAGGTAATTCAATAATTCAATAATTCATTTTTGGGTGAACTATCCCTTTAACGCTCAGAATGATAGAGTGTGGCAAACAAACAGTGTTAAAAAAAAAAAAAAAAAAAAAAAAATGGTATCAAAAATAAACAAAAATATGTCTTTTATGCTTATTAGTGTCAGGGCTTTAGTATCAACATGCAAATTTATATTTATATAAATTTGCATGTTGATACTTGGGTGCCACACAGGGTTGCTGCCTGTGTAAAGCATTCGAAATGAATCACTCATGAGGTTTCGTGGTGGTTATCATGTTCCCTGTGAAGGCAGCGTTCCACGTCAGAGTTATTGGATTTGGCCTTACCTTTTACCTTGGTTTCCATAACATTTTGCCCGCTTTGCAGGTTCTCCTCAATCTGGGCTCGAGTCACTTTACTGGGGGCTTCTTTTGTCTGTTTACCCTTTATCTTGGCAGCTTCTTCCTCTAAGAGCCTTTGGTTTTCTTTCTTCCTCTCCAGAGCCTCCAAACGCTTTTTCTCCTTATCATCCTGTACACGCGCACGCGCACACACACACACACACACACACACACACACACACACTCTTTTAAATTACAACTGGACTGATGTTATCGAGGCAGCCTGACGGTCATTAAGCAAATGTAAGTGTAAACTGCAGAGCAGAGTAAAGAAATTAGAGATGCCTCCTGCGCGCTCAGAGTCACTCTGTGTCAGCGCGGCGGGTAAGTAATGGTTACTAGGATCAGACATGGTCTTAACTGTCCACATCCTAACCACCCAGCCACGTTCCTGTTGATAACATCCGCAGAAATGGTGACACAACAGTAAGGAGATACGCATAATGAGATGACACCTTCAGATGTCGAGCAGAGGCTGAAATGTCATTCGCGTGACACAGATAAGCCGCACGACAGGCCGCGCTCGAGAGCAAACCAAGATACGCTCCTCTCTCTTGACATTCTCACATATCTACCGGTGATAAATTGTATTCGCCGAGCCCGATCTTCACCGCGTCTCAGACGCTGGCTGATCTTCAGAAGATGTAAAGGATAAATCAGTGTGTTTCCAGTGCAGGTGAGCTTGCTTGAACACACACAGCGGCCCCAGTGACATGAGGTATAATTAGCAGAATGGCTGCAGTAGGATAACAGCAGCGTGGGTCTGATAGGCCGCCGGGGATCAGATGGCAGCGATGGGAGGAAACAGGAGGAAAGGAACAGGGTGTGAGGAGCTCTTTACCAGAGCGCCTTACCAAATAGACTGGCACATCATGCCAGCGTTGCGGACGCACTCTACATATGCCAACACCGGCTCAATAATGGATGAAACAGATGCAGGAGGGAGCCGGGGAGGCAGAAAAGGCACCAATGGCCACCAGAGACCTTTCAAATATTCAGACTACCAAAATAAATGAGTTCTGATACAGGAAATACATTTTATATGCAACTCTGCCAGAAATATCTAAAGAGACAGTTTAGCCAAAATTTTAAATTGTCATTGTTTACTCATTCTCATGTCATTCCAAACCTGTGTGCATTTATTTCTTCTGTGAAACACACAAAAAGGTATTTTAAAGAATACTGGTAACCAGTCTCAGTTAACTTCCAATATGATGGAAGCCAATGGAAACCAAAACGGTTTGGTCACAAAAACACTTTAAAATATCCTTTTACATTGCACTGAAGAAAGAAAGTCAGGTTTAGAACAACAAGAAGGTGAGTAAAAGAAGAAATTCATTTTTGGGGAGACCGTCACTTTAACAAAAATGAATGCGAGAACTGTGTCAGCATGATGCAGTGAAGCTTGCAGATGTGTAGTTCACCCAAAAATAAAAATATTCTGGCATCATTCACTCACCTTCATGTCATTCCAAACCTGTATGACTGTCCTTCTGTCTGCCGAACAAAGAACGGATATTTTCGGGGGGATTTTTGTCAAGTCAACAGGGTCCAAAACAACATCAAACACAGGGACAAACAAATTCTTAGAAAAAGTCATACAGGATTGGAACGAGATGAAGGTAAGTAAATGATGCCAAAATGTTTTTATTTTTGGGTGAACTATTCCTTTAACACATTTGCCAGCTGCAATTCATCATACTGACCCAGTTCTCAAATTAGTTGTTTAATCTGTTATTACCTGTTAAATATTATTGCTTTAAGAATATGCATGCATTATAACATGGCAGTTAACATGTTCTTTCACTTGAATTTCACCCTTCATTACATGTACACTACCAGTCAACCTAGATTTTGAATGTTTTTTTTTTTTTTTTAAAGAAGTCTCTTTAGCTCACCAAGCCTGCATTTATTTGATTTAGATTATTTTTACTATTTAAAATATATAATTGTAATGTAATTTATTCCTGTAAATTCAAAGCTGAATTTTTAGCGTCATTACTCCAGTCACATGATACTTCAGAAATCCTTCTAATATTCTGATTTGCTTCTCAAAAAACATTTATTATTATACTGAAAACAGCAAAGTAGATTTTTACAGTGAGTAGATTTTTTTTAGGTTTCTTTGATGAATAGAATGTTCAGAAAAACAGCATTTATCTGAAACAGAAAGCTTTTGTAACATTATAAATGTCTGAATTAGCACTTTTGATCAATTTAAAGCATCCTTGCTAAATAAAAGTATTAATTTCTATATTTCAATTTATACTGACTCCAAGCTTTTAAATGTTATGGTGTATAATGTTACAAACACTTTTTATTTCAGATAAATGCTGATCTTTGGATCTTTCTACTCATCAAATAATCTTGAAAAAATGGACTCAACTGTTTTAAATATTAAAACAGCATATTTAAATCAGCATATTAAAATGATTTCTGAAGGATCATGTGACACTGAAGACTGGAGTAATGATGCTGAAAATTTAGCTTTGGTCACAGGAATAAGTTACATCTTAAAATATATTTTAAATAGAACACATATTTCACAATATTACTGCTTTTGCTGTATTTTGGATCAAATGAATGCAGGCTTAGTGAGCACAAGAGAATTCTTTAAAAAACATGAAAAATCTTTTGACTTGGCATTAAAAAGCTAAACAGCCAATCACTGCATATCAAAGTCAACATATTCGCCTATGGATCTCATCCAGTCCTAATTTCGAAATCAAGCTCCATTACTGACAACGAACGCTCATCAATATGCGGCATAATTGATAGAGGATATCAGAACTTGCGTGACGGTGTTACTTTAACCCAGACGGCTTCGGCTTTCGTTTTGTTTCGTGGGGACCTCATTTCCTGAGCAACCCTAAACCTGACTTGCAATGTATTAATCTATTGTGTGCTACTCAGACTCACATGTCTGCAGCCTTAGCGAGGAAGACAGCTGTGTCATTTAGATACAAGATTAGCAGCCAACTGCGGGAATGTTAGACAACATATCATGGAAAACATGGGTGGAATCAATTTTCTGTATATTTAGTACAGAACTCAAAAACATTTCCATGTTATCATGTCAATTAGGACCAAGGAGCAAAGTTTACATGGTTAATATGAATAGGGGCATCTTTCTGTTTTTAAATGATATTTAAAATTAAATGAATACTTTTATTCAGCATGGATGTGTTAAATTAATTATATGTGGCAATAAATGCATTTATAATGTCACCCAAACATTTTTTTTCCATACTTTTGAAATTTCTATTCAGCAAAGGATCCTGAAAATTTTTTTATCAAGGTTTCCACAAAAACATTAAACAGCAAAGCACTAATGATAAGATTTTGGTGCACCAAATTAACATATTAGAATGATTTCTGAAAGATCATGTGACACTGAAAACAATGGCTGCTCAAAATTCAGCTTTGCAATTTTAAAATATATTAAAATAGACAACAGTTATGTTTAAATCCACAATATTACTATTTTACTGTATTTTTGATCAAATAAATGCAGGCATGGTGTGCATACAAGAAAAAAAAATTTTAATTGTTACCAATCTCTATTTTTTGTATGCAGTATGTACGTAGATTACCATTCAAACTTTTTTTTTTTAAGAACTCTCTTCTGCTCACCAAGCCTGCATTTATTTGATCCAAAATACAGCAAGGGCAGTAATATTGTGAAATATTTTTACTATTTAAAATAACTGCTTCCTATTTGAATATATTTTAAAATGTAATTTATTCCTGTGATCAAAGCTAATTTTTTAGGATCATTACTCCAATCTTCAGTGTCACATGATCCCTCAGAAGTCATTAAAATATGCTGATTTGTTGTTCAAGAAATAATAATAAATACAATTTATTATTACTATCATTATTTAAAACAGCTGAGTACATTTTTTTCCAAAAATCTTTGATGAATAGAAAGATTCAAAGAACAGCATTTATCTGATATTACCTGCTTTTGTAATATTATACACTATACCATTCAAAAGCTTGGATTCAGTATATTTTTTAATAGATATTAATACTTTTATTTAACAACAATGCTTTAAATTGATCAAAAGTGATGATAAAGACATTTATAATGTTACAACAGATTTCTATTTCAGATAAATGCTGTTGTTCTGCACTTTCTATTAATATTCTATTAAAAAAATGTGTTCAACATAATAATAAGAAATGTTTTTTTGAGCAGCAAATCAGAATATTAGAATGATTTCTGAAAGATCATGTGACTGGAGTAATGATGCTCAAAATCTAGCTTTGAATTCGAATTCAAATAGAAAACAGTTATTTTAAATAGTAGTTTTTACTGTACTTTGAATCAAATAAATGCAGGCTTGGTGAGCAGAAGAGACTTCTTTAAAAAAAAATGCATATGTATAAATGTAAAATATTTTAAGATTTCATAATAGATATTTTTACAGTGACGAGTTTTATTTTAATGAACCCAAAATGACTTATTTTTTCCATATTCTCAGGCGAAGAGTGTCATTATTCTTACTGTGCCATTAGCCAACTAGTTTTGTCACCATGTCATTTTCCTGTGGCTTCTAATGGGTAACAATTTCTCACAAGGTACTATTACTTTTTTTTCTTTAAATGGAATGGAGGAACTGGTCCATAAAGAGGAAGATCTTTACTGCCACCTTGTGTTTACACTCCATACACAAGGCACTTTTGTACTGTATTTCTTCTCCGATTTCATAGAAGGCAGTGTCAATTAGCTGTGGATGCTAGAGACAAACATATCACAGTAACAGTACGTTTCATGACATTATCAAAGGCTGTCTGGAACACTCTTATCATTTGACCCTGACAACATATCACTTTTGCCTGCTATTAAGGACATGGGTTTTTAAACCAAGAACTCCTACCCTCCTCTGCTCTTTCTTCATGACATGTTTGTCGTTATCTTGCCAGAGAGCATCCTCCAGCTCCTTCTGTTTGCGTGCATCAGCGACTGCTTTGGCCTCAGCCTTCCGGGCCCTAGCGGTGGCCGATTTGGAATTCTCACCCTGGAATTTCTTCGGCATTCCTGGGACTTCCCTGCAGAGGTAAGGTTGAGATGATGGCCATACTTAAAAGTGTCAGAATATGTACAGAGATCACATAGGACATGAATGTATAGTGGACAAACAAATTCTACTGAAAGAATTGAGGCTGAATCATAACAGTATTTAGGACTACACTACCAGTCAAAAGTTTTTGAACAGTAAGTCTTTTACAAAGTCTGTTCTGCTCACCAAGCCTGCATTTATTTGATCCAAAGAACAGCAAAAACAGTAAACTTTTAAAATATTTTGTACTGTTTAAAATAACTGTTTTCCATTTAAATATACATTTTAAAATGTAATTCCTGATTTGCTACTCAAACAACATTTCTTCTAATTATTAAAAGAGTAGCATTTGTCTGAAATAGAATTTTTGTAACGTTATAAATGTCTTTATCATCACTTTTGATCAGAATCAAAAACGTTTGACTGGTGGTGTATATCTTATTGGACTCTCTATTGGCTTTTAAGCATCTTCTGATACACAGTGTTCAAGAAATTGATGTGCATGAGTAATGCATTTGACAATAAAACACAAATCTCAAACAACAGAAAAAATAAGGGATTTAGAAGGCCCTTGTTCTCACAGCATTAACATAATCTGGTATTAATGGAGAGAGTTAAACCCCAAATATTTATTTTACAGTACTTCCAAAAAAAGAATGAAATTCAGGAAAACAACTGCTGCTTTTCTTCAAGCCACAAGCAAAGAAACGTGTGATATCAACTGAAAACGGTCTATATGTATGTGTATCTACCTATTTATCTAGATTTTAATTACGACTATATGATTGCAATTGTGTGTGTGTGGTGTCATAATTCACACCTGATATTCGTTTTCTTAGTTCTGACAGGACGTTTTTCATTTGACTCGTGGCTAGAAGATTCAACTCTTTACATTTTCTAAAATAAAGAGTTTAAAGGGAAAATTCTGGAATAGTAGCAGCATTTTAATTCTACTTTTTCATTCCAGAAACATTCTCGTTAGCATTTGTGCTAATCACTCTGCTTTCAGAGAGTGACAGTATCTACGTTTAAGCTTGTATCGGATACTGTCATTTGAACAATGAAAGCCGATCAAGAGAGGAACGTCCTAAACATCTCACTTTATTAATCGAAGTGATTTTCAGGTACCGAATGTAAAATATAATGTAATAGCACCAACCTTTTCCTGCACCAGTCCGCTGGGGTGTTGTTCGCCCTTCTTCTCAAGCAGCCGCGACACAGCCGCAGCGTTTCATTTAGCGCCACCTGGAGGCTCGACGGTCACTGCGCTCCACGCATGCGGTAAATTGTGCACGGTCTGTTTTGTCAACAGGTAGGCGTCAGAAAAATTTAAACAGTGGTGTAATGTAACGAAGTAATAATACTTCGTTACAGTACTGTAAGGGAGCCAGTGGTGGGCCAACTGTAGAAGTAGAAGTACTTACGTACTTAACTACATCTAAATGCTATTTCAAATACAGATTCCAGAAATGTTTTCTTATGTTGGAATGAAAGACACTATACCGGATGAAGTGCTTCTTAATCTTACCCAAAAATACAAAATGGAAGAAACTCAAGCTGTGATATGAACATTTTATATAGGCTATATTTATTTGCTTCTTTTCTATTTTGCATTTACTTGTACTTTTACTTTCAATATGTATGTTCCTACTAAAAAATACTTTTTGTACTTATGTACAATAAATATCACATACTCACATACATACACAAGACTTTTACTCAAGTAATATTCCAAACGGTGACTTCAACTTCTACCAAAGTCGTTTTCTGGTAATATATCTGTACTTAAGTATGGGTTTCAGGTACTTTATACACCACTGAATCTAAATATAGCCTATGTGATACTACACGATCAGAGACACTGTTATCAGGCTATTTATTCCATAACTAGGCTAAACAGTGGGGTCAGGGGTTGTGTCCAGTTTTTTACACTTGGGGTGGCAAGAGCAGAATGAGTGGTGGCAACGAAGTTTGCCACATAAAACCAGTTATAGCTAAATGAAGGACGATCGGTATAAAAGTTCCTATAGTAGCCTAAGAATATGTCGTTGCCTAAATGGAATCTAACGCAATATGCAGCCAGCAGTCTTTTCTTCTTTTGCAATCTCCTTTAATTGTGTAACTGAATAATTACATTTCCACTTTTATTTTGATTAGTGTAGGCTAAATAAATAAAAATACAATTCAAAGCTGAAAATCAAAATAGGCCTATGCATTATTGCAGTTGCATTTTCAGGATCAGCAACATTAAGACTTTTATATAATGTATTTATATAAAAATTATTACAGCTGTTTTCACTTGATCAAAAATACAGAAAAAAAATAATATTGTGAAATATTGTTACGATGTAAATCAATGTTTTTCTATACATTAAAATTTAATTTATATCTGTAATTACAGTTGAATTTTCAGAATCATTACTCCAGTTTTCAGTGTCACATGATCCTTCAAAAATCATTCTAATATGCTGATTTATTATCAGCGCTGGAAACAGTTGCACTGCTTAATTTTTTTTTTTGGAACCTGTGATACTTTTTTCAGGATTTTTTGATCAATAAAAGGTTAAAAAAACAGCATTTATTTCAAATAGAAAGGTTTTCTAACAATATACACTACTGTTCAAAAGTTTAGGGTCAGTACATTTTTATTCTTTCTTTTTTTGAAAGAAATTAATACTTTTATTCACCATGAAGGATGTGTTAATAAATAAATAATACATTAATAAAAAGTGATAACAGATTTACATTGTTAGAAAAGATTTTTATTTTGAGTAAATGCTGTTCTTTTTAACTTTCATCAGATAATCCTGAAAAAAGAAAAAAAATATTTGGCAGCTCCAACATTGATCATTTTAATAATAAATCAGCATATTAGGATGATTTCTGAAGGATCACGTGACACTTAAGACTGGAATAACAGCTGATGAAAATTCAGCTTTGCATCACAGGAATAAATTACATTGTAGAGTATATTAAAATAAAAAACATTATTTTATATTTCAATAACATTTTGCAATATTACTGTTTTTTTCTGTATCTTTGATCAAATAAATGCAGCCTTGATGAGCATAAGAGACTTCTTTAAAAAACATTAAATGAGAGGCTGTGTCCAAACTTTATATATATATATATATATATATATATATGTATACACACACACACACACTCACACACACACAGCAATTACAAGAATCTGTGGTGTCGAATGACTCCGCCTCTGCTATGTCAATCACAACATACTCCTCCCTTCATATACTGTATTTCATTGATTCCTAATTCCCCTCCCCTCAGACTGTCTTCGATTATCCAAATTATCAGTCCAGTACAATAAATCCACCTCTACTTGAAATAATTTCCACATGGGTCAGGGACCATATCTTTAAACCATTTCTGTTTTCTGTTCTGTATTGATTGTGCATTGGCCTGTGGAATTTGGTCTTTTCAAACACTCAGAAACCCTTGATTCCAGATTTTTGTTTTGGTTAAAGGTAAGTTGTTTTTTAAGTATTGTGTAAAAGATAAAAAGATAAATTGCCAGATCCTATTTTGTCCTCAATCAGTTCATCTGCTCTCACCTTAGATGACACTGTGTGCTGCATTAGCCCCCGTGTCTGAAAGTCAAGAGAACATAACAGGGGGCTGATTGAGAATGCATTGTGATTTCTGGGTTTGTTGTTACAGCTGAAAGCCTCTTGAAGAGAAGGACTCCACTCATTCTCATTTAGGCTCTGACTGGGTCTAAACCGATAGCACAATGGCTTCAGACTCTGACAGACTGGGCTTCTCTCTGGTGGACTATGCAGTATTTGCTGCTATGCTGGGGGTGTCAGTGGCCATCGGGCTATTCCAGTCCCTGAGGAAGAGCCCGGATCGCTCTAACGTGGACAGCTTCTTCACAGGGGGAAGGACTTTCTCTGCTGTGCCGGTCGGACTGTCGCTCTGTGCCAGCTTTATGTCAGCTGTCCAAGTGCTCGGTGTGCCATCAGAAGCATATTTATATGGCTTTAAGTTCCTCTATATGTGCCTGGGACAAGCACTCAACTCCCTCATTGTTGCAGTTCTGTTCGTTCCTGTGTTTTATCGGCTCAAAATCACCAGCTCAAATCAGGTTTGGATTTTTTCTATTTTTTGTTTTTAGTTTTGCTATACAATTTTATATAAATCCATATATAGATAGATAGATAGATAGATAGATATAGATATATACAGTCAATGTCAAAAGTTTACATACACCTTGCAAAATGTTAATTATTTTTCCAAAATAAGAGGGATCATACAAAATGCATGTTATTTTTTATTTACTACTGACCTGAGTAAGATATTTCACATAAAAGATGTTTACATATATTCCACAAAAGAAAGTAATAGTTGAATTTATAAAAATGACCCTGTTCAAAAGTTTACATACACTTGATTTTTAACACTGTGTTGTTACCTGAATGATTCACAGCTGTCTTTTTTTGTTTAGTGATAGTTGTTTATGAGTCCCATGTTTGTTCTGAACAGTTAAACTGCCCGCTATTCTTCAGAAAAATCCTCCAGGTCCTATAAATTCTTTGGCTTTTCAGCATTTTTGTGTATTTGATCCCTTTCCAACAATGACTGTATGATTTTGAGATCCATCTTTTCACACTGAGGACTACTGAGTGACTCATATGCAACTATTACAGAGGGTTCAAACACTCACTGATGCTCCAGAAGGGAACACGATGCATTAAGAGCCGGGGGGTGAAAACTTTTGGTATATTATTTTCTCTTGTGGACTGTCTATATGTAAACATCTTTTATGTGAAATATCTTACTCAGGTCAGTAGTAAATAAAAAGTAACATGCATCTTGTATGAACCCTCTTATTTTGGTAAAATAATTAACATTTTGCAGATTCAGCAAGGTGTATGTAAACTTTTGACTTCAACTATGTATATATATATATATATATATATATATACACTACCGTTTAAAAGTTTGGGGTCAGTAAATGTTTATTCATTCTTTTTTTTCTGAAAGAAATTAATAAATTGTTACATTAATAAAAAGTGACACAATAGATTTACATTGCTAGAAAATATTTATAGTTTGAATAAATGTTGTTCTTGAAAGAAAAAAATACAGGTTCAAAAAAAAAAAAAAAAATTGGCGGCACAACTGTTTCCAAAACTGATAATTCTACTAATAATTCAGAATATCAGAATGATTTCTGAGAGGTCATGTGATCACAGGAATAAATTATAAAGTATATGAAAATAAAAACCATTATTTTCTATTGTAATAACATTTTGTAATATTACAGTTTATTTTCTGTATTTTTGATAAAATAAATGCAGCCTTGAATTCATAAAAAAAAAATTGCAAGTCTTACTGACCCCAAACTTTTGAACGGTACTCTCTCTCTCTCTCTCGCTCTCTGTGTGTCAGTATTTAGGAATGAGGTTTGGCAGAGGGATGCAGCTCTTGGGAAGTTTGCAGTTCATTGTAGCCACGGTAAGAAAAATTCATTATATCATCATAATTAAAGTGGAAATATAATAATGAATTTAGTAATATTAAAACAATACCATAACAAAGCTTTGAATATCACATATACTTTCAATTCCAAAATTTTGTTTTAATAAAATGTGCATATTCATATATATACATATATATATATATATGTATATTTATACATATTTTAGGTTTGTGTTTAATGGATATATAATGCTAAAATTGTTTGGTTCTTCCTGTAGCTACTCTACACAGGAATAGTGATTTTTGCTCCTGCAGTCATCTTGAATCAGGGTTAGTGAAATATATAGAAGCCTGTTTCCACCACTGAATAAAAAAAATAGGCTATTGCCACTTTTCATCCCACAATTCTAACTTTTTTTTTTGTCAGAACTGTGAGATATAAACCCGCAATTTCAAGTTAAAAAGTCAGAATTGTTTGATGTTAACTCACAATTGCACGATATAAAGTCACAATTCTGACTTTTTTCTCAGAGTTGCATGATATAAACTAATATAACTATTATTGTGAGAAATAACTCGCAATTCTGACCTTTTCTCTCAAATGCGAGTTTGTATCTCGCAATTCTGTTTTTTAACTTGCAAATGTAGATAACTTTTTATTTCTCAAAATTCTGACTTTGCAACTCTTTTTGTGAGTTTGTATCACACAATTCTGACTTAATTTCTCAGAATTTCAAGTTTATATCTTATAATTTTGAGAAAAAAAAAGTCAGAATGCGAGATGCAAACTCGGAATTTTCTCGGAACTGCGAGGAAAAGTCTTAATTGTTAGATAAAAAGTCGCAATTACTTTTTTTTATTCAGTGGCTGAAATGGGCTTACATAAAAATAGACTGATTTCTTCTTCTTTTTAAAACTGAATTATATATACATTTTGTGTGTATATATATATATATATACAGTATACATAATTTAAAGTTATGTTTTTGAACTTATTCTCATCAACGTTTTCTTCTGAATCAAGCCACAGGCCTTAATATGTGGGCATCTCTCTTCTCAACTGGACTCATCTGCACATTTTACACGACAGTGGTAAGCCAGCTCCGGAAAAAATCATTGCTAAAAAAATAGTTGTAGTCCAAAACATGTTGTAATGATGCTCTATTTTGACCTTTTTAATTTTGTCAGACATATAAATTGTGTCTGTGTGTATAGAGAGACAGATAGAAAAAATATGTGCCTGTGTACTTTGAATTTATGATTATGACTGTGATATGACCATGCAAATATTTGTTAACATAATGTTGTGTTTTATTTTTCTGCAGGGTGGTATAAAGGCTGTAATCTGGACAGATGTGTTTCAGATTGTAGTCATGCTCTCTGGGTTCATTGCGGTCTTCATTCAGGGTACCATTTTGGCAGGAGGGCCTGCCAGAGTTTTAGAGATTGCCAACAATGGATCCCGTATCAATTTTAATGAGTATAAACAATATCAAATGTTTCGAAATCAGTTAAAGGATTGGTTCACTCCAGAATAAAATTTTGCTAATAATTTACTCAGCCCATGTCATCCAAGATGTTCATGTCTTTCGTTCTTTAGTTTAAAAAAAAATTAAGGTTTTTGAGAAAAACATTCCATTACTTTTCTCCATATAGTGGACTTTAACATGTCTAAATTGCAATTTGAATGCACTACCCCTGCATCCATGACTTCACACATTACGTAGTCATGTTGGCATGGTCACACGTGTCAAGGCGGAAGTACCGACACAGTGTTTACAAAGTGAACGTGCAAAGAAAGTCAAATGCCCTTAATAAAAAAAAAAAAAGGTGAAACGACGTTTTGACCTTTCCACAACACCTTTCCATGAATTTGCGGATGCGCATCGCAGAGCAAGACAAGCATTTGCGGTTAAAAAGTATATCAATTTGTATTTTTTTCAGAAAATAACAGATTGTTTCACTAGATAAGACTCTGGGATCGTGCAAAGCCCTCTGAAGCTGCACTGAAACTGCAATTTGGACCTTCGACCCGTTGTTCCCCATGTCCACTATATGGAGAAAAATCCCGGAATGTTTTCACTCAAAAACCTTAATTTCTTTTTGAATAAAGAAAGAAAGACATTAACATCTCGGATGACATGGGGGTGAGTAAATTATCAGGAAATTTTAATTCGGGAGTAAACTAAACCTTTAGGTTCTCAAGTGAATTAAATGTTTATTTATTATATTGCTTATTCTCTGCATGTGTGTTAGTTTTTCCATAGACCCTCAGAGACGCTACTCATTCTGGACTTTAACAGTGGGCGGCACTATGGTCTGGTTATCCATGTATGGAGCCAATCAAGCTCAAGTACAGCGTTACATATCATGCAGGACTGAGAAACAAGCCCAACTGTGAGAGAACAAATCAGTAAAATCTGTCTTTTAAATAAGCTATCTAAAATAGCTTTTTAATCTTCTAAAAATTTTTGTTTACTCAATTTCTCCTAATAATAATAACAACATATCATAGTTATAGTTTAGAAGAACTCTCACATCTATTGTGTTCTCACTCACTGAGATAGCAATCCACTAAGTGTCACTCTTGTGCTGCAGAGCGCTGCTGGTTAATCAGATGGGTCTGTGTTTGATTGTGAGCAGTGCAGCCACATGTGGCATTGTGATGTTTGCTTTATACTCCCGCTGTGACCCACTTAAGACTGGAAAAATATCTGCACCTGACCAGGTAAATGAACACATGCATGAACAGAATTACTTATACATACACTATTAATAACTATTACATTTTTGAAAAACTTAAGCAACCCAACTGTCTTTTTATTTTTAAACAGTATATGCCATACCTGGTTTTGGACATTTTCCGTAATCATCCAGGCTTCCCGGGTCTTTTTCTAGCCTGTGCCTACAGTGGAACTTTAAGGTCCTTGAAATGATAAGAAGCTTCAGTGAGGTGTTGATTATTCGTACAAATGGAATAAACCACCCGCTTCTGTTTCCACAGCACTGTCTCCACCAGCATTAACGCCATGGCAGCCGTTACTATGGAGGATGTAATGAAGCCGTGGCTAATCAGAGTTTCACAAAGAAAACAACTCTTGCTCTCCAAGTCATTATGTAGGGTCAAAAACTACAACTCATTCTCTCCTGTGGTACATTTGTGCCTTAAATAAATGGCACGTCCCTAAAGTACAAGCAATAGCCTTTTATGTGTATGTAAACAATCTGACATTTTTTTTGGAATGTAAGAGAAAAGACCTTTCATATTATTCACACACACACACACACACACACACACACACACACACACACACATACACACACACACACACACACACACACACATATAATTATTTTAGGTTTTATATATATATATATATATATATACACACTGGAGATCAAAATTAGAGAACAATTTATAAACAATTGAACAATTCTGAAATAATGTCATCTTCACTGCTCAACAGTTGAAGGACTTTTTGTCCTGTCTATACCATGCTACCAGAACACCTTTTCCACAAAATAACTAAGGCATTTCAACAAAAACCATTATTTTGCAGAAAACACACTGATCAAAATTAGAGAAGGAAGTAGGAAGTGAAAATTAGTAGGAAGTGTACAGGCCTCTGCTCTGAATGACTTCAGCACATCTGCGGCCACAGGACAGCACTAGTCTCTCACACTGCTCTGCTGTGATTTTGGTCCACTCTTCTTCCAGTCTCCTCCACAGTTCGGTGACTGTAGTGGGTTTCTTGGCCATAACTTTGTCGCCAAGGATTTTCCAGAGGTTCTCTATTGGGTTGAGATCAGGACTCTGGGCAGGCCGTGTCATTATTTCAATGTTTTCAGTTTCAAGGAACTGCTTTACCCGTTTTGCTGTGTGACATGGAGCGTTGTCCTGCATGAACACTGCGGGCTGATTGGGTGATGAACGCAGTGAAGGAACCATATGTTGTTGAAGAAGGTTCTGATAAACATTTGCATTTACTCTGCCATGTAGCTGTATAAGAGGCCCAACTCCTGCTGCAGAAAACATGCCCCAAACCATGACACTTCCTCCTCCACTTTTCACTGACTTCTTTACACACTTTGGGTTCAGTCTTTCTCCAGTTTGTCGCCGAACATAATGTTTCCCATCGGACCCAAATAAATTAAACTTGCTTTCATCACTGAAGTGAACTTTGGACCAGTTCTCCTCTGTCCCACACAACATGCTCCTCAGCAAAGCTTAGTCTAGCCTTTTGATTCTTTCTGCTAATGAGAGGTTTGCTCAATGCAGAGTGGGCTTTCAGTCCAAATGCTCTTAAACGTCGAGACGCTGTATGACGAGACAGATCCTTACCCTGTTCAGCGCTGAACTGGTGAGCAATTCCAGCTGCAGTGTGGAAACGATTGCCCATTGAGATCCTCCGCAGTATCCTGTCCTCTCTTGTATTTGTCTTCCGTGGACGACCAGCCTTCTTGAGGGACTTGAATGAGTTTGTGATGTTGTAAAGATTCAATATTCTTGAAATCACAGATTTGGAACGACCAACTTGTCTTGCTATGGCTGATAGGGTCATCCCTTTGGCCTTCATCTGGACAACCTGCTGCCGGAGGCTTTCAGTCACTTTAGAACGGCCCACCATCTTGCAGAGTCAGTGAAACTGGAAGTTAGGCTGCCAGTTAAATAGGGGTTGACAGATAATCAAGGAAATTAGCACCAGGTGCCAGATTAACACCAATAACTGGGAGGTATCTGAAAGTGTTCTCTAATTTTGATCAGTGTGTTTTCTGCAAAATAATGTTTTTTGTTGAAATGCCTTAGTTATTTTGTGAAAAAGGTGTTCTGGTAGCATGGTATAGACAGGACAAAAACTCCTTCAACTGTTGAGCAGTGAAGATGACATTATTGCAGAATTGTTCAATTGTTTATAAATTGTTCTCTAATTTTGATCTCCAGTGTATATATATATATATATATAGATAGATGTAATTAATCACAGCTTGACAGTATACAGCCATACCGCATTGTTACAAGTTTGATATAGAGTGTTTTTACAATGCGTCATCAATTGACTATATTGGTGTCACTGAATGTAAACAATGCCACTAAACTGAGCGGAACTTGCAAATTTAGCTGATTATTGCTGCTAAAAATGTCAATTATTGTCCTGTTTTGGGCTGTACTAATCGGTCGGACAGGGAAAAAACATTTAAAGTACTTAAAGTACTATAGACTGTCAAAAGACATAACAAATCAAGAGTGCAAAAACTGAGGAACAAAAGGCGTTTGTGGTTGGCCAAACTGAACCAGAATTTCCAGGACAAGAAACTTGACAACATTTGTGTTTATTTTTATCATTTCCAGTTAGTTGAAATATTATCTTAATAAATACTGCTCGTACATATCTACCACTCAAAATATTGCGCCCTTTTCTGCTTACTAAGTCCCTTATATTATTTAGCAGCTTTCACACATTTTTTTCTGTGGTTTAGATAGCAGAAATTAGCAGAACAACGTATTCAGTAGTACATTAACCATGCAATCCAAACTGTTACATCTGAGTAGCTTCAATTTGGCCTCACATCTAGGTAACTGACCAAACCAGAACGTAAGTTTAATCCCTCTATAGTGTTTATACAACAGTTTGATGCCACAAATGTGTAAATTAAAAGAAAAGACAACAACTAAGTGACTTTACAAATCTTCTATTGTTCAGAACTTCTTCCTTCCGCCACAGATTTAAATGTCAAGTTGACAGTGTAACAGCTCAGCCCAAGCCTCCGTTACTAATTCGAAAATGTGGCTTTAGAACTAGTAATAAGTGAACGTTAAGTTGCTTTATTGAAAGCGTATTGTATTGTACTGCGCAATGAGAGCACTGTTTCACAAACAGCGTGCAAACACCGAACCAAGCTCTCCTTCGTGTCCTCCTGAACCTAAACGAACAACTACAAATCGGCAGTTTAAACATGCAAACACAAAAAGATGTAAAAAAGCGCGCCGCACAGGACACACGCAGAGAGACGCATCTAAAAGCGCTTGAGCATCGGATTTGCCTCTTCTTGCTCTTGAACTGACAAATACAAACAAAATGATGCTGAAATACCCGTCTTGGAGAGTATCCTCGAAAAAATTGACGGTTATGTTTTAAGTGAAAGTTAACAGATGAGAAAGAAATTGCATGTGTATTATTATATTGGATGCATTGTCTCTTAAAGTGACTGTGCCTAATTTACTAGCTGCTGTCGGTGTCCTTAATGTTAATCCAAGAAAATGAATGACTGCTCTTGACTGAATTACTTAGTAGTTTTAACAAGAATTAATCTATATTAAATTTATACAATGAAGACTATGCAGTGCATTTTTCCATTTGATTATACGGTTTCTGTATCTGGACACCTACAAACTTAATCATTGTGTAAATAGCGCAAATAAATAAATAGGATAAATATACAAATTAAAACATTTCAAACAGGGCCCATGGGTACTTGTACCGGGGCCCCGTGAACCCCAGCTATGGCCCTGAGGGTGATTTCCAGTGACAGCGTTGCATCACAAGGTGCTGTTGAAAGTAATAATAACTTCCTTGTTTACAACCCTGTTTCAGTCTCTTTCAATATAAAAGTCTTCACTGCTGACTCACTCATAAAAATAGTCAATTGTCGCCATCTAATGTAAATAATAATGTAACTAAAATAACCATCACGAACATGCACTATTTTCCAATACTAAATATTATTATTAAATACTACTATTGTTTATATAAAGTATTATTTATTGAATAATGGTATTTAATAAACAAAAACAGCCACCATAAAAGCTGCTAGGCTACAAAAGGCAGCGCTCAGATATAAAATATAACATGATGAGATTTGCCCTCAGAAAAACTATTTGCTCTGGAACAAATAATAGAAATAATGAAACCAAAGACTGCCCGTTAGATTTACTCAAAACGAATTATATCTCATATTTAACCATTATAGGGTAATCAGAGGCAAATTCCAGAAGATCTGGCTGAGGTAAGGCTGCTCTCAGCGGGTTCATCTCCAAAAACATTAAACAAAAAAATAATAATTAGATGTTATATTAAAAATGCATTCCGTGACACAAAAACAGTTTTATTTATAAAATTATAGTGGATTTGGGTGTCCGCCAGGACACTCGCTATGAAAAATACAGCAAATGGAGTGATACAAACAGTGAAAGGTTTGGAGATCCAATGTCACTACAATATCACACTCTTATCAGCCAATCAGATTTGAAGACCCAAAAGCATTTTTGTATAAATATATATACTACAATGACAACTAATTCCATTTTTATTTGTTGGCATGTGTAAAATAGCACTGTTGTACGGGCTTGGCTGCATTACGATGGCTGCGCTTTCTTCCCTGCTGGACTGGGGAGTCCTTCAGGTACGATATGAACTGTGATTTTAAGCAGGTTGTATTTCAGTCCGTGTTTCTGTGCTCTAACCAGCTTTTTCCTTTTATAACCTCAGGGTTCGTTCACAGTCATGGGTGTGGTGAACGGTCCACTTCTGGGAGCATTTGTCCTGGGCATGTTTGTTCCAGCCACAAATAAACCAGTAAGACTCCATAAACATCACAGTCCACCATATATTATTCTATCGCTCAACTCAAAGAAGTATATATTTAATGATATCTTATATAGGGGGTGTTCTCTGGTGTGGCTGTGGGCTTCTGTCTGTCTCTATGGCTTGCTGTTGGAAGCACAATTTATCCTCCTACACCACAAATTATGGGTGTTTTACCGACTAGTGCTGGTCACTGTTTAGCAAATAATGCAACACTCAACAGCACCACGACAGTCGCTAAATCATCTATCTTGGGATCCTCAGTCTCTCAGGATTATAGGTGAGAGGCAAAGTTGTATCACATTTTATAATGACCAAAATGTTATACTATTTCACTGCTTTGTGACTTTAATTACTTGTAGAATCTGTTTCACTATAGCACAATTTTCCTTTTTTTTAAACTAAATACATACAGCCTTCAAAGTATCTATGCAATATCCTACCTGTACTTTGGAGCTCTGTCAACTAGCGCAGTGGTGCTGGTAGGTGTGGTGGTTAGCTACATTACAGGTGAGAGAAACTCACACTATTGCGAACACAATAATAAAACAAATGAAAATGTCAACAGATATTTTAAGTTAATACTTTACCTTCAAATGACTATGTGTTGAAATACTACAGGACCCACCAAGAAGGATTCAATCAGTCCTGGTTTGTTACGTTGGAACTTGGAAAAAAAGACATGCAATGTATCTAGACTTAACTTGGTAAGTTTTACGGTAGTAACAATTAATTTACTTTTATTTACAGCCCGGTTCTTACCACCTGAAATCAAATGTTATTTTAGCATTATTCAAATACAATTATAGTATTTATTAATATTTGGAATTAGCTTTTATTTTCAGTTATTTTTATTTTAATTTTTTAACATTTTTTAAAATAATATTTGTATTTTTTATTTACGTTTTATTAGCTTTTGATTTTTATTTATATATTTTTTTTTTCAGTAGTCATTTTAGTACTTCAACTTTATTTTATTTCTGTTAAACGTTTATAAGTTTTAAATATAAAAAAATGAGTTTTATTATTACTTCAGCTTTTATTTATTTTAGTTTTTTATTGCATACTTTGTCATTTTGTCATTTTTTTGTTTTATTTTACATTTTTAAAATTTGCTTTTATTTTAATATTTTCAGCCTTTATTTTAATGTAGTTTATGGTTTTAAATAAATAAATATACATATAAGTAACTTCAGCTTATTTTATTTCTTTTAGAAAATAAATGTATTTTGCTTTAAAGCAATGTTTCTAATTTAAATTAAACCAGTTTATAAGTTTTAAATGAGCTTTAAATATAAAATAAAATGAGATGTATTATTACTTCAGCATTTATTTTAATCATTTTTTGTTTGCATGCTTTTGTATTTTTTTGTTTTATATATATATATATATATATATATATATATATATATATATATATATTAGTTGCCAAAGCAATATTATTTTTTTTTCTTTACATTAAAGTTTTAAAGTTTTTTTCATATATTTTCAGCTTTTATTTTACTATTTTTTTTATTTTGTTGCATGCTTGTCTTCTCATTAGTTTTTGATTATATTTTTTTCAGTTGTAATTTTAGTACTTAAACGTCTACTTATTTTATTTCCATTTTATATATATATATATATATATATGTGTATTATTTCAGCTTTCAGTTCACAACAACTATTCTTAATAGCTTTAGTTTTAGTTAATAACAACAACAACATTGCTAAAATAATATTCTTGTCTCTACAGAATGATACCACGACAAACAATCCCACCGAAATCCTTCTCAATCCAAAAGAACTTTTTGCCACTGCTGACAAACAAGACAATTTACTGAACAAAGGTGACATTTAGACAGGTGCAGGACCGACTTTGTAAAATCACAAAAATCATGGTTTCTATTCTCAAAACTGTGCCTGTGTAAAACGAAAAGTTGAAAGACACAGCTTTACAATTTGACATCACGCAAAGTACATTCTGCAGAGTCTCTCATATCAAAACTGTCAAAGACACACTGATTTGGTTGGCATTACTGAATACCTGACCGTCACCACCTGATTCAAAAGATGATTCTTTGACCTATTAAACAATAGTGCCTTCTTTCATAGTACAAAATCATGCACAGTACGTTTCTGTTCATCATACACCTGTGTCGCACCTGTATGTCAGTTCACTTTCATTCCTAGCCAAGAAGAGAAGAGAGCATAAGCACACACACTAATTAACTAAATGCTTTTAATAGAGGTATATCACTATGATTCTTGTCTGTATTATCCAATAACAAAGGATATATGTAGCCTGAAATGATTTTAAGTACACACTACCCACAATAATGATAATGTATTTCATTATACAATCATGTGTTTCAGTTTCAATGTATTAAACAACAGCTGTTTAATTCATGCATATTTTGAATATTTTTGTCAGTAGATAAGCTGTTGAATAATGGAGTGCCACTGTCACATTCACAATAAACTGAAATGTTAACACTACTATCAGGTGCACTGATGAAAATTGTTCAAATGAAAGTTTCATCTGGCTTCACTTGGTTGTATCAGGCCAAACGGAAGAAAACCAACTCAGTTTTTCTCTGCAGGCGGAAATAACAAACCCGCCGCTTACTAGCAGAGAAAGAGGAAACCACAGTTTCGCTCTTCCCACGTAAAGAAAGCAACAACCCCAGCAGCTCAAGCAAACACCCTCTTTCTATCTCTCGCACTTATAAATACACTACGCTTGCACTCCATAACATGCAGAGGTGGACCTATGTTCAGTTTACGGCCTGATCACAGGTCCAGAAACTGAGATGCCAGATGAGGTAAAGAAACATCAAGTGGTGTTGATCTTGCTAAGGCAGTCTAGAAATGAGGTGCCTTTGTGGTTTGTCTCTTGCCGGAAATGAGTTTCATTCGATCCCTCCCACCAGAGGCTCACAACAGCGAAGCTTGAGTGAAATTTACACAGCTCTTCACATCAACATGAACAAATCTTTAATGTTTCGTCTTAAATAACACCTCTCAGGTAACACCTCTCAGTTGTCTTTAATAGAATCGTGTAATATGACAAATACCTTGTAACTGCCATTTCAAAGTATGGAAGTCATGTGACGACGAATATACATTTTGTAAGTGTGGCGTTGCATGTTTCATGTTTCTCTGTTTGTTTGTGGACAAATACTGAATATTTCATACTGAAATATAAACAGATGTACTTCTGTAATACGATGTTCGATTACATTTTCGAATGCCAAGTGATATTATCGAAACTAAACAAAACTTGTGAAACCTAAGCTTAAAATTTAACTTAAAATACTTTATGTATATTAAATCCTTTACTGTTACTGGCTTAATATTGGAAATCTCTGGGAAAACACCTTTGATTTGGTTTGTTACGGAAAGTACAGATCGCCAACATGAGAAGGATGAGCTCACTTCAATCAAACTATGACCACCATGGTTCCAAGAACTGATGTTAACAATAATCCGCTGCTTTACAGTACAGTACCGCCTTCTGCTTGGTGTATTACTTACAGTAGCTTTCAAGTTCTATTGAGACTGACTTTCAACTAAAGCTTATTTTACAGTATTAAAAGTTAACCCACTGTTGAAACTCAAAGTGCATACACTTTTAAAAAAAAAAAAAATCTCTCTCTCTCTCTCTCTCTCTCTCTCTCTATATATATATGACTGTTATCCAAAATAGAAACATTGCTTCTGTTTGGGGTCAGTTTTTACAGCTGAGGCCTCTGAGACCACAAGCAGAACAAATGTAACATTTTGTGTATTTAGGATGTGTGATAAAGTGGAAATTTTATTCATAATCAGTCATAAGATTTTTTTTTTTTACGTTATTTAAAGAAGTGTCTTATGCTCAGAAAAAGAATGAATTTTGTGAAATATTATTGCAAATTAAAATAACAGATATCTATTTTAATATACTTTAAAATGTAATTTATTCCTGTGAAGCAAAGCTGATTTTTCAGCATCGTTACTTCAGTCTTTAGTGTCAAATCATTCTTATATGCTGATTTATAATCAATGTTGGAAACAGTTGTGCTGCTTTAATATTTTTTAGGACCTGTGATACTTTTTTTCAGGATTCTTTGATAAACAAAAGTTAAAAAGAACAGTGTTTGTTCAACATAGAAATACACTATTTAAATGTTTGGGGTCAGTAAGTTTTTTCTTTCTTTCTTTTTTTTTTTTCTTTAAAGTAATTAACACTTTTATTCAACAAGGATGTGTTAAATGGATAAAAAGTGATAGTAAATACTTACATTGTTAGAAATTATTTATACACTACCAGTCAAATGTTTTTGAACAGTAAGATTTTGTATGATTTTTAAAGAAGTCACCAAGCCTGCATTTATTTGATTCAAAACACAGTAAAAGCAGTAATATTGTGAAATATTTTTTGTATTTAATAACTATTTAAATATATATTTCAAATGTAATTTATTCCTGTGATCAAAGCTAAATTTTCAGCACAATTACTGCAGTTTTCAGTGTCACGTGATCCTTCAGAAATCTTTCTAGTATGCTGATTTGCTGTTTAAGAAACATTTATTATTATTACTATTATCAATATTTAAAACAGTTGAGTACAGTTTTTCAGGATTCTTTGATGAATAAAAAGATCCAAATCTTCAGCAATTATCTGAAATAAAATGCCTTTGTAACATTATACACTAAAAGCTTGGAGCGAGTATAATTTAAAATAGAAATTGGTTTTTTTTTATTTAGCAAGGATGCTTTAAATTGATCAAAAGTGATGATAAAGACATTTATAATGTTACAAAAGATTTCTAATTCAGATAAATGCTGTTCTTCTAAACTTTCTATTCATCAAAGAAACCTAAATAAATTCTACTCAGCTGTTTTCAACTTAATAATAATAATAATAAATGTTTTTTGAGCATCAAGTTAGAATATTAGAATGATTTCTGAAGGATCATGTGACTGGAGTAATAATGCTCAAAATCCAGCTTTGAAATCACAGGAATAAATTACATTGTAAAATATATTCAAATAGAAAACAGTTATTTTAAATAGTAAAAATACTTCAAAACGTTACTGCTTTTGCTGTACTTTGGATCAAATAAATGCAGGCTTGGTGAGCAGAAGATACAGCTTTAAAAAAACATTAAAAATCTTACTGTTCAAAAACTTTTAACTGGTAGTGTATATTGAATAAATGCAGAAAAGAGTATCACAGGTTTTATAAATCATTAAGCAGCACAACAGTTTCAACACTGATAATAAATCAGCAAATTAGAATGATTTCTGAAGGATCAGGTGAGACTAAGACTGGAGTAATGGCTGATGAAATTTTAGCACTGTGTCACAGAAATAAATTATATTTAAAAGTATATTAAAACAGGATGCCAATATTAGAAACTGCAATAATATTTCACAATATTACAGTTTTTTCTGTATTTTTGATCAAATAATTTAGCCTTGATGAGCAAAAAAAACATTAAAAAACATAACAAATCTTATTGATCCCAAACTTTTGAAAGACAGTGCACTGTACCTTAATAATGTTTTTGTAGGTGTTAAAAGAAAAAAGCAACAGCACAAAAGAGTTTAAAAACTTTAAATGTTAAACAAACAGCTTTTTGTCAGACATATCCATTTGTCTTATTGATCCTATTTTAAATTACACAGTTTTGGAAAGATAGAATGGTCTATGAACACCTGCATGTGTTGCAAATAGAAATGATCTAGTTCTTTCTGTCCATAAAGAAGATTGCTTTGGTGCGAAGACCATGAGTGAGGAGGAAGAGGTGCCCTTGATGAAGAGCGAAAGGGCTGGCAGTCAGAAGTCCAGCTGTGACTCTGCCCTGCAGGTGCACCTGTACTACAGCCCCAGCTTAAATTCAGAGATCACTTTCACTATCCCCACTGGACACATCACAGCGGAGAGCGTGTGTGTGCATGCGGCTAAAGCCAGCGGTGAGACGCCAATATCATCTTTAATGATGTCTAACTAAAAGTGTTGCTGATAACCTTTATGAGGTCAAGGTCTATCTGTTAGATGATTATGACTAGAAATGACATGTTCTGTGTTTCTAATCTTATATTTAAAATAGTCATGCACTAACCTTACAATAACCTGAATGGAATATTATATTTTTAGGAATTCTTCCTGTGTTCCACAACCTGTTCGCTTTGGCATCAGAGGACCTTTCATACTGGTATCCACCAACTCATGTGTTTAATAGCGAGGAGAATGTCAAAGTTCACTACAGAGTGAGGTAAAAAAAAAAAAAAGGCTGTAATAATCATATATTTTATGTACAAATAGCTCAGTATTACTAAATATTTAACCTTGTCCTTGACCCAGTCTTTAGTCTTTAAGTAAGTTTATCATATTAGGTTTTGAAACTATGAAGATTAGCCCCTTAATTTTCACCTGTCCCCTCTGTGGGACACCTAAGTTTACTTCACCATTTTACAAATAAATCCTAATTAAAATGTAATAATGACAAACCATATATTGTTGGAAAGGTCTAAGAATGCTAAATAGATATTTTACCATTTTTTGTGTTGCAAATTATGTAGGAAAAGTAATAGATTTATTTATTAAATTTATGAAAAGAGTGCACCTCAAAAATCTACTTCATAACAGGAGTTCTGACCTTTGTCACAAAAAGACTTCAGTCTTTGCCTTTTTCCCTATTACGCTTTAAAAATCATAAGAAATTATATATCGTTAGAAAACTTAAAATCTCAAAATTCGTCCTTTGAAAACCATTTTAAAATCAGACATTGCATTACCATGGAAAATGTACACCAAAATAATATTATAAAATGTTTCATAAATTGTAAAAACATTTAAGTTTGAATACTGCAAACTAAAGTGAACTAACGCTAATCAGAAATGTCAATATTTACGATTTAAAAACTATTATAAAAATTCAGCTTTGAAAATCACAGAAATAAATTACTTTTAAAAATATATCCAAATAGATGTTATTTTAAATAGTAAAAATATTTCTAAATTTTGCTGTTTTTGCTGTACTTTGGATCAAACAAATGCAGGCTTGGTAAGCAGCAGAGAAAATTCTTTAAAAAACATTGAAAATCTTACTGTTCAAAAACTTTTGACTGGTAGTGTAAAACATTTTATGTGAAAAATATGACACACAACAGCAGAAGGATACACAAACTGTTGTATTTAATTAGACTTAAGGTCATTGCACACAGAGTCTGAAATTTTCTATCAAAATGCTTGCTACGGATGCGAAA
Organism: Cirrhinus molitorella; assembly: GCA_033026305.1. Classification (NCBI taxonomy): domain Eukaryota; kingdom Metazoa; phylum Chordata; class Actinopteri; order Cypriniformes; family Cyprinidae; genus Cirrhinus; species Cirrhinus molitorella. The sequence continues at coordinate 5,770,452 of CM065125.1, forward strand.
ACGCAGAAAACAAACCTGATCCGAACTTTTTATGACAGACGAAAGTTTCAAAGGCAGTGTGTAAACGTGATTGACACAATGCCAGGTTGAATTTCGTTTTTAACGTTACCTTTGTCACACAAAATGTCATCTAAAACAATATATAATTTTATATGTAAAATGTACAAAAGATTATAGAATTCTTTTGGGATGCACTGATAAGCATTGTTGGGAATTGCATTGTTATGGTTAAATATTAAAACTCATTTTTGGTAACTGAAATAAAGCTGATTTACGATAATTTCTAAAATGAAAAAAAACTGAAAACAAAATCAAAGCGAATTCAAAATACTAATAAATACTATAACAGTAGGGTACATAAATAATACTAAAATAATTGCTAGTAGACAAATTAAATAGTGAGAATGTGCAAGGTGTTTTAAGAGATAATCAGATGAAAATAGAACATCTTCTGTAATTGTAAAGCTTTTTTCTGTGTGTTTAAGGTTCTTCTTCTCAAGCTGGTTCGGTCAAGGATCCAAAGCATCGTACCGCTTTAGCCTTGGACGAATCTGTGCTGTACTGGACTACTGCGTCATTGACTATCTTTTTGCTCAGGTATAGCACAATAATCTGTCATTGCCTTCCCAAGAGCCAGCTGAAAGTTATTTTGTGAATGTAAAATGAACACCCAGGATTATGTGCCTCTATCCTGATGATGTACAGTAAACCATGGATATGATTCAAATAGAAAAGGTGCCATAAAATGCTAATTCAACTGTTCAATATCATTTACCTTCCCATCTGACTGTACAGTCTTCCTGTTTTAGTCCCGCAGTGATTTTGTGTCTGGACATGGTGGGATTTCTCCTGCTTTGAGTTTGCAGCAGGAATGTTTGGGAATAGCAGTGCTGGATCTGTGGCGTATGGCCAAAGAGAAAAACCAGAGCCTTGGTGAGATCTGCAATACAACAAGGTAACATGAATGGACTTAACATATAAGTTTAAGTAATTATAATGTTAAAGCTGCATTAACCACTGTAAAATTGCATTCCAGCTACAAGTCCTGCCTCCCTGAGACCCACAGACAAGACATACAGCGTATGAGCCGCCTAGCGCGGTATCAGATCCGCAAAACGCTTAAGCGTTTCCTAAAGAAGCTGGGCAAATGCTCTGCTGGAGAACGCAGCCTGAAACTTAAGTACCTGATTGAGCTGAGTGTGGTGGAGCCGAATTATGGCTCAGAAAGCTTTACTTTGCATCACTCTGGATGGTTAGAGCAAAGCGAGCAGCAGAGGGTCAAAGCCGTGCGGGTGTCTGGAGAGGGAGGGATTCAGATACAGACCAAAGACAGCCAGGTAAAACTTCATACAAAAGTTCATTAAACAAGAAGTTCATTTTAAGTCACTTCCATTTTTGGCTCAGTGTTGCTTTTGTTTTTGCTCTGCCCAAGAAAATAGTTCCAAACAGGGTTTGCACTTATGTCACGGTTTGGTCAGTAACCCAGATTTGCGGCCATACTGGCGATACTCGGAAGTAAACAACAGCATGGATTGCATGGTTAATGTACTACTGAATACATTGTTCTGCTAATTCATGCTGTCTAATCCATGGGAAAAACGTATGGAAGCTGCTAAATCATATAGAGTAGGGCTCAGGGTTGCCAGGTTTTCACAACAAAACCCGCCCAACTGCTACTCAAAGCTAGCCCAAAACTAGCCCAATCGTGTTTTGAGGGGGGTTTCCTGTTAAAAATCACATTCAGGGATGTAAATTACAATTTACAATTTTTTTCAGGGTTCCTCTGGTAAATTCGAATTCCAGGGGCTAAATATGACATTATTGGGGTTGCTTCCATAAATATCTATGGTTGTTTCAATCCGCGGACATCAAAAACAACCCGTGGCAACAGTGTTAAAGTAGACCAATTTCGCGGGAAAACCATGGACTTGGCAACACTGGTAGGGCTGTATCCGAAATCACCCCCTATACCCTCAAATAGGGCACTATTTGAGGGGACAGCCATTTTTAGTGGTGTCCGAAACCATAGTGGACGTTCTCAAATGCACTCATTCAATCCCACAATGCACCGCAAAAATGAGTGTACAACCGATGTACCTCTCACCGGCTAGAGAATACCCATAATTCACTGTGAGAGTCGCGTGCCGAATGAATTCCTGCTTCTCGCCGAAAGACGGCGCTCGCAGCCAAATCATACGTTCATTCATTTTACAATGGGCTCGTCCATGGCATACAAGCGCAATACAACACAAGTGTAGCCTAATTAATTGTAAATTGATTATTCAATTGTTTAACTAGGGCTTATACATAATTTCCAAGGCAGAGTTCAAGATAAATCCTTTAATCTTAATACTGGAGCTGTTCGTTTACCAGTTTCAAATGATTATTATAAACAGCAAGCGCAAACTATGCAAGCGGCAGTCTTTCCGGTGCACTCAGTGTCCGAATTCACTCACTCATTTTACTTTCACTCCTTCAAGTGAAGTGAATGAGTGGGCTAATGTAGGGAATAGTGAATGAGGGTATAGGGGGCGATTTCGGATACAGCCTAGGACTTAGTAAGCAGGAAAGGGTGCAATATTTTGATAAAATAAAGTTAATGGGTGGTAAAGATAAGCACTACTTATCTTAATACTTAACCTACCTAAACAAACACTAATGTGGAAATCCTGGTTCACTTTGGCCAACCACAAACCGACAGCCAACCTTTTGTTCCTCAGACAGTTTTTTGCACTCTTCACCTTAGTTATACTTTTCGGCAGTCTAGTACTTTAAATGTTTTTCCCAGTCCGACTGATTAGTACAGCTCAAAACATGACAATAATTGACCATTTTTTAGCAGCAACAATCAACAAAATATACGAGTTTCGTTCATTTTAATGTAGGGTAACCAGACTTTCTGGGGACAGTCCCGGTTTTTGTTGTCCTATCCCTGACTGGAGCTGTCCATGGAAAGTCCCTGTTTTACAGCACGTGCAAAACAACCCGGCAAATACACTGTAAATGTCTGACCAATTTAGCCCTCTGGCAATTCTATGATTGTGATTATTTTCAACAGCAGAGGGTGGTATGGTATGGAGTGAATTTTGTGCCAATGTTCATCAAACAAATCCAGCGTTTTGCAAACAAACACAATCTGCTTTGCTAAGAAAAACGCAACTTTTAAACAAACAGAAAGTGATTTGCAAATACAAAACTACTGTGTAAACAATTCAACTAAACTTGTTTAAACTTTTACTGTAGAGGTAGCCTACAACATATATAGCAGAATGACATTAAATCTTAGGGACAGAAATGATCCATTTCCAAAAGCGTAAACATAACATTTAAAAAAAGTTATAATTATAGTACTTACAGTTGTGAAAATGTTAAATACCGTTTGAAAAACATATTTGTTAAAAGCAGTTTTATTTATCATGTTTTCATATTTATTTCTTTATTTTTAATGTGTTTTTCTAAAACCATAATTTTGTTACAATTTTGATATGTTTACTATTTTCAGTAGGCCTAGTTACTATTTACTATTGTATTAAACAACTACAGTAAGTTTGATCCTCAGACATCCCTGTAATTATCAAGTGATGATATTAATATACGGAACCCACAACAATAAAAAATAAATAAATAAATAAACACTGAGATTTCAGTGATATTTTGACATATTGTGTGATATTTTGTGATTCAGTGATATTTTGTGATATTTGCGACTCGAGTCTGACTCGAGTCGCAAATTTAAAGACTTATGACTTGCTTGACCAAATACAGAAAATGACTTGACTTGACTTTGACTTGGGATCCATGGACTTGAGACTTGACTTGACTTGAACTTCATGACTTGACTTTATAACAACTGTAATAATTTTTTATTAATAAATAATTGCGAGTTTGCAACGTATATTGATAAACAAAAGGCAAGCCACAGAATCAGCAACACCAGTGATATGAGTCTGTGCAGTTCATGACGCTACTCAAGCAGTTACAGCGCGCCAAATACAGAAAGTAAGAGAATCTCCCAGATGTTTTCTTTTGGATATAACGGTTCGAAACGGAGCATATTCATAAAATGAGATTTGCTCTATGCATTTATGAAGCCGTGATGTACCACTTCAAAATGAAAGGTATGTACGTTGCCCTAGTTAACTATTTGTCTTAAAATTCAGTTGAAGTATGTCATTAAATTAAAGTGATTATAAATGATTGATCTGTTTGTAACTAACGATGCCACCTTTTTAGTTTTGTTTACCGCCGTAACCAAGGAAACCCAAGCGCCACCTAACGGCAGAGAATGCATTTGCTTTGTACTTCAGGTTGAAATGCATCCCTAATAAAAAAATAGTAAATAAAACATTATAAAAAAGTATTATATTAAAAAAAGTATGGTAAAATGATTTTACTTGAAACAACAAATGCAGTTTTCAAAGAGCAGTGTATTTTTCTAGTTTTCTCTCTCTCTCTCTTTTTTTTTTTTTTTTTTTGCTAGTTCATTTGTAGTTTGTAAGGTTAATTTTAACATAATTGTCAGCACAGCAATGTTTAAAAAATGTAACACATGCACATTTTTTTCCTCATGCAGCCATCAACCTAAAATGATTTATGAAAATGATTTTAAGTAATATCCTGCAGGATCTCCACCACCAATGTGATGTGTCTCTGAACACGTTTACTGAACAAATTTGAGGTTTTGAATCAGTTCAGTGATTCAGTGATGTATTATAAATGGATTAGTTGCTCATTAAAACAGTGATTTGCCACCAACTGATGCCGATTTTAATTTCAGAATTAAAAGTAGTATCTTTATTTATCAATATGCAAAATTGTATATTTAAACTCATATTATTTCAAATGTATAAATAAGAAAGTTCATTTCTGATGAAAAATGAATAAGGCTGTGGCAGGAGTAAAATATACTTTGACTTGACTTGATCTTTAGCAGGACTCGACTTGACTTGCTTGATTTTTTTGTCTGTGACTTGAGACTTGCTTGAGACTTGATGGTAGGGACTTGAGACTTGCTTGATACTTGAACATGTGTGACTTGCCCCCACCTCAGATAAATATCATAATTGTTGAAATAAATAATTAAATAAAAAGCTGAATTTCTAATTTTGATGCTTTTAAACTTTATCAGAGACATGTATAAGAGATTGTTCATAACCTGCCCATAAAACTAAGTATCTAAAACTTTGAACTTTCTATTATTAATAATCCTAAAGAAAATGTCTTATGGTTTCCATAAAAATATTAAGCAGCATACCCGTTTTCAACATTGATTATAAAGATGTTTCTTGAGCACCAAATCAGCATATTAGAATGATTTCTGAAGGATCATGTGACACTGAAGACTGGAGTAATGATGCTGAAAATTCAGCTTTGCATCAAATAAATAAATCAAATCTTAATATATATTTAAATAGAAAAAAGTAAATTAGAATTATAATAATATTTAGCAATTGTACTATATTTCTAATCAAACAAATGTACTGTGCTTCTTCTGGTGTGTTCACAGGAATGGCAGACATTTTGTGATTTCCCCCAGATCACAGATATTAGTATTAAGCGTCTTTCTCAAGAACAGATGCCTTTGGAAGGACGGGTGGTCACTCTCACACGTCATGACGACCAGTGCATGGTAGTAGAATTGCACAACTTTAGTATTATTTGTTTTAAAGTATAACACGTAAACTCATTAGAAAAGGAAGTCATCTTTTCCACTGATGGTATCAGTGGTAGTGACTCATTTGCCATTTTGATTAACCAAGATTTAATATTATGAATGTTTAATCAATTCAAGTGTGTTCTTTCTGTCAAAACTTACCTACATTAGCATTTCATCTTAAACTTTATTATGTTTCTCTTTCCACCAATAGGAAGCTGAGTTTCACACCCTAACTGAGGCTCTTTCCTTTGTATCTCTGGTTGATGGATATTTTAGATTGACTACAGATTCGACTCACTATTTCTGCACAGAAGTGGCCCCGCCAAGCTTACTGGAGGACATACAGAATTACTGCCACGGCCCAATCACGTACTACACAGCTTCATATATCACCTTATCAGAGTTGTGGACTTAAGTCACATGACTCGAGACTTGACTCTGACTTGAGTCTCAAATTTGATGACTTGTGACTTGACTCGACATAATCAAAGAAGACTTGAGACTCGACTTAGACTTTGACAGCAATGACTCGAGACTTGATTTGGACTTAAACCCTTGGAAAGTCTTTATGGCTATATCTTCCAAAAACAAAACAAAACACAGAGTTCTGATTGATATAGGCTGGTTACTGAAGCGTATGATTACAAAGGTATGATTAGCGCAGCTTTTGGCACTGAGCCAGAGAGGGACTCGGTAAGTGAGCACTTGTATTGTTTTTATCCACATAATTACGGTGACCATACGTCCTCTTTTTGGACTGAGGCGTCTGGCCGGGATTCCTAAATCGCCCAAAATGTCCGGGATTCAGCTTTTGCTTTCTACAGTCGCCATTCATTGTGTGCGTTTTTGTATTAAAGCCTTCCGCGGGACTGTTTTCTTATCCCGCTCCCGCAAGCATATTGAATCTAATTTTCAATCACAGAGTCGCTATCAGTGTTCGGAATATTTAAATCGCTTAGGATGCATCTCATGTAGGATGTAGGGTTGCCAAATCCGCATTTTTTCCACGGAATTGGCTGATTTTAAACTGTTGCGACGGGTCGATTTTCTCGCGTGCGTTAAAATTAGAGCTGTCAAAGGTATGTTTACGCACTCATTGTGTGTTTACTTTGAATATTTATTATGTACATATAAATACACACACATACATGTATATATTAAAACAAAATATTTATATGTATATATATTTATACCTGTATACAATTTAGATTATAAATAAATATAAATATTTTAGATATAAATCTAAAATATTTTTTCTTAATATATGCATGCATGTGTTTGAGTTTATATATACATAATAAATATACACTACACAAACACATAGTATGTCAACATAAACTTTTATTTTGGATGCGATTCATCGTTTGACAGCACTAGTTAAAATGAACATTAAAGTTAACATTTTATATTCTACCTGTGATAAAACTGTGGTAGAGATATTAGTTTTGTGATGGATGGCCACTGTGGTAGGAAGCCTTTTAGCTGTGTTTATGATCAATCTGAATAGCGGTGACTGTAAAATACATAGTTTTGGTATGGAAATGTCATAATTTGATACCAAAACTAAGACCCCAACTGATTCCATTGATTCATTCAAATAACGGAATCATAAATAAATGAAAAAGTAGACTTAATAATAAATTATTCATTCAATTAGGCCTATATTTGTTCACAAACAATGATTCATTCCTTAATGAAACAACCACTAATCTTTGCAATTAGTCTTACTATAGACTATTATTGACTTTACTCTAGTAATTAATAAAGAGACACTAATATGGGCAAACGGCACTAATGACTTTTTAGGACTTGAAGCTTAAAGTTGACTTGGACTTGCCCGTCTTGACTCGGGACTTGACTTGTGACTTGTCTGTCTTGTGACTTGGTCCCACCTCTGCACCTTATAGTATAATCAGAAATGACTAAGTAATAAACACCATTTTGTTTTGTGTTTTCTAAAGGTCAGAATTTGCAGTGCACAAACTTAAGAAAGCTGGAGCCAAAAATGGGATGTTCCTGTTACGTCACAGTCCTAAGGACTTTGACAAGTACTTTCTCACCGTTTGCATAGAGGTACCAGTCTTGCTGGACTCCTACAGAAACCAGCCTTTGGTTTTCAACTAACAGGAAGTAACTAAAATAGCACATGACTCATAACTTCAAGCCTCAAATGAGTTTAAATCTGATTCATCAAAAGCTACTTCCTATATTTGACAGCTCAGGGTTATTATAATGTGAATTTGAATTCAACTCCAGCATGATCTTTCTTTAGTTTCACAGATTGGCTGAATTGTTAGTGACGCCATTGTTATATTTTCTTAACTTCTGGATGTTCTTACAGACTCCTTTAGGGGTGGACTACAAGGACGGTCTGATAGAGAAAAATGAGAAGTTTAGCCTGGCTGGGATTCACAACTCTTTCTGTAGCCTAAAACAGCTCACAGACTTTTATCAACGCAGTACGCTTCTCATGTCGGAAATCCCCGTCACCCTGGACAAGTGCTGCCCACCCAGACCAAAAGGTAGAACATTTCTGTGCAACAAAATTAGTTTTTTTAAATCTTAATTTTTATCTTTATAAAAATGAGATAGCAAGAGTTAAATAAATAAATAAATAAATAAATAACTTCAACATTTTTAGGCCCATACTTTTTTTAACTGTGTAATTTCTTGCTATTTTACATATTTCTATACATATATTTAAAAAACTAAATTGCATAAATAATCTAAAATTATAATTTGTGAGAAAAATAATAAGATTTTTTTTTTTGCTATTTTTACATATTACTAAATTGCAGATATAATTTAAAATAATAATTTGGGGAAAAAAAATGACATCAAAAGATGTTTTTATTTTTACTGTGCTATTTCTTTCTATGTAGTTGTTTTATTTATTTATTTTTATTTTTTTTTTTTTACATATTTTATAGATATTATATTTAATAAAACAATTTTCAGAAATAATACAAAAATAATAATAGTTTGGAAAAAATAACTACAAAATTTGTAGGCCTATACTTTTTTGATTGTGTAATTTCTTGCTATTTGACATATTTCTATACATATATTTAATAAAATAAATTACATAAATAACCGAATATTATAATTTGGGAGAAAATAACTTCAAAATGTGTTAATAAGATTTATTGCTATTTTTAATAAAAAAAAATGCTATTTTTGTTTAACTAAATTGCATTAATAATGTAAAACAATCATTTGAGGAAAAAATTTGATCAAAAATTTTTTTATTGTGCTATTTCTTTCTTTTTAAATTTTTTTTTACACATTTTATAGATATCATATTTAATAAAATAATTTGCATAAATAATAAAAAAATAATAATTTGGAAAAAATCACTACAAAATTTGTAGGCCTATATTTTTTAATCGTGCAATTTCTTGCAAATTTGCATATTTCTGTACAAATATTTAATAAAATAAATGTATAACAATTAAATTATATAAATGTATAAAATTTTTTATAAAATAAATTGCATGAATGATCTACAATTATAATTTGGGGGAGGGGAGGACTTCAAAAAATGTTAATAAGATTTTCTTGCTATTTTTACATAATTTAATACATATCATGTTTAAATTGCATAAACAATTTTAAATAATCATTTGCGGAAAAAATAACATTAAAAGATGTTTTTATTTTTATTGTGGTATTTCTTTCTGTTTTTTAATATTTTATTTTTTTTACAGATGTTATAGATATCATATTTAATAAAACAATTTGCATAAGTAATCAAAAATAATATTTTTTTTCCTCAGATTTTTGTATACTTCTGTACTGTGTAATTTATTGCCATTTACATAGGTTTATACTAGGGCTGTCAAACGATTAATCGCATCCAAAATAAAAGTTTATGTATAAATACACACACATACATGTATATATTAAAACTAAATATTTATATGTATATATATTTATACCTGTATACATTTTAGATTATAAATAAATATAAATATTTTAGATATAAATCTAAAATATTTTTCCTTAATATATACATGCATGTGCTTGTATTTATGTATACATAATAAATATACACAGTACACAAATATATAGTATGTAAACATAAACTTTTATTTTGGATGCGATTAATCGCGATTAATCGTTTGACAGTACTAGTTTATGCATATATTTAATAAAATAAACAGGATAAATAAACTAAAATTATAACTCACCAGAATATACATAGGCCTATTTATCATATTTTATCCACCTTACTTTTCCCACAAGAACGGGCGAATTTTATGTGCAAGGCTTCTGGTCTCATCCTCTTCCAGCTATTTTTAGCTTTACAAAACAGATCAATGTGTTTCTTGATATTGCAAACCGGTGTGTCTTACCATATTATTTTAATGTATTATCTTAATTATGAACACAGGGGCTCGGGAATCCTCTCTAACAAACTGTAGATAATATCTGCTGTCGATTACAAACTGTCGATGCAAATAAGAGATTCATTATGCAGTGTAGAGATCTTATTAACGTAACGTTGTAAGACCGAAAGTGAAAGTGAGTGACAGCTTTTTTTGATTATATAAGGGAGCGCTCTTTGCACGCATGATTCAACGCTGTATATTAATTTTATTTGTCTTGATGTTTCAAAATGACTCTTTCGTGCTTTTCCTAGGCGCGCCGGCGCGAACTGCAGAGCCCTCATATAAAATGCACGTATATATATGCACTCATATAAATGCAGGAATGAGATGACTGGAGATTTTTAGAAATAGCTTACATTTGTTTCTCAGCAAACCCTACCATATGCCTTCAGAGAACACTTGGAATATGGAGTGAGTTGCATGGGATAATTTCATGTTTGTAAAAATATTGTAAAATTTTAAAATGTATTTTTTTGAAAATAGGCTCATTTTCCAACTCCCCTAGAGTTAAACAGATGAGTTTTACCGTTTTTGAATCCATTCAGCCGATCTCCGGGTCTTCCGGCAGCACTTTTAGCATAGCTTAGCATAAATCAGTGAATCTGATTAGCATCTCGTTCAAAAATTATCAAATATTTTCGATATTTAAAACTTGACTCACATCGTGTACTAAGACCGACAGAAAATGAAAAGTTGCGATATTCCAGGCTGAAATAGATAGGAACTATACTCTTATTCTGGCGTAATAATCAGAGAACTTTGCTGTCGTACCATGGGCGCAGCAGCCTGAAAATAGTCCCCAGCTAGGTAACTTCCAACGTCACCAGCACTAAGCCACTAAGGTAATAGTAAAATAGCTGGGGACTATATTCAGGCGCTGGGTAATATCATTGCGCCTGCTGCACCCATGGTTCGGCAGCAAAATTCCTTGATTATTACGCCGGAATAAGAGTATAGTTCCTATCCATATCAGCTTAAAAATCGCAACTTTTCATTTTCTGTCGGTCTTTGTCCGCCCCTGTTTGTAGTGCAAACAGTTTTACCATTTACTGCACTTTGTTATTCTTCTCGCTATTTTGCTTTAGCGGCTAATGAACTGGACGTCTTGGGCATTCATAGAAAATGGATAAGGTTTTTAATTTTTCTTGTGCTATTTCTTGTCTTCATTGCAGAACTTACCAACATGATCATCATTCGTAACAGCAGTATGACTGAGATGCCCAGTTCCCCCATGTTACAGAGACACAAACCAAGCCACATGCAGTTCCACATGATTAAACATGAGGACCTCACCTGGGTACAGAGTTTAAGTATATTTTCCTTGATTGTAAAGTTGTAACCAGGGCATAAAATCATTATTTATTACCGTACAATTTTTTTATTTTTGTTATTTATTAATTTCAAACTGTAGCCACTGACTGAAAGGCAAGCGAAGGTGCTTGCTTTTAGGGTTCAAAAGATTCATTTTAATAATTTTAACAACTTAATTTCTATTTCTTAACAGAGGGAAAGCTTAGGTCAAGGTTCCTTCACACATATCTACAGAGGAAGTAAGACAGATCAGCGGGACGGATTGGCACACTCCACAGAGGTTCTTCTGAAGGTCCTGGATGCAAATCATAAAAACTGCTGGGAGGTACGTTTTCAAACATACACTGTAAAAAAACAAAAAACAATTTGTTGAGTCAACATTAAAATTATTTCCCCTGCTGCTTTAAAATATTAAGTTCAGTCAACTCAAATAAGTTTATTCAAATTGAAATGTTAACAGTGACAACTTAGATCTTCGAGTTGACTAAACTAAAAAATTGTTTGTTAAACTTAACAGCTGCCTTAAATTTTTAACTTGACTAAACTTTTTTTGAGTTGACTGAACTTGAAATTTTAAGGCAGCCAGGTCAGCATATTATTAGTCATATGCGGAGTATGCTTATTTGCAATGAACGACCATATCCAGTAAAACCTTTACGCTTACAGAAGTGTTTTTTCAGCCATGTGATTAATGATTCAATCTTACTGCTATTTTTAAGTCTTTTTTTGAGGCGGCCAGTTTGATGAGTCAAATTTCCCACAAGCACCTTCTGCTGGTATATGGCATCAGTGTGCACAAATCCAAAAGTAAGTGTTTTACCCTTGTAAAAGCACTCTTAACAGACACTCTTTTGTTGAAGTCTAAGCACAAGAGGGCAAACCCTATGAAGGCAATTAAAAGTCTGTGTAATGACCTCAGCTCTTTGAATCTTCTTGAACTTTGAGTGTCGTTGGTGATGCTGGTTGCCTGTCAAAGTGCCTGGGAATACAGTCATGTCAGTAAAGATTTGTCCTCCTCTGACCTCCGCAGACATCATGGTGCAGGAGTTCGTGAAGCATGGCGCACTGGACCTGTACCTGAAGAGGAGCACGTCTGTGTCAGTCAGCTGGAAATTAGATGTGGCCAAACAACTGGCCTGTGCTCTCAACTTCCTGGTGAGAAATATTCATGCATGATGAACTGGCTGCTAATTATGAGATACAGAACTGTATGAGGGTTATTTCAGTCATGTATCTGTTGTTTTAACTTAATGCTATTAGTTTATAACTGCCAGTCAGTGTTGAACATGCCATTTTTGACACTTGTTTCCTCGCTTATGTTAATGTTAGATTACTTTTCTAATCATCCAGGGTTAATTTAAAGAATTCATAGAGAACAGTACACATATATTTTATGTACAGTTGAAATCAAAAGTTTACATACACAAAATATTGATTATTTTACCAAAATAAGAGGGATCATACAAAATACATGTTATTTTTTTGTAGCACTGACCTGACTATATTTTACATAAAAGACATTTGCACATAGTCCGCAAGAGAAAATAATAGTTAAATTCATAAAAATGACCACGGTCAAAAGTTTACATACACTTGATTCTTGATACTGTGTTGTTACCCGAATGATCCATAGCTGTGTTTTTTTGTTTAGTGATAGTTGTTCATGAGTCCCAGTTAAACTGTTCCTTCCTTCAGGTCCCACAAATTATTTGGTTTTTCATCAGTTTTGTGTATTTGAACCCTTTCCAACAATGACTGTATGATTTTGAGATCCTAACATAAGAAGGAAAAACCATGCCAGTTCTGTTCAAACTTTTGAACAGAATGTGTACATTTATTTATTTATTTATTTATTTTGAATATATATATATATATATATATATATATATATATAGTAATTTATTTAGTAATGTCCTTCAAAGGCTACAGAAGATACATGTTTCCCTGAAGACAAAATAAGTTACATTTACTTATCTTTATATTCAAAAAGTTTTCACATCATTAATGCATCGCTTTTCTTTCTGAAGCATTAGTGAGCATTTGAACCTTCTGTAATAGTTACATATGAGTCCCTCAGTTGTCCTCAGTGTGAAAAGATGGATCTTAAAATCATACAGTCTTTGTTGGAAATGGTTCAAATACACAAAAATGCTGAAAAGCCAAAATATCTGTGGGACCTGGAAGATGAAAGCCACCAGGCATTTTAACTGTTTAGGACAAACAACGGATTCAACTAAACAAACAACTATCACTAAACAAACAACAACAACAAAAAACACAGCGGTGGATCATTCAGTATTAATAATCAAGTGTATGTAAACTTTTGAACAGGGACATTTTTGTAAATTCAACTATTATTTTCTCTTGTGGACTATATGTAAACATTTTTTATAAGAAATATGTTATTCATGTCAGTACTTAATTAAAAATAACATGCATTTTGTATTATCCCTCTTATTTTGGTAAAATAATTACAAATTTGCAGATTCTGCAAGGTGTATGTAAACATTTGATTTCAACTGTATATTATAGAAAGGATGATGAATCAAGAAACGCTCATACTGATTGACTTCTGTATTGAATATTTGAAGGAATGCACAATAGCATTTTTTGTCTACCGTATGCAGGAGGAAAAGAATATTGCACATGGGAATATTTGTGCAAAGAATTTGCTGTTGGCCAGAAAGGGAGACCCGTCCTCTGATAACTTGCCCTTCATTAAACTGAGTGACCCTGGCATCAGCATGACCTTTCTGGGCAAAGATGGTAATTATATTGAACAGATGAACATGAAACCAGTTTTCCTTTTAATTCGATGACTTCTAGCATAATTTGTGTTTTTAAAAGAACATTTGACAGAGTAATAATAGATTGTTTATTTAGCTCGCATTTGGGATGATAATACACTGTAACATGATAAAATGCACATTTCTGTGAATCCAGTGGTGTTAGACAGAATCCCATGGGTGGCCCCAGAGGTTTTGGATACACTTGAGATTGAACTGGAGTGTGACAAGTGGAGTTTTGGGACAACGCTGTGGGAGATTTTCAATAATGGAGAAGCTCCATTGCAGGGCCTGGACCTCATACAAGTACAAACACCTCACATGATTACACTATTATACAATCCCAAATTAACTGTAATTTTATTTGTTGTACATTCTAGACGATTCTAAAAAGCCAAATTGTTACGCATATATTCAGGCAATGGTACTGTGGTACTAAACAGCTGCTGTTCTTTGAATGCAGAAGCAGGAGTTTTATGAGCATTTCTCAAACCTGCCTGCTCTAGAGTGGACAGAGCTGGCCGACCTGATTGCTCAGTGCATGCAGTACCAGCCTGAGCTCAGACCGTGCTGCAGGAGCATCATCCGCCAGCTTAACAACCTCATCACTTCAGGTAAAACACAGATGTACACCAGCTCCCTTCCCACAACAACACTAATGTTTGAAATCTGCTTGGTTTAGGGGCCATTCTTGAGAGAAAAAAAAAGAATGTGGCTTGACTCTTAAGGCTATTTAGCTCCCCCTTGGGGAAGATCACTTTATTTCACATGACACTGTCACATTTGATTCACTCAGTTTTGTTACAATATTAGTAGTGTTAAATATGTAACTAATTTAAGTTTTCAAATACTTGTTTTAAATGTATTATAATTTTCCTCTAATTTATTTGTACATTACGTAATATAAACATCTCCTTTTTTGAAAAGCAAGATTTTTAATCTTACTCTCTCTCTTCTGCTCACCAAGCCTGCATTTTATTTGATCCAAAGTACAGTAACAGTAACATTTTTAAATATTTTTACTATTTAAAATATCTGTTTTCTATTGAAAATATATTAAACTGTAATTTATTTGTGTGATTTCAAAGCTTTGATTTTGGCATCATTGCTCCAGTCACATCATGATACTTCAAAAACTATTGTAATATTCTGATTTGCTGCTCTAAAAACATTTATTATTGTTATTATTATTATTATTATTATGTTGCAGAGTAGAATTGTTTTCTAAGGTTTCTTTGATGAATAGAAAGATCAGCAGAACAGAATTTCTATGAAATAGAAATCGTTTGTATTATTATTTATGTGTTTATCATCATATTTGATCAATTGAAAGCATTCTTACTAAGTATATATGTATATACACCAACTCTGAAGACTGGAGTAATGATGCTGAAAATTTAGCATTAATCACAGGAATAAATTACATTAAAAATATATATTTAAAAAGAAAACAATTATTTTAAATAGTAAAAATATTTTAACATTTTACTGTATTTGCTGTACTTTGGATCAAATAAATGCAGGCTTAGTTAGCAGAAAAAAACTTTTGACTGGTAGTATATAATAAATATTAAATAATACAAGTATTAAATAAAATGTCAATTTTTAATACAATATTTTATACATCATAAAGTAAGTGTTTTTTATTCCTGTTTGACATTTAAGTAATATATTAATTTACTTTATTTATTAAATAAATGCTATATTTATACATTTTTTAAAAATATTACATTAATTTAATAATATTTATTTCCCAATTCATATTTATAGTAAAAAATTCAAAACATAAACATGGGAGCCGTTTGATCAGCCATCATGTCAGTTGTAATCTTTATCCTGTAGATTATGAAATTCTTCATGCGACTGGCACACTTCCCAAGACTGACAGCTTCTGGAGAAGACCAAACATGTTCAGAAAACAACAACAGGACATTTTTGAGGAGCGATACCTGCGATTCATCTCTATCCTGGGAAAGGTACAACAAAACAGCACAGAGAATCCAATAATGCCATCACAATTACATTATATTATATTATGTTATATTATAATATTATATATTATATTATATGATGCACATTACTATTTCACAATTTAACCTCACTTTCATAACTAAACGTGATGATTATTGGTGCAACTGTTGATTTTCTAATCAGAAATTTAGAGAAAGAAAAGAAAGCTGATGGTTTTAACTGTGTGCATGTGTGTGTTTAGGGTAACTTCGGCAGTGTCGAGCTTTGTCGTTATGATCCATGGGGTGATAATACAGGAGATCTGGTAGCTGTCAAGGAACTTCAGTCAAACAAACAGGCCACAATGGCAGACTTCCAAAGAGAGATCCAGACTATCAGCTCCCTACATTGTGACTATATTGTCAAGTACAAGGGCATCTGCTACAGCACAGGTCAGACTACTTTTGATAATCAATTTCCAGTCTGTAAAAAAAAGTTTCCTTTAGCCCTAAAACACAAAACAATGCAATTCATAATTGAAATACATGCAGATCACCTGTAAAAAGTCAATTATCCTTATTTTCGAACTTCTCACAGGCCGACTCAGCACAAAACTGGTGATGGAATATCTTCCATACGGCAGTCTGATTGGATACATGGAGAAGCACCGACAAAATGTGTGCACCCGAAGACTGTTGCTCTTTGCCTCGCAGATCTGTAAGGTACAGACTAGCCAACACTAATCATAGGTCAGATCAATTTCTTACTTTGTTTGTGGAACTTCACACATCTAAACAGCTCTCTAACACTCTTTTGTAGGGTATGGAGTACTTGCAAAGCATGCGTTATGTTCACCGTGATCTAGCCGCTCGCAACATCCTAGTCGCCAGCGACACTCTGGTGAAAATTGCAGACTTTGGGCTTACGAAGATCATCCCAGTGGATAAAGAGTACTACCGTGTGACGCAGCCAGGAGAAAGCCCTTTTTTCTGGTGATGATTACATTAAGCTCTTGTGTGCATTTTACCCATCAGTTAACATACAGTAGCATTGAATACATTCCATACAAAACAGCAACACACCCAATAAAATATGTTCTAAGAACATCAGGTGTGTCTGAATCAGGGGCGGTTCCAGGGTGAGTGGATATCCGGGGCTTAGCCCAGATGTCCTTCAAATAAAAGGTTTAAAAGTTATATTGGTTCATTTTTTTTTAAAGAGCAAGTATAACTAGATAAAAAAAGTTTGTCAAGACAAACTTGAAGTTGGCTTGAGAAAGCCTAACCAGAAAGTTTGAAAAAGTTTAAAAAGTTTGATAGTTTTCAGTCTGAAATAGTTTGAAGTTTAAAGTAATTTTAAAGCTTAAAGCATGAATGTTTTGAGGACAGTTACACTCAGATTAGAGATGGATAGCATCTTTCTAACATGATTAGCATGGCACTAGCATGTTGCTAGCATGATTAACAAGTTACTAGCATGTTTCTAGCATGATTAGCAAGTTACTAGCATGTTTCTAGCAAGATTAGCAAGTTGCTACCATGTTTCTAACGTGATTAACAAGTTGTTAACACATTGCTAGCATTATTCTAGTATGATTAGCATGTTACTAGTACCATGAATCATTTACATGAATCATTTACATTACTTTAAAAAAAGCACATTGTTATCTGCATATTTTGGACTATGGAAGGCGCCATATTGTTTATCTAGAACGGTTGTATTCAGTGCAGTGTTGCCAAGTCTGCTGTTTTCCCGCGGAATTGGGCTACTTTCATACTGTTGCCGCGGGTTGTTTTTCATGTCCGCAGATTGAAGCGACACCAAATAATGTAATATTTAGCACCTGGAATGCTAATTTTACCAGAGGAACCCCACCACAAAATGTGTATTTTACCCCCGGAACGCGATTTTTACCAGGGGACCACCCCTCAAAATGCAATTGGGCTACTTTTGGGCTAGTTTTGAGTAGCAATTGGTCGGGTTTTGTTATGAAAACCTGGCAATCCTGATTCAGTGAGATGCTGGCAGTAAGCAACGCTATTTCTACCACAACACAATGCGGAAAACCCAACTCATAAAATAAAATACTGATACGATGACAATATCTAAAAAGAGCTTACTGGGGGCGATGGATAGAAACCAAATACCAATTAAACCAAATACCATCAGTTTTCCCCACAAACAGTCTAAACGCGCCTGGATATCGAGAGAGGTCTTCGCTGAGGAACTCCTATGGTCATGACAGTATGACAGTAGCTGTGCTCTACTAAAGCTAAAGCCTTAGGGGCCAGTTGCATAAATGTTTAGACTAGTCTTAAAAAGTTAGTCAGCTATTTTTTTCTTTAAGACTGGTCATATATTTTTTTAAATTCAGTTACAGAAAAATGTAGATTAGTCCTAGTTGAATCCAAAAAATAAGACTGATTACCCTTTGGTCAAAGTAGTACTTAAGACACTGTCTTAACATAGAGGCTAAAAGTTTATGCATCTGGCCCCAGGGCTTACATGGAGAGAACACAGTGGGTCTTCAGGAAGTTTCTTTCGTCCACAGGCATCCTCCCATTCTCCTTTTATCGCTAAGAAAGCAGTGAAGACTTACATCACTTCTCTTGTTGACTCTATCTGTTACAAATTTTATCTCGAAACAATTTGAAATACACAAATTGGAAATAAAATAGACACGATTCCACGTTTCGCGGCTTTTGGAAGCAAATTCCAGTCAAATGGCAACAAGAGGGAACAGTCTTCACTGTTTTCCTTTTAGTAGAGCACAAAAAACGCCCAATAATTGGAAAACGCCTACTTGTTGTTCCACAGAGACCTATACGTACTGCTCATGTGCACTGGCTGATGTAGCCTGAAAAATAAGCATTTTTTAACTCTATTAAAGCACAAGGATGTTTACAAGGCGGTTCTTGTCAGATTTCACTGGTGATTTTAAATATGAAATTTAATTATAAACTTGGTGAACAGTTTTGGAGAATTTGATGTTTCCCCATTCAAAGAGATAGGAGCTGCACTTGCATGCCGAGAGGCGTTTCAAAGATGGCCGCCGAGTGGAATGACTTGCCTTAACGGGTCTTTGCTTAGGCCTATGTCAAAAACAGCGAATCTCATTAAGAACTGGCTGTTGTTTTCACTACATTGCACTGTTACATTTCGTAAATGTTTTACCCGCCAACTGGCGACTGACACTGTTACATATACTCGCTAACGCAGACTTTCACTTGCATTTGGCGCTTGGTGAGTGTTAATTTGATGTAAACATGCCAACTCCTGTCATGACGCTGCGGCCGCTGAAGGAGTTTTTCAGTGCGGATTTCACTCGATATCCAGGTGCCTTTAGACTCTTTGTAGGGAAAGTCGATGTTATTTGGTTTAATTGGTATTTGGCTCCTATCCATCGCCACCAGTAAGCTCTTTCAGTAGCCGTGGTTATCGTATCAGTATTTTGTTTTCCAAGTTATAGCGTTGAAATTGCGTTGCGCACTGAGTACAACCGTTATACAGAATCAAAATAATGGCGTCCTCCATGATAGTCCAAAATATGTATATAACGATGTGGATTTTTTAAACAATGTAAGTCTTTCATGGGCTTTCTACTACATATTCTACTACGTAAGAGACATAATTTACGTTATATTAAGACAAACAAGTCTTAATACCCAGGGATCCCTTTAAACAAGCAATAACATTTTTGTCACACAGGATGTGATCTTATCCACAAAGTCACTTTCAATATTAATCATAATGCAAAGCAATATTATTTTTGTCACACAGGGTGTGAACTTATCAGCATTCAGTTTTATCGTTTTGCAAACATTGCTGGAACATAAAAAAAAAAAAAAACTGAAGGAAATTTTAACTAAAAAGTTTTAGGAAAAAGGTAAATATAAAAAAGATACGTTAAAGAAAAGAAAGTATAAATAATGTTTTTGTGCTAAAGTTTTAGTAACATATTAAAGATCAGACAACTCTTAACAAACTTGGGGAGAAACTTGGCCAAAACTGTAGCCAAGATCTGAGAACATTCCCTGTTAGCTGGGAAAGTATAAGAGTAATAAACCACCTGGTTGTCACTACAGATTTGAGAAATGCCATTTTTTGTGGTCTCTGAATGATACAGTGTTGACACTACCAGTCAAAAGGGTGGAGGGTGGGCACACCCTCTCATTTAATGTTTTTAAAGAAGTTTCTTACGCTTATCAAGGCTGTTTTCACTTGATCAAAAATACAGAAAATAAATTAATATTGTGAAATATTATTACGATATAAATCAATGTTTTTAATATATATTAAAATTTAATTTATATTTGTAATTAAAGTTGAATTTCCAGAATCATTACTCTAGTCTTCAGTGTCACATGATCCTTCAAAACTCATTCTAATATGCTGATTTATTATTAGTGCTGGAAACAGTAATATTTTTTCTGGAACCTGGATACTTTTTTTCAGGATTTTTTGATCAATAAAAGGTTAAAAAAGAACATCATTTATTTTAAATAGAAAGGTTTTCTAACAATATACACTACTGTTCAAAAGTCTGGGGTCAGTACATTTTTATTCTTTTTTTGAAAACAAAATAATACTTTTATTCACCAAGGATGTGTTAAATTAATAAAAAGTGATAGCATAGATTTACATTGTTAGAAAAGATTTATATTCTGAATAAATGCTCTTCTTTTTAACTTGTTATTCATCAAAGAATCCTAAAAAAAGAATCACAGGTTGCAAAAAAATATTTGGCAGCACAACTGTTTCCAACATTGATAATTCTAATAATAAATCAGAATATTAGCTTGATTTCTGAAGGTTCATGTGACACTTAAGACTGGAGCAACAGCTGATGAAAATTCAGCTTTGCATCACATAAATTATATTGTAAAGTATATTAAAATAAAAAACATTGTTATATTGTAATAACATTTTGCAATATTACTGTTTTTTTTTCTGTATTTTTGATCAAATAAATGCAGCCTTGATGAGCATAAGAGACTTCAAAACATTAAATGAGGGGGTGTGTCATTATATATATATATATATATTTTATTTATTTATTTTTTTTTTTTTACTTATTATTAATGTGTTTCAACTTGTTTGTTGTTTTGTGTCCTGTCTTGTTCAGGTATGCGCCTGAATCTATTTCAGAATTGAAATTCTCCCACAAGTCAGACGTATGGAGTTTCGGCATTGTTCTACACGAGCTCTTCTCTTACTGCGACGTCAGTCGAAACCCCAGACGGGTGAGAAAATGAAGTGCTACTACTGTATGAGTACAAAATGACAAATGACTAAAAATGAAGATTTAGTCATCATCAACTCCATTTATTCTGTTCCAAAACGTTTGTGTTGAACCCGCTTTATTTGATTTCCTTTTATGCAGTTGTGTATCCAGAAGATAGGAAGTTATGTCCAGAGTCCTTCCATGGCTAACCACCTTCTTAATCTTCTCAAGGATAATTGGAGGCTACCATTGCCACCTCAGTGCCCACCAAAGGTCAAAATAAACACGGATTTCTGTTTAAATGCTTTTGTATGGGTCATGTTAACCAGTTGAATTGTGTTCCATTTGACATGTTAGCTAAAGTACAAAATAAACATTAGGTATTTTTTTTTTTTTTCATTATAGGTGCACAGTATTATGATGCAGTGTTGGGAGTTCAACAGTGAGGACAGACCAAGCTTCTCCTCTCTACAGGACCTGATTGAGAATAGCCTATTAGATGAGAGAGAGGGCTGTAAGGGGTAAAATCCGAGTTACCCCAAACAGATCAATGTGTTTTCAACATGTATATTTGATATATAATTGAGTATTTTGGGACATATTCTTACATTAGTTACAGTAGATCAGCTTGTGTATTCGCAGTTAAGTTTTCCACACATTTACAGAGCTAGCACTACCTGTATTCCTTAATAAAATGCATAGGACTTCATCTGTTTGACTCGCAAAGATATAGTGAAGTCAAGGCACTTTTATTTATATAGCACTTTTTACAATACAGATTGTGTCAAAGCAGCTTTACAGTATCAAATAGGAAGGAAGTGTGTCAATAATGCAAAACAGATACCATTTTTCAGTTAAAGCGAGTTAATCATTGAATTCAGTGATGTTTTCATCCAGCTCAGTTTAAGTAGTATACACAATATTGTTGGAAATTAAGTGTCAAAATAAAATAAAATAAAATAAAAATAAAATATAGTCAAAACTACTAGTGCATCACTTTACGAAATCAGGTGAATCTTTTTTTGTCTTCTTATTTTCCATTAGACACAAGTAATAATATTTTTGGCACACAGGTTGGTACCTTTCAGTGAACAGATCAACTTTTGAAAATCTTTCAACTCCCCTAGAGTTAAACAGATGAGTTTTACCATTTCTGAATCCATTCAGTCCATCTCCGGGTCTGCCGATAGCACTTTTAGCTTAGCTTAGCATAAATCGCTGAATCAGATTAGACCTTTAGCATCTCGTTCAAAAATGACCAAAGATTTTTAATGTTTTTCCTAATTAAAACTTGACTCTTCTGTAGTTACATCGTGTACAAAGACCAACAGAAAATTAAAAGTTGCATTTTTTTTCAGCCGCTGCATAATATTATTGCGCCTGCTGCACCCATGGTACAGCAGCAAAGTTCCCTGATTATTACGCCAGAATAAGAGTATAGTTCCTATCCATATCAGCCTGGAAAATCGCTACTTTTCATTTTCTGTCGGCCTTTGTACACGATGTAACTACAGAAGAGTCAAGTTTTAAATAGGACAAATATTTGGTCATTTTTGAACGAGAAGCTAATGGTCTAATTAGATTCAATGATTTATGCTAAGCTATGCTAAAAGTTCTACCGGCAGACCCGGAGATCGGCTGAATGGATTAAAAAACAGTAAAACTCATCCGTTTAACTCTAGGGGAGCTGGAAAATGAGCCTATTTTCAAAAAAAAAAAGTGGAGTGTTCCTTTAAAATGTGAAAGCATTTAGTAACATTTTACAAAAGGGTTCCATTAGTTACTACATTATTAACTTCAACAATGAAAAATACCATAAAAAAATGATTTAAATGTAACATTTACTAATACATTATTAAAAGGCCAGTATTTCAGATTTATTTCAAATACATATTTGAAATACAAATAAAAAAATTGAATGTAATTTATATTTAAATACATTTAAGTTTAGTATTTTTAGTGTATTTTCAGTGTTGTATATTTTCCCACCCCCAGCTGTCATTGTACACAAGCTGCAAATGTCAGAAAAAATGTCTCTAAACATAAAAGCATTTGATGTATGTTGGGCTTTGCTTTTTATCATGTGATAAACATCCTCAAATCCGGGCCTGGAGGGACACTGTCATACAAAGTTGAACTTAAACCCTGATTAAACTCACCTACCTGTCATTTCCTAGTAATCCTGAAGAGCTTGATTAGCTTGCTCAGGTGTGATCAGGATTGGAGCTAAACTCAGGAACCTTGAGTTACACCACCAGACACCACAGCTAGGTGCAGTTACACCCAGTGTAACCACCCCAAAATAGATGGCATATAATTTACCATGCTGTGGTTACCAACTTTTATTTACCAGATACAATTAATAGATGAAAATCGAATAAAGAAAGAAAAGAACGGTGGCTCCAGGCTTGCGAATGCGACAACAGCGTCATTCTTTGCTTAGGGGCAAATTAAAATACCTGAGCAGTTTACTGCTAGCACACATCCTGATCCTGATGCCGATAATTTTGTTTCAAGTAATGTCACGCCAACTTGTTTACCTTACACGTATTGTGAGAAGCTTTTTATGATTCATTATTCCTGTTGTGGTTACAAACTGTCATTAAAGAACATAAAAAACATTTTGTTCGAAATGAAGTCACACCAGTTTGTTCATGTGAAGGTTATTGGTGCTAGAGATGGGCCCAAATACATGAGAATGTATTTAAAATAGAAATACAAAACATCAGATTAAATAGATAAAAATACAAAACACTCTGTGGAAAAATGTATCAAAGTACAAATACAATAAGAATAGGAATAAGAATGGGAAATATTAGTTTGAAATCGATTCCTGAAACTGATGGATAGAACCTGGAATCAAGTTGATTCAAAAATTTCTGTAAGTAAGATGTGAGAATGGTGAGGTGACAATGTAATGACTGATTCTACTCCTCACCAGTCAATAATAGTTTTTCTTATACTTCTGTTGTTGTATGTTTATATTTATGTTTAACTAGTATGTAGCATTCTGGTCCTGCGAGACGTCCTGTCGTTCCACTATATGTCAACACGTAGCAAAATGTAGCAAAGCTTGACTTAACTTGACATGACAATGCAATACATGTTAAAGTGAGCAAATCAAAGCCAGCTACAAACTATTCTAATCTGGTGTGACAGCTTTTTAAACAAAAAGTTATTTTTGCTTTGTTTGAAACCACAGCATCATGAATAGCATCTCAACTATTACTGGGCGTATACAATTTACTTTAAATAAATGAACTGTGACATCATTTCGAACTAAATCTCAACCTCCAAAAAAACTAAATCTCTAATCAAACTGAAAAGTGAAAAGACTTGACTTGTATCCATGGTGAAAATAAAAACATGACAAAATGGCATGTCTAATATGAGGAAAGAGTTATGAGTCATGAATATCATTGTGTGACTGTTTCCCAATCTATATAGTGCCTTATTTTTTCACGTTTTATGTTGCTTCCTTCTGTTAAACTGCTTTACAGTTTTTTTCAATTGCTAACAAGCGTTTACCAATACCAAGTACTTTTTCTAAACTCTTAACACAGCAACACACCTACATCACACAATTAGCCAAACAGTTAATTTTCTGTCCAAAACCACATTTTGTTAAATAAATGCAAACTCTACATTTCAAAATGCTTAATACCTTTTTCTACATATACTAACTCTATAAAAACACAGCAAACCTTTCCAACATGTCCTCCAATTTATACGACCGACGTAAGTCGTTTTCACAAATCCTCAAATATGTCTCTATAGAGCGTTTTCAACATTTGCTCCCTTATCAGTAACAGGTATCTAATTCAACCTTAGCATTATGTGTAGGTCAATTAGTAGCGCGTTGCACTGCAAAGTGGTATAATCATATGAACACAGGTTCGATACCAGAAAACGCATATGTTTTCATTGTATGTTTTTTTTTTTTTTTGGAATATGCACTAGAAATCATGATTTTCCACTATTTCTGTAAGGGGTAGGTTTAGGGTGGGGTTAGGTGTGGTAATATATACGAATTACACCTAGTACAACACGTTTAAATTACCGTAAAATCGCTATAAAAACTCATACGTCATTCCATGACGTCAGATCCAACGCGACACTGTCATTATTTTTACGACCGCTAGAGGGCGCTTAACTTTAAAACGTAAACATGGGTCGTATTTGGTCGGTTCAACAATGTACAACTGGGTCGTATTTTCTTTGAGGACAGTCTCCAACCTTATTCAAAACCAAGTCATTCAGCCAAAACTTTAGCACTAGCTTCTATCCAAAAGAAACATATAGTCAATCATAGCACAGTGATTGTCAAAATACTAACAGTTGATGGCTTTACAAAAACTGCATTACTTGTCATGTTTCAGTTCTACCTGCATATAATATAAAATCCATTGTTTTTATTTAATTTAGCCTTCAGTTTGCCTTCAGCTGAAACCCGTTTTACATTTTAAAGTGTTGAATGTGTTATTTCTTTGCAACATACTACCTAAAACTGAATTGAGTCATTACTTTACAGAATGTACAATAGAACCTTGACTGAAATTGCTTTCCAGTGATCAACAAAAATTCCAACACAAATTCCTTGGTTACAATTTTGCCACATAATATAAAGGGTAAAGGGTAATTGTGACCTATTCATCTCACAATTTGGACTTCTATTCTTGGAATTGTGAGTTTACAATTTACAATTTTTTTTTTTTTTTTTTTTTTTGTGAGATAAAAAAAGTCACAATTACCCTTTATATTCTGTGGCAGAAATAAGCTTTTATAGGTTCCACATGTGTAAGAGGAAAAAACAAATGCAAAATGCACAGTCCAGAACACATTCTTACTCCTCTCCCCTACCTCTTCTTCTCCCTTTTTCTAATCCAACTACTCCTCTACCTCCTACAACTATTTATCTCCTTCTCTTAGGCATTTTTTTCTCTCTCTCTGATTCTTTGTGTTGTTCTGCATCCACAAAACCAATTCAAAGAGGTCTTTTTTTTACTCTATGTTGATGTAATGGAAATAGCTAACACCTGACTATTCCTCCACCTGAGACTGGAATCAGCTAAATATGCTAAATATTTAATTGATTTTTTACTTAAATATGTGTATTAGTTGTTACAATATTTTATATAGAGATATTTTCAATCATTTTGAGCTGCTATTGTTGCAGAAATAGAGGCTTTATACTGTATTTAAGGTTTGGAACATTATGTCTTCGTTTCTGACATGCTGTGTTTAAGCATTTGCAAATAAGACTAAAAAGACCCATGATTTTGGTTTTGGGAAGGCTTGTACGAAAATAAAATTTTGGCATTTTAGAAACATGGTAATTGACTGCATATTGTGTGAAAACAACATAAATTGTGTTAATGGTATTGTCACGACAGACGGACGTTGTGCTTATTGTGTTTGGAGTTTTGAAAATGTAACTACAGATTGGACAAAAGTATGTTAGCAGTTGAAAAAAACTGTAAATTACTTTTTTTTCAACATCAGTCTGTGCAAAGCAAAAACAGAATTGTCAAACTTTGTAAATTTATATATAAAAAAATGAAATAAGTACATTGTATAAGTATTCAACTCAGTGCTTAGCTCAAGCACCTTTACATCCTTAAGTCTTTTTGTATGATGCGACAAGCTTTGTACATCAGCATTTGGCAATTATCTGCCATTTTTAGCCTCACCTCTTCACCTCTCAAGCTTTGTCAGCTTGGATGGTGGCAGACACACATTTTCAGGTTTCTCAAGAAATATTTGACTGGGTTTAAGCCCAGACTCTGGCTGGGCCACTCAAGGACATTCACAGAGCTGTCTATAAGCCACTCTTGCTGTGTGTTTATAGGGTCATTGCCCTGTTAATCCTCTGCCCAGTCTGATATTCTGAAGCTGAGATTTCCTTATATTCTGATGAGTCCCTCAGTCCCTACTGCTCAAAAATGGAGGCTGCTACTAGGACACTTTACTTGTGGGATGGTACTGCAGATGATGAGCAGTGCCTGGTTTCCTCCAAACATGATGCTTGGAAGTGAGGTTCATCAGAACAGAAAATATTATTTCTCACAGTCTGAGGGTCCTTCAGGTGGATCATGTGGCTCAAGTAGAGTGGCCATCAGCTTCTTGGTCACCAGTCTAACCAAGACCCTTCTCCATCAATTACTCATTTTGACCAGGAGGCCAGCTCTAGGAAGAGTCCTGGTTGTTTCAAACTTCTCCCATTAAGGTTAATGGAGACTACATTCTTCTGTGAACCTTCAATGCAGCAGATTCTTTTCTAAACTCTTCCCCAGATGTGTGGCTTGATGCAGTCCTGTTTCTACACTCTACAGGCAGTTTTTTTTGACTCAGGGCTTGGTTTTTGCTCTGATATGCATTTTCAGCTGTTAGATCATTTATGAAGACGTGTGTGCCTTTCTAAATCATACCCATTCAATTTCATTTGCCACAGGTTAACTTCACTCAGAGTGTAGTAACATCTACAAGTGATATGAATTTTCCTGAGCTAAATTTCAACTGTCCCAGATATGGGTATGAATACTTTTCATTTTTAATAAATTTGCAAAGATGATAAAAAAAAACAATGCTTTGCCATTGTGGTGTATGCAGAGGCATAGCAATGGGGCAGGCAAGGCAGACAAATGCCTGGGGCCCCACATTTTAAGGGGGCCCCCGATGGCCAACCAATTAAACCAACATGAATGTTATAGCTATAACATGCAGTGGCATCTCTCCATCCTCCCTGTGTCAGGCATTCACCACAGCCACCTCCCTCAGAAGCACCTCCCACCAGATCCCAATCACCCGAGTACTGATCATCTGCACCTATTCCCAATCACTCCTCCCCTTTATAAGACGCTCTCCCTCAGTACACACTTGTCGGTTCTACCGTTCACACCCCTGACGTTTGCTCCCGACCTTTCTATGCTCTTCATTGTTGGAACTGTTGGACTCTGCTGGCCCTCACCATCGTTTGGACTATTCACGCCATTTCTCTCAACAAACTATCAGATAAGCTTACCCTGCCATCTATTCATCTGTTTACGTTCTCTAACATCATCTGTATCAATAAATCAACCTCTCCATTGTCACTCCATCTCCTGTGTTTGTGTTGTGTATGTGACAGAAGAACCGACCACTTTCAGAAATGAACCCGGAAGAAACCGCTTCACCCAGCCCGGTCACCGAATTGGTGAATGCCTTGACGGCGGCGTTAAGACCACCTCCGACGCCGCCATCTGCCTCAGGATGTCCCATGGCCATGCCTGCTTCCTTCGCAGGCGAGGCGGCTGAGTGTAGCGGGTTCCTCCTACAATGCAAGCTATTCATTTAGATGCAACCTCACCAGTTCACCTCGGAGAATGCTAAGGTAGCTTTCCTCATTTCATTACTCACCGGCAAGGCGCTGCAATGGGCTAAGGCCATATGGACAAATAATAATCCCATCATTCACTCCTTCGATCAATTCGTCAGTCATTTCTCCGAGGTGTTTTCTACAGCTACCGGCCCACTAACCATTTCCGATCAGTTGTTCCGTTTACAGCAAGGTTCTTCCTCGATCCAGGATTACACTCTCCATTTCCGTACGCTGGCGGCGGCTAGTGGCTGGGATGAGGTAGCGCTTCTGGGCGCGTACCGACATGGTCTCAACTCCAACATCAAAGCCGCCATGGCGTTCTATGACGATTCCATCGGTCTGGAGGCGTTTCTACAGCAAACCACCCGCATTACCCAGCGACTGGCCGCCTGCCAGCCTCAAAACCCCGCTCCTCAGTCGACCTCGGTGGCAGCTAGGCCTCCAGTACCAGAACCTATGCAAGTGGATTCAAATCGCCTCACACAAACGGAACGAACTCGACGCTTAACATCTGGACTCTGTTTATACTGTGGGAACCCTGGTCATATCATCCGCAACTGCCCTGTTCGTCCCCCACGCCCCGTGGTGAGTACCATTCATACTGAAATTAATACAACTTCTCTGACTCTTCTACCGGTAACACTTCATACTGCTGAACTCTCGCTATCTGTCTCTGCTTTGGTTGACTCGGGCTCATCAGGAAACTTCATCTCATCGGACTGTTTGAAACAATTACAGCTCAGAAGTCGACGCCATTCAACTACATACTCCGTCTCAACCATTCAGGGAAAGCCACTGGGGCATGGGAAAATCCGTCATCGATCTCCATCCATCACTCTTCAAGTTGGTCTTTTTCACAAGGAGGACATCCAATTTCTGGTACTGGAGGGCTCGACGGTCAACATCATCCTGGGACGCCCCTGGCTACAGTTACATCACCCGGAACTCCGCTGGGATCCCTGTGACATCAGCTATTGGAGCGAACACTGCCAGCAACATTGTCTATCTAACCTGCCTCTTCCCTGTTGTGTCCCGATCTCCCTCGCCTCCACCCAGGTTGAGAGCCCAGAATCCACAATCTCGGTGGAAATCCCAGCGGAGTACATGGCGTTCCAGGACGTCTTTAGTAAGAAAGCTGCCACCCAACTACCACCCCACCGGCCATGGGACTGCGCCATCAATCTGCTGCCCGATGCTAAACTTCCTAAAGGACGTGTATATCCCTTGTCCATCCCGGAGCGCCAGGCGATGGAGGAGTATATTGCGGAGGCGTTGAAGCAAGGTTACATTCGTCCATCTACCTCGCCGGCCGCTTCCAGCTTCTTCTTCGTGGGCAAAAAGGATGGAGGTCTTCGACCCTGCATCGACTACCGGCAGTTGAACTCTCAAATAATCCAACAACCCTACCCGCTCCCCCTGGTCCCTGCCACCCTCGAAGAGCTTCGTGGATCCCAGTTCTTCACGAAGCTGGACCTGCGGAGTGCGTATAACCTCGTTCGTATTCGTGAGGGAGACGAATGGAAGACTGCATTTATAACACCTGCAGGTCACTATGAGTACCTTGTCATGCCCTATGGGTTATCCATCAGTCCATCCGTCTTCCAAACGTTTATGAACGAGGTGTTCCGGGAGTTTCTCCACAAATTTGTCGTTGTCTACATTGATGACATTCTGATCTACTCCCGGAACCAGGCCGAACATCGCCAGCACGTCCAGCAGGTCCTCCACAAACTCCGCCTACACCAGCTGTTCCTCAAACTAGAGAAGTGCGAATTCCATCAAGCATCTGTACAGTTTCTTGGATATAACATCTCTGTAACATCACTGTGCAGATGGATCAGGGGAAGGTCGATGCAGTGGTGAACTGGCCACAACCCACCAACATCAAGGAGATCCAGCGCTTCCTAGGTTTTGCTAATTTCTACCGCCGTTTCATCAAGGACTACAGCACCATCACAGCCCCGTTGACCTCCCTCCTGAGGGGCAAACCTAAACATCTGACCTGGAACCCCTCAGCCCACGAAGCATTCCACCTGCTAAAGAAGATCTTCAGCACTGCCCCTCTGCTACACCATCCAGATCCTGAGCTCCCGTTCTACGTGGAAGTGGACGCCTCCACCATCGGCGTAGGGGCAGTGCTGTCCCAAGCGGTCGGCGACTCCACACTCCTCCATCCCTGTGCCTTCTTCTCCCGCAAGCTGTCTCCGGCGGAGCAAAACTACGACGTAGGTAATCGTGAACTACTGGCCATAAAATTGGCTCTGGAGGAGTGGCGTCATTGGCTAGAGGGAGCCGTTCATCCATTTACCATCATCACGGATCATAAGATCATAAGAACCTCCAGTACATCCGCGAAGCCAAACGTCTCAAGCACGCTGGGCCCTCTTCCTCACTCGATTCAACTACAAGATTACCTATCAACCTGGTTCCAAGAACATTCCTGCCGATGCCCTCTCACGTCAACATGCCAAGGACTCCTCACTCGAACCAGAACCCATCATCCCCTCACACCTCATCATCAGCCCCATCATCTGGGATTTGGATCAGCAGATCCATGACGCCACCCTCCAGGAGCCAGCTCCGCCGGAATGTCCAGAAGGGAGAACCTACGTGCCTCGCTCCCAACGTCAACCCCTTCTGGACACAGCTCATCGGTCTCCGGGCTCTGGACATCCGGGCAGCAGACGGACCCTCTCGCTCCTTCAATCTCGCTACTGGTGGCCCCGTATGGACCGTGATACCATCAGGTACGTCCAAAGCTGCTCAGTCTGTGCCAGGTCTAACTCTCCCCGCCAACTTCCCGCAGGCAAACTGGTTCCACTACCCATTCCCCAGAGGCCCTGGTCCCACCTGGGTGTGGATTTTGTCACGGACCTCCCCAATTCAGAAGGTAACACCTGTATTCTGGTCACTGTGGACCGGTTTTCCAAATCCTGTAAACTCGTGCCTCTAAGGGGTTTACCAACAGCCATGGAGACGGCGGAGGTCCTGTTCCACCAGGTATTTCGACACTACGGCCTCCCAGAGGAGATTGTGTCGGACCGGGGTCCTCAATTCATCTCACATGTATGGAAGGCTTTCTTCAAACTGCTGGGCATTTCTGTTTCTCTCTCATCAGGATATCACCCTCAGACCAATGGCCAGACTGAGAGAAAGATCCAGGAGCTTGGACGTTACCTCCGGTCCTACTGCTCAGAAGATCAGCACAGCTGGAGCAGGTTCCTCCCGTGGGCCGAGTACGCACAGAATTCCCTTCGCCAGGAGACCACCGGATTAACACCTTTCCAGTGCGTACTCGGTTTTCAGCCCCCGCTGTTTCCCTGGACGGAGGAACCCTCGAATGTTCCAGCTGTAGACCACTGGTTCCGAGAGAGCGAGAGAGTGTGGGACTCAGCTCATCACCACCTCCAGCAGGCAGTCCGTCGTCATAAGATCTTCGCCGACGCTCGACGTAGGACGACGCCCGTATACCATCCAGGGGATAGGGTATGGCTTTCCACCCGTGACATACGCCTTCGACTGCCCTGCAGGAAGCTGAGTCCCCGCTATATTGGTCCCTTCAAGATCCTGAGGCAGATCAATGATGTCACCTACCAGCTTCAGCTCCCACCCAGGTACCGTATTCACCCCACGTTCCATGTATCCCTCCTAAAACCCTTCTTTCCCTCTGCCACAGATCCCACCAGAGCTGAAGCTGGACCCCCTCCTCCGGAAGTCCTGGATCAACCCGAGATTTACACCGTCCATGAGATCCTGGACTCCAGGCGTCGAGGGGGCCGCCTGGAATACCTGGTGGACTGGGAGGGGTACGGACCGGAAGAACGATCCTGGGTGCCACGTGAGGACGTCTTAGATCCTACGCTCCTGCTGGAATTCCACCACAGCCACCCAGATCGTCCTGCCCCTCGCAGTCGCGGTCGCCCTCGGCGCCGCAATAGGGCGTCGGGAGCCGCCCTTGGAGGAGGGGGTAATGTCAGGCATTCACCACAGCCACCTCCCTCAGAAGCACCTCCCACCAGATCCCAATCACCCGAGTACTGATCATCTGCACCTGTTCCCAATCACTCCTCCCCTTTATAAGACGCTCTCCCTCAGTACACACTTGTCGGTTCTACCGTTCACACCCCTGACGTTTGCTCCCGACCTTTCTATGCTCTTCATTGTTGGAACTGTTGGACTCTGCTGGCCCTCACCATCGTTTGGACTATTCACGCCATTTCTCTCAACAAACTATCAGATAAGCTTACCCTGCCATCTATTCATCTGTTTACGTTCTCTAACATCATCTGTATCAATAAATCAACCTCTCCATTGTCACTCCATCTCCTGTGTTTGTGTTGTGTATGTGACACCCTGCTTGCGCAAGTTAGGAATGAACTGAAAAAGTTTGTACGCACATAAACACGCACATTAAACATAATGAAGTGGACAAACCTGTCAGGCAGCCTGAGGCAAAAAAAGGAGGAAAAGAGTACAACAGTAAGCATTATCACCAATTAATGTTTCTGCTCACACTCTATTCCGAACTCATATTTACAATGCTTATTCCT
Source organism: Cirrhinus molitorella (assembly GCA_033026305.1). Classification (NCBI taxonomy): domain Eukaryota; kingdom Metazoa; phylum Chordata; class Actinopteri; order Cypriniformes; family Cyprinidae; genus Cirrhinus; species Cirrhinus molitorella. Next base: position 5,803,677 of record CM065125.1, read on the forward strand.
GTTCCAATTCTTATTTGTACCTGAACTGTGTGTGTCAGAAAAAGAGGCACTTTCATCACTGTTGGCCAGTACGCTACTACTGATGTTAAACTGACAATTAAAAAAAAGGGGTGGTGAACAATAATTACAGAACGAATACTGAAAAAACATTAAAGGAACACTCCACTTTTTTTGAAAATAGGCTCATTTTCCAAGTCCCATAGAGTTAAACAGATGAGTTTTACCGTTTTCGAAACCATTCAGCCAATCTCCAGGTCTGGCGGCAGCACATTTAGGATAGCTTAGCATAAATCATTGCTTCTGATTAGACCATTAGCATCTCTTTCAATATTTTTGTTTAAAACTTGACTCTTTTGTAATTACATGTACTAAGGCCGACAGAAAATGAAAGATGTGATTTTGAAACAGTTTACACCAGTTGGTTGACAAGTTGAACAGTTGAGATTTTCTAGGCATAACAATCAAGGAACTTTGCTGCCATGCCATGGGTGAAGCAGGTGCAATGATAATACGCAGTGCCTGAAAATAGTCCCCAACTAGACTATATTCAGATGCTGCATAATGCCATTGCGCCTGCTGCACCCATGATACGGCAGCAAAGTTACTTGATTATTACGCCAGAATGAGTATAATATAGTTCCTATCCATAGCCTAGATAATCACAACTTTTCAACTTGTCAACCAACTGGTGTGACATCATTAGTGTCAGGATCTGCACTAACAGTAAACTGTTGCTTGAGTATTTTCTTTTTAAGTGAAGAATGAAAAAGAAATTAGCTTGAAGTACACTGGGAACTTTAGCTGAATATTAGCACTGCTGTTGAGATGAATGAGGCTCGTCTGGGAACTTAATTCCCTGGGGCAAGTTTCGCAAGCCTGATGTGACCTTTTCTTTCTTTTCCTTTTTTTTTCTGGTAAATAAAGGTTTGTAACCACAGCATCGTGAATAGCATCTCAACTTTGGGTGTTTACACCTTTTGTGGTTTTTGATGGTATGTTTATCACACGGTAAAAAGCCAGAGTGCAATCAAGTCTAACCTTTGGAAATGAAACCATGCTCCATATTTGCATGCAAGATCAAAGAAAATGTATTCCATCTGGTGTCTGAACAATTTTTGCTTTGACTATGTATATAGGAGGGCCAACGTGCATTTTGTTTTCAATGCGTTTAGTCTTTGCTCTTCAAAGACTGGGCAAGGTAGTTTCGTTGGGCTGCATTTTTAGCAGGTTCTCTTGAGGAAACCACACCAAATTATGTCAGGTTTTCATACGCCTACCGACACAGAGGCTACACTCTGAGCATGGAGCATGGACAGACGCCAGGCAACACTTCATACATGCAGTCATAATGCGTCAAGCTTTAAGGGAAAAAAAGCATTTTCCAGTTTTTAAAACTTTTTTTAGTCTCAAACAGAAATGTAATTTTTTTGAAACTACATTGCCCATTGCTTACACACCAAAACCGAATGCTTAGACCAAAGCCTCAATACCTACATTTCTTGTAGCATAAGATTAAACACAGTGTAACCATAGCTTAAACACACTGTCAACTTTGCACTTTGCTTACAATTCTGTAACTTATTGTAAAGCACTACACACGTTTTCTTACATTAGACACTTTGTTCAAAAACGAAATCACCTGTTATCATTGGGAAAACACTCTGTTCAAAAAGCAAAACTCATCTGGCAATTGTAGGCACTTACATACACACCTGAAAACAGGACACCAATCGGTCTGAGCCTTAGCTCTACAAATAGGCATCAGGTAAGCCATTTTGAGAACTTTGGAAGAGGCATGCAGAGACATTGAGGTGGAATCAATCCAAGGGTGGATTCACAAGGCGATATTTTCCCTGACACCTAGCCTGCGAGGACATCACCTGTGATGCTGACGAGGTCTTGTGGCCCAAACAAAAGGTGGGATCCATAGGCCCCCTCCAGCCCCCCACCACACACACACACACACGCACACACCCAAAACAAGTATCTGTTTTTTTTTTTTCGCCAATAGCAATTTATCCAATAATTGTTTTTTTTTGTTTTTTTACTTTTGTTTTGTTGCTAAATTTGATTATTTGTGATTCAATTTTGAATATTTGTTTTTTGTAAAAACCCTTGTTTGATTACTACAGAAATTCTACTTTTGAGTTTTGCAGAAGACTGAGTCTGAGCAAATGACAATAACAATAGAAACACAAAGACTGCAGTGTTTTATATAAAGCCCATCAGTGTGTTGCTGGTGATATGAAAGAGTAATTCAAATAGTGTTTGTGTGTATGGTTTTGTTGCAAGAATTTCATTTTTAGAAAGGAGTGTTAAGTTTTGATTGCAGTGTTTCAATTTGTTACAGTTTTTCTCATTTGTTAAAACACTAAACCCCATTCTCTGAACTAAATTCTCAATAGCCTAAACCAATTTGTCAAATAAATCTCTCTGTCTACAAAACCTTAAACAAGCTCAGGCAGTTTAGACACTGTTTGCAGATCTCATGCACTCTTTTTGCAAAACTCTAAACACATTCTCACTCACTTAGACACAATTTTTTCTGTGATGGACTTGTAATGCAAAAGCTTAAAGACAAGAAAGACAAGAACACATTTTTTGAAACTATCACTCATTTTCTCAATACCTTAAACACAAATCCAAATGTTCGAACTAAGTTCACTGAACCCCTGACTCTTCTGGCAAAATCAAGCAATCGCTTCAAAACCATTTCACCTGTGCTCAAAATCAAACAAAGTGTTCAAATCATACACACATTAGTCAATACAGTACACACTACAGATCATTCATTAGACACTACATCAAAAAAATGGAGAACACAGTGCCCAGTGCATGTTGTTACAAAAAAAAGAATGTTTACTGTATATAGTAATTATTTTGCAATAAAAAAGATACAGAATCATACACACACACTCAAAAAACATAAACACACTCAAAAGAAATCACACCTAAGTGTGGTGAATATCCCAAAAAAGGAAACAAATAAAAAAAATAAATGAATAAATAAACTTAGGAAAACATAGTTTCTTTTGAGTGTGTATGTTTATGTATTTTTTTATTGCAAAATAATTACTATATACAGGAATAAATGAATAAATAAACTTAGGAAAACGTAGTTTCTTTTGAGTGTGTATGTTTGTTTTTTTATTGCAAAATAATTAAAATAATTACTATATACAGTATATATATATATATAATCTTGTAAAAAAAACATCACACATCTTAGAGCTGTGTTCTCCATTTTTTTATTTGAACACTTTGTTTGATTTTGAGCACAGGTGAAATGAAGCGATTTGAAGTTTTGAAGCGATTTTGCCAGAAGAGTCAGGGGTTCAGTGAATTTAGTTTGAACATTTGGATTTGTGTTTAAGGTTTTGAGAAAATGAGTGGTGAATGGTTTCAAAAAAATGTGTTTTAGCAATTCAGAAAAACTGTATTTTACATTACACTGTTGAGGTCTATTTACAGCCTTCTGAAACTATGGTTACTATGCCTTCAGAAAAAAAAAGACAGAATAGTTAAAGGTGCAATAGGAGATTTCGGGAAATGATAACTTTAGCCTGATAGCACTGAAAGCTAACGTCCCACCCTCCCTGCAAATCCCCGTCTAAAGCCACGCCCCCTGAACGCATCCAACGTTACCCAGATAGACCAGAGACAGCATTGCAACAATACATATTTTAACACTGAGTTGAAATGTTCAACAGCTCTGACAGGAAAAATGTGTGGTGCCAATAATGCAATTTGTTTCATTTATCTGTAGAACAGATCACCGACACAGGAACGCTGTTTCACATAGGTCTCTAGAGCGCATTAGGACACACCCACACCGGGGGAAAACAATCCAAGGCTCTCCATTATCTTTGTACTGCTGGAAACTGCCTTCCTGACTTATAACAAAAACAGAACAGTGTCTAAAAGCTGTTATGTGTCAAGGCATACAGCAAACAAGCTAAAAATACACAGAGCCTTTTTTATAAGATGTCGACGTTAAAAGTGTGTTTAAGGACACAAATAGTTGTAGTGTCATGACAGTTGTAATAGTTGTAATTTCATGATGGGCCATTCAATTGAATCATTTCTCCAACAAATGGAAGGCAAGGAAGAGGATCACTGACACAGATTAATAAAATTTAGTTTCTCAATATATCTCCTCCTTTCAGGTTTACATAGGGTGGTAAAATAATCCTTTGACATAGTTAAAAATAATGAATGTTTACTGTCGCCGATTAACTTTCCCGCCAGTGGGCGTAGTTCTAAGAGTAATATGACACATTGCGCTCCACTTTTGTGTCTCTATTAAACACTTGTTTTTAATACAAAGTCAATGGAGAGCGTTGGTGGGCGTGGTTTTCAGATTATGACGCGCCCAACAGGGGGGAAAACAATCCAACGCACCCCATTGACTTTGTATTGCGGGAAGCTGCCTCCTTGTCATTTCTGACTTATAACAAAAAACAGAACAATGTCTAAAAGCTGCTATGTGACAAGGTGTACAGTAAACAAGCTAAAAAAACACAGAACTACGTCTTTATAAGCTAGCGACCCAAAAAACGAGCGTTTAGAGACAGAAAAGTAGAGCGCGATGTGTCACCTCACTAGAGAACTACGCCCACTGCCGGGAAACGTAGTAAACATTCATTATTTTCAATCATGTCAAAGGATTATTTCACCACCCTATGTAAACCTGAAATGAGGAGATATTGAAAAACTAAATTTTATTGGTCTGTGTCAGTGGTCCTCTTCCTTACCTTCCGTTTGTTGGAGAAATTATCCAAATGAATGGCCCATCATGAAATTCCCTGACATCTACACTTATTTGTGTCCTTAAACGTTCGTTTTTTGGAGTCGACAGCTTATAAAAACGCAGTTCTGTGTTTTTTGTTAGCTTGTTTACTGTACACATTATTACATAACAGCTTTTAGACATTGTTCTGTATTTTTTATTTTTATTTTTTTTTATGTCAGAAATGACAAGAAGGCAGCTTCCCGCAATACGAAGTCAATGGAGAGCGTTGGACTGTTTCCCCGGTGTGGGCGTGACCTAAATGCGCTCTGTCTCCATGCGACCTCTTTGATGCGACGAGCATTGTTTTTATTCGCAAACACAAATGCCTTGCATTAAAACATTAGTGCCCCCTAGTGGCACTCATCATCACACACGGGAGACGAGAAGTTGGCGTATTTTCCCCCAGTTTAATAAAATGCCTCACGCGTCGTCACACTCGTCCACATCGAGCGAGGAAAAATGTACACAAGCATACATCCAATTCAGGTCGCAAACAGAAAGGAAACGAATAAAATAAAGAGAGACAGATGTCAGTAGAGCGAGTCACCTCTCCAGAACGTAGATACATGCACATGCGCAGTTGTCAATCTGCCACAAAGCTACCGTAAATGCTCTAGTGGCCGTTACAACATCATATGTCATTAACCGTGAGAACACTTTATAGTACAGTTAGTAAAAGTATTACAATACTAGGAAAGAATATCAGGTTGTTGTTGCCATTCTTGCACTGTCTGCAGAGCTTACATGAACGCGCCGATGACGTATCTGTCTGCGCGAACAGGGTGCGCAGAGGTATGCAAATATTGACAGGCAGGTACGAAAGTCAATAAAAACGCTCGGACCGAACATTTTAATTGGATGAACATTTCTTGGTCCTATGCATTCCACAGAATATATACTAGGGGTGTAACAATAAGCGTATTCGTATCGAACGGTTGATGGGTTAATTCCAAGTGTAAGTGTTCATTCCTATGCCCTACCCCTTCAGAACCCTTGGAGTTTGAAATTTAGACTTTGGAGTGAGCAGGGCATGTGCGTGCCATTATGTAGACGTTTCCTTATTATCTTCGTCGTTAGACCCCTAATAAATACATACAAATACATTGAGACAACTTAACTTAATGATTGCTATCGAGATGTGAAGAGACTTTCAACCAGCATAACAAAAACATAACTTAAAGCATAACTTACATGTTAAACAGAGCACCAATTCCAAGAATGGGACACTATTTATTTATTTTTTACAGTGTGTAAAAGCATTATCTAAGATGAGTTTGTGTTTCCCATAGTTATGTGTAAAGTTGGTGAGTTAATAAGTTATAAACTATAACAGCAATTTCAAGTTTTTTCCAGAATGTGCAATAAATGAGGAAATAAACCTTTAAAGAGCAGGTCATATGGTATTTTTAGTGTTTAGTGGTACAACAGGTTTAAATGCATCCAAGGTCAGAAAACATTGTAATTTTCATTTAAAGTAGGTGATAGTCATCTGGTCTATTCGCATTCATGCTGGATGGCGATTTGCAGGAAGGGTGGGACATTCGCTCTCAGTGCTATCAGGCTCCAGGTTCAACGTTCCCATCCCTGGTCTACATTAGTCAACACATTCTTAGGAAACAGTAGGTTCACAGAGAATTATCAGAAATATTTGAGTAAGACAAGTAATATCGTGGTTTACCTGGAAACCTAAAGCTGCACTAGGTATACATCACATATTAGCACAAAAGGAAAACGATATTTTAAGTACTCATTTGAAAATGTACACATAATATATTAATCATACTTACAGGTTGCAATTTGGAGACGCATGCTGGTTCAAATAAAGAAGGTACAGACTTATTTTTCATGAACAAGTGCCGAAGCAGTCCTCTGTAAAATGACCAGCGCACAACAAAAGGGTCGAAATGTACTGCTGTGGTATCGTGGGAAAAGTTTATTTTACCCACTGATTTTTCACACTATCACTTTTGGCAAGGAAAACAAAACATACTTGCTTTTACAGCATCTTCATAACTAGGGGAAGTGTCTGTGGGCAGGTCAGAGTGTTTGTATTTCACAGGCAGGCGGGGATTATTCTAATGTGTTACCCACTGTAAAAAAAAAAAAAAAAAAAAAAAAAAAAACACTATTTGCTGAGTCAACTTAAAATAATTTGTTACCCTGCTGCCTTAAAATTTTAAGTTGTACTAAGTGACAACTTAAATATTCAAGTTGGCTAAACTAAAAAAAAGTTTGTTAAACCTAACAGCTGTGTTTGTTACTTGGCTGCCTTAAAATTTTAAGTGTAATCAACTCAGATATCTTAGTTGTCACTTAGTAAAACGTAATATTACAAGTTGACTAAAAAATTTAAGGCAGCCAGGTAACAAAATAATTTTAAGTTGACTCAACAAATTGTTTTTACAGTGTATATTGGCAACAGGCAGAAGATTTGAAAATATGACGACTTGTTACACTGAAAAAAAAAATTCAAGCAGTTCCTCATCCAATTAATAATTTCAATTCAGTTTACAATTTTTTGTTTTATTTTTCAAGTAATATTTTTTTAGTTCAAAACATTGTTAAATATAAATATTTTTAATTAAAAGCTCAACTAATATTTTTTTGTTTTGACGAATGTAAAATATCATGGTTACGTTATTTCACTTAAATTAAAATGATTAATTTGTCTCCTGAGTCCTGACCACAGGACCACATCACATCAGTGTGATTGTGTGCCAGTTAAGGGAGCTGTGAATGAGGTGAAAATATGGTTTTAGACAACTCAGTTGACGTTCTTTTCCGCTAATTTCATTGTATCGCTCTCTCTTTCCTTCGAAAAACTGTTTGTGCTCCGCAAAAATTGTTGTTTGTTTAAATGACGGGACATTCCTCATCCATTAGCTAGTTGGTTTTCTTACTCGCCTGCAACGGACAGAACCGCGTTTGAACCCCGGACCAGCGAGGAAGACTGATATATTTTTCGCTTCTTCCTATTTCTTTAAGTTGTTTGTGAAAAGTGTAAAGTAGTTTTACTCATATCACAGCCACAATTTTAGTGGAGGAGAGACGATGGTGGAGCATTTAAACATTATACCCCCGGTTTCACAGACAAGGTTTAAGGCTAGTCTTAGACTAAAATGCATGTTCAAGCAGTCTTAACTGAAAATATATTTTACTAACACATCTTAAAATATGTCAGTGCCATTGTCTTGTCTCAAGATGCACACCAGTTAAGTTTTTAAGGCCTTTTTATAAAAGTTATTTCAATATCCAATAACTAAGGCCTAGCCCTGATTTAAGCTAGGCCCTGTCTGTGAAACCCTGTCTCTATGTTCAAACATGGAACTTATACAAGAACGGAACAATTTCCTTGTTCACATCAGACATGTACATGCATTTAAATCAAATTATGCACAAAAAATGTACACTTAAACTCCAGATCAGCTGTATGTCATGTGGGTTAACTGAGACCTGTTCTGACTCTGAGGATGATCACTTTATTGACTGGCACATGACACAATTAAATGCAAACCAATCCAAACAACAACATTATCTAACTGACTTAATAATGTCTTTGTCGGTCTGTTTCTTCTTCTGTTAGGATGCATCTGACAAGACAGACTCCAGTAAGAATCCACAGCATTGATCAAGAATCATCTAGTCTAGACTGGGAATCATCTCAGAATAATTTTTTGTAATGGATAAACTGTCCGATCTCAGTCCATTGTTTTTAGACTGGTTTATGCCCTGCACCTGGACTAAGTGTATGAAAAGCACTTTATATTTTATTCAGCAGGTAATGCTCAACCTTGGAAAAGGTGAGTTCGCACCTAAAATTCAGTACTGCCATTTGTTGTGATTCTGAAATGGATTGTTTTATGTTAGTTTGTTAAACTATTTTGTTCATGTTTTGTTGTGTTTTAAATGTAACATTTGGAATTTAATTAAAATAAAACATAAAATTACATAAATTTTCCTTTATTTGTATGTTTTTTTTTTTTTTTTTAATTTTGTAGTTTAACAATTGGAAAGTTAAAACAACTGATGTAGATGTAAAAAAAAATGTCATTCAACCAATTAAAAAAATTTAGGGTAATGGTTCACATCTATATTTTATAATTTATGTCAATGAAAAATAACTAAATTGGCACAAGCAATATTGTTTTGATCCAAACAAAAAAAGAATTTAAATTAATTGACTCACTTCAACAAGAAAAATACACTTTGTGCCAAGTTTTATAAAATAGTTTTCATAGACATAGAAAATATTGTTTAGGGCAAGTTATTTATTTTTCATTGACATACACTACCGTTCAAAAGTTTGGGGTCAGTAAATGTTTATTCATTCTTTTTTTTTTTTTTTTTTTTTTGAAAGAAACAAATAAATTGTTACATTAATAAAAAGTGACATAATAGATTTACATTGCTAGAAAAGATTTATAGTTTGAATTAATGTTGTTCTTGAAAGAAAAAAAATACAGGTTAAAAAAAAACACTGGCGGCACAGCTGTTTCCAAAACTGATAATTCTACTAATAATTCAGAATATCAGAATGATTTCTGAGAGATCATGTGACACTTAAGCCTGGGAAACTGAGTAACAGCTGATGAAAAATCAGCATTGCATCACAGGAATAAATTATATTTTAAAGTATATGAAAATAAAAACCATTATTTTCTATTGTAATAACATTTTGTAATATTACAGTTAATTTTTCTGTATTTTTGATAAAATAAATGCAGCCTTGACTTCATTAAAAAAAATTGCAAGTCTTACTGACCCCAAACTTTTGAACGGTAGTGTAAATTATAAAATATAGATGTGAACCATTACCCTAAATTTTTTTTATTTAGGTGAACAAAATTTTTTTTTTCAGTGTAAGGCAGATCTGAGTGGACTCTTTCTTTTGAGAGACAATATTTTTATTTATCACATCACTTGGCAGACTGTTAACAAGGACGGCTACGTTACAAACTGCAAAGAAGATATTTTCTGAAAGCTCATATGACCTGCGCTTTAACAGGAAAACTGCAAAAGCACAAAAAAGTCCTTAATCCTCTTATAATTTATGAAATGGCTTCTGACAATTTACCACTCAATGAAACAATGAACCCGCTTTCTGCTATTTCTGCTATGTCTATTCCTGGATAAATTGTGCCAAGAATATTTCCTAATGAGAACAAAGAATGGCCATTCTCTTTGTTGTTGTCCTGTAACTTAAACTGGGGAGGGGAATTCATGATTTGATTAAGGAGTTAAATGCTTGACTTGTTTTTCTGAAAGTCTATTCATGCTCAAGCGTTAATAAAACGCCTGTTGTCTGAATTCTTACAAAGGGATCATTACTGGTATGCAGGCCATCCACCTTTTTCCTTAAAAGAAAACTGCGTTTTAGATTACAGATGGACACCCGGTTTGGGCCCGGTCCTTATCAGTCAGCTTGATTGAAGGAGCTATACATTTTACTTCCACACTTTTAAAAAGATAGGAGCTAAACATTTTAACGACTGTTTCCACTAATCTACATGTAATCTGGATGACATTATTTGTAGTATTTGTAATTAGAGTAAGTTACATTTTAAAATACTCTTCAGACTAAATCAGACTAGTTACTTTTTTATGGATTACATGATTACATATTATTCAAACAATAGCAATAAATTCTTCATAATTCATTGATTCTCCCTCATTTCTCTTTTTCATCTTTTAAATTTTCCAAAAATAAAAATTCAATAATTAAGTATAACATTTGCATGTTTCTTTGATGTTGAATAATGATCACATGGCATGCAGGTGAATAAATACATTTCATCTTTTTTAGTAAGTGTTTTGTTATTGTTATTGTAAAACAAAGACTATAGAAATACAAAGACGGTTCACTTTTATACTTAGGAATGAGAGAAACTGCAATGCGCAGAATGGAGAAATGAAAGAATTTCCCATAGAAACCTGAGGCTAGAACAGCCAATGCGCATGCGCAGTCATATGCACATTATAAGCTTTATAAACACTATTTGAGCATAGGAAACAACATTCATGGGGCAACTGATTTCCGATTTTTATTGCTGATTTGACATACGTAATTTAATTGTTGAGTTCAACAAGCAGTTTTTGAGATTTCAAAAAGGGACTTTGTTGTAAAATGATTTATTTTAAATTTATATGATGTAATTAATTGTTAGCTTTTCAGTAAACTCACAAACATCCTGCAAGTTCGTGATTCATCGAGTTATGCTGCAGGGCAACATGGATAATAAGGCACAGCGATTAACCTGAAAAGATAAAACTAGCACTGGCCAAACGGTTGTAAACATCTGAAACTATTAGAACTACACACCCAGAAAAAAAATAGTTTTGCTTTCAGTAAAATATACATACATATACAGTTGGATGTTCTTATCATGGGCCAAATGGAATGTACTGAATGTAAAGATGAATAACAGGTTATTTCATTGACAGCAAAATGAAAAATGTCAGTCTATTATAATTTATGTCAATGAAAACTGCCTATTAACCAGCCAGCCAGCTACTTGAAATAGATTTGAGATTTGAAAAGGGAGAAAAAAAGTTGGATTTTAACTCGGGTCAATCGTTACTATCTACATGCTCAACAGTCGCCTTTTGTAGTGCTGACTAGCTCAATCACACACTTGTGTGCGGAATTAGTGTAAACAGCCTCTGCCAACAAGGTGGGCTATTTGCACTTAGTGTTTCATGTGGAAGCCACGTAAATGGCTGATTGATGGCACGTCCTGAAAACACTCCATAGACTGAACATGTCATATTCATTTTTCACAAATTCACATTTTTGTATTTTACACAGAGACGATAAAGGTAGGCTACAGTTTTTAAAAACATGCATTTTTCAAAAGTTTTCAAAAGAAGTCAAGTAAGGTAAGAAATCAAGGTAAGAAATCAAGTTGAAAAATCAGTTATTGTAAATAGTGATTGAAAATAAAAATTCTTCAAAAAACAAAAACAAAAATGAAACAGTATAATAAATAAGTGTTTATTTACTAGGCAAAAATACCAACAGCACCAAAAAAAAAAAAAAAAAAAAATAATAATAATAATAAATCCCTGTATTTACAACCTGGTTTAATAGTTATAAACATATCCAGTCTTCATAGATAAAAACAAAAAAAACAAAAAAAACAAAACAGATAACAGGAAACGGTCTCAAGTAAGATAATTACATTTCAGTTTTATAAACGTGTGCAAGGTGCTGGAGTATATGTATGAGTTAACTGCTCATACGCTGTAAAAAAACAAAAACAAAAGTTGTTTAAAAGTAAGTGTTTGTGCTGCCTTAAAATGTTACGTTTACTCAACTCAAATATCTACGTTTTCATGTAGTACAACTTAACATTTCATGTTGACTAAACTTAACATTTTAAGGCAGCACGAACACTTATTTTTTAAGTTGAAATTTGAATTGAAACTTTTTTATTTTATTATTATTATTTTTTTACAGTGCACTTCTTTGGAAGCATAAAACAGCAAAGCGAACAAAGGGAATAAAGCCATGTCTACAGTATATGTAAATTGTACCGTATTTTATTATTATTCGACCTTTAAAGGTGGTATTTGGTGTAAGGAGGAGCGGCCTAGAAAGAGCTGTCAAATTTCAAATCACATGTAACTTCATCATCAGCTCACAATGTGAATAAGTTAAAAACGTAGGTTATCAAAATAATTTATATGCCAAAGACACATGCTTCTCAGTAAAAATCCATTACACAGTATTCATCAGTAAAACATGACATAAAAAAACCTTGACGAAAGCAGACATATTTCAAAACTCATAAGTAGCCCGTAAATATTTGTACTTTGTTACAGCACTGTACTTCAAAATACCTTTTACAACTTTTATAGTTTTTTCTAATTTTCAGCAGTCAATTTTGCATTCTTATATACTACACAATCTCAGACAAAAACACAACAAATCTTTCACTGAAGTGGTACCCTTTCAAAGCGTGCTAATATATACCAATTAGATACTAATGTACCTTTAAAGGGGACATGGGATGCAAAATTACATTTTTTTCAGTCTCAACTATCGAGCCATTTTGATTTTCTGAGCAGTATGACATCATACTAATCAGGCCCCACCCACAACCACTGACAGATTGCCCCATATTCATATATTTCCATCCTCAGCCAATTAAGCTGTCCACCGTTTTCTTCACTCAGATGTAGCAGTTGGATACAAAAGTAAGCATAAGAGCCACTGAGGACACAGTGGATTCATTTTGTTTTTGATAGTGCGCCACCGGATACACACAAAAAAAAGAGAGCCGGGGTGAGCGGTGGCTCATTATCAAGAGACATGCACCGAAACAGCTCACTATGAATAGATCTACTCTTGACAAGATAATAGTATAACTTTTAAAAGAGTAACACAAAAGTAACAACTTTCGTGTCTGTTTATTCTGAGAGTGCTTTGAATTCCGCTGATAAAATGAGTTTGTTTAAAAGGCGAGATATAGATTTCTATCTGTACAAACTGAGAAGCACTGCCTGATCATTGAAAAACAACAAAAAACATCACAAAGACTATTACATTCACTTTTTCATTTCAGTTAAGGTGCACCACACAGTTAATACACCACACCAAAACTACTCCATGTTTAGAAAATGATTCTTGTAGAGCTCATTATTTTACAACAAACTTAATCATATTGATTCCAGCAAGCCATTATGTTTCCCTTTAAAAGTATTCACACACTCTGATCATTTTTTTCTAGATTTTTGTAAAATTTGTTTTCCACATTTCAAATGTGGGTTTTGTATTTCATCCCACATCACATAAATCATGTGTGGCAGAAATCTGTGGACTAAAATGATTTCTCTGTAAAAGCAAGGGTGAAATTTGTCAACATTCTGAGCGGGGATATGCAGACCAGCGGTCCTTACGCCAAGGTGGGATGTAGGTTGAAGGCCAGCCTTTTCCAAACACATTCCCATGTAAACATCGTCAATAGGCAGCAGATCTATATAGTGAGACATGTTGTAGATCGTTTTGGCCGTAAAGCTGGAGAGAAGAAAGCCTCCTCCGCCACAGTATGGAGGATACCTTTTAGACTCCTGAACCTGCACTGGGATATAGTATTTACTCGAAGGGTGTCTGATAGGACCCACGTTCTGGATGAGGTGCCCTGTAAAGAGATGTTTACTTCCATCATTGCCCTTCTGACCTTGAAGATACTCCACCATGTTAAACGTATTAGCAAAGATGTCATCGTCTCCATTTAAAAGAAATCTGGCGTGTGGGCACCATCTTTCCATCCACTCTAAGAAAAGGATCTGTTTCAGTGTGAGGTTGAAGAATGAATCATGGAAATCCCACTGTAAAATGTCGTTGTTCTCAATGTTCTCCATCTTCAATAGCTTATTCAACCTGTGCTTCTCAAAGCCGGTTGCACTTGTTCCGCTAATGAAGAGTCTGCGGATCCACACGCCTCTGTGTTGTCTTTCCTTAGCCCATGTTTTCCGCAAAACTTCTCGTCGTTCGTAGTTCTCTGGAGAACTCTTGATGACCAGCAAAAGGAAGACATCTGCAGAGTTTTGGGGTCCACCACACTTATCAGGCACGTCAAGAAGCATGGGAAAACTCCTGCAGTGTCGGTAAAGCAGAAAGTCTTGGATATGTTTTGGCAGAGTAGAAAATCCAGTCACATTATAAGCAGACACGTTCTGCCGGCAATAAGAAGAGGAAGGCTGTAGAGTTTCAAAAATGGAGTTTTGTTGATGGAGCTTCTCATATATATCGTCTTCGGTAATCAGTGTCACGTCACTTTCAAAGTCATTTTTGTTCAGGATAAAGACCAGGCACACAACACCTGTCAGAACGAATGCTACTGTGTGTAACTTTTTCCTTCTCATCTTCGCACCTGTTTAAGAACAGAGTTTAATGTTTAATGTTACTCAGATACAACACAGTACAACACACGTGGAAATAATTACAAAATAATTTTGTTTTAAAAATAAAAGTATATGCATGTACAGTTGAAGTCAAAAGTTGACATACACCTTTCAGAATCTGGAAAATGTTCATCATTTTACCAAAATAAGAGGGATCACATGAAATGCATGTTATTTTTGGTTTAGTGCTGACCTCAATAGGATATTTCACATAAAAGATTATTCCATTTTGTTTTGTTTACTGATAGTTGTTCATGAGTCCCATGTTTTGTCCTGAACAGTTAACCTGCCTGCTCTTCTTCAGAAAAATCCTTCAGGTCCCACATATTCTTTAGTGTTTCAGCATTTTTGTGCATTTGAACCCTTTCCAACAATGACTGTATGATTTTGAGATCCATCTTTTCACACTGAGGACAACTTAGGGGCTCATATGCATATCACTGATGCTTCAGAAGGAAACACAGTGCATTATGAACCGGAGGGGTGTGCATTTTGCTTATTTTGCCTAAGTATCATATATTTCTTTCATTTAGTACTGCCCTTTAAAAGCTACAGAAGATAAAATTCAAAGTTTTCACCCCCGACTGATCCCTCTTTTGATTCCTCTTATTTTGGTAAAATAATTGACATTTTGCAGATTCTTCAAAGTGTATATGTACACCTTTGACTTCAACTGTATGTGTGATATAAATCATATAAAACTATAGTTATTAATATTTTTTTCGTGTCCCAAAAGTCATCTTCTGTTAGTATGTACTTTCTCACCTTCCAAAATACAATTGCATTGAAATAATTTTTATGAAGTGATATCTTTTATGTGTTCCGCTGGAATGCAACTGTACAACTGAGATAAGCGTCATATCTCAGTCTTGCCTTTTTTTTTTTTTTTTTGTGTGTAATGTCATCCCGTTTGTCATACTCCTAAAGGTCCACCCTGTTAAGCTATGCTATGAGGAACTTTTGGCAAGCCAAAAAAAAAAAATGTAAAAACATATCTGACATAGTTGCAAATGTTTTATTCATCTATAGATGAATAAAAGAGGTATGGCTCAAAATTTGTGAATGTTAAACTAACAGGGTGGAAATTTGAATAGAATAAATAGCATTTATTGTATATTGCAAATCATATATTTAAATATATTATGTTTTGTTACTGTCCCAATTTACAGCAACGTTAAGTATTTGGCATACTTCCTTTATTTTGTGAGGTGAGGAGCATTAACAGCAAATATATGTTTTTGAGCTAGTTTCTTTTGATTATTTACCATCCTGTTGGCAAAAAAGTCACAAAAAACACCCGTTTTAATAATCAGGACATTCTAATAATCATTAATTGTTTTGTTATTGTTTCAAGAATAAAGAATGATATTATGGCATAAGGGACATATACTATTGAAGAAAAAATCATTATTGTTTAACATTTACATTATTAACATTTTGTGATAACTATGTATATGTTCCTAACAGGGTGGAATACTTTCACAGCCAGTGTCTGAACAATCTACCGATAATTAATATTTTTTGAGTGTCTGAGCTTGGCCAATATGTATTCCTAATAGTTAAACACGACACAATTTTGGTAGAATGATAAAAACATCAAAAACCGTAACTTTCTTTTCTTTTTCTTTTTTTAATTATGACGCCAAAATGTTACTGGATACCAGGAATGACACACAGAATACATTAATTTAATTTTAATTCATTTGAATTGCGTTGTCGATTTAATAGTTACTAGTAATTGTTAAGGAATTTTTAATTTCACCCAAGTGTCGACTTTTTAGTGTTAATGAACTGTTAGTAAAAAAAAATAAATAAAAAAATAATGTTAGGCTAAACACTCCGGTCCTCAGGAGTGACCTCCGGTAACGTTAGTCTGACTTTTATTCGTACGTTCGTTGTTTTCTTTATTACTAGCAGCCTAATATAACTGCAACCATAGTTTTATTTAATGCTTTTTTTTCATTTAATTCATATTTAAGACATAGTACATGCGAGAATCGCACCATAACATTAATTAAAAATTATGATAGGCTTATTTAAATATAAAACCGTATAGCCTGCCTGCACAACAGTAGCACACGCATAATCTTGCCGTTGCAAGTTTACCACATGATTATTTTTTAGGAGCAACGACCAAAAACCAACACAATTTAAACACATTTAAAATGAAAATACTATAAATCTTTCCTTTCGGGGGAAAAAAGTGACTCAAAGTGACTTGTTCGGTTATCTAAATCTCTAAAGAAAAACAGATTAAAACATATTCAGCTTACCTGACCGTTAATTAGCTCCTTTGGATAAGATCGGCTCTAGTATTTGAGCTTTTGTTCATGTTGAAATGCACTTATACACAACGATCCACACCCTGTATTCATAGCTCGAGCTCTCTCCTCCTAATGAGGAAACCCACATAAGTCTCTCGTTTACAGCCGTCTCTAGAGGGAAAACGGAAAATACAGAGGCTGGGTCTCAAAGTGCGCTGCTTACCCAGACAACATGATGCGGTCAAGGTAAACAGCTCTGTGATTAATCAAATTTTGTAGAAACATTATTTATTCTGAGAATCACAATGAAGCACGCATTTCTTAATAAATAAGTAAAAATGAAAGCATTTCGATGAAAATGATGATAATACACTACCAGTCAAACGTTTGGGGTTTGGACTCCTTTTTGAACCAATGGCTTAATTCTCCTTTCACACAAACATAAAAGTTTTTTTTTTTTTTTTTTTTTTTTTTTTTTTTAGAAATACTCCCCCCACTTAGATGGAAATGCTGTTCTCAATGATGGGGCACTAGAGATGTGATGACTGTGGGTGCATTAGAGCAGGACTAGGCCTGTGTAAATAATTCAACTGGCACTTAAATGCATCTAAATGAGACCTGGCTGACATACATTTTAGAAGAACGAGCAATTATGGATCAATAAAAAGCGTCACTAAAAAAAAGTGAGCTACCCATTCACATCTGTTTCTTACTACTGAATGCGCATTTACACATATATAAACATTTGTTCTTTTTTGCAGCCCATAATAAATGACCGTGAATTTAACGGGGGAAAAAAATGTAAAAATGCAACATTAAAAACCTGTTAAATAGTTAACTTAGATAAAATACTGTAAAGTTTACAGTGAATAACCGTAATGTGACATTCCCAGAATTCCGTGTGTTACATTTTTAAAAATGTGATGTTTTTTTGTTGAAATAACTCCTTATTAGTTTTTTTTTTTTTTCATAGCAGGTTTGTACATTAGGGTTGTATGCTACATCTAATGTTGTTAAATTAATGTTTATTGCATTATTTCAGTTTAATGTGTTACCACGATGTTGTTTCGTGTTTGTGTGAATGGCACTGTGCACCTCCCAGATATGTCAATATTTATTAATTGCTTGTGATGGACGTTGGTCCATCATGTGACTTTCTCATCACCACCTGCTTTCGGTGTTTATTAGTGTATTACAAAGATATAAAAGATTTCAGTATTTCACTAGGTTAGTACATTATCATTATACCAGTTAATGACATTACAGTATTTACCTGTAAATTTAAGTGAAAGCTGTAAACTGTAAAATTAGGTAAATTTCTGGCAACCACAGCTGCCAGTTTTCTACCATAAATTTTACAGATTTTTTATTTTATTTTTTATTTTTTTGAGTGAACAAAGTTTAAAGATGTGTTCCATAATTTTACAGCTCTTATTGCCTGCTGTATATGAAACTTGAAATTGATTAGATAAGAATATAATTCTCTGAGATATTCACTGTAAAGTAGTAGTAAGAGATATGATGGTCTGTGACGTACATTTCCTGGCAATTAAACAGATAATACTGAGGGTGGAGATGTTTCTCCTGTCATTCCAAACCTATGTTGTTGAACACAAAAGGAGAGGTTTGATGAATTTTCACTCAGTTCTTTCCATACACCAAGTTAGTTTGGTTATATTTTACTTGATGCTTATGATGCTACTTTATCTTTTCAGGAGCTTGGTGAAATGACACAAATCTGCTTTTAGCAGAAAACATGCGAGTTAGTAAATAATGACAAACTGTTAATATATGGTTGCCGTGACTATAACTACAATCTGGTTGCGACTAACTAGCTACATGATTTAGTCTTTTATTACTTTATATACAGATTACAGCTCTTGAAAAAAAAAAAATGCCACATAAAATCTTAAATCACCCATTCGAATGGGCCATTAAACCTTGATATTTCCTTATACCGGATGTAAATGTAAATCTGAACACGCTACAGTTTTCTTTCAATTTCAGCAGGAAAAATGAAAATGAAGCCGTTTTTAGGTACAAAAGATGTGGTCACATTAGTAAAATTCACTAGTAAAAATGTCAGTTATACTGTCAATAGTGTAGCGCTAGCATCACTACGTTTTGTAATAAGTTTTGCAATGGGTTTCCTGAACATTCAAGACAGCCAGACCATTACAATATGTCTCTGCTTAGACAATGTTTTTTTTGTTTTTAATTCCCAGTGAATAGGAGTTAAAACTCCCACCCGGGTGATACTACCATGCAAAATGCCAAAAATAGGCCTAATAATATCTTTAAAATATTGCCAAGTAGCCTAACCTTACAAACAACAATAACATCAGAGAAATCAGATTTTATTATTTCCTTTTTTTTCCCGATGTTTGGTATTATTTTACAAATTTTATATACATTTTTATATTAATTTACCACTTAGGCATGTTGACAATAACGCACATCTTCAACACCGTCTATGATATTTTTTCAGTGGACTTTTAAAATTTACTTTGCTTGAGAAAGCATGAAAATATACAGCTATGATGCCTTTTTCATTTGATTTAGTCGAGGTAGTTTTACATAAAATACAAATATGATTTTCTGGCAGCAACAGCGAATTTTTCCGCTTGGGCTAACGCTTCACGGACAGCTTATCTCTAGCATGAAATCATGCGCATACCAGCAAAACACAGAGAATGTGAATCAATCCTGAGGAGTCATATAGCGGAGGCGAGAAAGCTGCGGAGAATCCGCTTGCCCGAAAGTTTTGGTAACTGACATAGATTTACAGAAAATTACCGTTGTTTGTCAAAATAAAATGATGTACTTTTTCAGAGCTCTTTATTAAGCTGTAAGTTACATCTCAAATGACAAGGGATCAACTTATAATCGTTTATATTAATTAACCAGTGAACTCATTACTCTCAGACGGCTTGTGCATACGGAGCATTAGCAGCTTATATGGACGGAACGCCACTGATAGATAGAGATAGATAGATAGCAGAGGCACATTTTCTGTAAAGCACGATTGACAGTTTGCTCAAGGACGGTCAAACTAAGTGCAATAAAGTGATTTTGTGGGATAAAAATGTTCCTGGGTCACCATGTTATGTTGGTCCTGGAACAACAATGCTGTTGACCCAGTGACATGTGGAACTCAGTGAAATCTGTAAAGTTCACTTCAAGATCCAGAGGAATGAGGATGTAAAGCAGGATGTGCAATAAGACAGGAGCAGTGCACCCCCTCCCCCAAGAAGACGGAAACCGTTCAGTCTGACCTGAAAAACAACACAAGAGATTTTTTTTTCAGTACTGTAGCAAAAGTTATTAATTTAAGCACAATAAACTATGTATAATTAATGGTTATTAATTACACATACTTTATACACTTCTCTGAAACAGCCGAGTCAAAAATAAACCGAACTAATGCCCTCGTCCAGCGAGCATTAGCCGCTTTTATTCTAACTCTAAGAAAAATCAACTTCCTAGCCTTGAAAATTAATCTTTCCCACTGTAATTGGCTAAGTTACAGGACTGGATCAGTTTTGTAACGAAATCAAAGCAGTTTAAGTGACGTGATGTTTGTGAGCAAGGAACACAGCAAGAAATTCATTTGTGAATACAAAATGCGGGTTTATTGAATACGTAAAAGGGGAAAATAAACACTAGCTAGCAAATAACGAACACTAAACAGACACACATAAAACAAAGCAAGAGAGAGGGAGTAGAGAGAGTGAGTGAGGAGGAGAGAGAGAGTAGACTGGCAATCTTTTACATCAGCACAACCAAATCATCAGAAAAACCTGAATCTCCTTGACCTACAAGGGGCACAGCTTCCTTATTGCATCTAATAGTTAAATGGTTACTTGCATAATGGTTTCCTTTGTGTGGTGCTTACGCAAGGGTCCAGATGCCAGCTCAAAGGTAGTCCTGATGATTTCATAGAGATGGAGCCTTCGTTGTTCCATTGCTCGGCTGATCGGATGGTTACCAAGGGGCTGAGGTGTAGATGCCAGGATAGAAAGAGAGAGTTCGGCCTCATGCTGGGGGAAACCGCATGTGGCTGGCCACGGGGTTTGCCCCACGGCCTTTCCGTGGAGGACCTCCACGATAACTATCTGAAGATCTTTCGGAAGAAGAGGAGAAGAGAAGAAAGGGCCGGAATCGGGTGTGAGCCCTTTAAAGTCTGGACAGAGTCACACCTTCCCAAGTAGTTCCGACCAATGAGAAGGCTGGCTTTCTCAGTGGGAGGTTTGAAACTGGGTCTTCGTTTTATGGCCCTTTGTTTCAGAAAAATGTCAGTTTGCATATTTAAATCAATAGGGGTTCAGGCCAGAAATACTAAAGATTATTAGAACGTTAATATGTTGCACCGGTATCAGGATCTAATACACAACATCTTTCAGAAAATCTACATACGAGTCAAAAGAGACCAAACTTGGCATATACTGTATGTGGTAACATTAGCATTCTATCAAGACACAAGCATAAAATGGTTATAAAGTAAGAAATTTAAAGTAAGGAATACAAAGGACATGGACAGTCGTAATATACACACACTGATATATGAGCTATGTGTCTTTGTCCACAGAAAGGTCTGTCTGTGAATGAAATAGGGAAGAGTCCATTTCTATGAGCATTGTGTCTTTCCTATGGGGGGAAGTGAGTGAAGAAAGACAGTCTGCCTGCATAGTTGCAGATTCTCCTGCATAGTTTTACATTGTAAACTGACATTATCAGTGGTTGCTAGAAGCGTCCTGGTTGAGACTTTGTCACCCACTGTTGGGTTGGGTGAGGGGAAGTCTGCTTCTTTGTTAATTGAATAAACCACTGATTTGGTTAAATCTAATGAACCATTGTCTGATTGGTCCTTACCCTACAGTACGCTTAAACTGCATTTGTGTGGCAGAAGCTCAACACATCATAAATTACTCACCTTTCTGTTAATCTTCAACATTTTTGAGTGACATGCTCATTCTGGAGGTGGCCATATGTAGGGCTTGCTATGGAAAAAAACGGCAGAGTCATATAGGCCTAATCTAACAGGAAGCACAGCTTACTCACAAGTCACTTACAAAATAAGGCCGATACTGCAAATTACCAGTTAAGAGTTAATAAACTCAAATCAGTTGTGAATTCCTACATTCCACCTGCAGAAATGTGCAGAACACCTAAATGCCTGACTTCAAATTAAAAAAGGAAGAAGGGAATTTGACTGCAATATAAATTTCCTTCTACAGAATCTGCACATACAATAACTCGTTAAAAAAAGCGCAAGGTCCACTGAAGATCTTTGAAACATGCAACATTATACTATGTGTTGATTTACTTTCAGATATCAAGCAGTCCCACCCCTTTTTTAAATTGCCAATAGCGTTTTGTTTATATCACAGCTTGGGCCAGAGCTGTTGAAGTAAAGCCCCATTTGACACCGTATTACAGCCACAATCTAATTCTTATCGCTATAAAATATATAAAATTCTGTGCAGAATTCAAATAGGTCAGAGAAGCTGAAGTGCAGGGTGTCATCTAAATCATTGATCCATATTGGCAGAAGTTAAAGACTGTAAGATTTGAATGTGTATATCTTGTAAATGTGAGTTGTCATTGTTTTGAAATACACTAGGTTATAGATAAACTTAAGGCTAACATACAGTTGTGCTCAAAAGTTTACATACCCCTTGCAGAATCTCCAAAATGTTAATTCGTTTAGCAGACTGACATTGGAAATTTACCAAATAAATTCTATTAACAGTTTAAGAGACCCATGTGGTTCAGAACCTATAGAAACGGAAATCTTCTCCTTTAATAAAAGAATCACTAAGTGTACACAAGAGAGGCAGAGGAAATTGAAGAGCAGAAGTACCATTTCCAACTTAAATTTTATTTCTCCAAGCCCATCATATCACTTTACCACAAGTCTTTAAAAGCATTCAAACTACCTTTTTTTCCCAAACTATATACACAATCAGATAGAAGAGCAAAAAGCCGTTTTACCACGAAATGATTAACAGCTTTAACACTATCATTTAAAGAGAACAGAAAGTGATACGAACAACAACAAATAAATAGCATTTCTTTTTCTCCTCACATAAATAAACAATTATCTCTGTAGTCTGAAGCATTGACAACACCAGTAAATTTCAAAGTAAATTATTTTCCAAAGTGATTTTGTCCCTATGGCCACATTACAAAGACAACACAGAGATTGGTCAGCTTGTGCACCTGAAAAGGAACTAAAACTAAACAGAACAGTACCTTAAAACAAGCTCAAAACTCATAAATGTCATGTAATGACTCACAGCTCTGTTGTACCATATAACATGTTCAATTAATTATTGACCTGAAGCTCAGAATACTGTCATGGTGATATTTTGTGGCTCTGTGTCCAATGTAATCCACAGATGCAAATGAAAATGAGATGAAAAGATATCAGTCAGACAAATAGAATTAAACTGAATGCTTAGTTTGATTCAAATGCTTTGTTTGATTAGTTCTATATGATTATCGATCATAAATAGACATTTGGAAAGAATTTAAGAGCATTTTAGGGTGTCACCGAGCAGGATGTTTGTGTGGAATCCATCCGTCTACCAAAATTTACTTTCACTCTTGCCCAAACCTGGCAGGAAATTAGGGCTGTGAAATCCATCACAGGAAATGTACAGTTCCCCTAACAGGAAATCTGTTCATGTCAGTGCCTTGAACCATTCTGTGCACCATCCTGAAGACACAAGAAACACATTATCTATGCAAACAAGCATGTACTTAAAAATGTTAACATTAAAAACAATACACAAAATTCTGTATGATACACAAAAAAAAACAAAAAAAAACACTATTTTACGTTATTTTATTAAACCAGTTGCTGGGTTGTGCCTGTTGGGTCATTAGTTTTTGTGCAACCCAGCCGTTTGGTTAGTGGGCTGGGTCAAATCTTGCAACCCTGCCCAGTGCAGACTTGCTTTAACTCAGCTGTTGGGGAACCCCGTCAAAAATGTGTAATGCGGAATGCGATTTTTAACGGGCGCCCCCCTCGAAACACGATTGGACTAGTTTTGCGTAAGAATTGGGCAGGTTTTGTTATGAAAACCTGGCAACCCTGCCCAGCGCCTACTTACTTCAACCCAGCTGTTAGGGAACCATGGCAAAAAATATATACGTTTTACCCCATGGAACACAATTTTTAATTGGGGGACTCCCCTTGAAATGCGATTGGCCTAGTTTTGATTAGCAATTGGGCAGGTTTTGTTGCAAAAACCCCGCAACCCTGCCCCAGCATGGACTTACTTCAACCCAGCTGCTGGGGAACCCTGCCAAAAATTTTGTATTTTACCCTGCAGAACACAATTTTTATATGGGACTACCCCATCGAAACACAATTGGACTAGTTTTGAGTAAGAATTGGGCAGGTTTTGTTATGAAAACCTGGCAACACTGTCCAGCTTAGACTTACTTCAACCCAGCTGTTGGGGAACACTGCCAAAAAAATATTTTTTTTTTAACTGGGGATTAACATGCCATTAACACGCCATTGGGTTAGTTTTGAGTGACAACTGGGCAAGTTTTGTTATGAAAACCTGGCAACCCTCCACTAATTTTATTATTATTGTGCAGATTAATGTCTTGAAAGGGAGAGCTGGGGCAGGTTGCATAAACTGCTTAGACTAGTCTTAAAATGTTAGTCACCCAATTTATTTTCTTAAGATTGGCCCAATTTAAGCCAGAAAAGTAAGACTGATTACCTTTTGGCTAATTGGTAGTTATTCAAACTACTTCTTGAGACACAGTCTTAACATAGTGGCTATGTTTATGCAACTGGCCCCTGGTTATGTAGTCTTAATAGGTCATGTTTCAGTCACCATTTAATATTCATTTGTTGTCTGTAACAGTAAAATAGAACAATTTTACTGCACCAGCAGTGTTTCTCATCATCACAAAATCAAAACTGACTGCCACAAATAGATTTTTCAAAGGCTTTGACTTTGTTAAATAAACATGAGACCTGCAGGTTTCAAAATCAAAATGTGGGGCTGGTGTTTTTATATTAGTGTATATCTGAAGCAAACCGACTGTCTTCAGGAAATTTTCAATTTAATTTTCATTTAATCTTGCCTGTAATACAACGTCATAAGAATCACCACTATTTTGATTAAAAAGGATAAGAGAGAACGGTTTGATACACCCGAATTAAAATGTTACTTTTAAATTTTATATTTTTATTTTTTATTTCTAAAATGCTTGCTAAACAAGTTTAAATGTTAAAGACTTAACCCAATATGCTGATCTAGCGTTGGGTTGCCAAAATAACCCAAATTGAGTTGTTTTAACCCAGCATTTTTTGTGTGTGTGTGTGTGTGTGTGTGTAATTTCCAATCAATATTCGAGTAATTAAAACAACCTAGACTCTAGTAATTCTCTGTGTGATTTATTATTATTTTTATTAGTTTTTAACAAACAATGTAGTAATTTTTAATCAATAGTTGAGTTAAATAAAACAACCCAGCATGTTGGATCATAGATTTAACCCAAGAAGCTAGGTTAAAGCTGGGTTTGTCCATATTTGACCCAGCGTTGGATTGCCAAAATAAACCAAATAATTTTCAAGTGTAAGCTACTATTAGAAATCCAAAGCATATCAGAAATCAAACAGAAACAAAAGTGATATATATAGTCAATCATGAAAACAGTAGCTATCAAATTAAAAGCACTGGTTTCCTTAAAAATATTAAGTGGCAAAAACTGTTCATGTGACTCTAAAGACTGAAGTAATTATTCATATTTAGGTGTCGCATAATAAATGTATTTCTAGGAAATACTATTTCACAAGAAGCACTGTCATTCTCCTTACTGTACAGCCTGAGATGAATGAATGATTGTAATCATGTCTCTGTAATCTGAGTGTGAAGGCTATAAAACACCGCGGCTCTTACTTTATGCTCATGTACTCCAGGCAGCCTGGATAACAGAAGGGGATCCTGGGATTCTTTAAGCGCCCCGTCTCCAAGAGGAGAAAAAGAACGAGGAGCACAAAATTCAGACCTCTGCCACCATAACACTGCCCCCACCAACAGCAAACTGATGATGACTAACAGACAAAGAACAAATAAAGGCGATCATCAGTCTATTTACTGTAAGAAGAAACACAGAAGTGACATTTCTCATAATGATGAATGCAAGAAGGTTGCAACAGAGAAGTTAGACAAACCAGTCAATGAGAGGAGCAATGCAAACTGTGAATCAGGAAGTGGTGTTCTGGTTGCCGACTGCAACGGATCACTGCCTGAAAATGCAAAATAAAATTAAAAATATAAGTGATGTGAAATGCAACTAATCACATGTTCATTCATATAGATTTTAAAAATAACTTGGAGAAACGAAGAAACACATGATATGAGCTTATATGATTTTAAAAAGCATTTAACCATTCAAATCTAAGATTTTTACTAAGATCTTTTTATTATCTATTGAAACCCACAATAATATTAAAATATCATAAGCTTAATATACACTACCAGTCAAAAGTTTGGACACACCCTCTCATTTAATGTTTTTTAAAGAAGTTTCTTATGCTTATCAAGGCTGTTTTCACTGGATCAAAAATACAGAAAAAAAATAATAATACTGTGAAATATTATTACGATGTAAATCAATGTTTTTCTATATTAACATACATTACAATTTAATTTATATCTGTAATTAAAGTTGAATTTCCAGAATCATTACATAATTTATGGAGCATCTTTTATGGAAATCTGAAATTTAAAGAATGTCACTACCGAACGTAATTTTTCTATAAATAAAAACACTTTTTTGGGAGTTATTC
Source organism: Cirrhinus molitorella (assembly GCA_033026305.1). Classification (NCBI taxonomy): domain Eukaryota; kingdom Metazoa; phylum Chordata; class Actinopteri; order Cypriniformes; family Cyprinidae; genus Cirrhinus; species Cirrhinus molitorella. The sequence goes on from CM065125.1 coordinate 5,830,462, forward strand.
CATAACACTTCATTTTTATATGTTTACCACTACCGAGACGGTCACAACTGAAACAATTGGTGAATGTCATCATTGTTTTGGAAGTGACAAACGAGAACAAATAATCCTTCATTTGGGGAAAACACACACAATTTTAGTACAGTTATGAAGTGTTTAGTATTTTAGTATGTTTCAGTAGTGTTTTAGTACGAGTCAAAATTCTAAAACATTACTGTCACTGCCGAAAATGTACTGTCACAACTGAAACATGGGATGTTTTGTTGAAAATAATGTATACTAAATTATCATGTTATGATAATGTCTGGTTCAATGTATAATCAAACTAATGAATCCTTAAGTTTGCAATCAGTATTCAACTTATTGCATTTTACAAAGAGAAATTGTTTTCAAAATATAACAAATCTCATAAATCACACTTAAAAAATGTGTTTTAAAAAATTTTTTTAAAAGATGTTTCCAACTGATTTGTAATGTACAATCTTGGTCCTGCAGCAAATCCAAGCCAGAACCACTGTAATTTAAAACAATATGTGACCCTGGATCACAAAACCAGTCTTAAGTAGCACAGGTATATTTGTAGCAAAACAATACAATAACCAAAAACACATTGTATGGGTCAAAATTATCGATTTTCCTTTTATTCCAAAAATCATTAGGATGTTAAGTAAAGATTGACACTTATGACTGGTTTAGTGGTCCAGGGCCACATATAACAAAACTCCACTTCCACAAGAAACTGCAAAAAACAAGCAGAAGTGAAAATGTGCTGTCACAACTGAAACATGGGATGTTGAAAATAATGTATACTAAATTAGCATGTTATGATAATGTCTGGTTTAATGTATAATCAAACTAATGAATCCTTAAGTTTGCAATCAGTATTCAACTTTTTGCATTTTACTAAGAGAAATTGTTTTCAAAATATAACAAAATCTCATAAATGTGTGGAAAAATAATTTTTTAAAAAGATGTTTCCAACTGATTTGTAATGTACATTTTTGGTCCTGCAGCAAATCTAAGCTAGAACCACTAATTTAAAACAATATGTGACCCTGGACCATAAAACCAGTCTTAAGTAGCACAGGTATATTTGTAGCAATACAATACAATAGCCAAAAATACACTGTATGGGTCAAAATGATAGATTTTCCCCTTTTATGCCAAAAATCATTAGGATGTTAAGTAAAGATCATGTTCCATTAAGATATTTTGTAAATTTCCTACCGCAAATATATCAAAACTTAATTTTTGATTAGTAATATGCTTTGCTAAGAACTTAATTTGGACAACTTTATATGCGATTTTCTCAGTATTTGATTTTTTTGGTAGCATCTCGGCCAAATATTGTCCTATCCTAACAAACAATGAAAAGCTTACTTATTCAGCTTTCAAAAGAAAATTGACACTTATGACTGGTTTAGTGGTCCAGGGCCACATATAACAAAACTTACACAGGAAACTGCAGAAACTGCAAAAACAAGCAGAAGTGAAAGAATTCACAAAAATGTGCCATGGCACCAAAATGATCTATATTCCTCTTCAGCCTATGTCATGCAAGATATTTCATTTTTTTTTACAATTGCTTAGGCACGATTTTAAAAACAAGGCTCATTTTGTCAAAACACTACACACAATTCACACATCTACAAACCACAAGTAGAAGAACATCTCAGATCTTTTGCTAAATTAATTCAACCGATTCAAAACTTCACAATAATTTAACAAAAGCCAGTTTTGGTACCGTATGGCACACACATAGTTCATACAGTCAGATTCTTTTTGAACCACTTATACACACTAGCTGCGTTTACATGGACACTAGTAATCCGATCATAATAGGATTAGAAGCACAATCGGAAACATGTAAACATGTCAATCGGATTGAATTGGCCAGATCTGATTAAAATTTCGATCGGATTGTAAGGGGTGGGTTATCCCTTTTGTAACCCGAGTGAGAGCACATGTAAACACTTGATCGGATTGAAAATCGAAAATGGAAAGTACTGCACATGTGCAGCGACGTTACAATAGCTTAATGACGTGTGCCACCTGGAGCGAGCTGTCCTTTCTGGTAAATAAAGTGTCATAAATGAGTTTTGGTCGTACTAAAATTATCCTTTTACTCCGCGTCTGTGAAGTGGATCAGCACAACGCCCCACTAGTTCTTGTTTAAGACTCTTATCAACAGACGACTGGTTTGGGTGCGGCTTTCTAAAGTAAGCAGCACAGCAAAACAGTTCATGCTGGTCGTCGCCTAATTAGGACCCGAACTGATAAATATTAAGTGCGCGTTTTCAAACAAAAGTGGGAAACTATGTATATTCATGCAGTGTGCGCATGTCAAAAGATTAAATCTGATCAGAAGCTTGTAACATATAAATGCCCATATTAATCCGATTACGTTCAATCAGAATGAATTCATTCCGATGGAAGCAAAAAGTGTCCATGTAAACGCACCTACTGTTGTGCTCAATATGAAACACTTGTAACATTTCTACCTTGCTAATGATACAGTATGGGTTTGATTTTTTTTTTTTTTTCCCCACAACACACAAGACGAGACAAGTACCACACCTTAATGAAAGCATTTATTTCCCACCGCGCTGTAAAATCCTTCAGCACATCATTGCAATTAGGCTGCATTTTGCACTTCCAACCCTGCTCCAACACACCTGCCTGTAATTATCAAGTAACCCTGTACAGCTTGATTAGCTGGTTCAGGTGTGTTTGATTAAGGTTGAAGCTGAAATCTCCAGGATGGTAGTTTTTCAGGAGCAGGGTTGGAGATCCCTGCCTTAGCATCATCTCTTTGTGTGGCTGGATATGGCCATTTTGTCCACATTACAAGTGTTGTGGGAGGTACTGTGATAATGGAACAACTTTCTGGACAACATCCAGGATCAACACTGTTCATGTACCGCAGTGTAAGATTACTTATTTTACATTTAACCAGTTCAATATGAAGAGGCACTGAAATGTAGACCTTCGTTTGTGTTTTTAAACTACACTGTACATGAGGTGAGAATAGTTAGCTATTAGAGGTTTGTACATTAGCATGGACTTACTTTAACGTTAGCTAGTTTTAGCCAGAGATATTAACGATATTTACAGACATTAACCGCTTGAGCAGATGAAAAAGGCCACTCAATGAGAGTATGACAACCAGAAGATAAACGTTAAATAATTAAATAAATTATAATTTCTATTGCAAATCCTCTCAGGATACCTGGAATCAGTGTTACAGAAACCCTCAGGCACATTGTTTTTTTTATTTTTGTAGCATAAGCACCATTAAAACGACGAGAGCTTCGGATCTACCAATGTTTCTCTATGGCCCTGCAACCTACAGATGTCCAAGTTCCATCTCAGTGCAGCTGATACTCAACTGCCATTGGCCCATCTGCATTCTAGGGGTGGGGCTTAGCGATAGGCAGAGCTGGTAGATTACTTACAAATTGTAATCAGTTACTGATTTCAGATTACATGACAAAAATTGTAGTCAGTAATGTAATCACTTTTAGATTACTTTTGACTTAACTTGTTTATCACATTGATTTAAATAGGATTATCTTGTAACGTAATGATGCAAAAATTAAGAAAATGTTCCATTCATTGTAACATGAAGTCCATTAAACATTTTATTACATCAAGGTTTCCCAAACTAGGGTTCGAACAGGATCTACAGAGGGTTTGTGGGTTTAATGAAAAGCTAACAATGAATTAAAATCATGAAAAAATTAAAATAAATCATTTTAAAACAAAGTCCTTTTCAAGGAATGTCTCTTTACTTGGTGGCCATATTTGAAATGCCCCCGGGAAGCTCAAACAAGACCAAGCCTCATCTTAATGAATGGGGGAATCCTGAAATCTAAAAAACTGCTTGCTGAACTCGCAATTAAATTACATATCTCAAATCGGCAACAAAATGAATGTCGTTTCTTATGCTCAAATAGTGTTCAAAAGGCTTATTTTTCAGGCTAGACCAGAACATACTTATGACTGTGCATGCACATTGGGTGGTCTAGCCTCAGGTTTCTATGGGAAATTTCATCTAGAAGGTGGGACTATTCCTCCATATTGCATGTTGCAGTTTCTCCCATTCATAAGTATAGGAGTGAACCATCATTGTGTTTCATTAGTATTTGTTTTAAAATGACAATTAAAATAAAAGACTTACTGAAAAAGATAAAATATTTTTATTTACCTGCATGCCATGTGACCATTAATCAACATCAAAGAAACAGTGAACATGCAAACGTGATACTTAATTATTGAAATATTTCATTTAAAATCTCAGGAAAACTTAAAGTAAATATATTTGGTGAATAAGGTCTAGATGGCAAAAAGTTTGCATTTTAATGAGTATGAAAGGCAAAAGTCTTCCAAAGACACAATAATACATGGTTTAAAAAAACTACCGAGTGATAATTCAAATAAAAATGAATGTGTTCATCAGTAGCTGATGCAATGTTAAAACTAGGGTGACCACCCGTCCCGCTTTGCATTGTACCGCACAGCATTTTCACCCATTGTCCCGCACGTCGCATAGTGACAAAATGTCCCGCATTTTCATCAGTCTGCTGGTTTTTAATTATCATTTTAAGAAAACGTGCTTGCGTTCTTTTGCCTTTTTAAGAAAGCTTTTATTTATTCATTCGTAGTTTTCACGCAAAAGATGTGCAGACCTCATCAAGTACATCTAGCACCACCGGCGTAAATGGTCGAGCGCAGACGGAAAAACTTGATATTCTCCGTCAATTTTAACCAATTTAAAAAAAAAAAAAACGATGCAGCTGTCAGACGTGACTTTCTTCTTATTTTAATAGTTTGTTTGAGGCGGTTTCTGTGGATGTATTTTAATGACAATTGTCAAGAGCGCGTTATTGTAATGCCAGGGCACAAATTTTTTTTTTTTTTTTTTGTTTTTTGTAGGTGGATTCTCTTCACTCTCACATAAAACGGACGCGTTTTCTCTCGTGTGCGCGCTCAGAAACATAAATAAGCGCATATGACAACGGATGTTAATCAGTATTTACATAGCAGTGGAAAATGTGGAAAATCTGTCTCACACATGTCCCGCAAAATCATATCTATGTCCCGCAACGTAACTACTGCCAGGTGGTCACCCTAGTTAAAACCCTTTTGCAAATCCTGTGGTCAAATGCTGTGTTGCCACCTGACTAATGAGTATGCCGTCATAACAACGTGCATGTTGTCATCGATATAGCGGACACCAAGGTGGTCTGAGTGTAAACAAACAATGCTAGCAAACAGCGCATTTTGCCTTTGTATTGTCTTGTCATTGGAAAAGCCCCAAAAAGAAAGACGACCTGACATTAGACACATCTGGATTGCATGACAGGGCAGCATGGACTGTCAAAGAGAACTGAGGTAAAATAGTTTATATTTGACCTTTTTTCATTCTGTCGCGGTGAACCTCATCATAAATGCGGGAGTATTGTTGCCATAGCTCCACAAGCATTTCCTCCATTGTAAAAGTCCACCTAGCAGGACTGATACCATTGTCTCCATTTCGTTTCGGCATGTTTGAAAGCTTGTACGAATGCGTTTCTGTGCTCCTGTTGGCCACTTTCACAGATATGACAGAACTTGTTGTATGGGACCTATAGGCTTTAGCTTCAATTTTGATTAAATTGTTTTGTAATCGGTTGCATATTATGTTGTGGATATATCCCTCGAATGCATACTGCAGTTCCTTTTGTCTTGCTCTCTCAGATACTAGATTACTAATTATCTCCTTGGGAAAGTCTGACACCGGTGCATACATACTGCAATAGACTTGCCAGGCGCGAAAGCTTGACAGGCCTAGCAACAGTAACTAAGGAGGGCGGGGTTTAGCGAAGGGTCAACTGTCTGCACAACTGTTTGATCAATTGGCTCATATGTATAGCATTTTAAAAAGCAGTGCCTTAAAATGACAAAGAAGTGACATGTTAGATTTCTGTGTCTAATGTAGAAAAGTGTGTTTAGTGTGAGTGTGAGACTGAGAAAGTGCTTAAAGCTGTGTAGATCCGGGGTGTGGCTTTGCTCCTTGGGTGTCAAGTTTCACTAACTGTGTTATTTTTAATTTGAGGGTGTAAGGCATTGTAAAAAAAACTCTAACATGTTTGGTTAAGCACATTTTCATTTACTTTTAAAGGATAATACATTTAACACTTGGTTTTGTTTTACTACATACTTTCTGGGTCTTAAAGCAAATCCATGTAAGAAGCACTGACTTGTATAATAACAAAACTACACCCCCACAAGAAACCGTTGCAAAAACTGAGCCCAAGTGTCATTCACAGCAAATGGGCGATCCCACATCAAATGTCGCATCTGGTAAATGTACCTTTCACTTTCTTTCAAAACACATGTGAAAAAAAACTGACAGCACCGATAAAACAGTTACTGTGCACACTTTGAGCTACAAAAGCAACCCAAAGGCATTCATAGCATCTACAGTATGAAGTTTACCAATTAACATCATGTTTACAAGGCAGGTGCTTCTCCAACAAAAGAGTACAGGCCACGTACACACTGCAGCTAAATTCGGTTGTCAGTTCACCTTTTACTCCTTAATGGCGTCCTGTACACAGTAAATACGAGGACATGGCAACACTGCAAGACAGCACTCTCTAAGGCTAAACGTGTGCATCCTTCTCCATCTTTATCAGCATTAACAATTCTTTCTCTCAAGTCCAAACTAATTTCTTTTGTCTTCACCATGATGACGGTGCATATTATTGTACTAGTTGTTTCCCAAGATACTAATTCGCAATTTAAAGGCTTAACTAGTAATTAGGTTAATCAGGCAAATTAGGTTAATTTGGCAAGTCATTGGACAACAGTGGTTTGTTCTACAGATAATCAAACTAATAATTTCTTAAGGGGGCTAATAATATTGACCTTTGCAGTTTATTTATTTATTTATTTTATAATTCTTTTATTCAAGCAACTATAAGAAATCAGACTTTCTCTAGAAGAAAAAAAAAAAGGAAATAATGTGAAAACATTCTCTTGCTCTGTTAAACATCACTTTGGAAATATTCTAAAAAAAAAAAAAAAATTAAATTTCACAGGGGGGCTAATAATTTTGTCTTCAGCTGTATATGGTCTGGTCAGGTCAGTGCGATGCATACATTTAACACATGCTACATGCTATACAGTGTTAAATGTATGCATCGCTGTGGTTTTAGCTGGTCTACCAGCCTGATCAGGCTGGGAAAGTGGCCAAAACCCCTCTAAAACCAGCCTTGTTGACCAGCTAAAATCACCCAACCAGCCTAGGCTGGTTTTAGCTGTTTTTTTTCAGCAGGGGTGCGATACAGTTTCACATGTTCATGACACAGCCACTTAGTAGTGTGAAGTGATTTCGCTGTGCTTGTTTGTCAAGTCAAGTCACCTTTATTTATATAGTGCTTTTTACAATACAGATTGTGTCAAAGCAACTTTACATTATCAAATAGGAAGGTAATATATTATTAATGCAAAAAGAAACCATAAATAATTTTAGTTGAAGGAAATTCAGTTGGAAGGGGTTTGTGTGTGATACTTAGTAGTTAGGGGTGTGCCATGTGACAATTTTTCGATTTTCTTCTTTTGAAGAGATATTGTAGTATTGTGCTACAGAACACTTTCTATCAGCTGCAGTTCTGGCGCATCCACCTCAATATACTGTACAGCGCAACATACGTTCACATCAAAGGTTAACTCAGCAGTAGAGTTACACTCGCGGGACACTGCACTTATTCACAATCACAAAAGTGCATTATTTGCGTCTGCTTTAAAGCCTTAAAGTGGAATAGGCAAATGCTAGGGGCGCCAAAATGCATTTTTTATTTTTTTTAACCAATACTACTTTAATACTATGAATTTAAAATATTACAAGAAAAAAAAGGATTGCCCCACAAAAACATAACCATTTTATTGTTCTCCCAGTCAGAACGCACCCCAGTTCTAAGCATGATCAATCTTCCCGTGCACAGCCACACCTTCATATACATCAATTACCTGATAAGACAGTGGTAGATGTTCACTAATAAATTACCACTATGTCAAAAAGACTGAAGCCCTCTGGTGCCCAGGGAAGAAAAAAAAAGGGAAGAAGAAAAATGGAACAAAGACAGAGGTAATGTGATCTAATAAATGATGATCATATAGACTGTGTTAAATAAACTAGATGAGGTAAACAAACTTTATGTTGGCCTAGTCTAAAAGTTTGAAATATGGCAATAAATGTCTGAGATTTTTCGTGTCATATGAAAACACGTTTTAATAATATTGTTACATTATTGTGTAGTATTTGGGTATTTATGGTATTTTTAATTTGAATTGGCCAATTTAGTAATCCTTTTATATAACTGGTCTTATTAAAAATAGCAACATTTTATGTAAAATTAACTTTAAAGATGTAAGTTTCTCAGTTTAATTCGTGGTGATAACGTTAGAAAGGGCTATAGTTTAGTAGAACAGTGCTGCCATCCACTGGAAACTGAACACTTCAAATTTATTTTTAAGATGTAAGATTAAACGGTAACCTTACTGTATGATAATGTTCAGACTAAACTGTATTAGTTTTATGCAGGAATACCAGATGTAATTATTTTTGTTGTTTGTGTTTAATTTATAATGTGACTTAGGCAGCACCTATATTTTATAGTTTCACTGGAAACCATTTTCCATAACTAACATTAATGAAAATAATAAATACTGTTACAAATGCATTGTTCATTGTTATTTCAAGTTAGTTAAAACATTCACTAATGTTAACACGTGATACCTTATTGTAAGTGTTATTTCACTATCATCATCTTTTTTAATAAGAAAATGTAACACCCAATAGTCAAACATACCCCTCCATTTCTCTCTTCAGATGCACTTTGGAAATATCTAGCTATGCAGTTTCTGTGTCAAACAGATGCCTGATTACTGGGCCAAGTTGTCTTCTGCATCTGATTGATTTGCATCTAATAGAACAGTCAAAAACGCATAAGGTTTATATATAAACAAAGTTGGTTATGTCTTAAAATGAAAGTAAACAGTTGAGAGAGAAACAGATGCATGCAGCTCTTAAAGCGACAGAACTAAACATTGTGCCGTATGAGATCATCCAAAAATAAAATTTCTGTCACTATTTACTCACTCACATGTTGTCCCAAACCGGTATTAATTTCTTTCTTGTACAGCAACTGTTTGGTCACCCACAATCTTCAACATAACGCTTATGTTCAACAGAAGAAAGAAACTCATTCAGGTTTAAAACCACCTGAGAGTGAGTAAATGATGGTGTAAAAATAAAACACTATGACAGGATTGACAGACAGATGACAGAATTTTCTGTTTTGGGTGAACTATTCTTTTAAAATGTTAATAAAACGACAAAACGGAGGAAAAATCACTCACTGCTCATGACGGACAAACTTTAAAACAGTTGCTTTAAAATATATATTTGATGTGTATATAGTGTTTAATATTTGTTCATTCAATTTCTTGAATGTTCGGCTACTGCTAAATACTGTACCTGAAAAATAAAGCACTGTTTGTTTTATTTGTATATGTATTTGTGTTTGTTCTAATAACAAATATAAAATAAATGACCAAAAACAAATCTATCTGTACCCACTTTGGCCTAAATGTCTGCCATTCTTTTTTTATTTATATTTTGCTATCTTTAAAGGCTTTTTTATTTTCACAATATGGAAAGTAGTAAAGCCAACATGACATGAAATCATGATAAAATCATAATATTCCATAATATATATATACATAATTTTTGATATGATATTTTTGCCATATCGCCCACCCCTAACTTGTGCTACAACTGTTTGGTTTGTGCTACAAAACTTTTAACCTCCGTAGCACCAGTGGTATGTGCACAAAAAGTTAACGTACAGCCCTGCACTTAACAGTAAGTTATACCAGAGCCAGTATCCGAGAGGTAGAAATCTACACAGACACAAATACTTACTAACCAAGGTTAGTCTATTTTGGCTCAGAGGAAATGATTTGAGGCATTTCAGAGAAGGGATTGGTGACTCAAAAAGAAAAACAAATCTCACCAGAAGAGCCACATACAGCATGACCCGAAGTTGCAAGTGCACAGTTACAAACATTCCTTCGCTTTCTATTGGAGCATAAATTAAAGCTATGAAACCATGTTTTTGTGTTGTAGCTAATGCGATAAACCACACAAATTTGAATTTGAATGGAAACAAGAAGTGTGTACCCACCTACTCTTTTTATTACTATTTTCTACATTTCAGAATCAAAGTCATCAGAACAAATAGAAATATGAATTCTGTAGTGTTTAAAAACAAATATGCAAACTACTGGGAAGCTTACTGAATATGTTTGCATGTGTCACTGACATTTTTAAGATTTTGTAAAATGACATACTTCTGTAGAGCTTGAACTGATTGAACTGGCCTGAGCTAAACAAAGACACTATGGTCTTCTGTAGAGCTGCTTATAGCTTAATTGATCTTTGAACCTTTACACAGTTATCCTTGCCAGATTTTTTAACATCTTATAAGATCTTCAAAATGTGAGAGACCACAAACATGAACCTCACGAACCACATTAACTTTTTGGGGCAGTCATGGCCCAATGGTTAGAGAGTCGGGCTTGTACAGTGGATATAAAAAGTCCACACACCCCTGTTAAAATACCAGGTTTATGTGATTTTAAAAAAAAAAATAAAAAAATAGACCATGATAAATAATTTCAGAAATGTTTCCACCTTTTATGTGACCTATAACCTGTACAACTCAATGGCAAAACATTCTGAAATCTTTATTCAGAGATCATGACGGACAAACTTTAAAACAGTTGCTTTAAAATATATATTTGATGTGTATATAGTGTTTTATTTTAATATTTGTTCAATTTCTTGAATGTTCGGCTACTGCTAAATACTGTACCTGAAAAATAAAGCACTGTTTGTTTTATTTGTATATGTATTTGTGTTTGTTCTAATAACAAATATAAAATAAATGACCAAAAACAAATCTATCTGTACCCACTTTGGCCTAAATGTCTGCCATTCTTTTTTTATTTATATTTTGCTATCTTTAAAGGCTTTTTTATTTTCACAATATGGAAAGTAGTAAAGCCAACATGACATGAAATCATGATAAAATCATAATATTCCATAATATATATATACATAATTTTTGATATGATATTTTTGCCATATCGCCCACCCCTAACTTGTGCTACAACTGTTTGGTTTGTGCTACAAAACTTTTAACCTCCGTAGCACCAGTGGTATGTGCACAAAAAGTTAACGTACAGCCCTGCACTTAACAGTAAGTTATACCAGAGCCAGTATCCGAGAGGTAGAAATCTACACAGACACAAATACTTACTAACCAAGGTTAGTCTATTTTGGCTCAGAGGAAATGATTTGAGGCATTTCAGAGAAGGGATTGGTGACTCAAAAAGAAAAACAAATCTCACCAGAAGAGCCACATACAGCATGACCCGAAGTTGCAAGTGCACAGTTACAAACATTCCTTCGCTTTCTATTGGAGCATAAATTAAAGCTATGAAACCATGTTTTTGTTTTGTAGCTAATGCGATAAACCACACAAATTTGAATTTGAATGGAAACAAGAAGTGTGTACCCACCTACTCTTTTTATTACTATTTTCTACATTTCAGAATCAAAGTCATCAGAACAAACAGAAATATGAATTCTGTAGTGTTTAAAAACAAATATGCAAACTACTGGGAAGCTTACTGAATATGTTTGCATGTGTCACTGACATTTTTAAGATTTTGTAAAATGACATACTTCTGTAGAGCTGAACTGATTGAACTGGCCTGAGCTAAACAAAGACACTATGGTCTTCTGTAGAGCTGCTTATAGCTTAATTGATCTTTGAACCTTTACACAGTTATCCTTGCCAGATTTTTTAACATCTTATAAGATCTTCAAAATGTGAGAGACCACAAACATGAACCTCACGAACCACATTAACTTTTTGGGGCAGTCATGGCCCAATGGTTAGAGAGTCGGGCTTGTACAGTGGATATAAAAAGTCTACACACCCCTGTTAAAATACCAGGTTTATGTGATTTAAAAAAAAAAAAAAAATAGACCATGATAAATAATTTCAGAAATGTTTCCACCTTTTATGTGACCTATAACCTGTACAACTCAATGGCAAAACATTCTGAAATCTTTATTCAGAGATCATGACGGACAAACTTTAAAACAGTTGCTTTAAAATATATATTTGATGCGTATATAGTGTTTTATTTTAATATTTGTTCATTCAATTTCTTGAATGTTCGGCTACTGCTAAATACTGTACCTGAAAAATAAAGCACTGTTTGTTTTATTTGTATATGTATTTGTGTTTGTTCTAATAACAAATATAAAATAAATGACCAAAAACAAATCTATCTGTACCCACTTTGGCCTAAATGTCTGCCATTCTTTTTTTATTTATATTTTGCTATCTTTAAAGGCTTTTTTATTTTCACAATATGGAAAGTAGTAAAGCCAACATGACATGAAATCATGATAAAATCAGTCATGGCCCAATGGTTAGAGAGTCGGGCTTGTACAGTGGATATAAAAAGTCTACACACCCCTGTTAAAATACCAGGTTTATGTGATTTAAAAAAAAAAAATAAAATAATAAAAAATAAAAATAGACCATGATAAATAATTTCAGAAATGTTTCCACCTTTTATGTGACCTATAACCTGTACAACTCAATGGCAAAACATTCTGAAATCTTTATTCAGTGGGAAATAAAAATAAAAAGCTAAAATATTATAACTTCCGCTTTCCCGCAAAGCTGTGTATCTGTACTTTCTTTATACATTTACACTGGAGACTTATCAAGAAAATTAGGGACAGTTGGGTTCTTTTGATGACGTTTTTCTGCATCTGCCTTTGATAGGATCCTCGCGTGCAGATTTGTATGATAACTTGTCATAAACGGGGCTGAGGCGAGTGGATCCATACGCATAGCTTTATTGTTCAAACTCATGGTGGACAGGCGTGGTCAAAAACAACAGACGGGTACAACAAAGTAATCCAAAATCCAAAGGGTAGTCAGTCCAAGCAGAGAGTCACAAGGGGCACAGGCAAAACAATCCGAAAACAAAGAACTGGCGAAGGTCAAAAGGCGGGCGGAGAACAATCACAGGAACCAGGAACAAAGGAGTCGACAACAGGAAAAACAACCAGGGGAAAACGCTCTGAAATGAAAGTGCTACACTAATCAAGACTTCACAAATAAACGGTGAACAATCCAGTCTATTTATACTGTGTGATAAGCAAGATGGCCAACAGGGGTGAGAGGTGAGAGGACACAGGAAGTTCATGAGAATGGGGTTATGGGAAATGTAGTGAGTAAATGGTCCATGAGAACAGAGAAGGCTCCCTGTAGAGATGAAAGGAGGAAGCCATGACAGCACAGTTCGTGACATAACTATGATGTGTCCACACAAAATATAGCCTATACTTGAAACACTTTCACTTGTTTTTTCAGTTTATGTCATTCCCTGGATAATTTATTTCATTTATTTGTTTTTTAATGGGAAAAATTACATGGACATAAGTCATTTTTTATATTAAATCTGTTCATACTACATAGCAAGTTTCACATCATAAATGCAAGTGATCTCAAAAGAAACCCAATATTATCCAGTTCAGCAATAAAATGGCTTTACATCGAAACAACGCAAGAACCGCAGTCAAGCCATAGTGCATTGGACTTTGGACTTGCACAATTTAATTCCTCTTTTTAATTTCACTTTAAATGTACACCCTGTTTTTTCTTTGTGATTTATTATTGGTCTATATGACCGATCATATTTTATTTTACAGGCTATATGCAATTTTATTTTGAAAAACAGCTATGACGTGCAGTTTATATTTATTTACAAAAATGCTCACAAATCTGTTTAACAGTAAAAGCTTTTATTGTAAACCTAATATTTATTTTATTTAATATTTATGGATTATATTATCATGTTTATAAAAAATAAAATAAAACCCCCAATGATATTTAAATAGTACAAACTCATGTTGAACTTCATTCTTGTATATGCAAGCGCTGTATTAAGCAGTACATAAATTATAGAATTAAAAGGCTTTGTCACCACATGTAAATGTCTAAAACGTTTGTTTATTTGAGAAATATATCTAGTCAACACTATCTAACTGCAATAAAGACAGCAAACACTAGAGCCACGGCAGTCAGTGACTTCGTTGCTGGATTTTTAACTCCTCCATCGACTTCAAGCAGCAAATCTCGCCGATCGGTATTCGGTAAGTTCGTTTGAGATGCCAGATGCCTCGCCTTGAATGAAGATGAGAGTAAACAGTGGCAGTCATCCTCTAACCATATTTGTGGCCATTACATCAGAGGGATCTTATTGTTAAAAGGTATCAGTCAGGAGAAGGGTACAAAAACATTTCTAAGGCACTAGGTATACCATGGAACACCGTGAAGTCAGTCATCATTAAGTGGAGAAAATATGGTGCAACAGTGACATTACCAAGAACAGGACGTTCCTCCAAAACTGATGAAAAGACAAGAAGAAAACTGGTCAGGGAGGCTGCCAAGAGGCCTACAGCAACATTAAAGGAGCTGCAGAAATTTCTGACAAGTACTAGTTGTGTGGTACATGTGACGACAATCACCCGTATTCTTCATATGTCTGGGCTGTGGGGTAGGGTGGCAAGACTGAAGCCTTTTCTTACGAAGAAAAACATCCGAGCCTGGCTCAATTTTGCAAAAACCCATTTGAAGTCTTCCAAAGCCATGTGGGAAAATGTGTTATGGTCTGATGAAACCAAGGTTGAACTCTTTGGCCACAATTCCAAAAGGTATGTTTGGCGCAAAAACAACACTGCACATCACCAAAAGAACACCATACCCACAGTGAAGCATGGTGGTGGCAGCATCATGCTTTGGGGCTGTTTTTCTTCTTCCTTAGTCAAGGTGGAGGGAATTATGAACAGTGCCAAATACCAGTCAACATTGGCACAAAACAGCTTAAGCATATCACAATGTTAGTTTAAACGCTTAACCTATATAAATGTGCTGTGGAAGCTGAAGCGCACCAGCGCAATCACTTGCTTTGGAAACATTTTAATGCCATCATTTTTGCTCAGAAAAGTATGATACATCATTCAGAACTGTAAAGTCTATTTATATTTGTGTGATCAGTAGCCTAAAAAAAAAAAACTTCTGTCATATTGCTCTTGCTGCCCGTCTGATATCCTGTGATATGTGATAGCCTATATATAAATATGATTGAAAAAACGCATACAGGGGCATTTTTTTGCATTTATAGAGTTGTTGCCCCGCATCATGTGTGTCAACATTCAGGTCTAGGTCTGTGACTTAATTTCCTATGTTGTGACACTGACACACATAAAAGAACCACATTTGTTTTTATGTCAAAATATCTTAAAAGAAAAAAAAAGTTAAGTATTGCAATAGGGGAGATATACATATCACTAATCTTAAAATGGTATACCTTTCAGCAGAAGTTTGTCTTGTTGTCAAAGTTTGTTTTGAAATTGCTCACTCATGCTTTATATATTGCAAACTACTGGGAAGCTTACTGAATATGTTTGCATGTGTCACTGACATTTTTAAGATTTTGTAAAATGACATACTTCTGTAGAGCTGAACTGATTGAACTGGCCTGAGCTAAACAAAGACACTATGGTCTTCTGTAGAGCTGCTTATAGCTTAATTGATCTTTGAACCTTTACACAGTTATCCTTGCCAGATTTTTTAACATCTTATAAGATCTTCAAAATGTGAGAGACCACAAACATGAACCTCACGAACCACATTAACTTTTTGGGGCAGTCATGGCCCAATGGTTAGAGAGTCGGGCTTGTACAGTGGATATAAAAAGTCTACACACCCCTGTTAAAATACCAGGTTTATGTGATTTAAAAAAAAAAATAAATAAAAAAATAGACCATGATAAATAATTTCAGAAATGTTTCCACCTTTTATGTGACCTATAACCTGTACAACTCAATGGCAAAACATTCTGAAATCTTTATTCAGAGATCATGACGGACAAACTTTAAAACAGTTGCTTTAAAATATATATTTGATGTGTATATAGTGTTTTATTTTAATATTTGTTCATTCAATTTCTTGAATGTTCGGCTACTGCTAAATACTGTACCTGAAAAATAAAGCACTGTTTGTTTTATTTGTATATGTATTTGTGTTTGTTCTAATAACAAATATAAAATAAATGACCAAAAACAAATCTATCTGTACCCACTTTGGCCTAAATGTCTGCCATTCTTTTTTTATTTATATTTTGCTATCTTTAAAGGCTTTTTTATTTTCACAATATGGAAAGTAGTAAAGCCAACATGACATGAAATCATGATAAAATCATAATATTCCATAATATATATATACATAATTTTTGATATGATATTTTTGCCATATCGCCCACCCCTAACTTGTGCTACAACTGTTTGGTTTGTGCTACAAAACTTTTAACCTCCGTAGCACCAGTGGTATGTGCACAAAAAGTTAACGTACAGCCCTGCACTTAACAGTAAGTTATACCAGAGCCAGTATCCGAGAGGTAGAAATCTACACAGACACAAATACTTACTAACCAAGGTTAGTCTATTTTGGCTCAGAGGAAATGATTTGAGGCATTTCAGAGAAGGGATTGGTGACTCAAAAAGAAAAACAAATCTCACCAGAAGAGCCACATACAGCATGACCCGAAGTTGCAAGTGCACAGTTACAAACATTCCTTCGCTTTCTATTGGAGCATAAATTAAAGCTATGAAACCATGTTTTTGTTTTGTAGCTAATGCGATAAACCACACAAATTTGAATTTGAATGGAAACAAGAAGTGTGTACCCACCTACTCTTTTTATTACTATTTTCTACATTTCAGAATCAAAGTCATCAGAACAAATAGAAATATGAATTCTGTAGTGTTTAAAAACAAATATGCAAACTACTGGGAAGCTTACTGAATATGTTTGCATGTGTCACTGACATTTTTAAGATTTTGTAAAATGACATACTTCTGTAGAGCTGAACTGATCTGAGCTAAACAAAGACACTATGGTCTTCTGTAGAGCTGCTTATAGCTTAATTGATCTTTGAACCTTTACACAGTTATCCTTGCCAGATTTTTTAACATCTTATAAGATCTTCAAAATGTGAGAGACCACAAACATGAACCTCACGAACCACATTAACTTTTTGGGGCAGTCATGGCCCAATGGTTAGAGAGTCGGGCTTGTACAGTGGATATAAAAAGTCTACACACCCCTGTTAAAATACCAGGTTTATGTGATTTAAAAAAAAAAATAAATAAAAAAATAGACCATGATAAATAATTTCAGAAATGTTTCCACCTTTTATGTGACCTATAACCTGTACAACTCAATGGCAAAACATTCTGAAATCTTTATTCAGAGATCATGACGGACAAACTTTAAAACAGTTGCTTTAAAATATATATTTGATGTGTATATAGTGTTTTATTTTAATATTTGTTCATTCAATTTCTTGAATGTTCGGCTACTGCTAAATACTGTACCTGAAAAATAAAGCACTGTTTGTTTTATTTGTATATGTATTTGTGTTTGTTCTAATAACAAATATAAAATAAATGACCAAAAACAAATCTATCTGTACCCACTTTGGCCTAAATGTCTGCCATTCTTTTTTTATTTATATTTTGCTATCTTTAAAGGCTTTTTTATTTTCACAATATGGAAAGTAGTAAAGCCAACATGACATGAAATCATGATAAAATCAGTCATGGCCCAATGGTTAGAGAGTCGGGCTTGTACAGTGGATATAAAAAGTCTACACACCCCTGTTAAAATACCAGGTTTATGTGATTTAAAAAAATAAAATAAAATAATAAAAAATAAAAATAGACCATGATAAATAATTTCAGAAATGTTTCCACCTTTTATGTGACCTATAACCTGTACAACTCAATGGCAAAACATTCTGAAATCTTTATTCAGTGGGAAATAAAAATAAAAAGCTAAAATATTATAACTTCCGCTTTCCCGCAAAGCTGTGTATCTGTACTTTCTTTATACATTTACACTGGAGACTTATCAAGAAAATTAGGGACAGTTGGGTTCTTTTGATGACGTTTTTCTGCATCTGCCTTTGATAGGATCCTCGCGTGCAGATTTGTATGATAACTTGTCATAAACGGGGCTGAGGCGAGTGGATCCATACGCATAGCTTTATTGTTCAAACTCATGGTGGACAGGCGTGGTCAAAAACAACAGACGGGTACAACAAAGTAATCCAAAATCCAAAGGGTAGTCAGTCCAAGCAGAGAGTCACAAGGGGCACAGGCAAAACAATCCGAAAACAAAGAACTGGCGAGGGTCAAAAGGCGGGCGGAGAACAATCACAGGAACCAGGAACAAAGGAGTCGACAACAGGAAAAACAACCAGGGGAAAACGCTCTGAAATGAAAGTGCTACACTAATCAAGACTTCACAAATAAACGGTGAACAATCCAGTCTATTTATACTGTGTGATAAGCAAGATGGCCAACAGGGGTGAGAGGTGAGAGGACACAGGAAGTTCATGAGAATGGGGTTATGGGAAATGTAGTGAGTAAATGGTCCATGAGAACAGAGAAGGCTCCCTGTAGAGATGAAAGGAGGAAGCCATGACAGCACAGTTCGTGACATAACTATTATGTGTCCACACAAAATATAGCCTATACTTGAAACACTTTCACTTGTTTTTTCAGTTTATGTCATTCCCTGGATAATTTATTTCATTTATTTGTTTTTTAATGGGAAAAATTACATGGACATAAGTCATTTTTTATATTAAATCTGTTCATACTACATAGCAAGTTTCACATCATAAATGCAAGTGATCTCAAAAGAAACCCAATATTATCCAGTTCAGCAATAAAATGGCTTTACATCGAAACAACGCAAGAACCGCAGTCAAGCCATAGTGCATTGGACTTTGGACTTGCACAATTTAATTCCTCTTTTTAATTTCACTTTAAATGTACACCCTGTTTTTTCTTTGTGATTTATTATTGGTCTATATGACCGATCATATTTTATTTTACAGGCTATATGCAATTTTATTTTGAAAAACAGCTATGACGTGCAGTTTATATTTATTTACAAAAATGCTCACAAATCTGTTTAACAGTAAAAGCTTTTATTGTAAACCTAATATTTATTTTATTTAATATTTATGGATTATATTATCATGTTTATAAAAAATAAAATAAAACCCCCAATGATATTTAAATAGTACAAACTCATGTTGAACTTCATTCTTGTATATGCAAGCGCTGTATTAAGCAGTACATAAATTATAGAATTAAAAGGCTTTGTCACCACATGTAAATGTCTAAAACGTTTGTTTATTTGAGAAATATATCTAGTCAACACTATCTAACTGCAATAAAGACAGCAAACACTAGAGCCACGGCAGTCAGTGACTTCGTTGCTGGATTTTTAACTCCTCCATCGACTTCAAGCAGCAAATCTCGCCGATCGGTATTCGGTAAGTTCGTTTGAGATGCCAGATGCCTCGCCTTGAATGAAGATGAGAGTAAACAGTGGCAGTCATCCTCTAACCATATTTGTGGCCATTACATCAGAGGGATCTTATTGTTAAAAGGTATCAGTCAGGAGAAGGGTACAAAAACATTTCTAAGGCACTAGGTATACCATGGAACACCGTGAAGTCAGTCATCATTAAGTGGAGAAAATATGGTGCAACAGTGACATTACCAAGAACAGGACGTTCCTCCAAAACTGATGAAAAGACAAGAAGAAAACTGGTCAGGGAGGCTGCCAAGAGGCCTACAGCAACATTAAAGGAGCTGCAGAAATTTCTGACAAGTACTAGTTGTGTGGTACATGTGACGACAATCACCCGTATTCTTCATATGTCTGGGCTGTGGGGTAGGGTGGCAAGACGGAAGCCTTTTCTTACGAAGAAAAACATCCGAGCCTGGCTCATTTTTGCAAAAACCCATTTGAAGTCTTCCAAAGCCATGTGGGAAAATGTGTTATGGTCTGATGAAACCAAGGTTGAACTCTTTGGCCACAATTCCAAAAGGTATGTTTGGCGCAAAAACAACACTGCACATCACCAAAAGAACACCATACCCACAGTGAAGCATGGTGGTGGCAGCATCATGCTTTGGGGCTGTTTTTCTTCTTCCTTAGTCAAGGTGGAGGGAATTATGAACAGTGCCAAATACCAGTCAACATTGGCACAAAACAGCTTAAGCATATCACAATGTTAGTTTAAACGCTTAACCTATATAAATGTGCTGTGGAAGCTGAAGCGCACCAGCGCAATCACTTGCTTTGGAAACATTTTAATGCCATCATTTTTGCTCAGAAAAGTATGATACATCATTCAGAACTGTAAAGTCTATTTATATTTGTGTGATCAGTAGCCTAAAAAAAAAAACTTCTGTCATATTGCTCTTGCTGCCCGTCTGATATCCTGTGATATGTGATAGCCTATATATAAATATGATTGAAAAAACGCATACAGGGGCATTTTTTTGCATTTATAGAGTTGTTGCCCCGCATCATGTGTGTCAACATTCAGGTCTAGGTCTGTGACTTAATTTCCTATGTTGTGACACTGACACACATAAAAGAACCACATTTGTTTTTATGTCAAAATATCTTAAAAGAAAAAAAAAAGTTAAGTATTGCAATAGGGGAGATATACATATCACTAATCTTAAAATGGTATACCTTTCAGCAGAAGTTTGTCTTGTTGTCAAAGTTTGTTTTGAAATTGCTCACTCATGCTTTATATATTATTACGATTTTTTATTTTTTTTATTTTACTATAGACACATTTATGGTTAAAAAAAAAAAAAACAACTAAGAGCTGACAAGGTAAGTGACCCTTTACATTTTACATTCAGTTATTTTGCAGACGCTTTTATCAAAGTGACTAACAAATAAGGACAATGGAAGCAATAAAATTCAACAACAGAGCAATAAGTGCTATGACAAATCTCAGTTAGCTTCTCAAAATCTTACTTTTACAAAAAAAACTTTCACTGCCTTGTCAACTACACATATAAATACATAACATAATATTGGCCCCTCTGTGTTTATTGTGGCCCCTCTTGTGCCCCCCAGTTGAAAAAACCCTAGAATCGCCCCTGGCTGCACGCGCACAATTAAAGCGACAGTGCATTGTTTGTGGTAAATATGAACAAGAATTGAAAACATCATATTTACGCCTTAAATGCATATAAATAAAGTCTGCTGTGTTTCACAGTTAACACGTGTTGATTTTTGGCTAGGTTTAAAAGGAAAGGAGCACTTTTAGATAAGCAAGGCAATCATAGATGGCACTAGGTAGGAAAACAAAGAAAAGAACAAAAAAAAAAAAAAGTAGTTTAAATGTTTTGCCACTTGCTTGAGCAACTTAATATATAAATCTAGAAGTAAATGCAAAAGTAAAAAGTACTGAATAATGTGTTGCTTATATTTATTGAATTTAAACATGAAAGATTACTGTACTGCATTGCCGTACTGTGTAATAAAAGAATCCCAGTGCTGAAAAAGCCTTTTCAGTAACAATGTTTGTTAAATGTGTTTGTGGAAATCAGGCTTGTGCTGTGTATAAGCTATAGTGCAATAGTTGCACAATTCTAAAAACAAAAATGAACTGCATGATCAAACATTTAAGTGAGAAATATATATTTAAAAAAAAAAAAAAAAAAAAGCTCCCCTCCATCCTTCAAATTAATAACTCCATTTAAATAACTACAATTAAATGGCTCCACAAGAGCCAACTAAGAGGCAAATTCCCCCATTTTCAGGAAAAACAAAACAAAACAAAAAAAACTATTGAGGCCCTGAATAAATGTCTAAAAATCCTGATTGAAGTATCACTATAAATAATTCTACATGATAAAAAAAGATATCGGTATCGGTGATCGGATCGGCAAGATACTGCTTCCAGTGATCGGCCTCAAAAATCCTGATCGGAGCACCCCTAGTATGAATGGGTCATTTCGAGTAGAAAATGATCTCTAGATGTTACAAAACAGCAAGTTACTTAACCTAACAACAAAAGCAGCCATAAAACAGTGTAAATGCATCTCGAAAACAGCAAAAAAAGGTAACCTTATTAATTATTCAAGTGCATGATGGGAACAACGGGATAATTACTTTGATATTTACTTAACCCTCTACTGCATGCATTTAGATGGTACATGATAAAAAAAAATCCACATCATTTTTTGGTTTATTTGGGAACATCTTACTGATAAAACATTTTTTTGACCACCTCTCACCCCCATCCCAAAATATAACGTTGCGCAACAATGGTGCAGAATCACCTAGAAAATTCTCCATTCACATATCATAAGACAATGTTCAGTGAGCAAAACAAAATCACAAATCTGTCAAAAAATGTCAAGAAATCATTCAATGAAAAGGGAAAACACTTAACACATTGATATATTGCATTTGATGTAGACGTAGGTTTGTGCCATAGTGCGGTGCTGGGAATCTTGGGTCCTGGGGGGCCACTGTCCTGCAGAGTTTAGCTTCAACCCTAATTAAACACACCTGCCTGTAGCTTTCTAATGATCTTAAAATACATTAGCTAGTGCTGATGTGTTAGTTTAGGGTTGGAGCTAACTCTCCAGGACCCAAGTTTCCCAGCTCTGATGTAGCGTGTCGTGTCATATCATGTACTTCATGAAATAAGATTTTACTTTGCGCTAAACTTCAAGAAGCACTTATTCTCTGGTGTGAAACAGGTGCATGTTACAATTTTTGCACATCACTTTGGGTGTTCCTGTGCACCCAGAAACATTTCATCTTCCCTTTTTGTATTGTCAATGGGAAATCCTGATTAGGGATAGGAGCTGTCGACCCCTGCTTCCTTACCCCTTATTGCACAACGTTGCTCTAAGGCAACAAAAAGAAGAAGAAGAAAAAAAAAAGTCTTCTCTACACCTTCATACACACATACATATTTTTTATGTACAGTTCATGTCATTTTAAATAAGATTACTAAAGGATATAACCTTGCTGCCTTCTCACACCATGTGCTTCTGTGACTGTGTGACACCACAGGATGTCCCACCTTTAAATGGTGCATGATAGTGACTCCCATACCTTATTGGACTGGTCTTTGATGCTTTTCAATATTTTAAATAAATGCAATCATTTAAAACATGTACTGAACATGGGGCATAAGAAAAACTTTCCTTTGCCCTCAGTAGAGGGTTAAACAATCTTTGTAAAAATAACAAACAATTCTAAGTAAAATATACTTAAACATTCAACTTTTAAATTCTACAAGCTTAAATTGTGTACTACTATTGAATTTACTAATTTTGTTTTAAATTCTTGCCTGAACTAAATTAATGTAAAAATTACATTTATTTTTCCGTATTATTTACTTTACCACAAAATAATTTTTATCAGTGTAGATGAATCCTTAAAGTTACAAAAGTTAGAGATTTCCTCTTTTTTCTTTTGTTTATACTTAATAGACATCACAGCAGCTGCTACACATGTGCTACGAGCACAGTATAACGGCTGACAGAACAGGTCAATTTGTTTTTTATTGACATATGGCCTGAGAACTGCTCACCTAACCGCAGTTCACTGTTGTTCTACTTAAGCTTCCTCTTGAGCTTTACCTTTCCCATGCTCGTTTGAAGTGAAGTCAGAGTGTGTGTCTGAAAAGTCTCACATATGATCGGAAAAGTCGGAAAGATGCTCTGTGACTAAATAAATGCACTTCTTGTCAAGAAAAAAAAAAAAAAAAAAAAGTTGTGAGTGGGGTAGCCAACCCTAGCCCCGCCAAGGCATTAAATATTTTAATGCTGTTAAACTGAAAAAATTCAACACCTGCACTGACATGCTAATTTTGCTAATTTTAAGTTTTGTGATCCACTAGTTGCTTAACATCAGAATTTGAATGGCAAGTTATTTTTACTGTGCGCTACTGGAAAGCTGCTTTGAATATACATGAAACGGTGCATTCATGCTTAACAAGCTTAACTTGGCTCTTCAAGAACAGATGCTCGTTACTACAATATATGGAAAAAACAAGTTAAGTAAGAGAGTAGATATTTTTGATTACCTGCAGGCTGTAACAGTGGGTGAAGGATGACCAGTCCAGCTGGTGAAACAGAACCGAGTCTCTGAGAAACCTGGAGCATGTTGCCATTGTGCTTGTCTGCACTACAAATAGAGTTGGTCAATTGGTCACTCCAGTACACTCGACTCTGCAGGAGACATACATTAAACATTCACTACTCCATTGTCAATGCTACATCAATAATAAATGATTAATATTTTCACAAAAAAAAAAAAAAAAAAAGGCGCTTAATATGTGAATATGGATGATATTAAGCATTATCAGGGGACATAGGTGTGTATACACACTACCAGTCAAAAGGTTTTGAACAGTAAGACTTCTAATTTTTTTAAACAAGTCTCACTAAGCCTGCACTTTTTTGATCCAAAGTGCAGAAAAACGTAAAATTGAAATATTTTTTCTACTTAAAATGTATTTAAATAGAAAACAGTTATTTTAAGACGTAATTTATTCCTGTGATTTCAAAGCTGAAATTTAGCATCATTACTCCAGTCACATGATCCTTCAGAAATCATTCTAATATTCTGATTTGCTGCTAAAAAAAAAAAAAAAAAAGACGATTATTATTATTATTATTATGTAGAAAAAAGCAGAGTAGAATTTTTTGGGTTTCTTTGATGAATAGAAAGTTCAGAAGAACTGCATTTATCTGAAATAGAAATCTTTTGCAACATTATAAGTGTCTTGATCACTTTTGATCAATTTAAAGCATCCTTGCTAAATATAATTTGTCAACTATTTTAAACATTGATAATAATGATAAACAATGTTTCTTGAACAGCAAATCAGCATATTAGAACGATTTCTGAAGGATCATGTGACACTGAAGACTGGAGTAATGATGCTGAAAAATTAGCTTTAAAAATCACAAGAATAAATTACATTTTTTAAATGCATTCAAATAGAAAGCAGTTATTGTAAATAGTAAAAATATTAAAACATTTTACTGTTTTTGCTATACTCTGGATCAAATAAGTGCATGCGTGGTGAGCAAAAGAGACTTCTTAAAAAAAACATAAAAAATCTCACTCTTCATAAACTTTTGACTGGTAGTGTATATATATTTTTTATAAAAAAATAAACTGTGGTCATTGGTAAGAAAATAATTTTACAGCTCGAGTAAGAGTGACATGAGGTTATGTACCTCAAATACGGCCAGTCCAAACGGTTGATCCAGATATCCGTTGGACTCAACAACCGTCTTTCTATGTTGCCCATCAAATGCAACTCTTGATACTGTGCGTAGACCAGAGTCAGCCCAGTACAGCAGACCACGAGGGATATCTAAAAGAGCAAATTAAAATGATATCGACCAATTTATTTATTAACTTTTTACCCCTTTGCTTCCTGACCAAACTTGACAGACATAGATAACAGAGATATTCAACTGAATCAACACCGAACTGACTGGGGCTGAATAATGCCACTATTGATTTGCTACAGCTGCTAGCAGAATCTGGATTTGCTTTAAAACCTCTTGACTTCACCTGATTTCAGTTATTCTTTAATCTAACTTTTAACTTGTTTTCAGGTATTTCCTCAGTTAGTTTAAGGATGAGTTTGGTGTCATTTATATACAACCTTGAACGCAACAAGTGATGAAGTCAAATACGGAGTAAAAAAGCGAGCTGGATTTCACAACTTGATGGCTTATGAGGAGTCTAACCTAATGAGACTGCGACAGGACAGCGTATAGATGAAGTTATCAGAGCTATTCTGCTTGTCCCATCCAAACTGGCACGCTCAATTTTCGGAGATGCATCACTGTCTGCCCAGAACACATACCTGGGGAAGAAAAACAGGTTTAGATTTTAAACTAACCAAATGTATTCAAACTTTATCCAACCTTACAGGCATGCTCCACCCAAAAATTCAAATTCTCTTATTAGTTACTCATCCTCATGCAGACCCAGATGTATATGACTTTTTATTTCTGGGTAACCCAAACAGAGAATTTTAGAACCCAAATCCAACTGCAAGTAGATAAAATGTACTGGATGGGCATCTCAAAACTGACACTTCAAAAACCACACAGAGGAACATGGCGGTAATCCATTACTAGGATTTAAAGTTAATGCTAATGTAACATTATACACTATACCATTCAAAAGCTTGGAGTCAGTGTAATTTTTATTATAGAATTATAGATTATAGAAAATAATACTTTTATTTAGCAAGGATGCTTTAAATTGATCAAAAGTGATAAAGATTTATAATGTCTACTCTTTTTTTGAAATCACAGGAATAAATTACATTTGAAAATATATTCAAATAGAAAACAGTTATTTTAAATAGTACAAATATTTCAAAATGTCACTGTAAATTAGATTGTAGTTTAAAAATTTCATCTGACTTTAGCTTTGTGATATTACACTACATAAAACATCTGAACGAAACAAAAACAGCAGACAGCCTGAATGAGATGCAAATTCACTCTCTGACAGCAGGTGGCGCTTATGGAACAGCAGTGATACCGCGTTTCCTTGGTTAGTGTCCTAAACAAGCAGCACAATGCTTTTAAATGCTACATTAATACACATTACACGGAGGTAAGATGAAAAGAAAATACCATGTAAACCTTTCTGAAGACAGTTTCCCTCAAAGATACATTTATATAAACCCCTCTTCCTATATTTCACGCATCGTGGACAGTGAGCTTGATCTGCCTGCTACAGTATTTTAAGTCTTTAACGTCTATGACTGTTAATGGCCATTTACAGGTGCTTTATTTGCCCAGTTAAAAAATAGGTGTGTGTGGTTAATAGTTCTAAAAGTTTTCCAACCATTAGTCATAACTACATACCGGTAAGCCGTATTTTATAAAATGTATACCGTTTGCGTAATTCAAACCGGTTTACCACAAATTCTAATTAACTGAATAACGTCCTGTCCCACATTTTTTCCAGCAGAACATTCTGCTTCACACAGAAATGTAACATTATACTTCAAATTTATGTGACCAATTTAATATAGCGAAAAAGTATTTTTTACCCTAGCATTGGCTGAACAGCAACTGCAGTAGGTCTGGAAAGCCCAGAGATGAGCTCACTTTGTCTGGAACCATTTAGAGAGGCCATGTGTAAGGCATGAGTATTTGTGCTGACCCAGTACAGAAGTTCATGAATCCAGTCTACTGCTAATCCCAGAATGCCTATGGAGGCCTTTAACAACACAGCTGGTCTACGGTCACTAGAGTCTAAAGACAAACTGAAACAGACAAGATTAAATCAAATTAAATGTGTTTTGTGTTGGAACAATTATTAAGAATTAATGATAACAATGGGCATATTTTTCTTTTTAATCCATATGGCTCGTCACCTGTAGATGATGTCATTCTCAGGACTGGTCCAGTATAACGTCTTGTTTGCATTAAGTGCAGAAACAGGTCCTGGTGAGGCTCTTTTATATGTGACGTTTCTTTGCTCAGAGCCGCTGAGGTCCATCCATTTAACACCCTTGTGAGTGCTGATCGCCATATGAGCAGCAACACCTGTACAAGACCAAAGTGTCAACTAAAACAATTCTTATTTCAACAATATTTATTTATTATTTAAATTTTATTATTTATTTAGTATCAGCTGCATACATTGAAAATGACACTGAAAATGAGTAATATTTAACAATCGGAAAATGGAGCCTCATTGTGATCCCCATATCTCTGGGACTGAAGAACCTAAAATCAGAGTTTGCAAACTTTGGAAAAAGAATACTTATGGCACTCAGACAAGTATGTTCAATGCAGAATGAAAGGGGATACATCTCTAGTTTCAACATTTGTTCTTCAGACATTCCTCTTTAAGAGAAAAGTATCATATGTTTGCAAAGTGACCTACATTTGGTTTTTGACCACTGAAAATGTGTACATTTTAATTATTTACTCCTGGAGCCATATTAAATTCTAATATCTCTGGAACTGAACCATATGGGGCCCTAAAAATGAAGATGGCAAAAAGAAAGTTTGTTAAGACTCAATATCTAAAATATATCTTTAATACTTCTTGAGTTCCAAGCAAGCAAACTTTGGAAAAAAAAAAAAAACTTAAAAATGCTTCTTCACCATTTTTAAATGGCCACCATTGGCATATAATGCAACAAAGATTGCTAAAGTCAACAGATTTTACTAATAGACCTATTGATCTCTGTGTAGTAATAACATTGTAATGCTGCCATCTTTCTTAAGTCATTTTTACCCCTTTGTAATTTGGTTTTCAATCTCAGGTTGCCATTTTGACCCCCTGTCTACAAAATGGTGGATTACCCTGTAAATATTAATCCGTGACATCTAATATTTTGGCTTTGATCACTATACAGGTCTGTGTTTCTTCAGAAAAAAATATTAGCGAAATGAAAAATTTTAGCAAGGGAGGTTTTTGAAATTTAGCTGATTTGACACAGAATGACACATTACGTAAATATGAAGTAAAAATTAAAAGCAAAACTAATTCGAAATATATACATTTTAAAAAACAAAACAAATAATGAACAAAATATTATTATTCAAAATATGAATAAGTACTAAAATAATACAGGTGCAGCTCGAAAAAAATAGAATAGCGTGATAAAGTTCATTTTTTTGTTGTAACTGTGAAAACTCAAAACTTTCATATATTCTAGATTCATTACATGTAAAGTAAAATATTTCAGAAGTTTTTTTGGTTTAATTTTGATGATTAGAGCTTACAGTTCATGAAAGTCAAAAATCCAGTATCTCAAAATATCATATTATTATTTCCTAAGATCAATTAAAAAAATGGATTTGCAAAACAGGAAAGTTCAAATTCTCTAATGCATGTTCATTTATGCACTCAATACTTGGTCGGCAGCACATATTATTCCTAGCACAAATTACAGCATCAGTGAAGTGTGGCCTGGAAGTGATCAGCCTATGGCACTGCTAAGGCAATATTGAGCCTTCAGATTATCTGTATGGCATGCATGAAATGCAAATTTACTTTTATCTGAAAAGAGGACTTTGAACCATTGAGCAACAGTCCAGTTCTTTTTCTCTTTAGCCCAGGTAAGATGCATCTGACCTTGTGTGGTGACTCTTGATGTGCTGACTCCGGCTTCATTCTACTCCTTGTGAAGCTCTCCCAAGTGTTTTAATCAGTTTTACTTGACAGTATTCTCAAGCTTGCGGTCATTGTTTGTGCACCTTTGCCTACCCAATTTCTGGCTTTGATACATCACTCTAAGTGATGTGTGGTGTGGTTTCAAAGAACAAGAGATACCCGGAATTTATGGTCATTTAATGAAACTCAAATGTAAATATTTTGAGATACTGGATTTTTGACTTTAATGAGCTGTACGCTCTAATCATCAAAATTAAAAAAAAAAAAAAACCTTTGAAATGTTTTACTTTACATGTAATGAATGTAGAATATATGAAGATGACTTTTTTTAAATAAGCAATAAAAACATTTTTTTTGAGCTGCAAAATATACCAAATATACACAAAAAGTTGAACATATGCAATTTTGACTCTTTACAGGCCAATTACACAGAAATCTTCCTCTCACCTGTAGCCTTGCACTGTCCAGTCCCAGGCGTCAGCACATAGCCATCCTGACATTCACATGCAAAAGATCCATTGGTATGGACACAAATTTGATCACACACATCTGAATCAAGACAGTGGTCCACATCTGAAAGTGAAAAGTGAATATTGAGTGGAAAAGTTAAATATAATACATGTTTTACATGTTTTGAGAACAACTGTGGTTTATTTTAGTAAATTATAGCATAACCAAAAAGAAAAACAACTCATTTGGATTACTAGAATAAGCTATATTTTATTTAAAAGTGTTATTAGTAATCTGTTACATATTAAAATGTTTGATCAGTTTTATTTCACATGGAGATCGCCTCACAAGGGCAGAAATGTTTAGGTCAGTAACCACCCTTTACTGGACACTATTTCTCATGGAAAAAAAATGTAGGATCACTGACTGCCATCTGTTCTACAGTGCCATACAGCAGCGCTGTAATTTGTTTGCACTGGATCACGTAATGTCGATCTCATTTATTACCAGTGTGACTCATTTCTTACCCTGACAGTGTGTGTCCTGAACCAGCCTCATTCCACTGGGACAGTCACACATGAAACCAAAGGGCAGATCAATACACAGGTGAGAACAGCCACCGTTATTAGTCTCACATTCATTGTCATCTACAGAAACAGAGAAATAAAGATGAGTAATGATTTTTTAAAATGTTCATTAGTAACAAAAATAATAAGCTTAATTTATGATTAAGCGGTCTCTCTGTATATATTTTTTAACTTTATATATAAAATCAGTGCTGGGAATATAACTTACAAATTGTAATCCATTACTGAAATTTAATTACAAAAACTGTACTTAGTAATATAGTTTATTACATTACATTACACATTTAGGTAATATGATCAGACTATTTTTTGATTACTTTTTAGATTATGTTTTACTTTGTTTGCTTAATTCATCACACTGATTTAATTGTAGAAATTACCACTTAAAAGATTAAAAACATTAGGGAGAATAAACGAAGTTTGATTCATTGTTAATTGCTATTGTGTGAATAATATGCAATCATGATTACGAGAATTTAAAATGTAATGTAATCTAATTACAAGTACTTAATTTTTGCAATCAATTTTTACCCAGCACTGTGTGTGCGTATTATTTTATAGCTCTTTAAGGCTGTCTATTAGACCCAAAATACTGAAAAAAAACTGTAAATTTGTGAAATATTAATGCAATTTAAAATAACAGTTTTCTACTTGAATATACTTGAAATATAATTTATTTCTGTGATGCAAAGCTGAATTTTGAGGATCATTACTCCAGTCTTCAGTGTCAAATGATCCTTTAGAAATCATTCTAATAAGCTGATTTATAATCAATGTTGAAAACAGTTGTGCTGCTTCATATTTTTTTTTTTAGAACCTGTGATACTTTTTTCAGGATTCCTTGATAAATAAAAAGTTCAAATGAAAATGTATAGTAAAGACTTCTATTGTTATAAAAGATTTCTATTTTGAATAATTCATGTTCTTTTTAACCTTTTCTTGTCAAAGAAACTATAAAGTATCACAGGTTCCAAAAAAATATTATATTAAGCAGCACAACAGTATCAACACTGATAATAAATCAACAATTAAAATGACTTCTGAAGGATCATGCGACACTGAAGAAATAATATTGTAAAAGTACTGATATATTAAAATAGTATATTGAAATGGGAAACCAATATTTGAAATTGCAAATTTTTTTGTGTATTTTGATCAAATAAATACAGCCTTTATAAGCATAAGAGACTCCATTAAAAACATTAAAAATCTTACTGATCCGAAACTTTGTGTAACAGAATATATATTATATATAAATACTGTTACATATTCAGAAAGGATTGATTAAATTAGCTTTTTCAAATTACATGAACTGTAATATGTAAGAATGTTAAAGAATTCTACAAAATGTATTACACTTTGAGCAAAACTATTAAGCAGAAAAAAAAAAGTGTTTTTAACACTGATAATATTTAAATGACTTCTGAAGGATCATGTGACACTAAAAACCAGAGTTGTGGCTGCTGAAAATTCAGCTTTACCATCACAAGAATAAATTACATATCACAACATAAAGTTAAAAATAAGCCTAGTATACTCTACCAGTCAAAAATTTGGACACAGCCTCTCATTTAATGTTTTTTAAAAGAAGTCTCTTATGCTCATCAAGGCTGCATTTATTTGATCAAAAATATAGAAAAAAAACAGTAATATTGCAAAATATTATTACAATATAAAATAATGTTTTTTACTTTAATATACTTTACAATGTAATTTATTCCTGTGATGCAAAGCTGAATTTTCATCAGCTGTAACTCCAGTCTTAAGTGTCATGTGATCCTTCAGAAATCATTCTAATATGCTGATTTATTATTAGAATTATCAATGTTGGAAACAGTTGTGCTGCCAAATATTTTTTTGCAACCTGTGATTCTTTTTTCAGGGTTCTTTGATGAATAACAAGTTCAAAAGAACAGCATTTATTCAAAATAAATCATCTTTTCTAACAATGTAAATCTATGCTCTATAAGAATAAAAATGTACTGACCCTAAACTTTTGAACAGTAGAGTATATTGTTAGAAAACCTTTTTATTTTAAATAACTGCTGTTCTGTTCTAACCTAACCCTAACCTAACCCTAAATTTTAATGTATATTAATATAGAAAAACATTGATTTACATCTTAATAATATTGCACAATATTATTATTATTTTTTTTTTCAGTATTTTTGAAAACAGCCTTGATAAGCATAAGAAACTTCTTTAAAAACATTAAATGAGAGGGTGTGTCCAAACTTTTGACTGGTAGTATATATCTTTGTTAACTGTGAATAATTTGTATTATAATAAAAATAATAATATGCTTTGTTTATATAGCACTTTTATATACATACCACAGTTCTCTTCATCGCTGCCATCTTCACAGTCTTTGATGTTGTCACACCTCCCTGAGTTTGGCACACAGCGTCCATTTGTGCACTTGAACTGTGACCTAGAGCATGTCGGTGCGCATGTGTCTAACTGTTCATCTGCTCCATCAGAGCAGTCAGGCTTGCCATCACACACACTGTGGGAAGGAACACAGTGCGCTGCTGCCACACAGTGGAAGGAGCCACTAGTGCAATTCAAACAGGAGATCTCATCACTGCTGTCTCCACAGTCATCCACCCCATCACACTGACGATTCAGAGGCACACATCTGCCATTACTACACTCAAACTGCTTTGTGTTGCTCTTTGGAAAACCTGCGAAAGATGAGAGAGCTCTTTAGTTCTACAGATTGTAAAAAAATGGTAAGGGACTGCTTGGGTAGCAGGAGTAACACATGTGGCTTTATCACAGAAACAGGATCAAATTCTATATTAATGCTATGTGGCTGAACTACATTTGATTAAATTGTGTAAGTTGGTAAATATAATCTGGGACATATTTTGCACTTTTGACATTACAAGGTAACTTTGCAAGTTGAATCTGCTGTTCAAATGTTTGGGATCAGTACGTTTTTTTGCTCAAAGTTCAATTTATTTGATCAAAAAAAAAAAAAAAACTGAAAAAGTAATGTTATAAAATATTATTGCAATTTAAAATAGATTTTTATTTTAATATACTTTAAAATAGAATTTATTTCTGTGATGCAAAGCTGAATTTTCATTCAGCTTTTTCAGTATCACATGATCCTTCAGAAATCATTTCATTATGCTGATTTATTATAATTGTTGGAAACAGCTGCGCTGCTCAATATTTTTTGGAACCTGTGATACTTTTTTTTTTTTTTTTGATTAATAAAACGTTTTTTTTAAGTAATTTAACACATCCTTGCAGAATAACAGTATTAATTTCTTTCAAAGAAAAAAAGAAAAAAACTGAACCCAAACATTGTACATTGGTGTATATTGTTAGAAAATATTTATGTTTTAAATAAATGTTGCTCTTTTTAACATATTATTCAACAAAAAACCTGAAAAAAGTATCAAGTTCCAAAAAATATTAAGCACTACAAGAGTTTCCAACAATGATAATAAATCAACATGTTAGAATGTTTTCTGAAGGATCACGTAACACTGAAGTTAGGAGTAATGCTGATGAAATTTCAGCTTTGCATCACCAGAATAAATTCAATTTAAAATGATATAAAAATAGAAAATCACTGCATTTTAAAATTGCGATAATATTTCACAATATTAAAGTTTTTTTCTGCATTTTTAATCAAATAAACGCAGCGTTGATGAGCAGAAAAGACTTTAAAAATCTTACTGATTCTATGAAAAAAAAAAAAAAATAGTCGACTACTTTGTGCTTTGTACTATACATTTGTTTTTGACTACAGTCACTGCCTACTTGTTCAGGTAAATCAGGAGAGTTTGGTTCCAAAGCATGATAAACATTTTTTTTAAAAATTGAGTCCTGCCAACATCAGTATTGTATCTGGTCGGTATTGAAAAGTCTGTTTTTTTATTTTACACAAAATGCGATATCCGCTGTGTTATTCTTTAAAGTTTTCTCCCTTTTTTTCCAAACCGCGACAAACGCCAGTTTCCCTTCTCTGCAAAATGTGATGCATCACATTGGGATCAACAAACAAAAACTGAAAAATCTGGAGTGCATTGATAAACCTATGATGGTTTCCGCGGTGGGGAAGAAAATAAGACATAACTTTGTGAGATTGCGATGAACTAAGATGAGTCACAGCTTTTAATGCTTTATTTATTTATTTTAATGATATATATCAATCATGCGTGCAATTAAATTCATATTTTATATATATATATATATATATATATATAATAAAATATAAATACACCTACAAGCCACTTCTGGGTTTTTTTGTGCCTTTTGTGCCACCTCTGTAGTACAAATTAATTTTATTATTTTTTTATTTTATTTTTTATTATTTTGCTTATTCTTATTCTATTGTTTTAATTAGAAATGTTAAAATGTTTATAAAATACATTTTTTTTTTTTTAAATGTGACTTTTATACTTTTATTAAAGATAGAAAAAATGCATTACAAATGTAAAAAAATAAATTCCCATTTAATTCACTTTAAGGAGTCAAATGTCACCTCATAATGGGAAGGCTAATTTTTGATCAGATTTTTTGCTTATTGATTAGAAGGTGCTTCTAAAAGTGCATGTTGTCTGTTGAAGTCGTCTTAATCTGTTGTCCTGCCGTCTTTTTCTCTGTTGTTTTTACTGTCGTCCTTGTTGTTTTGTGATGTGGTCCTAACTGTAGTCTTTTCTGTCATCTTATTCTGTCATTGTGTCCTGTTCTATTGTCTTTCCTGTAATCTTATTCTGTCGTCCTTACTGTCATCTTGTTCAGTCATCATAAACTTCATCAGCACAGTAAAGTTAGTTTCACGATAGATATTCGCTGCATATTCAACTAAGCTGCTTTAAGGATCATCTATAAATTACCTCATAGTACAAAACTATAAGTCCACTATAAGTCCAATAATTCATTAAAATTAATGTTTACAGGACTATAGTAAATAACTAATGGGCAAACTAATATTTGCTTATATATATATATATATATATATATATATATATATATATATATATATATATATATATAGCAAATATTTGTGTACTGTACATACAGTAATGGAGATATTGGCAAAATCCCACCTGTAGTAAGCCAGTCTAGGAATGTACTAAAACCTTTGGAACATGGAGGGAAAAAAAAAAAAAAAAGAAACTTTTACTGTAATTTTTTTCTAAACATATTTGTGCACTATACACACAGTAGAGGAGATATTGGCCAAATCTCATCTGTAGAAGTAAGTCTTATTACTACAAACACACTACAACCTTTGTAAAATGGGAAAAAAAATATATATATTGGCTTTTTTTCCATGGAAATATTTGTGACCCTGGACCACAAAACCAGTCTTAAGTCGCTGGGGTATATTTGTAGCAATAGCTAAAAATACACTGTATGGGTCAAAATTATCCAAAAATTTTTAATGCCAAAAATCATTAGGATATTAAGTAAAATTCATGTTCCATTAAGATATTTTGTAAATGTTGTACTGTAAGTGTTTCAAAACTTAATTTTTGATAAGTAATATGCATTGCTAAGAACTTAATTTGGACAACTTTAAAGGTGATTTTCTCAATATTTTTTCTTTTTTTTTTTTTGCACCCTCAGATTCCAGATTTCAAATAGTTGTATCTCGGCCAAATATTGTCTGATCCTAACAAACCATAATCAATGGAAAGCTTATTTATTCGACTTTCAGATGATATATAAATCTCAATTTTGAAAAATTTACACTTACGACTGGTTTTGTGGTCCAGGGTTGTTGGACTTTGTTTTGTACTGTGAGGTAAATTTGCAGACGATCCCTAAAGCAGCCTAGTCGAATATGCAACAGTATTGCTAATAACAACATATTTAGCCCGTGGAATTCAAATTTATTCAAATAGCAATTGGGCGGATTTTGTTGTGAAAACCTGGCAACCCGGATATGCAGTGAATATCAAATGTGAAACTAACTTTACCTGATGCCTGATGCTAATGAAGCTTATGATGACAGAACAGATGACAGTAAGGATGACAGAACAAGACGACAGTAAACAGTAAACAGACAGTTGGGATGACAGAACAAGATAACAGTAAAGACGACAGAATAAGATGACAGAACAAGACGAACAGGAAGAACAACAGAATAAGATGACAGGAAATACGACAGAACAAAATGACAATAAGGACTACAGTAAAAACAGAGTTTTGTCAGACAACATGCACATCAACATATACTGATTTATCTGAACAAGTAGGCAATGACTGAAGACAAAGGTACAGTACAAAGCAGTCCATTTTTTTTTTTGGAACCTCATAGATTCCATACTTTTAAACAGCAGTGTATATAGTGATGTATAGAGACTTAAATTATTTTCTGACTTACAAAATAATAGTTTCGACCCATTAACAGTCCCCGTCTTAACATTTTTTATTATTTTTAAGGAACAAACATTGACTGAATAAAGATTTATATTAATCACATTAGGAACAGCTCAACAAATTTTCAGGTACCTGGCAAATATATATGTTTGGTGAATAACAATCCAAAGCTAAACCATTTTATAGAATTTCATAACATGTTATAACAAGTTATAAAATTATGCTATACACTACCAGTCAAAGGTTTTGGAACAGTAAGATTATTAATATTTTTAAAGAAGTCTATTGCTCACCAAACCTGCATTTATTTGATCCAAAGTACAGCAAAACAGTAAACTTTAGAAATATATTTAATATTTAAAATAATTGTTTTCTATTTGAATATATTACATTTTTTTATTTATTCCAGTGATCAAAGCTAAATTTTCAGCATCATTGCTTCAGTGATCCTTCAGAAACCATTCTAATATGCTGATTTGCTGTTCAAGAGACATTTTTATTATTATCAATAATATTTAAAACAGTTGAGTATTTTTTTCAGGATTCTTTGATGAATAGAAAGATCCAGAGATCAGCATTTATCAGAAATTAAAAGCTTTTGTAACATTATACACTATACCATTCAAAAGCTTGTCTGTACATTTTTTTTGTTTTGTTTTTTAAAAATAACTCTTTAAAACAGCTATTTTATAGTACAGATATATCACTGTGACTATTTTAGCTGTATTTAAGATCAAATAAATGAGCAAAATAAACTTCTTAAAAAAATCATTAAAAATCTTACTGAAATCTTACCGTGAGATCAGAATCAGACCTTCATCCAAATCCAAAAAAAAGAGAATCCAGTTAAACTAACATTATCTTTAAGATATAATAGGCCTCCGCAACATTATAACGTGTTTACAAACTTTCTAGCGCCACTGTAACAGCAGAGGTTTATCTCACGCGTGCACGTAGAAGCACCTTTGCCACAACACAAAGGACGTGCAAAACGTAATTTAGTCACAATAAATTTTTTTAGTTATTTTCGTCCATGGGAAAAAAAAGTGCATGTGCTCGATAGTAATTTCGGAAGTAAGTGTATATTCATACTGTACAATGAAACTCAGAAAATCAAGACTTCGACTTTGACAGCTGCATGTGCCATTCGATCCAATCAGATGGCGTGAGAGCGCAGCGTGCAGCCTGATGTCCAATAGGAAAGTGTGAACTCAGACGCTTTTGACACATGCATTTATAATCCTTCGTCCACACAGATTTACAAACCATCCCTTACCTTCTATTAATTGTAAACGTGACACACACGTCAACAGCAGTAGCAATGCACCAAGGTGCTCCATGCCTTGCTCGGCGTCCTCTAAAAAGGTGCACGCTTGTCGCGAGGCAATGACGCAATTTCCGCACTACAGAATATGTAATCACCCCCAAAATAACAATTTATGTCTGTTTTATAACTTTCCCCTACCGTTTAAAGAATATAATGCAGTGCTAAAAACGATTCCTTTCGGTCTAATTCAACTTATAAAATGCCATTTAAGTTTAAGTAAGAGTTACACCAAAGAACCTGATTTGTCTTTACATGGAATTAGTATTTTTAACAAAAAACAAATGTAATAATAAACATATTCGACAAATTCTACAGAAAAAAAAAATATAATGTTCTTAGAGTTTTACTGGGCATCTTTTATTGAGTTAATAGACTGGAAAGAAGCCTGGTTGTTACCTCACTAGCCTACTGCGTTTCCAATAAAATAAGAGAAATTCATTTCAAAATCCTTTATAAAATATATCCTGTAAATGATATTTTGGCAAAATATATGGATGTTGACAGATCGTGCTCATTTTGTAGGATTGAGGATGAAACACTGATTCATTTATTTTTTCAATGTGTAAAGACTCAAAACTTTTGGAATAGTTTATATTTTTATATAAGCACCTTGATTCTTCTAGCTCCTTTCAGTTAAAAGATATAATTTGTTATTATAAAGGTAAAACTAGTATGTCAGTGAATTACATAGGGTTTTTTTTTATTATTTTGTTTGGGAAAATTTGTATTAATAAACAAAAATTCATTAAATCGCAGCCCGATTTAAAGACCTTTTTCACATTTCTTAATTGAAATCGATGCTTTCCTTAAATCTCTAAGGTTGATTAAAAAAAAAACAAGAAAAGTGAAAGATTTTTGAAATACTATGAGGATTGTTTTGGTAATACCAATGATGTGCAAGGTTTTTCTTCTGTATGTGTTTTAAAAAAAAAAAAAATATATATATATATATATATATATATATATATATATATATTATTATTTGATTTTATTTATATATTTTAAGTTATTATTATTTGTCTGTATGTATTTATCTTTGTATGTGAAACTTTAGGGGTTTGAAGGTTTTGGGATACTAAGCCAGACTTTAAAATGTATAAATGCCACCGCATTGTGTAACTGAATATCAAACCAAATGGATAGCTATTTACTTATAATAATTTGGTTTTAAATGATAAAACAATAGATCTTTAGTTATAGCCCATTCTGCTTCTACTAGGAAACCTTTGACAGCTACATTCACTCATGTACAAATCTTTCTCATGTCTACTAATTCATCCTTTATTATTATTATTTTTTGTATGTATTCATATTTATGCTTGCATATGTATGAACCCCTTCAGTATGCACATTTGTGCAATCCTTACAAAATATTGTCCTCTCTCTCTCTCTCTCTCTCTCTGTTTTTGCAGTGTTTATTCTGTTTCTGTTCCTGTCTGTTATTAGTTGTCCAAAACAGCTTGTTTTAAATTTGTGTGTCTTACCATGTTATTTTAATGTATTATCTTAATTATGAGAACACTGGTTTTACCGTTTACTGCATGTTGTTATTCTTCTCGTTATTTCTCTATAGTGGCTAATGAACCGGAAGTCTCACCCATACAGTAGGCTTACTTCCGTGGTAAAGAAAAAGATGGATAGGGAAGACAAAATGGCAATATATGTTAGCAGAAATGAAAAGATTGAACAAAAAGGTGATTGTAATGCTGTAATGATGTTTGCAGCTATGATCAATGCAAGATTGATTTTTATTTTTATAAAGCTACAAACTGTTTAGAAATGTTTGAAAGTATTTGGTGGCCATTGTGTTCTGTTACTGAAATTAAATTTACTTTACACATTTTCTCTACACATATGATGTGATATATATATATATATATATATATAAATATTTCTTTAAAAAAGGGATGTTGAAAAATCAAATCCCCCCCCCCCCCCCCCTCTCATTTCTGTATTTATTGCTATGTTTATTCTGTTTCTATTCCTGTCTGTTTATTGCAGTGACATCCCAATGTTCACACATTTAGTCTATGTTGATTTTATATAAATATTAATAGAGTATCCTATCTTAACTTCTTGAGAATGGACTTATACGTCTATTAAAAATGAACTTCATGAAATGGTTAAAGTTAATTGTAAACAGCAAGAAAAAAAGCCAGCAATATTACAACTTACTATAATAAGTAAAAATTGCAGATACATACACTA
Organism: Cirrhinus molitorella; assembly: GCA_033026305.1. Taxonomy (NCBI): domain Eukaryota; kingdom Metazoa; phylum Chordata; class Actinopteri; order Cypriniformes; family Cyprinidae; genus Cirrhinus; species Cirrhinus molitorella. The sequence goes on from CM065125.1 coordinate 5,870,610, forward strand.
CAACTCAAAAGTTTTTGAACAGTAAGATTTTTAATGCTTTGGAAAGAACTCCAACTTACCACTTACCAAGCCTGCATTTATTTGATCCAAAACACAGCAAAACAGTACAATTTTGAAATATTTTACTATTTAAAATAACTGATTGTATTTGAATATATTGTATCTATTCAATATATTCAATGTAATGTATTCCTGTGATTTCAAAGCTGAATTTATAGCATCATTACTCCAGTCACAGGATCCTTACAGAAATCATTCTAATATTCTGATTTGCTGCTCAAAAAACATTTATTCATCTTATTATTTTCAAAACAGCTGAGTATAATTTTTCAGGTCTCTTTGATGAATAGAAAGTTTAGAAGAACAGCCTTTATCTCAAATAGAAATCTTTTGTAACATTTTAAATGTCTACATCATAACTTTTGATTATTTTAAAGCATCCTTGCTAAATAAAAGTATTAATTTCTATACTAATACTACTACTAATAATAAAAGTTATTGAACAGCAAATCAGCATATTAGAAGGTTTTTTGAAGGATCATGTGATTTAGCTTTGATCACAGGAATAATTTACATTTTAAAACATTTAAATAGAAAGCAGTTATTTTAAATAGTAAACTATTTCACAATATTACTACTTTTGCTGTATTTTGGATCAAATAAATGCAGGCTTGGTGAGCAGAAGAGAATTCTATAAAAAAAAACAAAAAAAATCTTACTGTTCAAAAACTTTTGACTGGCAGTGTAAACTTATAGCACATTTTTTAGAGAGAGCATTAGAACATTATTTCCTCACGGTAAATGACACCTATGATCTATAGGCTACTGGTGTTTTGTAGAAGAACATGCCATCAGATTCGTCTCTTGTGCAATATGGAATTACGTATATGTTGACCTACATATTACATGACCACCTGCAATCCTACAGTCCTAACACCGTTGAGTAACATGGACGCATACGTTCAAACTATATGTTAGACACACAGACAACACAAAAACACCGTTGATACGGGCAATTTTCCATCTTTTCTCTTGGCAGTTGCACGAGTGAAACATAAGAAGCGTTATAACAATTCCTGATGTTATCACTAGGGAAGGCCTTGCCATTTTCCTTTTCTGCATTAAAATGCACAGCATAAAAGTGTTAACACGCTGATGACACACTGACATCTTTGGACTCATATCCATGCATTCTTTCACAGCAGCCTTTGCTCGCCATAGTACCGAGTGCGCGTTACAAAATCAAGAGTTTTGTGTTTTGTAATGCGCCTCGGCGGCCAATAGACGCGCTCGCTGTTACGCACGTGATGCTATTTTTACGTAACGCACAGACAAAACGACTGTATGTGGAGGAGCGCCAGTCACTACGTTCTTCTGTACTCAGAGCTGTAAGAATGCTTTGACAGTTTTTTTTTTTATTTATTACTTGTGTGGCGTATCTGTGAATGTCACTCGCAAGCATGTCGTTGCGAAGACTAGACCAAGAATATGCTTTGGAGGAAAGGGGACGGTTTTTTATAGCACCTGAAACAGAAGGCGACTGGGACGAGGAGCACCATGTTGATCACCGTCAACTTGTTTTATCCAAAGCTGATGCTTTGGCGTCTGAAAATCGTCTTAAAGAGGCTGTCGATATGTTCTCCATGGCTCTCCGATATGGCCCAGTCCGACCGGACCAGCTGAGCAGTTTAGTCGGATGCGTTCTGCGCAACTTCAAGAAGAAATCAGAAGAGTCGCCAGCAAAAAGTGAGCCGAACTGGACCCAGGATTGTGAATTCGACTGCCCCGGTTGTCATAGTTTCATAGCCGAGCCCGTTACGGTGACTTGTGGACATACGTATTGTAGGAGATGTTTACAACATAGCACTTTCTCTAACTGTAAACTGTGCAGTGAAGACATTAGGAGGAGGCCCGAGGAACCCCGTCAGAATGTGATCCTAGGTGGACTTTTAGAGAAGTGGTTTCCTGACGACGTGAAAAGAACTAAATGTATAAGGGAAGCCGAAGGCCTATTGAAGAGTAAACAGTACGACAATGCTATTGCACTAACGAGTCAATTATTAGAATCTGGTAAGTTTACGTCCTACATTTATTTACGAATCTGTGACAGGGATGCCATGAGCAAGGCTATTAGGTCACAACACGTCTTGTATTATTTATTAAAAGGGTACTAGGGTGGACTGACCAACATTTGGATTGACAGCTGTAACTTATGTATTAGCCCCGCCCTCAGCGATCATGTAACCGGCGAGTGCCTGCATTACAAAACGCGTTTGCGTGGCGCGTGCGCACTCGGCACGCGTTGTGTAAGGCAGGTCGTGACACAGAGTGTTTTGTAATCTGAGGCAAACTGAGTTTGATAATAACAAGTAGAACAGTATGTAATGGCCACAATGTTCAGGTGGTTTATTCAATTGAGAGATGCCTAAGGGTTGTCTAATGTCTTGTGCTGTTGCCTAAATGCTAAAAAAATGCATTTGTTAAGCAGCCGCTGGAATTTGAGCTTCAGTGTCATAATAGGGAAGGATTGACAATTATATTAATGTATTATATATATATATATATATATATATATATATGTACACAATCAAACCTTAGTTTATTCAGACACCTTTAACATTTCTTACATTATCACATTTTATTGTCTATAGTTTAGAAAATGGTGATAAAATATGACAAGAACTCTAGAGTCAAACTGTTTCAGAACAAATTCATTATGATAATGTCAGATAACTTTGATAAAAAGGTATGTAACAAAACATGGTCAGGTCAAAGTGTCAAATCATACTTTTAGTCCCAAATTTTTACTGGTAGTCCACTGTATGAAGACTTTTTAGGTATGTCACAGTTTATTTTGCTATCCTCACTTACATAAATTAACTATCGTGTCCTGCACCCACTAGTAAAAAAAAAAAATAAACAAAATTATTAAATGTGCCTGAATTATTTTTGTTGTGACTGTATATAGATAGATATCACCCTCATTTATTTTTTTTCCTTGATATATCATCTCAACACATTTTAACAAATGGCTACACAAGTTTTGTCATTTCTTCTGAACATCAACATTTGTAAGCTTTTGTAATTTTTAGGTCAAGTTTTTTGATAATGAGGAGTTATTTTTTTTTTTAGATTATATATTTTTTATCTTAAAGTGAAAATATATAATAAGACCCTAGAATTGGCACAGAACGCTCTGTTTTTACCCGATGCATGTTGTTACTAGTATTATTATTTTTAAATTTAATACTTATTATAATTCATAAGCGCTATTATGGTGTAATTACATGTACATTTCAAACATTTTCACTTTTCATTACAATCTAGGCAGGTCGTGATGCAAACTGTTTTGTAATCTGAGGCAAAGTTTGATAATAACAAGTAGAACAGTATGTAATGGCCAGAATGTTCAGGTGGTTTATTCAACAGAGAGATGCCTAAGGGTTGTCTAATGTCATGTGCTGTTGCCTAAATACTTAAATGTATTTTTAAGTTACGTTGGAATTTGAGCTTCAATGTCATAACAGGGAATAACTGACAAACAATAGAGTTATATGCACACACACACACACACACACACACACACACATACACACACACACGAATGTTGTCATTTCATCTGAAAATCAACATTTGTAATTTTTTAGGTCAAGTTTTTGCACCTGTTTGATAATGAGGAGTTTGTGAACACAAATATATATATATATATATATATATATATATATATATATATATTTATTTATTTATTTATTTATTTATTTATTTATTTAATAACTAAAAACAAAATATAAAAACATTAATGTGTTCTGTTCATTTTTTTTTTAAGTGAAAATATATTTGACCCCATAATGTTGTTACTAGTATTATACGTTTTAAATCAAATACTTTTTGTAATTCTTAGGGCTATTATTTAATATTTCCATAAATTACAAATACATTTCAGACATTTTTACTTTTCATTACAAACCTGTAGTGGAATTAAGTGAAATCTTTCCGTTTAAATTCATAGTGTTGCTGATATAACATGTTCAATTAAAATATGAGTAATTAAATATGTAAATATTATTGTACCTTTTAGGTGTCATTTGTTAAAATTAGGTAATGTCATTTGTTAATGTAATGCATTAACTAACACGAGCGATAACAGTGAAGAGTACATTTATTACACTATTTATTAATCTTTGTTAATGTTAGTTCACAGTGCATTAACTAATGTTTAACAAACACCTTGTGATTTTAATAGTGCGTCAGTAAATGCTGAAATTAACATTAAGATTAATAAATGTTGTAGAAGTGTTGTTCATTCTTAATAGGTAACTAATGTTAACCTTATTGTAAAGTGTTACCAGTATTGACATAAGAATGGTATCAAAAGTCTTGGTTAAACTTTTGTGTAAACGTTTAACCAAGGGGGGTCTTCTTGTAAGTGGTTGACAGGAAATATTTGATTATGTTGACGAAGTTACATAACGGCTACAAAATGTCAGAACCTTCTGTTCATTCTACACCAAAATTAGGACACTTCCTCCTTGATAACCCTCTGTCACATTGTATTCTTGATGCGTATCTTGATGAAAGTGTTGGTTCAGATCCATAGAGTCTCTGAACGTATCACAGAAAGTCAGTGCAATCAGAGTGCGGCAGCCTCATCTCTCCTGGTGTGTCCTCATTTGCCCTTGTTGAAAAAAAAAAAAAGGCAGGCAGTGCTGCAGTCTCACATCCTCACTCTGTTTATTCCTGTGGCATTTCAGTGCACAAATGCCTCTCTCCATGGTCTACTAATCTTACACATTTAATCTATGCCCTCTGATATCATAATGCCTGTCAGTAAGACTTAAATATATGGTGTGCTTGTGAGTTTTGTCCTGATTTCTCCTTTTTTTCTCAGACTCTGGTAATTTGTGGGTGCGTGTGTGCCATGCCGAGGCTTACAGAGGACTGAAGCAGTACCGTCAAGCTTTAGAAACCTGGGAGGCCTGCTTGATTGCTACCCCATCCCCAGAGGTAAGTTGACGAAACACACACTGCCAATGATGGCTTGTATGTTTAAAGCTATATTAGATGTTTCTGTTTATTTTTTTTATTTAACCGTGTTACAATAATAGCTGGAAGTTATGCTATAATATCTTTAACACCTATGACTTCATGTTTTGTTGAGCTCCTCTAGCACTCTAGGTCTACTTTTTAGTTGATTAATGAAGTGAGACCAGATTTATTTATTTTTTTTAATGATTTGTACTATTTATTTTCTTATTCACAAACAAGAAATAATATAAACAACTGTCTAGTTAGTTAATCAAATGGAAACATAAATGGAAATATAAATAAGTAAATAAATAAAGAAAAGAAAAAAGGGGCATGTTTCAGATATTTAATCAAAGACAAACTTAAAAATATTTTTCCCATTGATATAGTTTTATATAGTTTATATATTTTTTACTATTTCTATTATTTCCTCGTTCCTCATGATAAATATAGTGATTAGTATGTTTTTTAATGATTTCTACTTTATTGATTTTCTCATTAGCAAACAAGAAATAATATAAACAATCATGTAGTTGTCAAAGTAAATAAATAAATAAATAAAACATTTAATATATGAAATGTAAAGAAAGAAAGGGGCTTATTTTAGATATTTAATCAAAGACAAACTTCAAAAAAACTTTTATGATTTTTTCATTGATATAGTTTTATATAGTTAATGTATTTATTTACTATTTCTATTATTCACTTGTTCCTCACAATGAATAAAGTAATACATTTTTTATTAATTTGTACTTTATTGATTTTCTTATTCGCAAACAAGAAATAATATAAACAATCATAAATAAAATCTTTATATAAGAAAAGTGAAAGAAAAAAGGGGACTTGTTTTAGATATTTAATCAAAGACAAACTTCAAAAAACCTTTTATGATTTTTTTCAAAGATATTTTATTTATTTACTATTTCTATTATTCACTTGTTTCTCACAGAGAATTTAGCGATGAATATGTTTTTTTAATTATTTGTACTTTATTGATTTTCTTGCAAACAAGAAAGAATATGAACCGTCATGTAGATGGTCAATAAAACTGCAATAAAATACAAGTAAATAAATAAATAAAATATTTTTTTATAAGAAAAATAAAAGAAAAAAGGGGCCTTGTTTTAGATTCAATTTAAAAAAAAAAACCTTTTATGATTTTTTTCATTGATATAGTTTTATAGTTAGATATATAGTTAGTCAATAAAATGGCAAAAATATATAAAGTAAATAAATAAAATACTTATTATTTTAATAATATACTTACTAAAATAAAATACTTATTATTTATTTACCATTTCTTTTATTCACTTGTTCTTCACTATAAATATAGCAGTGATTGCTGGCATGATGCTAAATTACAAACAATCAATTAATCTTTTGCTTTTGCAGTGACAATAAGTGCAAAACTTTACTGACTTTACTGTTTACAGTGTTTTAATTGCAATATCTAAATTTCAGATTTACCATGGAGACATTTAATCAGCAGACTTCACAACAATAATGCTAATTATGTTACAGAAAAGAGCTATCTATATTATTTAGCCCTGCTTTTTTTGTAGATTCGTGACCTTGAATGAGTTTGAATATTTTTATTTTTAGTACTGATTATTGCTATTCATTTGAAATGGGAATTTCAGCATCTTATCTGACCTACATTTGTCAAATTAGCTCAGTTTTTACTACATTTATTCTGGTCTTGTGTTGATATTAGAAAACCTGTTAAGGGGATAAAACACATGATTAAGGTATACAGGATGTTTGCCGAGCTGACAAGTGAGATAAGGAGATGCAGACAGCAGGTAGGGATAAGGCAGAGATGTGGGTCACTCGACTGTGTATTTGTCTCATTGTGTGTCTAGCTCTGTTGTAAGCCTTCAGGCCATTAACATGACTAGACTCTCAGTCCCATTCAAGTCAGATTAACCCAAAAACAGCATCTGTGCTACTGGAAGCTAAACTCACTCTGATCCGTCTCTCTCTTGCAGGGATATTTCCAGAAAGCAAAAATTCTCCAAGAGATGGGTCACGTAGATGAATCTCTGCAGGTCTTCCTTCAGTGTTTGGCAGTGGATGAAAACTTCCATCAGGCCAAACGAGAGGTGGAATTGGTGAGATTAATATTTTGTTTTTGTAATTTAATTCAGTTGGAATGATAATAAACATGGGACTTCATTATGTTAACAACTTGTAATATAGTATTGATATTTTAAGAAACAAATCATTTCAAATTTATATTATGTTTAGTTTATATTAATTTTTATTGAATTGTTACTTTTACTACTATTTTGCTATTTTGCTACTTTGCTGCTTTGACCATCTAATATGTTGGTTTATCAGGTTAACTGTATTTTTTTCATTCAGGACTATATAAAACCATTCGATGGCACAGTAGGTATGGTCTCATGATAGCGTTAGTTTTATATCATTGCTCAGAGGTCAGTGCACTGGATACAGAACTGTTGTGTTTTGGATACAGTTTTACTTATTTGTGCTGTGGCCTGGCCAAACTGCTGTTTCATATCAGTTATGGAGCATAATTAAATTATGTAAGATAATTATTACTGGTGAAGCCTTGTGACTTTTTCCCTAAGCCCACAGAAAGACTAAGAAAGTGCGCTGTGAGCGTTGCATAATGTGTATCTTTCAGTGTATGTGTGTGTGTCTTTACTGAAGGCTTAAAACACTCTCTCTTATGTAATTAGGTGCTTTTTCTTTGACCTACATTAAGACTTAACTAATTTAAAGGAAAACTCAATGACATTAACAAAGACTTGTTTGTTAAATAACAGTTCTGAGGCATAAACACTAGCTAGCAGTGCTTAATTCCTGTGATCTGTGTGTCTGAATTTGAACACAATATAGCAAAATTAGTTTTGTACAACATACCGTTTTAACGGTTTGGCGTTGTACGATTTTTAAAATGTTTCTGAAACAAGTTATGCTCATCAAGGCTGCATTCTTTATCAATAGTAGACTAAAACAGTAATGTTGTGAATCATTATTACAATTTAAAATAACAGTTTTCTATTTAATATCTGTAAAAATGTCATTTATTTCTGTAATGACAAAGCTGAAGTTTCAGATCAAGTAGACAGATAACCAATATTTTTTAACTGTTCATTTTCTAATTATAGAAATTAACACTTGTATTTTGCAAGGATGCTTTAAATTGATCAGAAGTGATGAGAAAGAAATGTATAATGTTACAAAAGATTTATATTTCAGATAAATGCTATTTCTAACCTGAAAAAATTCTACTCTGCTGTTTTTAACATAATAATAAGTGATTTTTGAGCAGCAAATCAAAATATTAGAATGATTTCTGAAGGATCATGTGACTGGAGTAATGATGCTAAAAATTCAGCTTTGAAATCACAGGAATAATCTACATTTTAAAATATATTAAAATAGAAAACAGTTATTTTAAATAGTACAAACATTTTAAAAATTGTACCATTTTTGCTGTACTTTGAATCAAATAAATGCAGGCTTGGTGAGCAGAAGAAACTCCTTTGAAACTTACTGTTCAAAAACTTTTGACTGGTAGTGTACATGTGTAGTGTAAAAATAAAAATGGTCAAAATAGAAGAAAAACGAGGGCTCTGACAAAAAAATATTTTATCCGCAAATATTAAAGTAACTGATACAGATAACCATAAAATGCTTAATATGGGTCAACCCATAGTCATGATCCTTGAGAAATCATTCTAATATGCTGATTTGGTACTCAAGAAACATTTCAAGAAATATTTTTGTGAAACATTTTGTGAGTTTTTTCAGGAATTTTAATATAGAATTTTATATTAATGCACTCTTGCTGAATAAAAGAAATTCTTTACAAAAAATCTTAACCTCAAACTTTTGAACAGTACAGTAGTACTGTAAATATGAATATATATATATATATATATATATTCTTGGTTATATGTAGATGTTTTCTAAACCTCTGTTAAACTGCGTTTTTTTCTAAATCAATCTGTTCCATCTTGTTTCTTCTTCATCTTCAGATCTTGCATGACCTGTTGGCTCCGGCCTGTGATAATGTCAAGGTTGGTTTGAGAGAGACAACCCACAGTGCTTCCTCACACTTACGCAGTAAAACCATGGTGTCCGAGAGCCAGGATCGAGACCAGCAGACCCAGTTGCAAGCCCAGCACCAGTCTGACACATGGGCAGCATCTGCCCACCAGCCCCCTACAGCCTCAGAGGTGAGCTGGTCACCCTGTAGCATCTTGTATTTTAAATGAACGTTAGAAATAGATCTCTAGTTGACAGCGGCATTAGTGGTTCTTAATACTTTAACACCTCATTTTTCACATGTCTGCAGAAACCAGGTCGGTCTGAAAGTCTGGAGCGCTCTGGCCTGAGCAGAGCTCACTCCCTTCGTGCCCACGGGATAGGGGGAGCTGTAGAGGAGGGGCTTAAAAGAGTTAGCTCTGCCCCGCAGTTGGGTGACCCAGAAAAAGGCGTGCTGCTAAAGAGAAAGCTCTCAGTGTCTGAAGCAGGTCCCGGCGTGGCTTACAGCCACAGTAGTAAATATAAAAAGCAAGTAGGTAAGTCGTATCGCCTGATAAGGATGAGTTGCCAACGCAAAGTAAAAAGTTATGCAAATACTCTATTGACATTTTTAGCTGGTGGTTCTCCAGTGACCCTAATAATCCTTCACCCAGTCTATATTTGTGACCCTGGACCACAAAACCAGTTTTAAGTAGCTCAGGTATATTTGTAGCAATAACCAAAAATACATTGTATGGATCGAAATTATAGTTTTTCTTTTATGCCAAAAATCATTAGGATAAATTTTCTACCGTAAATATATGAAAACTTAATTTTTGATTAGTAATATGCATTGCTAATAGCTTCATTTGGACAACTTTAAATGCGATTTTGATTTTTTTGCACCCTCAGATTCCAGATTTTCAAATAGTTGTATCTCAGCCAAATATTCTCCTATCCTAACAAACCATACATCAATGGAAGTCTTTATTTCAGATGATATATAAATCTCAATGTCAAAAAATTGACCCTTATGACTGTTTTTGTGGTCCAGGGTCACATATTATATGGGGCTTCCTTACTGTTTAAAATCTGTCAGTTTTCAGTATGCGTTACAATCTTCAGCTGAAAATGTCTGCAGTTTGAGTTTGCCCTCAATAAAGTGGTGTCCTCATCTCATCTCTCCTCTCTTCAACCTTTCTCCTTCAGCGACTGCCAGTGCTGCTACTCCTGTGGTTACCGAGGAAACCAAGTCCCATCGAACCCTGCCAAAAGACCTGCTGGACCCAAATGATTTTGAATGCTCTCTCTGTATGAGGTGAGGGAAGAGTGTCTGTTTCTAGAGTCAAATCGAATAAAAAGCCAACGAAAAGAGAAGGAGGAAAGGAGAAGTAATCAGCACACTGTTTCTCTTATATATACTTTATAATGGATAATACAAAATAAAAATAACTCTAGCAAAATTCTCAATTGTTTTAAATGTATTTGCTATTTTATTTTAATAATTGGTCATATTTTGTGTAATGTTATTATTTAATTGAATGTGTTTGAAGGGATAGTTCACCCCTTTTATTTACTCGTCATTAAGCCATCCTATGTGTATATGACTTTCCTCTTTTAGACAAATACAGTCCGAGTTATATTAAAGAATGTCCTGGCTCTTCCAAGCTTCATAATGGAAGTGAATGGGTGTTGAGATTTTGAATTCCATTAAGTGCATTCATCCATCATAAGAAGTACTCCACACGGCTCTGTGTGAAGCGATTCAATGCGTTTGTGCAAGAAAGTATCCATATTCAAAACTTTATGAACTGTAATCTCTAGTTTTGTTTACCGCAAAGGAAAACCAGTCTCCTCTTGGTTTATATCGAAATCCTCCTGCATTTTTCTTCTCAAATCCTCATTTTGTACTTCTAATTAGCAACCATGTTTCCATGATTTTGCATTCACCTACATCCTACATCATCCGCTGGAACAACAGTTAGCGGAGGCTATAGATTACAGTTTATAAAGTTTTAAATATGGATATTTTTCTTACACAAATGCATCCCTTCCCTTCAGAAAGCCTTTATAACCCCCCTGAGCTGGGTGGAGTACTTTTCATGATAGATGGATGCACTTTATTGGACTTCAAAATTTCAACACCCATTCAATGCCATTATAAAGCTTGGAAAAGCCAGGAGATCTCTGATTGTATTTGTCTGAAAGAAAGTTATATACAACTAGGATGGCTTGAGGGTGAGTAAATCATGCAGTAATTTCCATTTCCATAAATAGCAAATTAGTTTTTAAATAATTCTCAATTATTTTTAATTATGATTTAATTAAAAAGAAATGTTTAAATACTATGTCAAAATGTAACTTTTAAAAGGAATGTTTAATAGCAAGTTTCTGAAAAATAGTTTATTAAAAAAAAAAAATTCTTGCAGAAATCATTTTTAATTATTTTGATTGGAAGAAGTTAATATTTCATATAACCCACTGACTCTAGCACCCTATTTTCTAATTCTATTCTAAAAAACAAACAAAAAAAAGCCCTTTTAGACTTATACTCTATTAATTCACTTGTTTGCTTGTTTTCTTAAAAAAAAAAAAAGAAGAACACTAGTTTCTCTCTATACAATTAACAAAAAAAACGAAAAAGAAGGCCTCTAACACTAGCTACCTTGCTACGTGTACTTGCTACCTTGCTTCGTTAGGCTAAATGAGACTTGTCATAGCACTTATTTTTAGCATGTTATTGCTCTTTTTGATTGCTTCCATTGTCTTCTTCTGTAAGTCGCTTTGGATAAAAGCGTCTGCTAAATGTAAAAGGAACAGAGTAGCATATTAGTTTCTACTTTGGTATCAAATTTGGTTCTGTGATGACTGTGACATTGTCCACTGGTGACAGGATTTTAAAAACCAGTTGTAAACAGGGTCTTGGAATAGCTTATCTTATAAATTACACTGTGCACGTACAGAAGACAAACTAATAGAGCCTGTAACGTTTACCTCGAAAAACAAAAAGGCCTCAGCTGCCAGACGACAGGTTCATATATGTGTCAGTAAAAGCGTGCTTGTTTCCACTCTAAAATTGAAAGTGTCAGTCACTGTTTAATATAGCTCAAGCTCATCTCCTGTCTCTATTTCAGGTTATTTTATCAGCCTGTCACGACACCCTGTGGTCACACGTTCTGCAAAAACTGTCTGGAGCGCTGTCTAGACCACAATCCCCAGTGCCCTCTCTGCAAAGAAAGCCTGAAAGAGGTTTGTCTTAAAATCACTGTGCATTTTGCATTGCAGGCAACAATTAACTAATTATAATAGCATTCAGGGCTCATCGAGGTACATTTTATTATTTTAATAAATTGTTAATTCATATAATTGTGTTCTGATTTATTCTAATGAGTTTAATTTATTTACAATTTAGCACCATAGATATTAACATTTTTCATAATAAAAATAAACTATATTTTTATATTCTATTCTATTTTTTTATTTCAGTTGGATTTATAGTCCATAAACATTTTTGCTAAAATGATTACATAGTATCCAAATATTACTTATTTTCCTTATAATGTTCATTTTAACTAATGGTGATCCTTATTGTTTTGCACTGACATGGCATTTTTTATACATTGTTTTCGTACTTTTATGAAAAATTACATTTTAAATGATTTTTGCATTAGTAACCAATCTGATTCTTTCTGTATTTCTCTCTTCTCTTTCTTGCGGTTCACTTCCTCGTCTATTTGGTTCCTCGTATAGTATCTTGCCTTCAGAAAGTACACAATCACACAAGTGCTGGATAACACCATTAAGCAGTATCTATCCAAGGAACATAAGGAAAGACTGAAGCTGCATACGGAGGAAACAAAAGAGCTTTCAGAGTAAGTTTACACAGCCGCTTCATTTGTGGCTCATCCAATCAGATTCCAGTCATTTGGTTTTGATGCGTTACATAATGTGAAGCTGCTTTTGCACTGATGCCAGACTTAATATTCATTCATCGTGCATAATCTTTTGGCTTCCATTCATCCAGTCGCAAATAAAAAGAGAAAATAAAGAAATGAGATGTACCAAATCATATTGTGATTTGTGTTGTTACCATGATATAAACTTACACTACCAGTCAAAATTTTTGGAACAGTAAGATTTTTAATGTTTTTTTCAAAGAATTCAAAAGATAAGATAAAGACATTTATAATGTTACAATGTTATTCTGTTTTTTCAGATAAATGCTGTTCTTCTGCACTTTCTATTCATCAAAGAAACCTGAAAAAATTAGCTGTTTTCAACATAAATAATAAATGATTTATGAATTAAAAAATAATAATAATAATAATAAAAATAATAAAAATGTTTTTTGAGCAGCAAATCAAAATATTACAATAATTTCTAAAAATTCAGCTTTGAAATCACAGGAAAAAATAAAATTTTAAAATATATTCAAATAGAAAACAGTTATTTTAAATAGTAATATTTTTTGATAAAATAAGCAAAAGAGACTTAAAATTTAAAAGTTAAAAGACTAAAAGTTTAAAAATCTTTACTGTTCAAAAACTTTTAACAGGTAGTGTACTCCTACTGTCAAATTTTGCATATGTCTTTGTGTCTAATCTTCAAATCACACTCACTCTCTTCTGTATGTTATTTGTCTTTCCCTAGTTTAACAAAGAATGTGCCCATCTTTGTTTGTACCATGGCCTACCCCACTGTGCCTTGCCCCCTTCATGTGTTTGAGCCACGATACAGACTCATGATCCGACGCTGCATGGAAACTGGGACACGTCAGTTTGGCATGTGTATCAGTGACTCCCAAAAAGGGTAAGTGTATGTTTATATGTGATCTCAACAGAACGTTTACATTAAGTCTGTTGAATTGTGTGGATGACTTTTTATATTATGATATATGAAGGTTTGTGGACTACGGCTGTATGCTCCAGATCCGTAGCGTGCATTTCCTCCCAGATGGGCGCTCTGTCGTGGATACAATTGGAGGAAAGAGGTTTCGCGTCCTTTCGCGTGGAATGAGAGACGGATACTGTATCGCCAACATCGAGTATCTGGAGGATACGAAAGTACGCACTTCTCGTGGATTTTTAGATTACTGTAATGTAGAGGAATGCAGGAAAAGAATGTCTGATGTCTATTTTTTATGTATTTTTTTAAAACAAAGTAAATTATACACTATCAGTCAAATGTTTTTTAAAAAATCTCTTCTGCTCACCAAGCCTGCATTTATTTGATCCAAAATACAGCAAAAACTGTACAATTTTGAAATATTTTTATGATTTAAAACAACTGTTTTCTATTTGAATAGATTTTAATTTTTCACTTATTCCTGTGATCTCAAAGCATCATTACTCCAGTCACATGAACTTTCAGAAATCATTTTAAAATTCTAAATTTGCTGCTCAAAAAAATTTATACTGACTACTAGCTTTTGAATGGTATAGTGTATAATGTTACAAAATCTTTTTATTTCAGATAAATGCTGATCTTTGGATCTTTCTATTTATCAAAGAATCCTGAAAAATGTACTCAACTGTTTTAAATACTGATGATGATAATAATAATAATTATTATAGTAATTATTATTATTATTATTATAAATGTTTCTTGAACAGCAAATCAGCTTATTAGAATGATTTCTGAAGAATCATGTGACACTGAAGACTGGAGTATAAAAATTCACAGGAATAAATAACATTTTAAAATATATTGGAATAGAAAACGGTTATTTTGAACAGGAAAATATTTTTACATTTTACTGCTTTTGCTGTACTTTGGATCAAATAAATACAGGCTTGGTGGGCAGAAGAAACCTCTTTAAAAAACATTGTGTATTATTTTTATATTTATTTAAATGTTAGCTCCATTGTTTTATAATATTTTAATGCTTTTATTTTTGTTTTTTTAATTTGTAGTTTTTATATTTATAGAGTTTAACCATTTTTATTTTAATAGTTTAAGTATTTAAAAAGTATTCACATTTTCTATTATTACAAAAAAATAAAGCAAACTAATAGTTTTTTTTGCAGTTATGTTTATAAACTTTATAAACATTTTTTTTTTAATTTTGCATCCTCTTGCATGGGATGAAAGACAAATATGAACATTTTTTATTTTTAGAGTACTTTAATATAGGAGAATGCAGGAAAATGTCTATTTTTAATGTATTTTTTAAAATAAGGTAAATTATATTTTATTTATATATATTTATTTAAATTTTAGCATCATAGTTTTCTAATATTTAAATAGTAATATTTTTGTTTTTAATTAGTAGTTACCTTTATATACTTTTTTTATTTTGCTAGAAAAAAAATGTAAAAACCATAGTTTTTTTTTTTTTTAAACTTTATAAACATGCTAAGAAGGGATTAAAACATTTTTAGATTTACTGTTTATGAATAATTATTAAGGATTTAGGGCTTGACAATAACTTGAAAGTCACTTGAATTTTTAAATTACTATAAATTACAGGAATATCGTGTTTGGAAACCATCCTTCTACTGTTTATGTTGACTAAAAGTTAAATTACCCTAAAGATACAGTGTTAAAAAAAAGCTTGAGAATTGATCAGTTTTGTGCATTGTAGGTCAACGATGAGGAGGATCTGGACAAGCTACAAGTGTTGCATGATCAGGTGTATGACCAGGCCCGTAAATGGTTCCAGAACCTGGAGAACCGCTTCCGGAACCAGATCCTGCAGCATTTTGGCCCAATGCCAGAGAGAGAGGCTGACATCCAGGTATTTCCCGCTCTCTTAATCTCTGCTACTGAGAGAAGCCCTGTCTCCCTCCTTTCTTTGCCCTACAGAAGCCTGGGCAGGAGGAAGTAGGTCAAAGTGCACTCAAGTTTGCATTTACATAAGCACCGTTACATCATAAATGTGTCAGGAAGAACGGAAGTGAATTTGGCAGCTCACGCAAACGCGCGCACACTGTCTGGTAAACATATTAGCATGTAGCCCAGAAGAGAAGAGGGACGGCATGCTTTGAATAATAACGGAGGGAGGGTTATGGTTGTGTAAGCTTCATAAACGTAGCCAGTCCTTATATGGTTGATTTGAAGGGCCTGACCCATATAAGATTTGTACAGATATATAAGATTCATCAACATTTAGTTTAGCTCATTATTTTAGTTCTGCTAAAAGAAGGCATGATATTAAAGAGGTCATATCATGAGGAATCTAAATTTCTTTGATCTTTTTAGGTAAAGTTTAAAGTAACTCAGAACTTCTTGAAAAAGAGCTGTAAATGTGCCAGGTCATGATGAGGTAAAAAAGTGAAAGCTAACTAATTAACTAATACAAATTCTATCCAACACAATGAGCCAATAATTATTTATATAGCCATTCAAAAGTGTTTTTTTTATGCTCATTAGGGCTGCATTTATTTGAACAAATACAGAAAAGAATTTAATATTGTAAATAACATTTTCTACTTTAATATACCTTAAAATCTAATTTATTCCTGTGATTTAAAAATGAATTTTCAGCATCATTACTCCAGTCCTCAGGGTCACATGATCTTTCAGAAATCATTCTAATTAGGGCTGCACGATATTGGAAAAAACTCACATTGCAATATTTTGTTTTTCTGCGATAAATACTGCGATATGAAAAAATAAATAAATAAAAAAAATCACCAGATTACTTGAATGGCTCTTTGGAAAAAAATGGGATGATTTTATAGGTGAGTAAATCAGTATTGAAAATAAACAAATTACAAACATAGATAAAGTTAACAGAACAAAGATACAAATAAAATAAAACACTTTATAGTCTAACAGTATTCAGGTACAGAAATTGAATAATCAAATGTAAAATTGCACTGCATATTCTTCACTGTATAAATGTAATCTAATAAATCTGTGTTAAAGCTATAAAGTGAATTTTCTCTGTGTTTTGCTGTTTGATTAACATTCATGACACAGAAAGCCTCAGGAACATTAAACTGCTGTGAACCTGTTACACATCCATTTTCTTTCTCAATTGTTTATCTTCACCTAAGCCACAAGCAACTGTGTTTACAAGGATACTTGCAGAGACCTGTATTTTGACATAGTTTCGCGTGTATGTGTCATTTCAGGCATAAAATAGCAGCGGAAGTGAACGGAATTCCGTGTTCACATGCATCTGCGTGGCTTTCACCGTGTCACCACCGGGCGCGAGAGTCGCGACGCGCCAAATGCGGTAGAACACATTATAATCAGTGATGCTGTCTGCACTGGACGCGAGCGGCGCGACAAAATACTGTAGAAGTCATTATAATGATGCTCCCTGCACTGGATGCGGCGCGGCACGTCAAATACCCGAATTTAAACTGCCGCGTTCCATTTATGTGTACTCACACAAAATTCAAATGATATGCAGCAGTTGCTTTTGTCGCGTCCAGTGTTTAGACAGACTTTCACTTTAGATGTTGCGGCACAGGCAGCGCGACACGACAGCTGTCGCGTCCGGTGTAGACAAGGTGTCTGTGTGTAAGCAAAGAAAAGACGATCAGTAGCCTATAAATAAATATAACGATCAGTATAGGCTACTAAACATCGCACGTCCTGCGATGTGACTATTGCGGATGAGCACATCGCGATATCGATGCTGAAACGATGTATCGTGCAGCCCTAATTCTAATATGCTGATTTATAATCAATGTTGGAAACAGTTGTGCTGCTTAATATTTGTTTGGAAACTGATATACTTTTTTTTTTAGGATTCTTTCATGAATAAAAAGTTAAAAAGAACAGCATTTATTTAAAATCCTAACAATCTTACAATATACACTAACGTTCAAAAATGTGGGGTCAGTAAATTTTAATTCTTTCTTTTTTTGAAAAATTAATACTTTTATTAGCAAGGATGTGTTCAATTTATAAAAAGTGATAGCACATACTTGTATTGTTAGAAACTATTTCTGTTTTGAATAAATGCTGCTCTTTTATTCATTAAAAAATCCTGAAGAAGTATCACAGGTTCCAAAAACATTAAGCAGCACAACTGTTCCGACATTAATAATAAATCAGTATATTAGAATGATTTCTAAAGGATCATAATGGCTGTAATGGCTGATGAAAATTTAGCTTTGCATCACAGAAATAAATTATTATTTTTTTTTAAGTATTTTAAAATAGAAACCATTATTTTATATTGTAATAATATTTTGTAATACAGCATTTTATGGCTGAAATAAAAGACAATATAAATATTAGATGATGAAAAATTTTACATAAAACCTAAAAAATATTTGACAAAAATTACAGAAGTTGCTTTGGCAACTAAGTGAAATAGAAGAAGTCTCTTCTGCTCACCAAGCTTGCATTTATTTGATCCAAAGTACAGCAAAAACTGTAAATTTAGAAATATTGTTACTATTTAAAAGAACTGTTTTCTATTTGAATATTTTAAAATGTAATTTATTCCTGTGATCAAAGCTACATTTTCAGCATCATTACTTCAGTTCTCAGTGTCACATGAACCTTCAAAAATCATTCTAATATGCTGATTTGCTGTTCAACATGTTGTTGTTGTTTTTTTTTTGTTATTATCAGTATTCAAAACAGTATTTTTTTTTTTTTTTTTGGAGGTAAAAAAATTAATACTTTTATTTGTCAAGGAGGCTTTAAATTGTTCACAAATGATGATAAAGATGTTTATAATGTAAAGAGTGCTATTTCAAATAAATGCTAAACTTTCTATTCTGCAAAGAAACCTGAAAAAAATCCACTTAGCTGTTTTCAACAACATAATAATAATAATAATAAATGTTTTTTTGAGCAGCAATTCAGAATATTAGAATGATTTCTAAAGGATCGTGTAACTGGAGTAATGATGCTAAAAATTCAGCTTTGAAATCACAGGAATTAAAATCCATTGAAATAGAAAACAGTTATTTTAAATAGTAGAAATATTTTAAAATTATACTGTTTTTACTGTACTTTGAATCAAATAAACGCAGGCTTGGTGTAAATACAGAAATGCGTCTCTAGGAAGTAAACAGTACATTTTATTTTAGTACATTAGCTTGATCTTAAGACACTAACACTCTTTATTTCTTTGTTTTCCAGGCCACACCCAATGGTCCAGCGTGCTGTTGGTGGCTGCTAGCTGTTCTTCCCGTCGATCCACGTTACCAGCTGTCTGTCCTTTCCATGACAACACTAAAAGAGCGACTAGTCAAAATCCAGCACATCCTCACCTACCTGCAGAACCTTTCCAGCGACTAGAGCTTCCACACAAACTCACACCGAACTCTATTTCCACCAGCTAATGCCTGTGTCCTTCTGCTGGCCAACATGCAAACACTCTATGGTGCTGACTGATGAAGAACTAATGAGATTTCAAGGAGACTCCTCTGCGGGGTGAGATGTAATTCATGCCAAGAGTTATAAGAACAAAGCATTTTTTTTTTCATTGTTTCTTAGCGATCTGCTCTTCACCACCATCTGATTTTTCTTTGTGCGGATCCCTGTAGTATTTATTGTTATACAACCTGTCCGTTCTCATTTAGGAGAAACAATCTACTCAAAATCACATTTCCGTCTGATGCCCGTAGCCTCCATACAGTGCTTTGAGGGCAGAAATATTGCTGGAGAGCGTTCCAACATTTTCAACATGATCACGCCATGCTTTGTGTGTTTTTGTGTTGAAGTAGACAGGGAGCATCTGCAAAATCTTTGAAGGTAGATTTTTTTGGGCAAACAAAAGCAGAAATATCGCTTCCGAGCTTTCGCACAAGAAGTCGTTGTCGCACATCAGCTGAGTTGCCTAAGACAGAGAAAACTCTGACGATGCACTTGTATTCATTTGTGTTACTTTTGCAGTAATGGACGTTCATGAAACTGTTCAGCATAGATTTATTTCTGCTGAAAAAATAATTAGGACTTCCAAATACCTTGATAGTTTAGTTTCAGACGTATCATTTGCTGTGGGTTTGCTTTAGTCAATCGAAACCGCGAAAACCACACGTCACCATATTGCAAGTGTCTCTAGTTACAAGCTGCTCTTTGTCGAAGTCATTTTTGCGAATGATGTTGAGATATTGATTTATTTTATTTGTGTAAACAAAGGAAAACTTGCAATATTTTGACAGATGTAGACGAGTGAAAAACAAACTATCGTTGGCTGCAACCGGAGAGAGACCCAGCAAGCGTTCTGCGTATTGAGAGTGATGAATGCAAACTCATTAGCTCGTACCTGTGTGGCGCTTGTTGTGTGCAGACTAACTTTTTGCCTTATAATACCTTGTTGCATTCTGCTCCTGTGGTATAATGCATCGGCTTGGGTTTTTGCATTCCTGTTGGCGGAGAAATAATTCTGTGGTTTAATTTACTTCATTCGCCTCTTGGCCAAAATCCTTTCAGTGTGTAAAATATGTCAGATAATGGCTTTGTTGTATGTAAATCGTTTTGTTTTGAAAAATAATTTTTTTACAGCTCTGCTCAAATATTTAAGTTGTCAATTTTCAAATAAAATGCACATCTTTTTCATTGTATATGTGGTTATTGTTTTATTATTGTATTATTAAATGTTTCAAAACATTTGTCTTATGAGGGGTTGCAGAATGTTGGAGTCTAATGTATTATTGTTATTATTATTATCTATCCATTTTTTTCAAACAACTTGCAAGGGGTGCTGAAGCTTAATTTATTATTACTATTACTATTATTATTATTATTATTATTGGACAGAAATAAAAAACTTAACTCTTCTTATTATTAATAATATATTATTATTATTATTATTATTAATTTTCTACTTTTTATTGACAATAATAATACATTATTACATAAATCACTTGTCCTATGTATGGTCACAGGAGCCAAATGTATTATTATTTTAATAATTATTAGATAACACTTAACAAGTAACATTTATTATTATTATTATTATTATATCCATTTTCCAAACCATTTGTAGGGAAATGCTGGGGCTTTATTATTATTATTATTATTATTTCACTTTCACTTTCATTATTATTATTATTATTATTATTAATATTATTATTATTGGATGAAAATAAAAATAATTATTGTTCTTCTTCTTCTTCTTCTTATTCTTATTATTCTTCTTATTATTATTAATAATAATATATTATTATTATTATTATTATTATTATTTATTTTCTACTTTTTATTGACAATAATAATACATTATTACATAAATCACTTGTCCAATGTATGCTCACAGGAGTCAAATGTATTCTCCTTATTATTAGATAATAATTAACAAATAACATTTATTATTATTATATCAAATTTCAAAACCAGTTGAAGGGAAATGCTGGAGCTTTGTTATTATTATTATTATTATTATTATTATCCATTTTCCAAACCCCTTGCAGGAATTCTGCAGCTTAATTTATTATTTTTAATATTATTACTACTAATTATTATTATAATTATTTTTTTTTTTATATTTTATAGTATTTTTTTATTATTGGATGAAATTACAAATTATTATCACTCATATTATTATTATTATCATTATCATATTATTATATTAATACATTATTATCATCATTAATTTTCTTTTTTTTATTGACAAACATAATGTAATTACATAAACCACCTGTCCTATGTATGGTCAATTATTATTATTATTATTATATAATGAACAAATAACATGTATTATTATTATTAATAATAATAATAATATTATTATTATTATTATCGTTACCTGTATTCTCCACTAGGTCGCAGCAACGTCACTGGTTGTGCAACACAGCAGCATGTTTCATAACTTGCAGTCGCAGACTTTTTGTCCTGTTCCTACTACTTATTAAATAATCCACGATCCTACGTCGAAAAAAACAGAACTTTCTCACAGTTTTCACACCTTTATTGAATACAAATATATAGGCTACTCTGTACATTTCTACATAAATACCCGCAGTTTATTCACAACGTATTTAACAACTTGACTGACAGGTTTGATAGAGCCCTCAGATATAAAAGAACATCAACATCCAGCTATCGGAGAGACAGCATCATGACAAACTCTGAAAGAAAACAGAGGCAAAACTGCCAGTTAATGTAAGCTCATTTAGTCGACTAGTTTACTTCGACTCCTGGACGAGAAGGTGTAATGTCACTTAAGGGGTTCCGTACGAATCAACAGAAATTCGTGTGAAAATGGAGCTTGAAGCCATTTAGAAGTTCACAAATCTAAATTATCCAATCCTTGAAACACATTTGGATTTAAAGCTCTAAGTTTTCCACCTTGTACTACTTTATCAAAGTTAGTTCATATATGTACAATATAGTAGATGAAAGTGGCGGGAATTGTTACCTGAGTAAGGTAAGCTAAGTTCTGAGCAGACACAGTTTGCTAAACAAGCTCCTTCTTATAACTAATTTGAATTAAAAATCAAGTAAATATAAAGGTGTTTGTTACTCCACAGTTGTGAATGTAGTATAACAGTATTGTTTGGTTGTTTTGGGGCACTATGGTAAATCTCCAAATAACTAACTTAGCAACTGTGGTTACCATAGTACCTTTTGTAAGGGTTTCTGTGTATTTTAAAAGAAAATGGATATATGGACAGCTCAAGGTTAAAACAGTATATCAGTCACCCCTAGAGCAAAGTTAACCTGGTTTTGAAAGTGATGCTCAATAATGAAAATGTCATTCTGAGGACATGAATTTGGTTGAATATGAAAAATTTAGTCAGTCCACATTTAGTACAAGATTGCTGGTTTCTGTGTGTTCAAATGGGGACAACCTCAGTTTTAAACCTCGTTTGAACCCTCCAGGCTACACAAATTACCCATATATCCCCAGAAAAGCAGGTCCCAAGAGCCATATTTACTTTAAGTGAAAGGAGGGCTGCTGCTGTTTTATCAGCTAGCCACTAGATAGTGCTCTAGATAGAGTTAAATGGTTATTGTTTTGTGTATTAGGTCCAGCTTTTTGTTTGTTCAGTTAAGTAATTTGTTTAAACTTGAGCTATGATCTAGTCAGCTCAATAGTCTAGAGAAAGCCTTCTCACTTGTAAACACATGCATCACTTTATAGAGTAGCACATGTTCAAAAACATGCCGTCTTCCTTACCATCAAAGTCCACGTTCCCGTCTCCGTTGAGGTCGATGTCTGTCAGAATTTCTTCCAGTTCTCCCTTCTTCAGTTTCTCCCCGAGCAGCGTCTTTGTAGACTCCTTCAGCTCCTCATAGGTGATCCGTCCATCACCGTCACAGTCAAACTAAGAGAGGCACAGAGGAATTCAGAGGTAAAATAATTCATGGGTTGGAAAAACATGCAATGTAATGATGTTTTGATGTTTGTGGGGTTTTGTTCTCTATTTAATGTACACTTTAAAGTGAGCTCCCTTTGAAGGGAACTTTAGAGTGCATACTCACCTGTTTGAAAGCGCAGTGCAGCTCCCTTAGACCCACCATATGAGCAGTTTCAGCCAGCATCCTGGGACCCATTAATTCACAGAAATCATCAAAGTCCACATGACCTCCCCCTGTAAGTACAAACACACACACCACATGGACACATTTATCTTTTCTTTTACACTGACATACACTGCCAAAAGTCAAAAAACTGAAACATTGTGAAATATTATTTCAATTTAAAATACTATTTGTTTTAATAGATTTTAAAATGTAATTTATTACTGTGATGTAAAACTGAATTTTCAGCTGCAAATACTCCAGTATTCAGTGTCACTTGGTCCTTCATAAATCATTCTGATATGCTGATTTGCTGTTCAAACTTTTACAGTTACAAAAAGATCTTACTGACTGATTTTACCAAAATAAGAGGGATCATACAAAATGCATGTTATTTTTTATTTAGTACTGACCTGAATAACATATTTCAAATAAAAGACGTTTGCATATAGTCCACTAAAAATAATAGTTGAGTTTATAAAAATGACCCTGCTCTAAAGTTTACATACTTGTTTATACTGTGTTGTTACCTGATCCACAGCTTTATTTTATTTATTTTTATTTTTTGTAATTGTTTACAATTCCTGAACAGTTAAACTGCCTGCTGTTCTTCAGAAAAGTCCTTCAGGTCCCACAAATTCTTTGGTTTTTCAGCATTTTTGTGTATTTGAACCCTTTCCTACAGTGACTTTATGATTTTGAGATCCATCTTTTCACACTGAAAACAACTGAGGGATTATTACAAAAGGTTCAAATGCTAACTGATGCTTCAGAAGAAAAACAATGCATTAAGAGCCGGGGGTGTACACTTTTGAACAGAATGGAAATGTGTACATTTTTCTTATTTTGCCTAAATATCATATTTTTTTCATTTAGTACTGCCCTTTAGAAGCTACAGAAGATACTTACAGGTTTCAACAGACAAAATAAGTTAAATTTACCCTGATCTACAAATTAAAAAATGTACAAATTTTGAACAGGGTCTTTTTTTATAAATTCAACTTCTCTCTCTCTCTCTCGTGGACTATATGTACACGTCTTTTATCTGAAATATCTTCAGGTATAATATTCAGTACTAAATAAAAAATAACATGCATTTTGTATGATATGATGGTAAAATAATTATCATTTTGTAGATTCTTCAAGGTGTATATAAACCTTTGACTTCAACTTTAGGTCAAAAGATTTAAGTATAAATAGAAACACACACACACACACTCACATTTCATTTTTATCTGCTGAATGATCTCAATCAGTTCCATCTCTGTTGGCATGTATCCCATGGTTCTCATGCAGTCTGCTACATCTTTATAGTGCAAATACCCATCCTGGTCATAGTCAAACTCTTTAAATGCCACATGCAGCTCTGAAAGGAAAAGAAATGTAATAATTGAATCACACTGCCGGTGCCAACTTTTCTTACAGTAATATAGTAATATAGTAGTCAGCTTAGGTATTACTTTGAATGGCATATGGTGCATATGGTTTGTTGTCATTTATTAAACTTTTAGAGGTACAAATCCTATGTTTTTATTCTCCATATATGTGACCCAGGACCACAAAAGTAAGAGTAAGAGTTTTTTTTAACTGAGTATGCGACATAATGTGAAAGCTGAATAAATAAGCTTTTCATTGATGTATGGTTCAATATTTGGCCATGATAAAACTATTTGAAAATCTGTAATCTGAGGGTGAAAAAAATCTAAATATTGAGAAGATCACCTTTAAAGTTCTCTAAATAAGGTTCTTAGCAATGCATATTACTAATCAAAAATTAAGTTTAAATATTTTTACAGTAGAAAATTTACAAAATATAGTCATGGAATATAATCTTTACTTAATATCTTAATGATTTTTGTCATAAAATAAAAAATGATCATTTTGACAGTGTATATTGGCTATTGCTACAAATATACCCGTGCTACTTAAGACTGGTTTTGTTGTCCAGGGTTTATTTATTTATTTATTATATTGTTTAAATACATCTGTCTGTTTCCCCTTGTAAAATAGGTATTTTGTTCTACTAGTCTTTGCCGCCTTAGATCTATCTATCGTTCAAAAGATTGGGATCATTACTATTTTTTTTATGTTTTTTTAAAAAAGTTTCTTATGCTCATCAAAGTTCCAAAAATACAAGGGGGAAAAGCAGATATTATGAAATATTATAGCATTTAAAAAAAAACAGTTTTCTATTTTATTTAAAATCTATTTTATTTCTCTGATGCAAAGCTGAATTTTCATCAGCCTTTACTCCAGTCTTCAGCGTCACATGATCCTTCAGAAATCATTCTAATATGCTGATTTATTATCATATATGTTGGAAACAGTTGTTCTGCTTAATTTTTTTTTGAACCTGTGATGTTTTATCAGGATTCTTTGCTGAATAAAACAACATTTATTTAAAATACAAATCTTTTCTAACAATGTAAGTCTTTGCTATGACTTTTTATCAATTTCACACATCCTTGCTGAATAATAGTATTATTATTAAAAAAAATACTCACCCGAAACTTTAAACTATATTGTATATTGTTACAAAAGATTTCTATTTTAAATAAATGCTGTTCTTTTTAACATTTTATTCATCAAAGAATCCTTAAAAAAAATGTATCACAGGTTCCAAAAAATGTATAAAAGTATAAAAGGTTTTTTGACTGAAGTAATGATGCTTAAAAAAACTCAGCTTTGCATCACAGGAATAAATTCTATTTTAAAGTATACTATTTTAAATTGCAAAAATATTTCACAATATTACTGTTTTTTTTGTTGTTGTTTTTTCTAAATTTGTGATTAAATAAACAGCCTTGATGAGCAACTTGGCCATGTGTCTGTATAGTATATACTATTAATTTATTTAATTGAACTTTTAGATTATGGTTACATTAAGACATTAACATTATGCTACATACTGTACCAGTTATATAATCTATAGGACCGTGCAGCTAAAGCGGGTATATAACCGTTTGCGCAGGCTGACTCACTGCTCTGGTATTATTAATGCTGCTTACGTCTTCATCCGCTGTACACCATTCACCATTCATGACAATACCAATCCATTTTTAATCAAATGTATTTGTGTCAGATGTTATTGGGTTTTGTCAGTTATTTATCTTATGCTGGATGTGTTGTAGCAATTGTATTGTCTGTCTAGGCGCTTCGCATCGGCTCGGATATTAAATATGCATGTTCTGTACATACCATCTAGTTCCTCTGGCAGTAAATCTCTGTCCTGGTGAAAGTAAATGGGAGAGAAAGAGAGTGAATGAGAGGTAGAAGGACAGAGAGATGAGAGAGCAAAATGACAATGAGGGGAAAAAAAATCGTGACACAAAAAACAGCTAAATATGGAAATTATTACAGCATGAGAGCTGAGCGTCCTTAGAGACATCGCCCATTTTTAATCACTAATAACTGAGGTTTATGTTAGCACGCTTATCAAAGCTGCTCAGTGGCACAATGACGCATAGAGTCGGGTGGGGGGAGATTGTATAATTGGATTACACCATAACATGCCCTACCATGCCTCACGTCAACACTCATACAAACAAAAAACGGCAGAGAGATTCAGGGGGAAAAAAATTAACTCGTTTTGCAAACATAAAATGCATATATGGTTAAGGGGCAATGTGTATTGGAAAAAGAGAAAGAACGTTTAGGAGAGAAATGGCTTAGAAGCTACTGCTGTATTTCAGAAATGATGTCTTTGCTTGCAGTTTTATTTAGATTAGTGCACATATGCATGCTTTAATATGATTATATCATACAAATAAGCATACTTATACACTACCAGTCAAAAGTTTTTGCACGGTAAGATTTTTAATGGCGCAAAGTACCGCAAAAACAGTACAATTTTGACATACATTTACTATTTAAAATAATTTTCTATTTGTGTAATGTAATTTCTTCCTGTGATTTCAAAGCTGATTTTTTAGCATCATTACTCCAGTCAATATTCTGATTTGCTGCTCAAAAAAACATTTATTAATATTATGAAAAAATCAGGTTTCTTTGATGAATAGAAAGTTCAAAAGAACAGCATTTATCTGAAATAGAAATCTTTTGTAACATTATAATGTATTTATCATGACTTTTGATCAATTCAAAGCATCCTTTCTAAATAAGTCTTAATTTCAATAATTTCTTTGTAATTATACTGACTCCAAGCTTTTGAATGGTATAGTGTATAATGTTACAAAAACCTTTTATTTCAGATAAATACTGATCTTTGGATCTTTCTATTCATCAAATAATCTTGAGAAAAATGTACTCAACTGTTTTAAATATTGATAATAATAATAATTAAAAAATGTTTCTTGAACAGCAAATCAGCATAGTAGAATGATTTCTGAAGGTTCATGTGGCCCTGAAGACTGAAGTAATGATGCTGAAAGCTTTGATCACAAGAATAAATTACATTTTATAATATACTCAAATAGAAAGCTGTCATTTTAAACAATTTTTAAACAATATTACTTATTTTGCTGTATTTTGGATCCAATAAATGCAGGCTTGGTGAGCAGAAGAGAATTCTTCGAAAAACATTAAAAATCGTACTGTTCAAAAACTTTTGCCTGGTATGCAATACAAGTAAATTTGACTTTGACTAAAAATGTTTGACTTAATTGCAAAAAAATATACAGTATGTATCTGCTAGTACTTCCAGAAATAGAGAAATTATTGCATATTCACTCGTTTATTTATTTATTTATTTTTTTTTTTTTAACTTGCGTGTAATTATTATTAAACAGATTTTTTTTCCTTTTTCTTTTTCTTTTTTTTTTTTTTTTATATATAAAACCTGGTATGTAACCTCACTCTGTGGTCTAACAGATTTTGTACAATAGTCTTTGACATAAAAAATATTTATTTTAAAAACTTTTAAGCCAATAGCTTCATGCATGTTTCTGTTCTCGTAGTAAAAAAAAATATCATAAATAATCTTTTTATTTAAATTGCTTACTTTCTACACATGAAGCATTTTAGAATCAAAACAACTGACACACATCAACTTTAACTTTAATAACGACAGTGTTCCTGCGCTTAGCCAACTAGATAACCTCGTAACTGCGACGTTAATCCAACGTGGCATTGGTATGTAATTTAAAACTTTTACTAATTGATTTGTAAAGCTGGTGCCTGAGGGTATGGCTGTCTTTCAAATGTTTC
The DNA here is from genome assembly GCA_033026305.1 of Cirrhinus molitorella. Lineage (NCBI taxonomy): Eukaryota > Metazoa > Chordata > Actinopteri > Cypriniformes > Cyprinidae > Cirrhinus > Cirrhinus molitorella. The sequence continues at coordinate 5,899,182 of CM065125.1, forward strand.
ATTCACTGCATTCATTGGACTTTTGACCTCCAAACTCCCTAAAAACACATATTTATTATTAACAATAATGCATTACTCATAGACTTCTCTGGCTGAGGTAGCAGTTATGCAACTTGGTGTGTTGCTTCAGGCTATTTACCCTCGGATATATGCTAATAGGGTCCCTTGTCTATCTGTTTTTATTTCATTCATACCTCCGATCCTGCCGAGCAGAAGCCGTGGAGCTTTAGGCTACGCATACGTTGGTATATTCTCAGTTTTATGTCGGAGCACCTTTGTCTTGTTTGTATTTTAGACTCTATCCATTATTTCTCCCTTACTGTTCTACAGCCTCTCCGTCTTCTGGCTTTCACATGCTCACTGGCTCTCTCTGATCTCCAGACGTACTCTTGAAAATATAACCAAGCGCCTCTGAGTTTAAATGACTATGATTCAGTAAATCGTGACAGATTCATAGCATCGGTTTTAAGAGCAGAAGCTAGCTTAGGTCGGAGCTTCAGTGTACCAAAATAATTTGACTTGGCACTTGTTGTTGACCTGATTGAGGAGGAAGGTAGTGTGTTGACAGGCGGCAATATTTTCTCAGCAGACGTTTCACAGATTATGAACCTGACCTGTTTTAATGCTAAATGCTAAATAAAGATGCACTGATGTGTCATCCTCGATATATAGGTGTAAATAATGCACAATAAGTCAAACAAACTGCCTAACATTTAACGACTATGAAAAGTGTATGCATCTGAAACATCTTAAACCAGATTAAGCTAGTTTGCTGGTTTTAGTTGATCTCTCGGGCTGATTTTAGAGTGGTTTAATACCATAATGCTGAATCGGTGGTGTTATTGTAATTCAAAACTATTAAAAATGTTTTTTGATAATTGAAATAAAATAGAATACTAGATATAATATTTAAATAATTGATATAAAATATTATATTGTAACATTTTATATTAAAATACATTATAATTTGTAATATAAATATTGATAAAAAACATAAATGCAAGTTAAAGATGTTGCCTTGGCAAGAACTTAAATAAATATGTTTAAGTATTTTACATTTCTTAAAATAAATAAATACAACAATATTTAAAAAATAAAGATGGGGAAATAATTACTAAAGAAAATTACTAAAACTTTAAACAAAAAATACTATAGTAATACATATAAGGGTGATTGCCATATTTAAATATTGTCCAAGGTATGTTCAGAGAATAGCATGGAACCATTTCTATTTGTTTTTTAATCACCTGTCTACCTTTTTGTAAACATTTAAATGTATAGATCACTGGACAAACCCAGCAAGAATACATCTGATCTACTCTGGATCACCTGTCCGAAGAGAGCGTTGAGGTACTGTGTATATGCCGCAGCAATAGCTGAATTCTGGCTGAAAGTTCTACTTCCGCGGCGTCCTTGGCTGCCAGATGAGCCCCTGTGACCTGAGTTTTTCGAGTCTTTGGAGGAGTTACGAAGAGCAGAGCGTGGAGGATGAGCGTCTGATGTTGTTGGAGTACCAGAGGAGCTGCTAAAGGAAGAGAAGAGCTGTAGTGACCGCACCGCACATCACTGCAACGGACGCAAGTATTGATTTAAAGCCAGCCATACCTTTCTTTTGATGTTTTACTCCTCTGAGACATGCTAGGAGATACAGAGAAGGAGAAATGGAAGATTTTAGATGTTTAGCGAAGTTTACTCATGTTGTTCTTTCTCAGTTTGTCCACACTAACATTGTAGTTATATAACTCTTCATGTAACATTCATGCAACCATGCCCAGTCCATTGACACTGACATGTATAAAACATAACAGCAGCTTTCCGGCCAACCTGTTTTACCCGAGTTTTCATTGGTTGGGCAGAGGCCTGAATCCAGTTGAGAAAATGCCCGTTGGGGCACTTCCTGGCATTAAATTCGTCAGAAAGGTCATAGGCTGGAATTACAATGACCATTTCAAATGGCACCAGTTTGATGCTATTGTTTTCTCTTTGTAGAAAGGCTTCTGTTTGAAGAGAAGGATTCACGGCATAATCAAACACACGCTAGCGGCAGATCCAAGAGGACGGACTGTTCCTCCGAGCGCTGAATTAGATTACAATAGAGGCCGACAGCCGCACAGACAGCCTATAAATTACAATCAACAGTTTAATATGCCCAAGCAAGGCAGCGAACCTCTGTCTGTCCTCTGCCCATCAAACAAGTCATTAGAACCGAAATTGTCAATGGCTCCTTACAAGCAACAAGCATGAATTCAAAATGAGCAAATGGTTCAGGCAAAAACACTTATTTCTTAATCCCTTGGCATTTTGATTCTGTATAAATCTGTTGTGCTCCACTTATTTCTTTTGAAAAAAAAAAAAAAAAAAAGCTCAATTAGTAAAGAAAATACCAAAAGAAATGCCTTAATAGTTTACAACAATATTAAGTGAAGTGCGACTTATGCTTCAAATTTCAGGCTAGTCTCAAATTAGTCCAAGACCAAGTTATGTTAGACAGTGTTATCCACATATACTGCATAGCGTGCAGCAGTCAACGTCAAAATTAAAAATCCAATTTGTTTATTCTACAGGGGAGCTGAACTTGAACGTTTTTTTAATAATCATGTTCAACAATAGATCCACTAGTGGAAAAACTACAGTACCCATTATTATACCCATAAACCCCCTGCTATTGTACGTATACTAAACTGGTATACTTAAAGTCTCCTAATTTGGAACTAATTTTGTGCTTAATTGTGCGAAAGTAGTGCTGAGGTCCAACGGAAGATATACTATATAAGTATATCTGATTGTGTTAAAGTGGAACTATTTGCAAGTATACTTCAGGTACACTTTAAATATCTTGCATTTACTGATACTATACAGAGATCATGCAATCCTTATTCATAGTAAAATTAAAACACATTTTAGGCATGATGTTCAAAAAAGTGCATTGTGCAATAAAGAATTGCTCCAAATAAAGTGAAGTCTCAGGAATGAGTAAGTCTTAAGGACTTGGAGTGGAGGAGTATTATTCTGTCGCTCGGAACTGAGGAAGAACTGATGACAGCATAGGTTGATTTTCAGCTGACCAATCAGCATAAAGGGATGTTTCATTCCCTCCCACATGTAGAAATCAGATATTCAAGCTGTTAATAAAATTTTTCCACCATTGAAAGAGAAACAAAAAATCAAGCTGAATTCTTTTTTTTTTTTAAGTGAAAAAAAAAACAAAAAAACATTTTTCTTCCTTTTAATATTTAATCAAAAAACGACTGAACGAATGATACATCTATTCCCATCTATTCCCATGAAGCAATACAAATGACAAGTCAGTCTTCCTATGCTCTCAAACTACTTAAATGTTGGTGTAAAAGCATATTTTGTATATATGTATATTATGCAATAAACGTAAAATTTACTCTTTACTATTTAGAGGTATGTGTTTGAGTAAAATTATTATTATTTTTTTTTTTCCATTCTATTAACTACTGACAACATTTCTTCCAAATTTAAAATAAATATGTTGTCATTTAGAACTGGTCAAAATAATACCTCACTCATGCAAAGAAAACAAGTTCATATTCACTTTTAAACAAAACAATACAAATTATTTTGTCAGCGGCTATTTGCACAAAGGGCAGTTTATTTTTTATTTTTTGCAATAATATTAGTTAGATTATACAGGTCCTTCTCAAAAAATTAGCATATTGTGATAAAGTTCATTATTTTCTGTAATGTACTGATAAACATTAGACTTTCATATATTTTAGATTCATTACACACAACTCGAAGTAGTTCAAGCCTTTTATTGTTTTAATATTGATGATTTTGGCATACAGCTCATGAAAACCCAAAATTCCTATCTCAAAAAATTAGCATATCATGAAAAGGTTCTCTAAACGAGCTATTAACCTAATCATCTGAATCAACTAATTAACTCTAAACACCTGCAAAAGATTCCTGAAGCTTTTAAAAACTCCCAGCCTGGTTCATTACTCAAAACCGCAATCATGGGTAAGACTGCCGACCTGACTGCTGTCCAGAAGGCCATCATTGACACCCTCAAGCAAGAGGTCTGTGGGAAGGAAAAAGTGTGGCAGAAAACGCTGCACAACGAGAAGAGGTGACCGGACCCTGAGGAAGATTGTGGAGAAGGACCGATTCCAGACCTTGGGGGACCTGCGGAAGCAGTGGACTGAGTCTGGAGTAGAAACATCCAGAGCCACCGTGTACAGGCGTGTGCAGGAAATGGGCTACAGGTGCCGCATTCCCCAGGTCAAGCCACTTTTGAACCAGAAACAGCGGCAGAAGCGCCTGACCTGGGCTACAGAGAAGCAGCGCTGGACTGTTGCTCAGTGGTCCAAAGTACTTTTTTCGGATGAAAGCAAATTTTGCATGTCATTCGGAAATCAAGGGGCCAGAGTCTGGAGGAAGACTGGGGAGAGGGAAATGCCAAAATGCCTGAAGTCCAGTGTCAAGTACCCACAGTCAGTGATGGTCTGGGGTGCCATGTCAGCTGCTGGTGTTGGTCCACTGTGTTTTATCAAGGGCAGGGTCAATGCAGCTAGCTATCAGGAGATTTTGGAGCACTTCATGCTTCCATCTGCTGAAAAGCTTTATGGAGATGAAGATTTCATTTTTCAGCACGACCTGGCACCTGCTCACAGTGCCAAAACCACTGGTAAATGGTTTACTGACCATGGTATTACTGTGCTCAATTGGCCTGCCAACTCTCCTGACCTGAACCCCATAGAGAATCTGTGGGATATTGTGAAGAGAAAGTTGAGAGACGCAAGACCCAACACTCTGGATGAGCTTAAGGCCGCTATCGAAGCATCCTGGGCCTCCATAACACCTCAGCAGTGCCACAGGCTGATTGCCTCCATGCCACGCCGCATCGAAGCAGTCATTTCTGCAAAAGGATTCCCGACCAAGTATTGAGTGCATAACTGAACATAATTATTTGAAGGTTGACTTTTTTTGTATTAAAAACACTTTTCTTTTATTGGTCGGATGAAATATGCTAATTTTTTGAGATAGGAATTTTGGGTTTTCATGAGCTGTATGCCAAAATCATCAATATTAAAACAATAAAAGGCTTGAACTACTTCGAGTTGTGTGTAATGAATCTAAAATATATGAAAGTCTAATGTTTATCAGTGCATTACAGAAAATAATGAACTTTATCACAATATGCTAATTTTTTGAGAAGGACCTGTACTGTTTATGCTATTTATACTATTTAGTGCAAGTGGCAAATATTTGCACCTATTGTATGCAATAATAACGTATTGAGTTTAGGTTTCCTTTTTTATTAAAATTATTAAATAGGTTCCGGCTTGGTACAATAAAGCGCTCCTTGCACCTACCCCTAAACTAACCAATCAACAATATTTTTTTATTTTATTGAAAAATGACTTTCCAGTCTAATACAGGTGCATCTCAATAAATTAGAATGTCATGGAAAAGTTAATATATTTCAGTAATTCAACTCAAATTGTGAAACTTGTGTATTAAATAAATTCAATGCACACAGACTGAAGTAGTCTTTGGTTCTTTTAATTGTGATGATTTTGCCTCACATTTAACAAAAACCCACCAATTAAATTAAATTAAATTAAATAAATAATAATAATAATTGTGACTCTAGGACCTTAGTTTACAAATGAAATACAAAACTTTAAGGACTTTAGGACTTTAGACCACTGGGCAAACAGTCCAGTTCTTCTCCTTAGCCCAGGTAAGACGCCTCTGACGTTGTCTGTGGTTCAGGAGTGGTTTCATCAAGAGGAATACGACAACTGTAGCCAAATTCCTTGACATGTCTCTGTGTGGTGGCTCTTGATGCCTTGACCCCAGCCTCAGTCCATTCCTTGTGAAGTTCACCCAAATTCTTGAATGGATTTTGCTTCACAAGCCTCTCATGGCTGAGGTTCTCTCGGTTGCTTGTGCATCTTTTTCTTCCACACTTTTTCCTTCCACTCAACTTTCTGTTAACATGCTTGGATACAGCATTCTGTGAACAGCCAGCTTCTTTGGCAATGAATGTTTGTGGCTTACCCTCCTTGTGAAGGGTGTAAATGATTGTCTTCAGGACAGCTGTCAGATCAGCAGTCTTCCCCTATGATTGTGTAGTCTAGTGAACCAAACTTAGAGATTTTTGTTAAATGTGGGCCAAAATCATCACAATTCACAATTAAAAGAACCAAAAACTTAAACTACTTCAGTCTCTGTGCATTGAATTTATTTAATACACAAGTTTCACAGTTTGAGTTGAATTACTAAAATAAAATGAACTTTTCCTCAACATTCTAATTGCACCTATATGAGATGTGAAAAGGGAGGAGAGCAAGGTTTTTTTTTGTTTGTTTTTTTCCAAAGCAGCTCTGCTTTATTTGATGGTTTCTGATCATCCATTTTCATTTGATCACATTCCAGAGGTTTTTTAATAGGGTTCAGGTCTGGAGACAATGACAATGTCTTGATCTAGTGGTCCTCCATTCACATCTTGATTGCCCTGGTTGTGTGGCATAGAGCAATGTCCTGCTGGAACAACCAATCCTCACAGTTGGGTAACATTTTTAGAGTAGAACAAAGCAAGTTTTCTTCCAGCACATCCTTGTACATGGCTTGATTCATGTGCCCTTTGCAAAAACAAATGTGCCCGATTCCAATCTTGCTGAAGCACCCCCAGATCATCCACCAAATTTCACAGTGGATGGCTTGTACCATTGCCGTTGTAGAGAAAATGACCCCTGCGAACTTCAGCACAACACTTGCATTGTTCGTCTTGTTGCTGCAGGAATTGATTTGTATAACCCTGACTGTTTTTTCTTAGCAGAAGCTTTACATTAATATAGGCTGGAGATCAAATCTACAGTAATTTAATTTAAATCAATTTCTTCTGCCCACATATTTATTTGGTTGATTGTTATGTCTCTTAAGAGTCCTTTAAATTTGGAAACGAACGCTCTGGGTTGATTCTAATCATATTTGTGGTGTATTGAAAAGGGTGGTTTTGATGAATCAGTATGTTGGCACAATAAATTAAATCTGAAGGAAATTTAGTTAAAAGCTTACTTTAGAAAATTCCTAATTACTTTTGAGTCTTCATAGCACACAGTCACAGCAAACTGATTATTCATATTTCAAATGAGATGAAACGTATGAAAAGACAGTACGTGAGCTCCGTCTGCTCTGGGTAATTTGGTGAATTTATTTCAGCGCACTAGTGACTCTCACCGAGAGGGAAAACCTGCCTTGCTAATCTGCTGGAGTTATTAAACTAAGTGACCAATTGCTGTCAATCAGCACGTTGACACAAGCAATTTCAGCTCCTAATTCCTCTAATTGGAATAATTTAACAGAGGAGTGTGGGGATAATTATGGAACAAACTGATAGAATCATCTAAGAGAGTCAAAGCTGTGCCGGGGCAAAGAAGACGAGGTTGCTCCCTTTTTTCCCCCTTAATTGCGATAAGATACCGAACCTTTTTGATGCGAGTTGTGATGCACAAAAAGTAATTACTTCTAAAATTACATTTGAGGTGATTGGTCAGCTAGAAAGCTGAAAACGGTGACATTCTTCCACCTATTTTTTTTATCTTTTTTTTTTTTTTTTTTGCAAAGTTCATGAAGTAAAGTTTTATAGATATAGGCAGCCAGCTTTCAGAGCTGGCCTTCCAAAAATGACTGCATCTGACAGATGCAGATTAGATCGAACGTGGACCTTCAGAGATAGAAATCTGAAAGACTCAATCACATTGAGATATCTTTTGTAGCCAAGGGCATCAGATACAGGCTTTCAAATGGCTTTGTCTTGCTGTTTGACAGGTGAATGCTGAATAGAATCATTAGGACAGACTTTTCACTGAGGTGTCACTAGTGTTAGTACTTTGAAAAACTTTATAATGTCAAAAATGATTTCAGTTATATTTATTTGTGTAGTGTTTTTTTTTTTTTTTTTATATACAGTAGTCAACATTTGAAGTGGATTAAAAACGTTAATCAGAGTTGTCCTAAGACAAGAACGGGTATTGTTTTGGTTTTAGGACAACTTTGATGAAAGGTTTTGATCCACTTCAAATGTTGACTACTGTATATTGTTCAAAAGCAGCCAGTTGCAGTAAAAACACCCTAAGAAGTTAAAACCAATAGGGAGGAACCAAAACTAATACATTACAGCCATGGCCAAAAATATCGGCACCCTTGCAATTCTGTCAGAAAATACAACACTTCTCTCAGAAAATTGTTTCAACTGCAAATGTTTTGGTATTCACGTGCTTATTGTTTTTGTTTGCAATAAACTGAAAAAAGTCAAACTTGATAAAATTTCACACATAACTCAAAAATGGACTGGACAAAATTATTGGCACCTTTTCAAAATTGTAAGAAATAATTGCTTTTCAAGCAAGTGATGATGCTGTAATTTGTATTTAGAAACATCTGTGGCAAGTAACAGGTGTGGGCAATAAAATAATCACACTTGCAACCAGTTAAAATGGAGAAAAGTTGACTCAACCTTTGGTCCAAAATTCCAGTAGAGAGGTGTAAGAAACTCAGGAAGCAAAACGTATTAGTACCAAAACATTTGCAACAGCAACAATTTTCTGAGAGAAGGGTTGCATTTTCTGACAGAATTGCAAAGGTGCCAATATTTTTGGCCATGACTGTATAAGCTTTATGATTTCCACCTATAATTTGTACGGAAGTCCATTTTGGGCTCGGAGAAAAAGTCTTGCCACAGTATGAATTTATATCTCGCAATTCCATTTTTGTTTTCGCATAATTACAACAACTTATGATTGAAATGTCCACTAGAGGCAGTATAACAGTGAGCACTTGTAATCGTTTTTGTACATAGTTATGATTATAGCTCCATATGTTTTACTTTCCGGATGTAACAAGCTCGGTAGCTCAGCCAGCACAGAATTGGATTTAGGATGCGCAATCCATGGCTACGAATTCTGTGAAAAACATGACTTATGATGAAAAAGCTGAAAGATGAGAGAGAGAAAAACAAGCATGCTTGGGATTGCATTTTTACATCACATTCGCTTTTGTTCATACTATCAGGTAGGTTTAGGTGTACTGCAGATGGTACATTATTTTAAAGTCACAGAGCGTTAGAGTTAACTTAACAAACATTTCAAGTCTGAGCTGCAGTGCCACGTATAAAACCAACGTCACATAAAAAAAAAATAAAAATACACTCTTTTAGCAATACTATTCTGTTGGAAACTGCAGTGATATGTTCTTATTGGTATGTATTTCTTGTCTTTGGTACATGAACTTTGTGTCAGTACATCATAAATAAAACGATTTGTTGTCGCATTGTGCCCCGCTACTCACATGAGATTACAGCAATTAGAAAATGACAATGATCCAATCAATTCCCAATAGACAAAACAAAATCTTGCTCTACTCCTTTTTTTTCGTTTTTTTTTTTTCTTGTTCGAAAAGCTGTCATTCAAATATACGTCACAATAAGGAAGAAAAGACAACTTCCATTTCATGGTGACTCATTACTTGTTTTATTTTTGTTGAAACATGCTGCATGTCCATCTTATTTTTCACGTAAAAGTGTAAGTTTTATGGGTTTGTGTTCTGCAGCTAAAAACAGCTGGATGCAGAAAGCCAGTTTGTTTTGCTGCTTGATACTGCAAATTGATGCGTCTTACCATGTTATTTTAATGTGTTATCTGAACACACTGGTTTGTAGTGCAACCGTTTACTGCACGTTGTTATTATATATAATGAACCAGAAGTCTCGCCGATAGGCTTACTTCAATGTTAAAGAATAAGATGGATTAACTGAGGTTATTTGTAAGAAGAGCTGTGTGTGTGGTCAGGTTTTGTTTACATTATGGGGACCAAATGTCCCACAGGGATAGAAAAACCTTAAGGAAATGGCTTAATAAACATTAAATGTCATCATGAATATGTAAAAATGCAAAAAGTGTGGATTAAGGTTTAGGGTTAAGGCATAGAAAAAGCTCACTGTGAACACAGAAGTCAATTCAAAGTCTCTTTAAGGAAAAAAAAACACGTATAGTGCCGTTCAGAAGTTTGGGGTCTGTTTTAGAAAGAATCATTTTTTGTAATATATTATTACAATTTAAAATAAATTTTAATGAATGTAAAAATGTCATTTATTCCTGTGATGAAAAGCTGAATTTTCAGCATCATTACAAAAAAAAAAAACTACTATGATTTGGTGCTCAAGTAATGTTTCTTAGTATTTTGTACATTGTCCAGGATTCAAAAAGTTCAAAAGAACAGCATTTATTTGAAATAAACATTACTTTCACTGTCACTTTTGCTCAATTTAATGTGTCCTTTACTGAAAAGGACGATTTTCAAATTTCTTTTGAACTTCTAAATGGCGTGTGTTTGTGTGCATGTGTGCTAAAGATGTACAGTATAAAATGTTATTTAAAGGCTCTGGTACACTACAGTATTTATGCCTTGTTTTGTGATATTCTCATGAGATCCATCACTAGGCCTTTGGCACTAGATCAATCATAGATTGCAAGAACTTTCCTGGGTTACATCTGAAAACAAGCCACAGAACAATACCCATGGAACGCTCAGACTGGCACGATCGATCCCCATTACCGATTTTGTGTCATGGCGCTGAAATGAGGCCGGCCCCCTCCTTTGCCATTACGGCCACGCAGTGATGGGATTTATCTTGCTCGGCCTGGCAGCCCCTAACAATCCACTATCTGCTGCTTTGTTTAGGGTAGCTGTTTACATCTAGACAAACTTTACATCTGACTGACTGCATTCAAAGGCTCATCACTCCTCTGTGGCTGTCACTCATGTCCTCAGCATTACTGTAATTATTTTCCGCATATGTTTCAGTAATTACAGTCTGGCTGCTTCACTTCCTGTCAGTTTCTGTGCTAATACAGCAAAGCTTTTGAAAAAGATTGCCGCTGTGGCTGTCACCATGTGCCTGATATGTTGCTTTGTTGTTAGTGACGTTAGAAGTCAATTAGGGCCGTTTGCAACCATTTTTGCAAGTTGAAAGAGTTTATGCAAGATGCCTCTAAAATCTCACTACACTGTTTTTTCATCTTACCTTCAGAATGAGAAGAGAAAATGGACAATCCAGAGCCACTCGAGTCAGTCTTTTACAATCAATTCCTTCTCCGCTGAGAGGACGCGCGGATTGACTGTAGAAAGTGACCCTTCACCCTCCTTTCATAATCTGAGTAGGTGATAATCTGTCTAAATATGTTAGGATTAGCATGTGAGATGAACATGATGTGTTTGGTTTAAGCCGTGCAAGTGTTCCTGTGAATGTGACTGTCTGGAACAGACTCAATGCTCTGCATTTTTCAATGATGGCACATGCATGTTAAAAAAAGTGCACCTGTTTCAGTTTAACTTAAATTCAGTTGGTGCCTTAAATTTAAAGGGCATGTTGGATGCAAAATTCACTCATAAAAATGTGTCTTAGCAGTGTGTGGACACAACCACCCTACAATAATAAAAATACATTCACTCATTTTTTTTAATCCTTAAAAAACCTAAACAATCTATTATCAAGCCGTTTTGATTTTCTGAGCAGTATGATGTCGTACTGCTCAAGCCCCGCCCACAACTGCTGACTGCTTTCACCCTCAGTCAGTTGTATGCTGTCCGCTATTTTCTGTTTGAGCAGCTGTTAGTGACAACAATGTCTTGTAAGCTATGCATGTTTTGTCGATGGCTGTAAAAGTGAACATAAGTATTCATTTTCTTTTTCAGGCACTGAAGATGCAGTGGATGTGTTTTGTTTTTTTAAAGTAATGCTCCACCAAATACACAAAAGACGAAAGAGAAGGGCATGGTGAGCAGTAGCTCATTATCATTTAAAGAGACAGGCACCAAAACTGTTAGCTGACGCTGTTTTTGACAAGGTAAAAAGGGTGTTGTTTTACACGACCATTGAGCCATATGTTGCAGACATTTCATGAAGACCTTAAAGAAACAAAGCAGCTTGTGGAAGATGGGCATCCGATTTCACCTTTAAGTAAAATCAGATCACTGAAATTGAGCTAAATCTGGCATAATTTGAAATTGGTTAATTTGATTAGGAAAAACATATATTAACGTCATTTTTTACATGTATTTATCAGATGTCAGTGTGGTTAGAAAACTACAGGGGTTAGTTGTCACACAGGGCTATGTCTGAACATTTTTATGAGAAAAGTCTAGGACATAAATTTGTTTTCTTTAGCCAGCACTAGTATTCTTAGAATGGCCAAGCATCAGCAATCTCCATGTAAAACTGATCGGGCAGACCAAACCGCAATTAAGTCGTAGAGACTTGAAACTAGGAGGGATGGTAGTAATCGCACCCTCTACAACAGGGGTGGCGAACATCGGTCCTGGAGAGCCGCTGCCCCGCAGAGTTTTGCTTCAACCCTAATTAAACACACCTGAACAAGCTAATCAAGGTCTGAAGGGTAACTAGAAAGCTACAGACAGGTAAGTTTTAACTAGTGTTGGAGCTGAACTCTGTAGGGCTGAGGCTCTCCAGGACCGGAGTTCGCCACCCCTGCTCTACAACATCACCAAGGCTCACTCCATTCGGCCGGATGGGGGTGCTACAGTGATCAAACGTACAAAATCGCTCATAACTTCTAAAATGTAACTTCTTTTGGGTATTTTGCATTTTTTGAAAAACCTACTTTTGCAAACTAGTCCTAGGTTTTTCGTCCAATCAGAACCAAACCAGTGCAGGAAGATTCTCTAGAAAGTGAATAAATAATTATAATCAATAATTATAAAAAAAAAACCTGAACTTTTGACTCTCCGTCACAAAGGAACACCAAAACTTTTGAAAGGGGCAGGCCTGCCTTTACTAAAACTGCTATAACTTTTGAACGTAATGAGATTCGCCAAACTTACGACGCGTATATAAGAGCTGAATCTGAGGTCACAGGAAAAGAAGTTGTGAAGCTTGGCCACCTGGTGGCACTAGAAGAGAAAAAAAACAATTAAAACGGCCATAACATAACATAACGCAACCATTTGTCCTATCAACATTAAAATCGATACACACGGTCTTGGTCCAAAGTGCAACAAGTGTCTATAAGGACGTTTGTGTAATGAAATGAACTCGGTGGGCCTGTTTCACTCACAGCCCTAAAGGTCTGTGAAAAAATTGTAAGAAATCGGCTGCTGGGGGGCGATATTGCACTTTTCAACTGTGTAATTGTATATTAAGTTCTTCTAATTCCCAACAACTTTGCCCGAACCACTGCTGTCAGTCAAACGGTTTGTTAAAAGCCTCTTCTGAAGCTGAAACTGAAACAGTTTGCTGAAGACAACCTGTCCAAGAGCAGTCGTTTAGAAAAGGAGCCGGTCTAAATATACCCAAAAGTCTATAAAGCATAAACTTTAATTATTTCAAACTTCACAAAACCTGGTGAGTACATGCCACAGGTGATTCTAAACAAAAGTGGAAAGTTTTAGGTAGATCGGACCACAGCAGGCGCTATAACAGTCATAAACGTTAAAAAACATATATTTTATGGTACATTACCTGGATATGACAAAAATGCTTTTTAATCAGTGGTTTTGGCTTGCTAAATAATAATATTTAATATTTTTTAAATATCATATGTGCTTAATAATTTATCCATTTATCCATATTTTGATTTAGCTTTTTTTATTTTTAGTTTAATTTTGTTTGTTTTATTACAAATAATTTTTTATTATTGTTTTTTTTAGAATTTTAGTTTTTACATTTTCCTTAGCTGTCATCTGTTTTCTTTTAATTTCCTTTAGTTGTTTTAGTACTACAACTTTTTTTTTCAGCTAGCTGCCCAGACAACATTTCTAATTTTCATTTTTTATTTAATATTTATTCTTTTGTTTCTGCTTTATTTCAATTAATGAAAACAAATTTTAATAGTTTTAGTTAACAGTAACAAATATATTTTTCAAAATGTCTCCTGTTGTTGTTGTTTTTTTTTCTTCTAATTTTTAGCAAGGTTATTTGGTTGGGGCAGGTTTTCACAAGTTATAATTTATACAATTTGTACACAAATATGAAAATATTGTTTTGTCAAAATTACCTTATACATTTAGGTTGTTTTCTGAATTTGTTTCCCATAGTTGTTTTACTCTTCAGAAGCCGATCATAGGCTGGTTCCATTGTGAAAGTTTACTACATATAGTGTGACAACATTGCCAGCTATTGGGGCATGTTGTCACAAAAGATCAATGGTGTTAAATGAACTGTTTTTGTTTTGCCAGTCAATGACAGTGGAAAAGATCAATAGCCTTTTTGTAGCCTAGACTTTAATGTATGTCTCTTTACAGAAATTGATCCCGAAATGTGACGGCCAGCCCTGCCCTCCCCGTTGCCCTGCGTCTGTGTACTGATCCAGCATTTGACCCATTCAGCCGGAGGTCAGGCAAGTTTGTCTGAGAGACTGATTCGAACTTTGTTCATGAAGTGTGAAAGAACTCCAAACGCGGCAGCTGATCGCAAGTTTCACGAATGTAATTACAGCTCCAAATTGTGACATAAATAAGCTCAAACTATGGCGCATAATAAGGTCCTAATGAACGGCTGTCATGAAGACAAAGATTTGCATCGTGTATTCAGGAACACTTAGGCCACATCTTTGCATGGACTTTTAATTAAGCCACAGAACTTAACCCTAGGGCAGAGTCTCATCTTGTTACCATGTCTCAGAGATTATCATTAAACATTTTAATTAAGATAAAAAATGGATAGCTGGGGTGAATTCAAATTCCAGAATGAAGCTTTATAATGAAAAGTCAGATAATTAAATCTCAAATTTGTGCTTGCAGCAAAATATAGGAACACAAACACCCCTTCCGTGTTTCTTGAGCTCCAAGGCTAGGATAATGTTTATAAAAAAAGCATGATTGCATGCAGAGTACTGTAGCCTACTGTACATTATGCATAATTCCTATCTGGATAATTATGCCAGATGGTTTTTAATGTATTCAAGACTCTTAAAAAGGTCACAGGTTCATATTATTTCAATATTGTGCATGCTTACACAATGCCAACAATTTTACACAGCTTGTTTACTTTGGTTTACAATATTTAATGAGTTATAATTATCATAAGAAAGCAATTCATTGTATCTTAGCAAATTAGATTTTTTAAACATGTCGAGATGCTGTCCGTCACCTTTCAGACCTGAGACAAGAGAGCAAGAGTCATTATTGATGTTTTCTTGGTCTCTTTTCTTGCCCGCTGTCCTTCATGGCATTTGTCAAAAGAATGCGAGTCACACTTTTTTTTTTTCTTCTACCTTCAATTTTCTCTCCTAATCGCTAGTTGGCAGGGGGGGTAATGTTGAGGTGAGCGTGCCGAGAGATGCCGTCATAGTCTATTACGCTCGGTTATGCTTACTGTGCTCTAAAAAAAGGCCTGATTTTGCGTTGCACATTTATTTTTTTTTCTCAGAAACAACGAAAAGGCAAGTCAAGCAATAATGTTATTCTAGTGTGAGCTCCCAATAGACATGGACCATTTAAAAGCGAGCAACAAAACCGGAGTCAGCGAATTAAACTCCTGCTGCCATTGCCAACACACAAACTCCATATTCAATAAAACGGCAAAGCACAGTTAAGTGAAATTCTTCGAATGTGCGTGTTGTGAAGTTCTCTGAATGTGTGACATGTGGATTCGTTCTTTAAACATTCAGTGCGTACAAGGAATGGCAAAGTTGACGCTGTATGTGATAATGTTCAAATTTCAGCGTTCAGTGGGTAGCGGGGTGTTCATCCATGCGGGCCGAGGGTAACGCGAGGTGTGTTTTTGAACAGGGGCTGTTATAGATTAGGGTTCAGGTGTGATGGTGCGGAATGCTAGAGGTGACTAATGATTCTGCATGAGCACATAATGGCAGCATTCTGCTTCATTAAACATGGCTTTAAAATTGCTAGACACATCAAAAAATAAGGTGTCTCATGCTGGTATGTGCGTCGACTTGGTCTCACACAGAGAGACATGCGTGAATAGATCCAACAATCGCACACACAAAAAACAGACCATTGTCATAGACATTTTATTGTTTTTCTTAGCGTGGCGCTGTAGCAGTGCAGTAATGGCTCCTGAAAATTCAGGTTTGCATCACAAAATAAATTACATTTTAAAATATATGAAAATCGAAAATTGTTCTTGTAAATTGTAATAATACTTCACACTGTTACTGTTTTCACTGTATTTTTGATCAAATAAATGCAGCCTTGGGTATACTGGGTAAACACATGGAAGATATCAGATTTCACTGATAAATACCATCTTCTGAAGCTGAAACTGAAACAGTTTGCTGAAGACAACCTGTCCAAAAGCATAAATTACTGGAACCATGTCCTGTGGTCTGATGAGACTAACTTGTTTGGCTCAGATGGTGTCCAGCATGTGTGGCTATGCCCAAGAAAATTGTGCCTTGCCTACAGTCAAGTATGGTTGGGACAGCATCATGGTTTGGGGCTGCATGAGTGCTGCTGGTACTGTGGAGCTGCAGTTCATTGAGGGAAACATGGATTCCATTATGTACTGTACATAAAACAACATTCAATCAATTATAGGCTTATCAGTGCAAGCCAGAATTTTGATATCAATGCATTATCATTTATTATTTATTTATTTATTTTTTTGTTTTGTTTTATTTTGTAATAATTTGTATTTGTCTTATTTTATATTAATATTCGTAATATTTTATAACCTCTTGATTTCACTGGTTCATTTAAATAATCCTTTTAGAAATTAAATTAATATATATTTTTTAAATACAAATATTCCATGTCTAGTCTCTCGTTTCTCAAAGGTTGAAAAAAAAAAAAAAAAACTACATGCCTAATAAATATTATTATGAAAATAGAACTTGTTGTCATGTCAGTCACATCAAATATCACCCCATATCTCACAGGTGATATTAGATCATCTGATGTTTATTTTTTTTTCGGATTGGCTGATATTTAATTGTGCATGATCATTTCCCCTCCTTTTTTATTTAGATTAGCTTTGCTGTCATCAAAAGCTCACCTAAAAATAGTAATATTCTAATAAAATGTAGCATTTAGCTGAACTCAAATAAATAAATAAATATATAATATATACAGTTGGAGACAAAATTATTAGCCCCTTATGCTTTGGGTCGTTATCATTGAAGACAAAATGTCAACCCAAACCAAGTTTCTTGCAGACAGTCTGAGGTTGTCTTTCAAAATCTTCTTATAGTCTTCCTTTTTCATGTTTCCTTCAACCCTGACGAGATTCCCAGTTCCAAATGTACTGGAACATACCCACAGCATTATACTCCCACCACCATGTTTCACCGTGGGAACGGTGTTCTTGGGCTTGAATGCCTCTCCCTTCTTTCTGTAAACATAGGCAACATGGCCAAAAAGCTCTAGTTTTGTCTCCAGTATGCATCACATTCCCCCAGGTTGTCCTTAGCAAACTTCATTCTAGCTTGGCGGTGTCTCTTCTTTAGAAGTGGAGTCCTGTGCAGGGCTCTAGTGATTGTCATCGTTGAGACATCAATTCCAGACTTGGCTAGGTCATTCACTAGTGTCTTGGGTCTTTAGAAACCTCTCTCACTAGTTTTCTTTCCAAAGTTTTTGTAATCTTTCACTTCCTGCCTCTGCCCGTCTTGTTCTCCACTGTGTTGGTCTCTTTAAACTTCTCGATAATGCATCTCACTGCAGTTCTTGACTCTTGAAAATGCTTTGATAAACGTGTGTATCCTTCTCCATCTTTATGAGCATTAACAATTCTTTCTCTCAAGTCCAAACTAATTTCTTTTGTCTTTGCCATGATGACAGTGCATATTATTTTACTAGTTGTTTCGCAAGATACAAATCCTCAGCTAAAAGAGCAATTTAAAGGCTTAATTAGGTTAATGAGGCAAATTATGTTAATTTGGCAAGTCATTGGACAACAGTGGTTTGTTCTATAGCTAATCAAACTAATAATTTCTTAAGGGAGCTAATAATATTGACCTTAGCAGTTTTTTCTTTTATAGAAATCAGTTATTTCTATAAGAAATCAGACTTTCTCTAGAAGAAAAGTAATAGGAAATAATGTGAAAACATTCTCTTGCTCTGTTAAACATCACTTGGGAAATATTCTAAAAATAAATAAATACATTTTACAGGGGGGCTAATAATTTTGTCTTCAACTGTATATATTTTCTTGTTTTTAGTTGTGTATATTATAATGTTGTAATTCATTTGTAGCATTTAACAGCTGATTAGTACTGTATCCTTAATATCTCCAAAATGTCTTTAGTTTTATCATATTTATAAAAGAAAAGTTTTCAGATTTTCTCCGGAAAAAGCTGAGCTTCTGGAGGTGCGCCGCGGGCGGGGCTAAGTTTGACGAGCACTCGCGGTAGGATTGCCAATAAAACACAGACATTTGATGCCGTTTCACTTACCATCTGCAGTTCTGAATCATGACTGGGATCTTTTATAGCTGGGACCACTCCATCTTTCAGTATCAAACAATGTGCAAATCCAGCATCAAACTGGGCCTTGTATATGAAATGTTCAACAACAAACACACTTGCAAAACTCCATTGCTGCCCCGGAAAAAGCAACTGCATCCACTGTTCATGTAATGCTGGGTTCTTCGGGAAGCTGAGCAAAGTTATCTTTGCCTTACAACCAAAACCAAACTTTTTTTTAGAGACATTCTTCCCGAGTGAATCCCTTGCAGCAGTGCAGCCGAATGAAGCGCATTGATGAAACACGAAACACCATTGTACCCCCACCCTTAAATGTTTCTTTTTTTTGGGCAAAGTAGATGAATTTTAATATATTGTAGGCTGTACCATTTCAAAAAATTAAATAAAATAAAATAAATAAATAAATATCATTTAAAATAATTGTAGCCTTATCAGTACAAGCCAGAATTTTAATATTAGAGCATTGCTAATTTAAATGGTGCTTTAAGGTTTGTAAAACTAGATTATGATATTACTACCACAAAAAAGCATGTTTTTTCAGGGTACCATGTCCAAAAAAATTAAATACCATGGTACTGTAAGTTGTCCCCTTACCAACTGAATACAACTCTTTCTCAATAGTAGTTTTAGCGCATGTTTCTATCCAGTTGTCTTTCTCTTAATATTCACATTTTAATCTTTTCTTTAACACAGTCACCTTCAAATCTGATATCATCCTGCCCTAGAGGTAATATCTGGCACACTCCATTTCTCTATTTATTCCGGGCAGTGTGTTGAACAGGGCCAACCTGTCCACTGTATGTCTACATCTACATATATGCATTTTTCTCTCTGGTGTGTATGTGTGTGTATGTATAAGAAAGAGGGAGTGAGTATGCCATCAATCACAGCCATGTCAGTTTCTCCAGCAAAACTAACCTATTATCAGTCATGTCAACAGCATGAAAAGCAAGGCCCCATTAGGGAGAAACAGGAGCAGAATGAAAGAATAATCAGTGAGAACAAGAGTAGGACGAAAGGTGGAAAAGAGGATGATGTATAAGATAGAGAAAATGCAGCAAGGGGGAGAGGGTAAAGATGAAGAGGAGGGAGAAATTGGGTCATTTGGAAACGTGAAGTGGCTGAGTTGGCACCAAGCTGTGCGTGCCGTGGTTGGTTAGTCCCCAGCTCAGGATTATCCCTGGAGAGGGACTAATTTAAACCCCTGAGAGAGGAGTTCACAGACAGACAGAGTATGCATTGTGATAAATACTGCATAACTGCACATTGCTACTTGGGACTTACGTAACTTCAAAGCCGCGAAAGCAACTTGCCGCTCTGTGATTTATTTTCCTCGACCCTGAAAAGTCCCGCAGTGACAGCAAAATGGCTTCCAAATTTTGGATGTATGAATGAGTCTGAATAATAAATGATTATAAAAACCATTTTCTATTAAAATAATGATAGGTTTGTTCTTTGTACACAGACCCGCATCATCTTCAAGAATAAATTACTTGCTGTCTGTCTGTCTCAATGAATAAACTCTCATTGCATTAGTGTTGTTTACTTGACCATCATTTTTGAGAGTCACATTGATCAATTAAATAATTATGGTTGTTTAACTGTTTACTATACGGTTAAAAGCTGTATTTATTTTAGAAGCCGGTTTGTTTGTTTTTCACCGGTTCACTCATAATACTCACAAGTTGCCACCTTCTAGTATAGAAGGTAATTGCGACTTTTTATCTCACAATTCTGACTTTTTTCCTCGCAATTGTGGCTTTTTTTTCTCAGAATTACGAGTTTATATCTGGCATCTCTAAATTAATAACTTGCGAAAGTATCAGTATTTTTTTCTGCTTAAAATTAATACTTTATCCCCCGGTTTCACAAACAAGTTTTAAGGCTTAAGCCTAGTCCTAGACTAAATGTAAGTCTAAGCTGTTTCAACTGAAAGAAACTTGCACAGACTGAAATATATCAGTGCCTTTGCTTTGTCTTTAGATGCACACCAGCAATGTATTTTCTAAGGCACGTTTATTAAAACTACTTAAATGTCCTAATTGAACTATGGCCTAATCTTGGCTTAGTCTAAGCCCTTTCTGTGTGACTTTTTTTTTTTTATATCTTACAATTCTGACCTAATATCTTGCAACTCGCAAAATGTATCAGTATTTTTCCACTCAAAATTTGTACTTTATAATTCACAATTGAGTTTTATGTCAAAATTCTGAATAAAAAAAGTCAGAATTGTGATATACACTTGCATTTGCAGAAAGTCAGAATTGTTTTTCTCACAATACTTTCTCATAATTGTGGGTTTATATAATGCAATTGTTACTTTTTTCTCAGAATTGTGAGCTTATATCTCAAAATTCTGACTTAATAACTCACAATATGAATCAGTCTTTTTTCCCTCAAAATGAATACTTTATAACTCGCAATACTGTGTGCTAAACTCTCAGAGTTTATACCACGCAACTTTTTTTTCTCCAAATTGCGAATTTATCTCACAATTCTGACACAATTCTAATAATAACTAATAATAAACATATCAGTCTCCCCCCCCCAAAATTAGTACTTTATAACTCGCAGTTGAGAAAAAAGTCAGAATTGTGAGATACAAACTCTCATTTGCGAGGAAAAAGGTCAGAATTGTGAGTTTGCATTTCTCAATTCTGACATTCTCACAATTGCAACTTTATATATTACAATTCTGACAATTCTCACAAAAGATAAGATCAAAATCAGTATTTTATAACTCGCAATTGTGAGTTTATATCTTAAAATTCTCAGGGAAAAAAAATTGTGAGGGAAAAACTTGCATTTGTGAGAAAAAGTCAGAACTCTGAGTTTTTATCTCGCAATTGACTTTATTTCTCACAATTGTAAGTTTATATCAAGCAATTGTGACTCTTTTTCTCAAGAATTTCAATTTATATCTCACAATACTGAGAAAAAACATCAGAATTGCTAGATACAAACTCCCATTTGTGAGAAAAAGTCAGAATTTTATCTCGCAATTCTATTTCTCACAGTTGTGAGTTTGTATCACACAATTCTGAGGAAAAACGTCAGAATTGCGGGATATTGGGAAGTTGCAATAATCTTTGTTGTATTCTTTGGTGAATGAGCAATTTTGTATGTTTTGTGAAAAATCGTACGTATTTTACAAGTTGGCAAATTCATAGGAATTTGTATGAATGACCACCCCTAAACTAATTCCTCACAGAAAACTTAAAAAAATCGTACAAGTGAGGTTGTACAAATTTATACAAATTAGCCACCTCATAAAGTACGTATGAATTTGTTGTGAGATGACATTGGTATGATGACATTTTTATTTATATATATATATATATATATATATATTTTTTTTTTTTTATTTATTTATTTATTTATTTATTTTTTATTTATTTTTTTTATTGATATTTATTTTATATATTTTTTTTATTTTATAACTTTTTTCACAAGTTCATCTTTTGAGAAATATATATTTTTAAATCAAATATTCCATGTATAGTATCCAATTTCTTAAAAGTTCATGTAACTACATATATATTATAAAAAATGTAAATTGTTCTCATGTCAATTACAATTAATCAAATATTACCATATACCTCAGAGCCACACAGATAGCTCAACCATTTACTAACCGAATCATAGCTTGACCATTCTAGCGTCACCTTTCTTTGAAGTTTTTCAAGATGTATGCGGTGCATCATCAACAAACCACTTATGCTTCCATTTGGAATGTTGTTGATGAGTTCTGACTGTTGTTCCATCCCACACAGTGCTTTCAGCTTTGCAGAGAGCAGCGGTGGTGTGTTTTGTGAGGTAGTTGGGTGACTGGAAACTGGAAACACAGCTGAACAGAAAAGTCGTATGTCCGTTGAACTGAGGAGAGAGAGAGAATTTGGCACAGCAGTGCTTACTGGCTGTCAGGACTACAGATGAGACTGGCAGAGGGCTAATAGGACCTGCCTGTCTATTATGAAAGAGAAAAAGAGGGAAACGCAGGGAGCAAACATTCAAAGAGTCTCAAATGGATAGGGACTGTTATACGTTATCAGTAAGTGAAGGTGAACGATGACAGAGGTGGATTCCTTTGAGATGAAAAACTGAAAACTAATGGGATGGTGTGGCCGTGAACTAAGTACAATGCCATTTATGCAGTGCTCTGTTTTCAGAAAATAGTAGGTTAAAGTTGGCATGAGATGAAAATTGACCCTAAGTATTTTCTATATGCACATTGTACAGTAGATCCTTTTACAGTTCATCTGTTCGTATGTTTCCTTTTTTGTTAATTTTGCCTCATAAAGTCCCCATGAAATCAAAATGAAAGTTTTTTTTTTTTTTTTTTTTTTTTTTTGCTCTAAAACAATGAGAAAATTTGCATTTAGAGGATATAAGCATTCAAAATTACATACAGTCTCTAAGTTCCACCAATATGGATCAGTGACTTTGATGACATCACTCTGTACTTAAGCTTCTAATCAAACTTTCTGTCCAATCAGATGCCTCTTACACACTAAGGCTGTGGCTGAAATCAGTCGCTCATTCACAGAATTTGTATTTTATTGTATGGGGAATGATTCAGACAGTGTAAATATTAGTGCTGTCAAATGATTAATCGCATCCAAAATAGAAGTTTATGTTTACATACTATATATTTGTGTACTGTGTATATTTATTATGTATATATAAATACACACATGCACGTATATATTAATGAAAAGTATTTTAGATTTATATAAAAAATATTTGTATTTATTTAGAATCTAAATGTATACAGGTATAAATATATATATACATATAAATATTTTGTTTTAATATATACATGTATGTGTGTGTATTTATATATACATAATAAATATACAAAGTAAACACATATATAGTATGTAGACATAAACTTTTATTTTGGATGCGATTAATCGCGATTAATCGTTTGACAGCACTAGTAAATATGCTTTCCTATGGGGGAAAAAAATCTAGTTTCACTTTGTGGTATCGGCGTAGACCGACAGATGTCAGGTGTCTTTTATACAGGCAACAAGATGAGATTAGGAGCACTCCCTTTAAGAGAGCCAGAAATCTTGCTGATTGATAGGGGATCAAAAACTTACTTCACTCATTAAAATACAAATCAATTTATAACTTTTTTTTATGTTTTTCTGTATTTTTTGGTTGTTTTAATCTGTCTCTCACTGTTATAATAAACTTACCATTAAATTTATAGACATAATTTCTTTGTCAGTGGGCAAATGTACAAAATCAGCAGGGGATCAAATATTTTTTTCCCTCACTGTATGCCCCTGTTTGACTTTTATGTCTTTTAGAATTATATCATCTGATAAAGTTGATATCACACAAAGTGTATTTTTTTTTCTCCAGTAGGATTGCTGGATGTTATATTGATTTTATTAAATAGTCTAATAAACAAGAGTTTAATATTAATTGACTTACATTTTAGACACAAGTTTGTTTTTGCTCTATTTAGTAAATGAAAATGGATTATGCATACATTTGGTTAGAAAAAAATTGACTCATAAAGGTAAAAATGCCCATAAAAGGTAACTCTTTGAAAGAGTTCCTTTCTCTTACTCCTGCAAATGAGTCACTGGACAGAATATGAAGAACATCAAAAGCTTTAGGAGTCAGCTGTTCACGGCAGTCCTAAACCTGCCAAAGTTCCAGCACAATAGCATGCTCAGCAAAATATCATCTAATTGTGATTATCGACAAAATTCCAAAAAACACTGAGACATCATGTTTTGTCATTACTGCATTACCCCAGCTTCAGGGGAAATGGAAGAACAAACTGGTGTGACGACATTTCAAACAAATTAAGTCAGGCCAAAATTAAACCCATTTTAGTAGTACGAAACAGCTCACCAGAAACGCTTTCTGCTAGTTCACTCTGGATGGCAAATGCCTCCTACTACTGCACACTTCAAAGTCTCACCTGGAAATGGTACAGATTGTCTAAATCTATTGTTACATAAATACTGTGAATTTGGGTCTACTACTCTTTTTCACTACTGTATTTTGCCTGCTATATAGTAGCTATATAGTGATCAAAATCAAAAGAGTCACTGTAGGATGAATCAAAACCACTGCTATAGCTGTTTAGGCTCTTCTAGGATGTGTAATAGTTTGGTAATCGAGCATGAACACACTATTAGTCATGTCACTCCAGAATCTTAGAGTGGAATCGATTCTTCTTGGAATCAAAGATTCGATTCTTTTTTTTTTTTTTTTTTTTTTGGGGTCGACTCCCACCCGGGCTCCCTGAAAAGAGAACAGGCGAGCTTGTACGTTTGAGGACAGAGACATATGTGCAAGGGCAAGAACATCCATCTATTCCCAGTGTATTTGGAGAACCGAGAGATAAATATATCTGTGCGAGAACCCTTTCCAGTTTGTGTATGTAAATCAAGGTGAATTCTTTCGGTGTCCCATGCTAATGTAGAGAATAGGTCGGCCATAGCATTTGTAATGGAGGATGACAGGTTATTTGTACTGGTGTATCAGCCGCTGATTATTACTTTTCAATGCGATGAGATAGAGCCATTGAACCGTCAACGTGTTTGTGCGTATGTGGCTCTGTCTAGCATGCTCATTTACCTTCCGTGTTTAACATATTTGGCGAATATTGCTGAATATGCACAGAATATGAATTACAAGCTGATAAATATCTTTTAAATGAGACAATCACTGTGCTTCAGCAGGTCCATCCTTCATTGTGTGGTTTTGTTATGTCAGGCAGCAAAAATAGATTTTCATACATAATTCATAATTAACACACTCTATTATTTTGTATTTATGTATGTGCATTTATCAATGCAGTGTGGGATTTCTGCTATGAGTCATGCTTAAGCATTTATTATATGCTAGGGATTTCAGAAACCCGTTTGAATGCTCTAATACCCATGATACATTTCCTGCGTCATGAGACGTAGCCCATTGCACAATTATACTGAGATTGTGACAGCTGACCTTCATGTGACAAGGTGACCTTCAGCTCACCATTTTCAGCTCAAAAGCAGCACTAAGTGTTTTTCTAATTGCTAATTATTTTTGCAGACACATTACATATTTGGTTTTAGTGGTGTTAGTGGTGACCAATTAGCGACTAAATGTAAAAAAAAAACAAAAAAAAAAACAAAGGTTTCAGGCTTATCTCTCAGTTCACTAGCATTTGTAGAAGAACAGTGTTTTTCCTTTTTTGGCATATCATCATCTTTCTTGTTCCTCTCTTCTTCTTCTGTGAATGCGTCATGAGGGGTTTACAGAACCTGACCGAGTTTGTTTTTGCACCTCAGCAAGATTCCTGCTAAACTGAGCCAAGATTTGCCACATCTGGTGCTTAAATAAAATTGAAATTCACGCTCTCTATCTTTACTAGAGATCCATGCACGTCTGTTATAAAACACTGTCTGCAGTAAACTTAAATGGCTTTTATGTTACACTCTTTAAATTAAAGGTTCTTTATTGGCATCCATGGTTCCATGAAGAACCTTTTAACTTCCATGGAAGCCATTGCTCAAATCGTTCTTTTAGTGGAAAAATATAATATTTTATTTATATATATTTTATAAATATATATTTTTTTGTTATTA
This sequence comes from Cirrhinus molitorella, assembly GCA_033026305.1. NCBI lineage: Eukaryota > Metazoa > Chordata > Actinopteri > Cypriniformes > Cyprinidae > Cirrhinus > Cirrhinus molitorella. The sequence continues at coordinate 5,925,220 of CM065125.1, forward strand.
AAATGTTCTTTACTCTAATAAAATAATGGTTATTTTAATACATAATACATTAATACATTTTATATATGTTAAGTGTAAGTTCTTTTTGGAACCCAAAATGATGGTTCTATGGAATCACTCTGAAAACCTGTTATTTTTAAGAGTGTAAAATCTGAATTTAAAATAACAAGAAAAAATAGCAGTTGTATAGTTTGAGTTAATACTTTAAGGTGTTGGTGTACAATTAAGTGCAGTAATAAAGAAAAATAAGCTGCCAAATAAAACACTTTGTTTTGTGTGGAAATTAGGCCTATGTTGTGACAACAGAAACTGAGAATGATTTTCATGACACACATTTTTCTGACAGAACTCCTGAGGAGGCAGAACAGTAAAATATGAGTATATCTCTAGCATATCTCAGCACCAACTGGTCACGTACAAGCTCCCATGATGCTTTTTTTCCCCCTATCCATTGTTTCTATAGCCAGTGCTGCAGGAAAGCTTTGATGACTGAGGTTTTTGTGCAGTTTTTCTGTTAGAATAGATACTTTTTTCCTGACTAAACACATTTCTCCCCTTTCTTTCACAGCATACATAATGTTTTGAGGGCGTAAACTGGGTTAAGGACTAACTATGTAATATGAAATCTCTGAAAAATTAATCATGGTTTTTAAATACCTAGTTCAAAGATTTTTTTTTTTTTCAACGTGAAAGAAGAATAACAACGTGCAGTAAACAGTAAAACTGTTTGCACTTCAAACCAGGGTGTTCACAATTAAGATAATACATTAAAATAAAGTAAAACACCAATTTGCAATATCAAGCTGCAAAACCAGCTGTTTTGTACAGCTAAAAATAGCTGGACGCTAATGAGACAGGAAGCCACACCCATAAAATGTACACATGGCCACGCCCACTCTTACTAAAGAAAAAAATGGTTTGTAATAACTGAAATCATAATAATATAATAAAATCATTATATAATTAATGTATAATATCATAGTAGGCCTTTAAACAAGTAGGCCTACACAATAAAATCACATTTCCTTAAATGTTTTGTGATTTTTCTGCGGAATATTCTTTAATAGGCTGTTACAATTGCGGGTTCTAACAGGTTCTGAATCTGTTCGATTCGTTTGAACAAATCATTTAGTCCTATTTTCCTGAACTGGGTCAACCGTTTGATTCAAAGGAATGACTCGTTCACGAATCGAACGTCACTACTTTTCGCATAAACGCCACATGAGAGCTAGTGCCAGATTTTCGGCGAACAACTTTTTAAATTTTAACCTGTTCCTTACACAAAACTATCATAGACTTTTGAAGAATTAACACTTATCTTGCGAGCTAAAATGTAGACTATATAATAATTTAAAATATAATACCTTCATTATATACGTTATTTATTTTTATTGCATTATCATAGGAGGTGTTGTTTAAAGAAGTACACACTGGAATCACACTGGCAAATATACATTTTATTTACTGTTTTGTGTTTCATAATCGATATTCTGCGGAATATTCTTTAATAGGCTGTTAAAATTGCGGGTTCTAACAGGTTCTGAATCAGTTCGGTTCGTTTGAACAAATCATTTAGTCCTATTTTTTTGAACTGGGTCAACCGTTTGATTCAAAAGAATGACTCGTATACGATTCGAACGTTGCTACTTTTCACAGGAACGCCACAGGAGAGCAAGTGCAGGATTTGCAGCGAATCCTGACACAAATAAGGCTTCTGAAGACGTAAGGGCTGCTTTTATGGTTTGTTAATAGTGACATTGTCATTTTGGCGCTTTACAGCTCTTCATTCACTTTCATTATATCGTTTGTGTTTATAAAATATAGAAAATCATACAGATTTAGAACAGCATCCGTGTGAGTAAAAAGAATGGCATATACATATCCATTTTAAGTGAACCATTCCTTTAAGGTAACAGGTTTATCCAGAAAGTGACTAAAAAATATTCACTGAGGTAAAATTCTGTGACTAGCCCCGGTGTTCTGTACAGAACTTCTCTGCAGTTCTATCTTCCTCTTATCTTTTGGCGAACTCACTATGGCTGTTCACTTTCACATAATGTCCTCAGTTTCTCTCTCGCTTTTCAGCGTTCTCTCCCTCATTGTTAAATCTCAGCAGTATACGGTGAAAGTGACAGATCAGTGAGCTCGTTGCGCAGAGAATTTAAAGAAAACGTCACAACCGAGTCAGAGCGAGAAACGAGGGAGAGAGTGAGTAGTGAGAGAGAGGGAGGGGAGGGAGTCTGTGCGAGAGGGACAGAGAACGAGGGAGGATATATTGATACAAAACGACGGTGGTTTCTCCTCAGTGTGTGTGAGAGAGACCATGAGTGAAGACAAGATGGAGTGCTGGAACAGATGAAGACTGACATTGGGTGAGTAAGTGTGCGTATACATCTGTCTGTGTGCCTTGTATTTTTGCCCACTTGATAATGCAGGTTTGTGTATCAGATTGACCACCTGTTAGTGTGTGTGTGAGTGTGTCTGTGTCCACATGCATGCATGTTGCCTGCAGGTGTATTTCCTCGCGAGTGAGCACATTTCTGTGTATGTTTACAAGTCGTTTTTAATGATTGTGTGCAGGTAGCTGTGTTTATTTGCACTTCTGCTTAACTCTGCGTGTGATGTGTCTCAGTTTGTGCTTGCCAACATGTGTATGTTATTCAGGCTGACAGCCTTTGTGTGCATGTGACAGTGTTTTTGCACCTTAGCAGCCTCACTGTGAATGAACGTGTTGTAATAACGGTCTTGCCACACATCTGCAAATATTATTGTTGATTGTGATGTTATGCAACGTAGAATTATTTATTTATTTTATTTTTTTGTCAAATAATCCAAGAGGTGAAGTGCTGTGAAATGTTTTGACTTACAATAACATTCATTAGTGTGGCATTTCCAGCAATCCCACAAAACAAAAAGGCAAAAGTAACTTTTTGATTCATAACCGTGCCATTTTTTTTTCTCGCTTATTCTATTTTTGGCTCTAGTTAGGCTCACAAGACAAGAATCTTACGAACTACAGGGAAAGATGTGAAAAACAGGTTGAAGGAGAATGTGTGAGAGAGAGATAGAACGCACAGAAGAAGACGCGTATGAAACAGACACTATATCTCTGTCCTTAGGGAGGTAGTGTAATCAAAACAGCCGCATTACTGGTAATGAAAGATATTATCAGCGGAAAGTCTGTCACACATCTTTATCTGTCTGGATCAGGGGCCGAGGGGCATTCTTCTGTTTCACTTCTCACATCAAACGTTGTGTTTTAGTTTTGCTGAGGAGGAAAATTGGCACCACAAAATTGGTTGAAATTGTGTAAGATGAGATTTTATAGGAATACTTGACCAAAAACAAAAAAAAGATTTACTCTTACATCTTTCCAAACTACTTTGTTTTTGTGCAATGAAGATACTTAGCGGAACAAAGATATTTTTTCCATAATGAAATTTGAAATTGAACAATTTTGGGGGGAAATTAACTGTATTTGTTTTTTTTTTTGCTTAATATTTTTGTACATTTCATTTTAAGGGAAGAGAGTAGTTAACAATGTTTCGATCATTATAAATTTTAGTTTTTTTTTTGTTTTTTGTTTTTTAAGGGAAAAGGGGACTTACTCATTTGATTTAAGTTTTGTTTTTTTAACATTTATTTTAGGGGAAGAGGGAAATTAATGATGTTTTGATCATTATAGATTTAAAAAAAATTAAGGGAAAAGGGGATTTAACCATTTTTGGGTCATTTTAATTAATTAGTTATTATTATTATTATTATTAAATTTTTTTTTACATGTATTAAGGTATTTTAACTGTATTTGGATCTCTTTTTTTACTTACAATGTTTACTTGCAATAAAATTAACAATGCTTTGATCATTACACAATTGTGAATGTATTTTTTTAAGGGAAAAGGGGATTAACAAATTTTGGGTCATTTTGAATTTTTCAAGTTTTTTTTTTTACACTTATTTTAAGGGAAAAGGGCAATTAGCTGTAAAATTAGTTTTTTGTTTTTACTTACAATGTTTACTTACAATGAAATTAACAATGTTTTGGTCATTGTACATTTTTAAATGAATTTTTTTAAGGAATAAGGATTTAATCATTTTTGCATCATTTGAGTTGTTTAAGTTTTTTATTTACATGTATTTTAAGGGAGGAGTGCAGTAACTGTATTTATATGTTTTTTTTACTTAATATTACATACATACATTTTATTTTAAGTGAAGATGGAAATTAACCATATTTCAATCATTATAAAATTTTGAGTGTATCATTTTTTTTGTTGGGTCATTTTAAATTTTAACCATGTTTGTTTGTTTTTTATATATGTAATGTATGTAATTATTATTATTATTCTTAACCCAATTTTCTTTGTGCTTTAACCCTTTAACTGTCACTCCCATTTTTAACATAGACGTGAAACTGCAGTATTCAAACATGCATTTTTATAATTCATGACATTTTGTAATATGATTTGATGTACATTTTCCATGGTAATGCAATGTCTGATTTTAAAATGGCTTTCAAAGGATGAATTTTGAGATTTTAAGTTTTCAAGTGATATATGATTTCTAAAGCGTGATGGGGAAAAGGCAACAAAGAATGTCTTTTTGTGACAATGTCAAAACTCCTATTATGAAGTAGATTTGTGAGGTGCACTCTTGTCATATATTAGTACATTACTTTACTACATAATTTGTAGCACAAAAAACTGTAAAATATCTATTTAGGAGTCTTAGACCTTTCCAACGATGTATAGTTTGTCATGATTAGATTAGGATTTTTTATAATATGGTCAAGTAAACCTAGGCGTCCCACAGAGTGGACGGGTGACAGTTAAAGGGTTAAGCATAAAGCTGGATTGGAGATATTTTGAAAACAAGAAAAATAATTTACTAATGAGTTGAGAAGTACAAACATTAAATAAAGCCAAATAAACAAATCCATTGTTACACACTAAAGTAAGTTTTCAGTGTCTTGTTTTAAGAATGTTTATATACAGTATTATTGTAGGAAAACTAGACCAAAACAACAACACATTAATAAATGATTTTTGATTGCTGTTTATGTGATGGCAAGCATGTACAGAATGGCCACATGCATCAATGCTGTCTTGTTTTCATTTAAATGCAACATAAATAGTATTTATATTTTATTCGTATCCACCTTTCTCTTTAATGCAGAAGTAAGACTTTTGGCTATAGGGAAATAACGAGGAGAATAACAACGAGCAGTGAATGGTAAAACAGTTTGCACTACAAACCAGTGAGTTCGTAATTAAAAAAACACATTAAAATAACAAAGTAAGACACACCAATTTGCAAGAAGAAAAAGGTGGATAAGTTTTTTTTTTTTTTCCCCCTAAATTATGTTGTTTTAAAAAGTTCATTCTTTCTTTCTTTCTCTCTCTGTCTCCACAGCTCTTTTCAGTGGTCCCGATGAGCGTTTCCAAACCACCTCCGCCCCATTCCCATTTCCCCCCCAGCAACCAGTCCTCCCTTCTCCCCCTGCCTCCGTCCTCCTCTTCCTCCCCCTCTCCCTCCACCCCTCCCTCCGCCGCGGGTCCCCCCAGCCCCGCTGTGCCTCCTCCTCCCTCCCCAGTCAAGATCTCCATGCAGGAGCACTTTGCCATCAACGTGTGCCCCGGCCCCATCCTCCCCATCCCACAGATCTCCGACTTCTTCCCTCGTTTCCACGACTTCCCCATCACCCCCCTTCCACCCCGGGAGAAACAGGTTCTAAAGGACAAAGACAAGGACGGAGACGGGAACGGAGAGAAAGACCGCAAGAGGGAGAGAGAGCAAGAGGAGAACGGGGAGTTTGCCGACTCGGATGACGATGACAGTGAGTTTGTCTCGTGGCTAGTGACTGTTTCACGTTTGGTTGCCTTTGGGTGGGTTACACGTGTTTACGCTCTGCTTTTCCACTGATGCTGATGCATTTTTCACAAATCTACTGACATCCCTCTGGAACAGCCTGGGGTTAAGTGCTTTTCTCAAGGACACAATGGTAATAGTACTTGAATGAGTCCTTGTGGGCTTCGAACCTACAGCCTTTGTTATTTTCAGTCCAAATCTTTAACCACATCAGCCCAATCTCCTTCTTTCTTCACACTTTCTTCTCTATTACATAACTCCTCACATACATGAATCCATGGATATTTCCTGGATTCCCTTTGTTTGATTGACTGATTTTATTCGCCAGTAAGCAGCCAATGAGGCATGAGCACTTCCCATCGGTCTGGACCTGGAGTCTCATACCGTTCGGTATTGATTGCTTTGTGTGGTGTTTGGCGGATTGGTGCGAGTGCGTGTGATAACTGAGGTACGCGATCGGAGTGTTAAATACTTCATTAGTCTCTGTAATGGTGCATAAACACTACAAGCCCTCTGTATGTGCACAGCCCTGATTAGGTCGTTACAGGCAAGACTGATTCCCAGCTAAGTCGTTCGGGTTGTTATTGGTTTTTGCTAATGTACGTGCATGATATTAAGGTATTCCTGTGTTTCTTTCAGCCTACCTGGGAACTCTGGAGTTCAATCTGCTATTTGACCAAGAAAATAACTGCTTGCACTGCACCATCCACAAGGCCAAGGTAGGTTTATACTCGCACAAACACTACTGGGTGTTTCTACAACTGTAGGCATTTTTGGGCTTGTGCTGTTTTAGAATGTAAACATTTTTAAAGGATTAGTTCACTTCCAGAATAAAATATCTTGATTATTTACTCACCCCCATGTCATTCAAAATGTTCAGTCGAGAAGAACGTTTTTTTTACAAAAAATATTCCAGGAATTTTCTCCATAGTGAACTTCAAATTGGATCAACAGGTTGAAGGTCCAAATTGCAGTTTTGCAAAAAAAATTATCGATTGCTTTGCTAAAAAAGACACTTATTCCTCGGCTGGGATTGTTCAGAGCCCTGCAGTTTGGACTTTCAACCCATTGGCCACCACTGAAGTTCACTATATAGAGAAAAATCCTGGAATATTTACCTCAAAAAAAAAACTAAATTCTTCTTTTTGACTGAATATAGAAAGACAAGAACATCTTGAATGACATGGGGGATTATCAGAAAAATGTTATTCTGGAAGTGAACTAATACATTAAAGCATGCTTTCCATACTTGTCTACTAACAATGTCAGACAGTTGATATAAACAAAAACAAAAACGAATGAACTTTTCCAACACATCTGAGATGTCTTGCTAAGAGTAATTTAGTAGCTAGCATTTTATGTATCCCTAATAAAATTAAGTTAGATTTTTGCACTTTGTGTGTTATTTGACAAAATTACAGCTTGATTGGAAGTAACACAAATTATATTTAATTTTTCATCACAGTGAGAACAAGTGGTATTGAAAAAAGAGGTAAAAGTGGATTATTCAAATGAATTAGAAACGGAGTCATGATTTAATAAAAAAATGTTGCATAAAAATAATAAAAAAATATTGATATTAAATATGAATATACTTTGTCCATTTTTATTATTTTATTATTTTATTGGCTTGTATTTTAAAATTCAGTATCCAGTATTCAGTTTTTCATTTCAGTGCAATGCAAAGTAAAATTATAAAATCTATACATAAAAGAAAAAAAAAATTAAGCTTCAAATTTTAAATGTGACCTTCATATTACAGAAATAAAAATGTTTAAGGCAAGCACTGGAATATAACAGTGACTGAAGTTGAAGAAACACGAAGCGTTTATAAAATGTTCTGTGGCTTTTAATCTATTTTCTTTGACAGAATACTTCTTAAAATTGAAATATATTCACACATTATACAAAGCTTTTTTAATATACTAATTATTTCATATACTATCCACTTTTTTCCTCAATGCGGAAGTAAGCCTATTGGTGAGAATTCTGGTTCATTATTTGCTATAGAGAAATAATGAGATGAATAACAACATGCAGTAAATGGTAATACTGTTTGCACTACAAACCAGTGTGCTCATAATTAAGATTACATTATGTATTAATTAAGTACATTAAAATAATATGTTAAGACACACCCATTTGCAATATTAAGCAGCCAAATGAGCTGTTTTTTACAGCTGAAAATAGCTGGATGCAGATGACAACGGAAGCCAGACCCACAAAATCCCACTCTTACGTTAAGAAAAATGTGGATAAATATTTGGGTGAAGGCGGTCATGTCTTCAGTCGAAAAGAAATTAAGTTTTTCGAGGAAAGCATTCCAAGATTTTTCCCCATATAGTGGACTTCAATGGGGATCAAATCAAGTTGAAGATCCAAATTGTAGTTTCAATGCAGCTTCAAAGGGCTCTACATAAACCCCACCCAAGGAATAAGAGTCTTATCTAGTGAAACAATCGCTCATTTTCAAGAAGAATACAAATTTATTTTCTTTTTAATCACAAATGCACGTCATACACTAGCTGGACCTCACACATACGTGACGTAGGCAGAAGTACTGACCTAGTGTTTACAAAGCGAACGTAATAAGAAAGTCAGACTCCCTTTACCAAAAAAAGGTAAAACCCTGGCTATGTTTCCATCACCCTGTTTTTATGCATATTTTGAAGTATCGCATCAGAAATGAGTGATGGAAACGCCACATTTTTAATAAGTCAAATTTGACAAAGTTTGCAAAAAAGTTTTTATGCTCGCTTAAGGTGGTTTTTGACTTGTGTGAAAAAGGGTTAATGTGAATTAGGTGTGTGCGATTATATTATCTTCTGTGAAAATATCGTAATTGTTGTTTTAACAATGTGCGATTTGACATTATCGATTATATTGAAAATAACAAACAAAACACACCTACACAGTGCGCGCACAACGTTATATTACATGATGAAATATAGTAAGTAGGTTATGCATTTAGAGTGTGTTCTTTCACTGCATGATTCAGTGTAATAAAATTAATTTAGAATGATTACATAATTCAAGATATGGGGCAAAAAAAGTATATATTTATATCATTTCATTATAATGATATTTGTTATTATTGATATATTATATTTCAATATCACACGAAGAGTGCCGTTTTTCCTTCAACAATCAGCATGACTACAAATGTGATATTGATTTTAACAGTTAATAAACGTTAAGTAAAGTTAATATTAAAAGACTTATGTTTTAGACAGCATATTTCCTGTTTTTGCTCAATTTTGCCAACAAAAATCATTCCAAACACAGCCGCAGCACTGTTTCGCATCTCTGGGCAACATGTGTTTCTTTCCTGAATGAATCAACCGTTTAAATGATTTGGTTTAATTGCAATGAATAACTTATTAACAGCGACTTGCTGAGCCCTTCTGGCGGATAATTCAAATTATCTTTTATAATAATTTCAACTATAGCTGCATTAACGTGTACATACATCTACATGCCACTTCATATGCAATGGAATTTGAATTTTGCATAATATGGAATTTGACTCAAAAGATAATGCACACTTTTAGAAAAAATGGCTTTATAAAGGTCAAAATTCCCATAAAAGGTAAAAATCTATTAAAACTTCTTGGAAAATAATAATTTCTATCACTGCTGTGAGCTGACTACACAGAATATGAAGAATATCAAAAACTTTAGGAGTCAGCACGGTAGTCCTTAAGCACAATAACACACACAGCAAAATATTGTCTAATTATCGTTATTGATAAAATCCAAGAAAATATCAAGATATTATTTTTTGTCAATATCGCACACCCCTAATGTGAATAATGGGAGATGGAAACACATTTGACGAATAAATTCCTCCGTTCGCATAAAAAAATTAACGGGACTTTGTGCTATGGGACGGCAAAACCTGACTAACCAGCGGACCGATCTCGTTCCACGGCATCTGAAATGTTGCTATGTCAAATGTCTAAATGTTACTAGACATTCTGAAATGCCTGAGCATAAAATGTCTAATTGCCTCCATGAACGGTCTTACACGACTGCGTTCCCAAACAGCAGGCATCCACCTCCATAATCATCGACCGCATTTACTGTGTTTTGTCTGCTCGCTCTGAGGCAAGTAATTTATTATATATGAAAATTATTATATTTAGTGGCTTCTCCTACTTTTCTTAGTGGTATGTAGTGCTAGTTTATCAGGAAGTGATGATTTTGTTCTCTATGACTCGTTGGATGGAAACGGAGATAAATTAAATTCGCAACTTTGGACACTGCTAATGATGTCAGATGATTTTGAAGTTGGAGGAGAAAATGAGATGGAGTTTTTCACTCTGCCCTACCTTTTTAAACCGAAGCACACAAAGAACTAACCATGCGTGATTTTTTTTCAACGTGATTACACAATGCGTAAAAACGCACATTTGCGGCGCAGAGCTAGTTCAAGACGAGCATTTGTGGTTAAAATAAAAGTATATACAATTTGAATTTTTTTTTTAGAAAATGACCAATTGTTTCACTAAATAAGATCTATTCCTCGCCTGGGATCATGTAGAGCTCTTTGAAGCTGCATTGAAACTCCAGTTTGGACCTTTATTCTGTTGATCCCCAATTAAAGTCTACTATATGGAGAAAATCATGGAATGTTTTGAAAAGACATAAACGTCTTGGATGACATGGGGGTGAGTAAATTATCAGGAAATTTTCATTCTGGAAGTGAACTAATCCTTTTATCTTCAGCAAGCAAAAAACAAACTGCTGCAAAGTAAACAGTCTTGATTGTAATGATACTGTCAGCATTCAAGGATTTACCTCTGGTCCATATAGAGCAGGGTTGCCAGGTTTTCACAACAAAACCCGCCCAATTGCTGCTCAAAACTAGCCCAAAAGTAGCCCAGTCGCGTTTCGAGAGGGGTCCCCTGGAGGGTTCCAGGGGGGTAAAATACACATTTTGTAGTGGGGTTCTTCTGGTAAAGTTAGCATTCCAGGGTCTAAATATTACGTTATTGGGGTCGCTTCAACCCGCGGACATGAAAAACAACCCGGCAATAGTATGAAAGTACTGATATAGAGAACCTCATGCCCTAAAGTGTGCATATCACTGTAAGGATATGATCCATGAGCCTCTCATCCCAGACATGCATGTGCATCTTATGTGACATGATGTCTATGTGCTTTTGTGTGTTTGTTTGTGCCCACAGGGACTAAAGGCCATGGACTCCAATGGACTGGCGGATCCATATGTGAAACTCCACCTCCTGCCTGGAGCAAGCAAGGTCACTGCAACCTTCTCACACGCACACAGCATGGTTCAACTCTCGCTGCACCATCAGCACAAGTTGCGATTCTCTGACACGCACACACACACACACGTCAACACGTGCATTGCACAAAACACACAGGCGTGATGTGAGCATGCATCACTGGCAAGGCCGCCCGTAAGCGCTGAAGCTGTTCATGTGGAGAACATGCGGTGGAAACGGGTGGATTCAGTGAGTGCTTCAGCACTGAATTATTCTCTCTTTCATTTTCACCGCATGTAACCAACGCACAGCGCTCTAATCTGTTCAAAGCAGGACAGGCTGAGACAGGAGCAGCCAGAAGCGTCCTGTCCTCCTCTCCAGCGGTTTTTACTCTTTTCCGTCCTCCCGTACGCTCGTCCAAATCTCTGCCGCTATCTCTGTGTCTGTCGCCACATGACCCACTTTGACCTTGGAATACCAACACAGCGTTGAGTGCAGGATGGGAGGGAGGGATGGAAAAAAGAGAGACAGATGAGGGGGGACAGCAGCAGGTGGTTGTCATGGAAACAGCACAGATTGTTACACGACTCACGTCAACAGAGGAGCGTATATGTATGAGAGCGAACGAGAAAGCGAGAAGCGTCACGTCTTGCGTACGCTCCCACGCGCCAGCCTGGTAAATATCGACCGCTAGGGTTATACAGACACCTCCGGGCTTTTAAAAGGTGTGCGAGCCGGAGGTGATGGACGTGTGTGCGTACGCCCACCTTCAGACGTAGACGTACACACACACACACACACACACACACACACGCTCATACGTGGGTGTGCAGGCATTAAAAGAACCCATTTATAACACTCTCTCTCTTTTTGTCCTTTTACACGCTTCATGGTTTCATATGCATCCATATGCCATCTATTAAAGGAGTAGTTCACCTAAAAATAAGCATTTTGTCTTTTACTCACCCTCATATGACATTTCTTCTTCTTTTGTGGAAAATAAAAACAGCTTTTTTGTTTGTACAGTGAAAGTGAATGGTGGTCATGACTGCTAAGAAAGATGCCCAGTAGTCACATTTTATATTTCAATCTGTTCCTCACAAAAAGCACTGGATGGCTTGGAATATAATATATTCATATGGGCTACTTTTATGATTTTAAAAAGTTAGTTTTTAGCTTGACCCAGCTAAAACTAAAGCATTTTCAGTAATTCAGTAAAATAAATAAAAAAAAATATATAAATGTTAGATGATAAACTGAAACCTAAACTTATTTATTTTAGGTAGTTGTCAAAACAATATTTCTAATTTATGACATTTAAGAGGGCTTGTTATGGAAGCCTGTTATCACCACTGAATGTAAAATAAATAAAAGGTTAATTGGTAGTTTTTATCTCACAATTCTGACTTTTTTCAGAATTGCAAGATATAAACTTACAATTCTGACTTTTTTTTCTCAGAATTGCATGTTACAAACACGTAATTCTCATTTTTTTTCAGAATTGTGAGATATAAACTTGCAAATCTTACTTTTCTCTCAGAATTGCAAGATGTAAACTTTTTTTTCTCAGAATTACGTTTATACCTCAATTCTGACTTTATAACATGCAGTTAAGTCAGAATTGTGACTTAATTACTCAAGTGTGAGTTTATTTCACGCACTTCTGAGGAAAAAGTCAGAACTGCGAGATAGAAACTTGTATTTACAAGAAAAAAGTCAGAATTTCAGGTTTTTATCTTATAATTCTGTCTTTATCACACAATTATGAGAAAAAAAGTCAGAATTGCGAGTTTATATCGAAAAATTCTGACTTCTCAGAATTGCGAGTTTGTATCACGCAGTTCTGAGAAAAAAAAGTTGCAATAACCTTTTTTATTTTTTTGGTGGGAAAGGGCTTTCAAGGCTTGTCCCAGTGTGGTTAACTAAAGCTAAAGCAAATGAAAATACTTTTACTTTTTAAATTTAATTAAAATTTTCAATGAAATAAATAAATAATTTAATAGTTAATAAATTATTTTATTTCAGTTAGTCGTCAATTTAAGTTTGTTTCAGTTTTTCACATTTTGAGGTAAACTACTCAAATGACTACAAAACTGAAATAAAAAACAGAATTAAAGCTATTTAGAAATGTTACAAAAAAAAACTAAAGTGAAAACTGAAAATATAAAAAAAAAAGCTTGAATGAAAATGAAAAGTCAATAGTGACCATAACTACTATAAGAGTAGTAGTCACGTGTTAAATTTTCTAGTCCCCATCTATTTTCATTGTATGAAAAACAGCAACCTGAACATTCGTCAGAACGTCTTTTTTTATGCTCCATGGACAAAAGAAAACCGCACAGGACGACATGGCGATGAGTCATTTATGCTTGAACTATTCTTTTAACGAACTACTTCCCGTCCAGGAACTCCATCAGCATCCCATAAAAAGTGCAGGAAGCAGAAGGGAAAAAAGCGAGAGGGAGGGGAGAGATTGTAGAGCTCGAGAGTGGCCCTTCTTGGTTGAGTGTGTGTGTGTGTGTGTGTGTGTGTGTGTGTGTGTGTGTGTGTGTCATCATCACACAGCATGGAGAATGAGATATCTGAGTCACACACACTCTCCCAAGCTGCTGCTCTGGGAATCTCACTGCCCTGGGCCAGATGGAGGGAGGAAAGGGAGAGAGGGAGAAAAGGGGGAAGAGAGAAGTGGAAGATGAGGATAAAATATTTAGAAGAAAATGCGATAGCACCGATTTGGCAAGAGGAGAGAGAGACAGGTGAAACCATATGCTGTTGCAGGCAAAGATGCAATATGAGCGAGGAACTTGGAGAGAAAATAGCTGGAAAGCTAGTAGGGGTTATAAGCAATTTTTTTTGATGAATGCTTGAAGGGCAAACTCAGGTTGCTAGTATACAACCAATAATTAGTTTTTATGGCTAACAGTCTTTACTGTCTAAAGTACCAAGTTTTTAGTGTACTCAACATCACTCAAGCTTAAAATCAACATGAAAATAAAGATTACTTAATGCACTTTTCTAGTTTTATTGTGAATAATTTATCAGTACACATTATTCCAAAGAAAGTTTTTTTTTTTTTTTTTTTCAACTTTTGGAAAAAAAAAAAAGACTGAGCACAAATATTAAGCATTTTCAACATTGAAAATAATACAAAATTTATTTGTATTTCTTGAGCATCAAATCAGGATATTAGAATGATTTCTGAAGGATCATATGATACTGAACACTAAAGCAGTGATGCTGAAAATTCAGCTTTGCATCACAGAGTTAAATGACATTTTAACATGTATTCAAATAGAAAATGTTTTTTTTTTAATTGTAATAATATTTTACAATATTACTGTTTTTATTGTATTTCTGATCAAAGAAATGCATCTTTTGTGAGCGTAAGATAAATCTTAACGAGTTGTTACTACCAAAATAGTGATTTTTGTTTGGGATGTTATTAGATAATACTGTAATACCATGGTACTTTGAGTTTACCTTAGTCCTGAATTGGTCTATAATGGTACTACAGCACTACAATATGTAATGTTTTTTTTTTTAGTAGTTTTTTTGTAGTAAATGAATACTCTGTTAAACACTCAGTATAGTCTTACAATCTAACACCTTCTGTGGTAAAGTCTGTGTCTGTCAATGAAATAAATTGTGGTTTGAATGATTCATCTCAAGTCCCAGTAGCTATTTGCTTAGTCGGTGCTGTTTTAATGAATTGTTACATGTATTATTTGCTAATGTCTGTTGGAATTAAAGTGTGTTTATTCATTTGCCGAGCATCCTCAGGGGGCGAGCAAGAGGATAGCCAAGCTTGGCTGGTTCCAGCTTCAAATGCAGCAGTGCAGAGAGTAGAACAGAGCGAGAGAGAGAGATGAAATGAAATATGCAGAGAAGCAACATGTTCTTCAGGCAATGAATGACGTGGACTCGCTCTGTCAGGAGAGCGAGCGCGTGAGAGGCTGCGGTTTGGGAGATTGTGTTTGGGTCTTCACAGCCAGAGCGTTTCTTTGATTTAACACTAATTTGCTAAACGAGCTGTTGCAGGGTAATTGCCCAGTTTGGGGAGTTTAGCGTGCATGTCAGGGTATTTGAAGTGCGAGAGTCTGGGGTGGGAGCAAAATTTTAGGGAAGAAGTGGTGTGATGGTGAGCTGTCTATTTGTTTGTGTGTGTCTGGGTGGTCAGATTTGGCCTACATTGAGGGGAGCAAACGTCCCCACAAGCAGCGGCACCATTTTCAGGGGGTACCAGCGGTGGTACTGGCTCTGTGCCCTAGGCAGGGCATGACATGACTACAGGGGGGGGAAAAAGCATGTTTCAACTTGCTTTGTAGTGTTTTGTGTGAGATAAGTTCAGTGTTACAGTTTTTGTGCAGTGTGAAAGGGGACTTGGGTTCAAGTCCCGACCTAATATGTTGTTGTTGTTGTTGCTGCTGTTTTTTTAATATACAAAAGCTGAATTTTAACTGAACTTGACAGCCTGCGATCATCATGCATTTTTGTTATAAAGAAAAGAGCAATTTTGACATTTTATTCTGCAGGCAAAAAGCCATGCATGTTTGAAGCAAAGTGGTAGGACATAAATGATGACAGAATTGGTCAAATTAGACATACACCATATTTACTTAAAATAACTGCACACCTCAAGATACATTTTTGAAAGTTGCTTTTAAAATTGTCTTTGTGGACATGATGCTTTTGCCCACAAGTAAAAACATGAATAAAACATGAATTCACTCTTTTGGAGAAAGCTCAATAAACATACTGAATAATAAACACATATAAAATAAAAATACAATAAATATGTTACAAGTTAATGTAGTAGTAGTAGTAGTAGTAGTAATAATAATAATAATAATAATAATAATAATAATAATAATATTAAAAATGTCTTTAAATCATCTCTCTGTCATTCTATGTCGTTCTATTCATGTTCGTTCTTTTCATCTCTCTGTCCATCTGTCTGTCCATCTGTCTCTCTGTCTGTCTGTGCATCTCTCCGTCTATCTGTCATCTATCTGTCTGTCTATCTGTCCATCTAACTGTCTGTCTCTCTCTGTCCATCTGTCTGTCTGTCCGTCTATTTCTCCTTCTGCCTGTCCATCTATCTATCTGCCTGTCTGTCCGTCTCTCCGTCTATCTATCTATCTCTCCTCCTATTTGTCTATCTGTCCGTCTGCCTATCTACCTCTCCTCCTATCTGTCTGTCTGTCAATCTATCTATCTATCTATCTGTCCGCCCATTCATCTGTCTATCTCTCCATCTGTCTGTTTCTCTGTCCGTCTGCCTATCTATCTCTCCTCCTATTTGTCTATCTGTCCGTCTGCCTATCTACCTCTCCTCCTATCTGTCTGTCTGTCAGTCTATCTGTCTATCTGTCCGTCCATTCATCTGTCTGTCTATCTCTCCATCTGTCTGTTTCTCTGTCCGTCTGTCTGTCTATCTTGTTCTGTCTGTCCATCTAGCAGTCTCTGTTCACCTGTCTATCTCTCTTCCTATATGTCTATCTTTCCTCTATCTGTCTGTCCGTCTGCCTATCTATCTCTCCTCCTATCTGTCTATCTATCTATCTATCTATCTATCTGTCTGTCCGTCCATTCGTCTGTCTGTCTATCTCTCCATCTGTCTGTTTCTCTGTCCATCTGTCTGTCCATCTGTCTTTCTATCTGTCCATCCATCCATCCATCCGTCTATCCATTCATCTCTCCATCTGTCTGTCTCTCTGTCCATTTGTTTGTCTTTCTATCTCTTTGTCCATCCATGTCTATCTGCCCATCTGTCTGTCCGTCTGCCTATCTTTCTTACTATCTGTATGTCTGTCTGTCTGTCTGTCCATCTATCTGTCTTGTCCGTCTATCTATCCGTCTGTCCATCTTTATGTCCATCTAAATACCTCTCTGTCCGTCTGTCTGTCTATCTGTCTGTCCGTCTATCGCTCTTGAAAAATATAAATGGTTATTTTAAAAGTCAGTAGTTTGGGTTAGTCTTATAATTAGTTTTAAATGTAAAAACAGTAGTGGTTTTGATATGTAAGCAGTTCTCAGTTAGATTGCTAGGTAAACAAGTGTGTGTATGTGTGTGTGAATATGGGGAGAGAGCTGATATTAGGGTAAAAAACAGAAGGGATAATGAGTGTGTGTGTGTGTGTGTGTGTGTGTGTGTGTGTGTGTGTGTGTGTGTGTGTGTGTGTGTGTGTGTGTGTGAGTGAGACAAAGGGGAGGTGAGCTGGGGAAAGCCTCTCGTCCTCTCTCTCACTCCTCTGCAAAGTAGGTGAGCAGATGTCTGCCTTTCACCTGAGGGAGAAGAGATAAATGATGTTTCCTCTCCTGTCCTCCCTGACTGACTCTCTCTTCATCTTTCCCACTGTCATCTCTACCCAGATGCATCGTGCTCATTCAAACTAGGGGCATGTGTCCCGTCAGATTTTTGATCCAAGTAGATCTGAAATCCTGTTTCTCAAAAATTATTTGTAAAAATAGGGTAAAATAGGTTCCGAAACACTGGCACTTTCACTTATCTAAATTTAGAGAGTCCAGCTGAGTTGCACCTGAGTCTTAGACTTACATAACAAACTATGTAGTTAAAAAGTGTTTTTTTTCTGCATCTTATCTCACCTTGACCAAGAAATGAGCAAGGACTGCAAAAGTGCATGACCCCACTGTCTCAAACTATTTATGTAGTTTGTTAGGTGCAGCTGGATGCTTTTATCTCTGCTTCTCTCCTTGTGTTTTAAGTTTCTCTTCATCCTTTTCATAATGACATATAATTTCAGGTTGTTGTTTTTTTTTAAATGCAAACAAAATGAATGGTTCAGCCATGAAACTTTACTTGCGTTCTAATTGGTTCATTAAATTCATTGTTCCCAGCCAATTGGATATACTCATACATATTCAATAAATATTATGTCTCCCCGCTATAATGCGTGTCCTCATCTTAGCCCTCCACATCCCCAGCACCACCTGCCTAGATCTGCTACCTATGCAAACCTATGCACATTCTGTTTACACTATTAAAGATTTTACAGTCTGTTTTCTTAACTAGGACTGCACGATTAATCAAAAGTGATTGCCAAGCACATTTTGTCAGTAAAGCCGGTTGCATAATCCGTAGTAAATTTCAAGCACTTGCTTTCAGATGGAGCAGCATGTATTACACAGTGTCATAGTTCACTGAAAAGCTACGCTTAATCGCGTTCATTATCGCAGACGATTTAATCGCAAGGTTATGAAATTGAAAAAAATTGTTCATGATAATGACAGCTGTGTGCGTAGCTTCTCTGTGATCTACGGCTAAGTGTAGAAATGCTGCTACATCTGAAAGTACACATGAAAATACCACATTTAATAACATGTTTTTACTCCAAATTTACTTCATAACATCAGTCGAGTGTTTGAAATAAATCCTTCTGTGAGATGGTGTAGCTTTTTACACAGAATAAGCCACGAATAGTATTCTAAGCAGTGATAAAGGCAATGCATTATTATAAACTGTATTACAAGGAAAATTATAATAATAAGAACCAAGATAAACCATATATTGTTGTAGTCATGTGTTTATTAGTCACGTTCAAATCAATGAAAGCAGTTAAATCTTGTTTATTCAGCTGCAGCGAAAGCAAAGAGTATAGAAGGCTTTTTCTTGTTTCCGCGCAAGAATGAGAACACCCTCTGGCCTTCGGATGAAGATTTACTGCTGATCACAGAACCATGCTTTACTGAAAGATATGCATGGCAATTGGAGCTTTTGATTAATCACGAGTGCAATTTAATTTCGATGTATCGTGCAGCCCTAACCTAACATATTTGGTATTTAATGTGCAGTCATGTGCAGATCCTTAGTTAATCATATTTCTGTGATGTTCATACAAGATCACCATAGAACTTCTAGTGCAACCTGGGATTACGTAAGTGCTTTGTTCAAGGGCACAGTGGTGATGACTCATGGGCTGCACTTTGCAGGAATTGAAGCAGCCTTCCAGTTCCTAGCCCAGAGCCTTAACCACCACATCACCACCCGCTGCACAAAGTGCAAACAACTGTAGCACATCTGAGCAGCATCTGATTCTGACAGATTCCTTAAATTGAGAAACTATTTACAGCAGCGTAATGTCTGCACAGATGGAGCTTGGGGGGTGTTAATTATTTCCCCCAAATGCTCTTAGGTGGTGAAATGTGAAAATGTTTATTTTGGGGATGATTGAGCTTCTGGTTTAGCGGTGAGAGCTCAGTTTCTTCATTTAGGATGTAGTGGGGTGGTGCGGTGTAGTGGTTAAGGCTCAAGCTGTTAACCGCAGGGTTGCTTGACCACCACCATTATGCCCTTCAGCAAGCACCTAACCCAATGTTGCTCCAGGGGGACTGTCCCAGTAATAAGCTCATGGTGCTGTTCCATGATGACATTGCGTGAAAGTCGTGGAAACATTCCACTGGGTATATGGTGATGAATTAAGTTTGCATTTTAATGGAATAATGTTTGAGAAAGTGTTTTAACCTAACCTGCACTGGAAAAAGTCATTGTTTTCTTCAGTGTTTTTGTCTGGTGTTCTAGTAAAAATGTCTAAGCATCATTAAAATCAGATAAAATCTTGTTTTCAGATAATGTATCTCTAAAAACGAGTTATATTTTCTGAAAATAAGTCTTCTTGTCCTGCGCGATTTTGTATATAATAAGACTTTGCTTCCCAGTCTCAAGTAAATGCATTTTTTTATTAGACGTTTAAATATTTCTCTTATTTTATTTTATTTCCAGCACCAAACCAGCACTAACAAGCACAAATGAACCTGATCTGCCTGAAAATTCTGGTTTAGGCTGGTCTTATCAACAATGTTATGCATTAATATATACAGTTCAGGTCAAACGTTTACATTCCCCTTTTCAGAATCAATTAATTATTTTCGGTAAATTAATTAACATTTTGCAAATTGTAAACTTTTTGACCTCATCCTGTATATAGTAATCCTGCTGCCTAAACCAGTATATATAGATAATAAAATGAATAATTCACTAGGTACCCCGCAATAAATCTTACTTTAATTATTACTTTCAGAGTGATGCGAATGATGTCCATTACATCTCTGTCTGAAATAGATTTTGCCTGAAAATGCAGAAAACATTGCTGAATGTGCTCAGGTGAAAATGATCTTTAGAAACCTTTGGTAGAGAGTGATGAATGGATAGGAAAGGGCTTCCTTATATGGCTTGGGCGTGACTTATGCTAATGACTAACTGAAGCCCGCGCTCCCTCATTTACAATAATCAGGGTTCATCAACATTAGACTGATGGTAAGAACAAATTTATGTGTGAACGCAGCTGTTGCGAAGCCAGCAGAAATTTTGCATGAGCAGCTTTGTCTTGACCCAGTGTGTGTATAAATTAAAATCGTTATCAGTCTCAATACACTCTCTCTCTCCCTCTGTTTCAGGCAAATAAATTGCGCACTAAGACTTTAAAGAACACGCTGAATCCAGTGTGGAATGAAACGCTCATCTATCACGGCATCACGGCTGCCGACATGACCACCAAAACCCTCAGGTACTGTACCACCTCCGTTTCCCAATACATGAAGTATTTTTGGCTCTACTTGGACTTCAGATCCACCTTTGAACATATGGTTCTCTGTCAAATCCCATGTGTGTCTCCGTCCGACTTATTAATGACAATGAGAACGTGTGAACTACATTAGTGTGTGTGCATGTGTGAATTTCATTACTTTGAGGTCGAGTCAACTCTCCAGAAGCACATTGTCACTCCGAGCACATTGTGTGTGGGCATACTGTATGTGTCTTCGGCAGTGTGTAGTTGATGTCTCTGTGGTGAAATAACACACAATCGCCTTAAGGTAACACCCACACTTGGGTCTAACCTTCTGTGTAGAGGTACGCTACAATTTGAGCAATAAAACTCCAGAGGACAGAATGAGATGGGGCAATTTCTCTAGAAATGTAATAGAAACCCTTGTGATCCACAGCTGGGAAACAAACCTAGCAGGAGCTCTCGTGGGATGAGAGAGGGGGAGAGATAAAGAGGGAGCGAAGCTGCTTGCTTGTTCCACTTTTGGTTGGAACCGTGAAAAATTCGAGTTTCATGCTGAAAGGGTTTTAAACTCAACCCTGTTTTACCTCAGTTCTTCACTCCAGTGATTTTTGCTCTGTGGTATTCAGGGGTATTGCAGAAATTGTTTAACAGAAACTTCTTGTAGATAAAAAAAATACAACAATTAGATAAATTAGGCATAAATTCTGCCAAAAGTGCCACTGAACTGTTTCTTGTGGTGAACATGGATTCTCCCCACTTTGGATTCCCGAAGGATAAGTTTGATTCGATGATTCTTTCTGCTCTGTTACGCTCTGTGACCATCATCTCCAAGAGCAGGTTGTCGGAGCCCAGGGCGTAGATGGAGTATGTCACCACTGGCAGCGTCAGCACCTTGTCACAGTTACTGTGTCTGGGTTGTGACAGCTGGCCGATCTCAAACCTGACTGTCATCGTTCAGTGAAGGGAGAGGCGAGAGGAATTTATATTTTATGTATTAAATCCCAAACATCACAATGCCAGATTCTGGAGACCTTATCCAGAGTAAATAGTAGTTGCATTTTTCCTATATTTCCTCCCATATGGCCCTTTGTCAATAAACTGCTTTTCTATCGTCAGCTTGTCTTTTGTCATGTGAATGTCAATTCCCACATGAGAACAATGACTGCTGTTGGCAGGCTATTGGCAGGGAACATTTTCTGAAGAATGGCTTCGTTATCAATAGTGCTGTTGTGCCATTATAGAAAAACATCCGATGCTATTACCAGAGTCGTCATCGTAACGGATGTCATTGAAGCATACAGTATGTGTTTGTTGTTTATTAATAGGCAGTGTGAGTTGAGTGGTCTTTTAGGAGCCTACAGTAGCTGACAAATTTGTTTTGCCACATTTTTAAAACACCCTGACTATGTGCCCTAACCAGACGTGATGCTTTACAGTGCCATTAATTGTTCTGTCAGTCTATCCATCCATCCATCGTTCTATCCAGTCAATCCATCCATCCATCGTTTTATCGGTCTGTCTATCCATCCATCATTCTATCTGGTCACTCCATCCATCGTTTTATCTGATTACTCCATCCATTGCTCTATCGGTCCATCCATCCATCGTTCTATCCGGTCAGTCTATCCATCGTTCTATCATTCTAGCCATCCATCCTATTATTCTAGCTATCCATCCATCCATCGTTTTATCGTTCCATCATTCTAGCCATCCATCCGTCCATCCATCCATCCATCCATCGTTATATCAGTCCATCGATCCAGCGTTCTGTCAGTTCATCCATCCATCATTCTATCATTCTACCCATCCATCGTTCTATTGGTCCATCCATCCATCTGTCCATCAATCTTTC
Source organism: Cirrhinus molitorella (assembly GCA_033026305.1). Classification (NCBI taxonomy): domain Eukaryota; kingdom Metazoa; phylum Chordata; class Actinopteri; order Cypriniformes; family Cyprinidae; genus Cirrhinus; species Cirrhinus molitorella. The sequence goes on from CM065125.1 coordinate 5,947,698, forward strand.
AGTCCATCTATCCATCGCTCTATCGGTCCATCCATACATCCATCGTTATATCAGCCCATCCATCCATCCATCCATCGTTATATCCGTCTGTCCATCCATCCATCCATCCATACATGAGTCCATCCATCCATCGTTCTATCCGGTCAGTCTATCCGTTGTTATATCAGTCCATCGATCTATCGTTCTGCCAGTTCATCCATTCATCGTTCTGTCAGTCGATCCATCCATCGTTCTATTGGTCCATCCATCCATCTGTCCATCGTTCTGTCAGTCCATCTATCCATCGCTCTATCGGTCCATCCATACATCCATCGTTATATCAGTCCATCCATCCATCCATCCATCGTTATATCAGTCCATCCATCCATCCATCCATCGTTATATCAGTCCGTCCATCCATGAGTCCATCCATGAGTCCATCCATCCATCGTTCTATCCGGTCAGTCTATCAGTCATTTTATCATTCTAGCCATCCATCCATCGTCCTATCCGGTCAATCTATCCATTAATTTATCATTCTAGCCATCCATTCATCCATCCATCCATCCATCCATCGTTCTATTGGTTCTGTCAGTCCATCCATCCAGCCATGGTTCTATCAGTTCATCCATCCATCGTTCTATCAGTCTATCCATCCATCCGTCCATCCATCCATCATTGTATCAGTCCATTCATCATTCTTTCAGACTATCCATTCATCTTACTATGAGTCCATCCATCCATCATTCTATCCGGTCTGTCTGTCCATCGTTTTATCATTCTAGCCATCCATCCATCCATTGTTCTATCGGTCCATCCATCCATGGTTCTTTCGGTCCATCCATCCATGGTTCTTTCGGTCCATCCATCCATCGTTCTGTCGGTCCATCCATACATTGTTCTATCAGTCAATACTTCCTCCATTGTTCGTTAAGTTGAGTGTACTGCATTCTTAATGGTAGCTGAAATCATTAATCAAATTGAATCACATATGAACCACTTAATAAACATGAAAAAAATCAGAATATCGAGCAGTCAAATTCTGCAGAAACCTGTGGAGCTTTTTTGTGAAATCCTGCGGGCACAAGTTCTGTGTGGGTCTGCCTATGACTCATCTGACTCTCAGTTCGATACTGAATAAACACTGAATAGTACCTGTCTTTGGATGTCCTGCTTGCTGGTGACTTTTGTATGCATGCAAACTCTCACATAATCACTGTGACTGACATTAACAAGGAAAAACTCAGCCCCACGAGTAATAAATAGCAGCTTCAGGAAGAACGGCCCCCAGGACAGGTTACAGGAAGTGGAGAGCACCTGTTATCCACCTCCACATGAGTATGTGTGCATATATGAGCATGTGTACACACCTGGCTGGAAAAAATGACTAATCGAGCCCTAGAAGGAAGCGAGAAGCCAACAAGATCATGATGTCAGTGTCATCTGCTTACGTGCAGCCTCTCACGCTCTCGCTCTTTGACACCCACATTAACACTTCACTTCTTCCTCTCCCACGTTTGGATATTTGTCTCCTCATCCTGGTTTTTCTGCCTCATATATTCCTTCCTCAGTTTGCTTTTTCCGTTCCATCACTGACGTAAAAACCATCTGTCTTTTCTTACTTTGTGCACTTTGCTTAAATTCCTCTTTTGTCATTCTGGTTGTTGTTTCCTTCCTTAATCTCCCTCTTTATCAGTGTCAGTACTATCAGTTGCCCGATAATGGGTTTTGCACGACCTAATAACTAATGTGTGGGAAAAGCAGGTTAACCCATAGTTTTTGTAATTTAGAGTATATATAACGATTTAAAATATAAAATGTATTATAAAAAAACCATTGAACTTTACCTTGAAACATGTAACAGTTGAGAAACCAGTTAGTAATTATGCTAATTTATGTCTCTCATCATATCAGCATGTCATCCATAGAGCATTAAGGACACAAAACGCGATGAAAGAGGTTTGTTTCAGGTCAGACATGAATGAAGTTTATGATACAGTTCATTGAGCCAGATGTTAATTCAGTAAGCATTCTGGCAGTTTCAGTGAATGATTCAAAAAATGACTCTGCAGTTGTGGAGTATTTTGACTTATTAAAGTTGACTCATTTAGTGTCAATTCAGTGGTTAATTGTAATGAATCAAATAGACTCTTATCAATTATTTGTTCATGAATCAGATTTCACTAGCTGCACTTTTTGTTTTTACATGTGCATCTAGCAATACTTTTTTTTTAGATTGTAAGTCATCAACTCGCATACAGTGTCATTCATTTTGATGTTTTTTTAAATTTAGTAGCTCTGCCACCAAATAGCCATGCGTGAAATGCTTTAAAATGATGGTGTCACAGTTATACACTCTTTTCTTTCAGATTGGCTCAGAAGTCATTTTGATCTGAATTTGTCACTGATATTTCTGGATGATTTTAGTAATGCTCTTGTTCACATGAAGTGCTGTTAAACAGGATGATGTGAACTATGTAAAAAAACTAGTAAGTATTCATTTTTTCCAGTATCTGATGAATAATACATCAAATAGATGAGTTATTTTATATTTAGACTTTTAAATGATAAATGACTCTTGAAGCTTTTGACTCATTAAAGTTGATTCATTCATTAAAAAAAACTGGCTCATAAGTGTCAATTCAATAGTCAACTGAAATGAATCAAAGAGACTCTCATGAACTATTTATTCATGAATCAGTCTGCACTGTTTTTGTTTTTACATGTGCATCCAAAAACTTTGTTTTTATTGTTGTTGGGGTTTCTTTTCCGTAACCATGTCTTTTAAATCATTATGATTTATTCAGACTGCAAATGCTCAACTCGGATACAGTATAATTAATTTTATTTTGTGACACTGTAGATTTAATAGCTCTGCCACCAAATAGCGATGCATGAAACATTTCAAAATTAATAGTGTGACTTTTTATACAGCAATCTAGTCCTGAAGATTAACTCAGTTTAAATCCAGAAGACATTTTATCTGAATTAATTTTGTCAGCAATATTTCTAGGTGATTTTAGTAATATTCGGGTGCTTATAGTAAGTGTTAATTTTTTCAGTTATCTGATGTTTCCAAAAGCTTTTGTCAGTACAGATTTAATGGTCAGAAACAGTATTTTAGTCAATACCACCTACTTCTCAGCTCAGAGCCTCAGCTTCTCTTGACATGTTCTCTCTCTATGGCTGTGCGTGCGACACGCTTAACATGTTTTGTCTTGAGAGTTGAGCTGAAGAGTTCTGAGTGCCATCTTTCTTTCTCTCTTGCAGGCTGTGTGTGTGTGATATGGATCGTTTAGGACGGAATGAGTTCATAGGTGAAGTCAGGGTGGCCCTCAAGAAACTCAAGGAGGGAGAGAGCAAGAAATACAACATGGGTCTCGAGAGAATTGCGCAGGTGTGTGTGTGTGTGTGTGTGTGTGTGAGTCATTGGGACTGTTGTGAGGTTACGTCCGTTGAAATTTGTACTATGCATAATTTAGTGTTTGGGTATTTGCTGTATTATTAATAACCTTTCTATGGTCTTACAGACCCGGGAGGGTAACAGCCAGGCAGTGGATACTGGGGCTCCTGTTGCAGAAGAGGAGGTAAAGATCCGATACTTTCCATCTTGTACTTGAGACCTCTGCAAACTCCCTATTTACAATGAAACTGTCCTTAATGTAGAACATTCACGTTCAGGGTACAACAAGGACAAAGCCCCCAGGATAAAAGGACCTGATTTTTATTATCTCAAAACACTAATTAGCATCCAAAACACTTTCCTGAATACTTGTTTTTCACTTTGGACTGATAAACTGTCCTGGTCCATGAGGTTATCATATTCAGCTGATTATGAGGTAATTACATTTAAAATAAGTTTAACATTTTTCCCCCCAGAGGTCACTAGTGAGAAACCCTAAAATTATCATGAATTATTTCAGAGAAATTTCTTATATTTTTTTTTGCCTGCACTAATATTTTAGGTTATACTGTTTTCTAACTAAAAGTAGTTCTCTAATCTTAGTTATGAAATTCCAAAATAAACTGAAAAACATCCTTTACTCAAGGAGTATAAACTCCTTTCAAAAGTACACTACCAGTCAAAAGTTTTTGGGCAGTAAGATTTTTTTTTTTTTTTTTTTTTAAGAAGTCTCTTCTGCTCACCAAGCCTGCATTTATTTGATCCAAAATTCAGCAAAAGCAGTAATATTGTCAAATAGTTTTACTTTTTAAAATAATAGCTTTCTATTTGAATATATTTTAAAATGTAATTTATTCCTGTGATTTCAAAGCTGATTTTTTTAGCATCATTACTCCAGTCTTTAGTGTCACATGATCCTTCAAAAATCATTCTAATATGCTGATTTGATGATCAAGAAAATGTTTTTTTATTATTATTATCATCAATATTTAAAACAGTTTAGTACATTTCTTTTCAGGATTCTTTGATGTATAGAAAGATTCAAAGATCAGCGTTTATCTGAAATGAAAATAACATTATACACTATACCATTCAAAACCTTGGGATCAGTATGTGTTTTTTTTAGGAAAGAATTATAGAAATTAATACTTTTATTTAGCAAGGGTGCTTTAAATTGATCAAAAGTGGTGATAAAGACAAAAGATTTCTATTTCGGAAAAATGTTGTTCTTCTGAACTTTCTATTCATTAAAGAAACTTAAAATAAATTCAACTCAGCTGTTTTTTTTTTTGTTTGTTTTGTTTTTTTGTTTTGAACAGCAAATCAGAATATCAGAATGATTTCTGAAGGATCATGTGACTGGAGTAATGCTAAAAATTCAGCTTTAAAATCACTGGAATAAATTACATTTTACAATATATTCAAACAGAAAGCAGATATTTAAAATAGTAAAATTATTTAAAAAACTGTTTTTGCTGTACTTTGGATCAAATAGATGCAGGCTTGGTGAGCAGCACCAAGACTTTAAAAAACACAAAAAATCTTACTGTTCAAAAACTATTGACTGGTGGTGAATATATTTTTTAAATATTGTTTAATGCAAATTTTGTTACTTCATATGTATAAAAATAATTATTTTTCATTCATCTTTGTTTCGCACTAGAAAAACAATCACACTGTTCTTAAGGGAGTATTTAGCCCTACTGACATATATTGTTCAATGTATTATTGATGGTCTGAATATTGATCAGTGGAAACAAGCCTATCTCTCTGTCTCTGTTTCCCTAGCGTGGCCGTATCCTGGTCTCTCTGCTGTACAACACAGAGAAGAGTTCTCTGGTTGTGGGAATTATTCGTTGTGCCCACCTGGCCGCCATGGATTCGAATGGCTACTCAGACCCTTTTGTTAAAATGTAAGTCTTTTGGCATGTTTTTTCAGAGTGGACATTGACAAAATGACAGGAATTGATAAACGAGGTAGATGGGATCACATGTCCAGTATCCGCCAAGCCAAAAATAAAGTGCAATGCCTATTCATACCAAGAGTTGTTGGCATTGCACAAGCAGAAAAAGCCAGTATTATCAATATTGTGGTATTGCGATAACAACACCTTGATATTGTCACATGATGGCAAATAGTGTAGTTTTTAAAATATATTTAAACTTCTTATTCTAACATAAAAGGTCTTTAAAGTTGTGTTTTATGCCATTATGCTTTGGCATACTATCTGTCAGACCAAGGGTCGGGAACCTTTTTTAACCAAAATCCATTATTTATTTTTTATCTAGTGCATTTTTTCAAAAGAGCCATTGAAAAAAAAAAAAAAAAACAGTATATTACTATAATAAAAAATAAAGGTTTTCAGTAACCTTTATTTGTCCATGTACAACTCAAAAATAAACAAATATGAACCATCAGATGCTGAATGCATGAATGAAAAACATGCACGTTTTTAAATTCTGGTTAATACATTTTTTTTTTTTTTTTTACAAATAGAGTTTAAAATAACTAATATTTTGCTATAAAAATAGCATTTACTTATTTCGGCTTTCGCCCAAGGGGTGCTTTGTTTACACCTGGTCACTTTATGCATTTTCTCTGATTGGATATCTATCCGCTCATGAAAAAAACAGGTGTATATGCCCTCTGAAATGCTTTCGAGACAGATTTAAATCCGATCTCTCAAACCACTTCAGGAGGTAGTCTGGGCCGCATTCCAGACGAATCTGCATCTGCATATGGAAATTTTACTCATCCCAAAATGTTAAAATAACAATCGCATGAGAGCAGTTTATAGGCTATATGTGATGCGATCTGGGAAAACCCTTCGGATGTCACACTGGGACGTTTTCAGGAAATTCGAAAAATAGGTTGAATTACTTTTTTTTTTTTTGGTCAAAATTAGGTTTTCATTAAATTATTATTCTATAACATCTTGTCTATCATCTCTGAAAATATCTTGGCAAAATTCACTTGTTTAGTGCAGTAAAATTGCAATTTATTGCAGCAAGCAGAAATTACTGTTTCTTTTCTCTAATGTTAAGAACATGCTACGGAGGTGCTTTCTCTAAACACCACAAAACAGTTAACCTATCAAAATAATCCACGTAACAGATTTAATAAAGGTGTATCAATGCACATTTCCCACCAGTCCTGTGTAAATTACGGCACGCAAAGTGTTTTTTTTTTTTTTTTTTTTATATCTTAAGATGGCGGAAGAAGGTGCTCACTCAAACGATCTAACTCATTCTGCTGAATCCTGGTGATGTCAGTGCCCTGAATGATGTTATAATGGACTATTTCACATCCAGAGATGAAGGATCGGATCATGAAGTTACTAAAGAGGAGGAGTCCGATGACAGTATGTTATAAAAACAGTGCGTGAACAGTTGTTCTGCGTTCGCGTTTCTACATGCGAACTACAACTACAAGGTACATTATTTGTGCTATTTAAACATACAAGGGGTCATCAAAAGTTTGGAGACTATACCCATGATAAATAACGGAAAAAAGACGTTAGTCTGCTTGTGTTATAATGTAGTATAGTGCTTCTGACAGCTCTCCTTAAACCCGTAAATTAAAAGTAAAACACGTCTCACTTTAAACCCGTTTTTCTCAAAATTCCATTCCTGAAAATCATAGCTATTAGCCAACTTCAGATCACCATAACTTTTGTTACGTTCAGGCTATGGACAAAATAAAAACAGTTTTGGAAAGGGCTTTCAGCTTTCATATGTATCAAAACCTAAAAAAAATTACAATTTCACCATGGGTTTTCCCAGATCGCATCACATATGGCATGTTATAGCCAGATAAGGCAGCGCTAATGCAACAAACATTGCCGTAGATGAATATCTGAATATCTCTTCAGCAAGCCAACAGGCAAACTGCTACAAATGAAACTGAAAGTAAGTCGGTTGTTGCTTGTATCTGCGCGCTCAATGTGTTGTAATATTATTGTAAACAGACTCTTTGTTAACTTTGATTACAAACTATTCACACGATCAAATTGTGACCTAGTGTTTTCTGCATCTCAGAAGGATTCAGAGTGAACTTGCAGTGAACTTGTTTTTTTGCATGTGCTTTACACAAGTAAATCTAGTGTTGTAATCAGTACCTCAGGCGAACGCAAGTACATGGACGGAACAACTTAATATTATTGTAAATGGACTCCTTGTTAACTTTGATTCGCTGTACAACAGAAAATGCACTTTTATTTTCTGCAGGGAACAGATTTCTAGTGACAGTTGTATTTTTATTTTTTATTGTAATATTAGTGAAGGTTCCCGACCACTGTGTCAGATGGACTAAAACCGAAAGTGAAATATGGTTTAATCCCTTAAACAAGTCTGCTTTCGCTGCACGATCAGCTTGTGATCTGGTGTTTTCCGCACCTCGGAAGGATTCAGTTCACCGTGAATGCAGTATGTGCTTCACACAAGTAAATCTAATGTTGTAATCAGTACCTCAAAGCACGGATGTTGTTCAAATAGAGTTAAAGCAAATTAGCCGATGAGTACAATCCCTAGGGCTCCTGTAGCGAGTCAACGGTGGGCATGATTATAATTTCCACAGCTTTTATTTAATTTTCACATTTATTACGATCACGAAAAGCAAGTTTTAACAAGCATAATTTAGTTTGTCCTCCCTTGACTCATTGCATAGCACAGCATCAGGCGAACGCAAGTACATGTAACCATGATATGACTCAATTCATTGACGTCGCCCTCCTCCTAGTTAGCATCATGGATTTCATTTCAGGGTGATTTATTTCTTTCTGTACCTCCGGTTGATCATAATTTATCCTCCTGGGGGTTCTGCGAAGAATAATTCAAAGTCCACCCACACAATAAGACATGAAGAGATTTTATTTAGAGGCATAGAGAATTAATGGGGCATAGAGTTGGATGCAGAGAGTCAAGAGGCAAGCGGAAAGTCTTTTTCTAGCAAATCTTGCTCTCTCAGCTTCGGCTTCCCGCCCTCGGTTTCCCATCACATGCTCTTTTATCATTTGCCATACCTCTTTTTCTCGACTCTATCCATTCCTCACTCTCTCGCGCTCTCTCTCTTCTCTGAAGTCTGATAAAGCGTGCATAAATCTTGGACCACTCTCTTCCTGTCGATGGGGTCCTGTTCATTCTTATCGTGAATGTATTTTGATGTGTTGTGTGATGGAGAGGAGTTTTTTTTTCCGCTATCTGCTCCGAGGAGATAGGATTTCCTTGTTTATCGTGCCAGTTACAGGCACTGATGGGCTCACTGGAGCAGTGGAAATCTATTGTTGGAGAGTGGACTGCTTTTATACAGCGGGATAGACTGCTGGGAGTGTGTGTGAGACAGCTGCTTTAGCGCTTGTTTAGGACTAGGCTTGTCAATATAGTTTAGGAGAAGGTAGAAATTTTGACTCCATCTTTCGTGACACGTATGACAGCATGGCAAAGGCTTGGTTTTGGACGCTGGGATTGTTGGTGCATTGTGACCGCTGGACCAGATGTTAGTTGGCTTTTTGTCCGCCGAGGTTGATTCCAGCTATGGCTGGATTTAGCTGGAATTTATTGAAGCAGCAAACTCATTTTATTACACTGGATTTTCTGCATCAGTCACTCTTGTCTTTTTAATAGAAATAAAGGCTTTAATTGTAGTTATTTAATGGATTCCAAAACTAAAATAAAGTGACATAATTGGGATACACCAATAATGTGAAAGTGTTTTCAGTGTCACTAACTAGCTAATGTTAATATTTTATATTTAATTACAAATTGTGAAACAGAAAGGCTCAACAATAAAGATTTAAAAAAAATATATATTTCTATTTTATATATATTTTTTTCTTTTTAATATATTAATATATAATATATTAATATAAATTAAATTTGAATTGTGAAACAGGGTTAAACAGTAAGGATCAACAATAAAGATTTTTTTAATTTACTCTCAATCAATTTTCCTTTTTCGTTTTTATATATTTCTATTTTTTCCATTTTTAAATGTGACAGATTTTTTATTTTAATTTCATTAATTTAATTATTTTAATGAAAAAGAATTTAAAAAATAAATTATAGTATTTTTAATTTGCAATAATATCTGGAAATTATACAGCGATGACTCTATGAATAAACAATAAAAGACATCTATAATTTTTTTTTTCTGTTTTCATTTTTTTTCTTTTTCAGATATTTTCCAGTTTTTTAGGTTTGTTTGTTTTTTTCATTTTTGTTTATATGATTTTTGTTTCTTATTTTATGTGGCTGAGTTTTATATTTTATTAACCATTTTACAAAAAATGTAAAATAATATTAGTAGTTTGCAGTAGTAAATTATAAAAATAATTTTAAATATAAATTTGTTATTTATATTTATATATAAATTGTAAAACGGGGCTAAACAGTAAGGATCAACAATAAAGATTTTTATAAATTACTTCCAGTCAGTTTTCCATTTTAGTTTTAATTGATCATTTTTAATGATTTTTGTTCTTTTTTTAAATGTGAATTTTTTTAAAATCTTTTTTAAAATAAATTTTTAGTGAGAAACAATTCAGATATTTTCCAATTAATTTATTTATATGAATGTGTTTCTAATTTTATGTGGCTGAGTTTTATTTTTATTAACAGTTTTACAAAAAAATCATTTTATTTTTAAGTTTTTCTATATTTCTATTTGATATGATTGTTTTTCTAATTTTAAATGTGACTGATATTTATTTTAATTGTATTAATTATTTTATTATATAAAAAAAAACAATTACAATTGCAAAAAATAAATATTATTTTTAATGTGCAATAATATCTGGAAATTATACAGCTATGATTCTATGAATAAACTATTAAGAACATCTCTAAATTAAATTTCTATGTTTTTTCAGATATTTTCAGAGTTAATTGTTTATATGATTTTGATGTTTATTAGCCATTTTACAAACACTTACAAATAAAATGTAATAAAATAAATATATAAATTGTGAAACAGGGCTGAACAGTAAGGATCAACAATAAATACTTTTTTAAAACTTATATGTTAGTGTTTGATGTTTTGTTTTCTGTGTTTAAATGTGACTGACTCTTTTTTTTTTTTTTTTTTTTAACTAATAAAAATATATTAACTTTTTATAAATTATTAATTTGATTAGTTGTTTTTCACGAAAAAAAAAAAAAAAAAAAAAATATATATATATATATATATATATATATATATATATAGTATTTTAAATTTGCAATAATATCTGGAAATTATGATTCTATGAATAAATTATAAAACTACATCTGCTAATGAAAATATATATATTTTTTTTTCTTTTTCAGATATTTTCCAGTTTTTCATGTTTATGTTTTTAATTTGTATGTTTTTTTTTCTACTTTTATGTTATCTTTATATTTGTATTAACCATTTTACAAAACTATATATATATATATATATATACATATATATATATATATATATATATATATATATATATATATATATATACACATTTGTGAATCTAAAAGTTATTACTTTTTGACACCTATAAATAATTTTACATTAAATATAAATTTTTGTTTGAAAATAATTGCATATGATGCAAAACACTAATTGGTTTGTCATTTTTAACCCATAAAAGATGCTTCTAAGTGAAGTATTTCTTTCAATTTTGTCAAAGTGAGTCAGTGAGTTGGCCCTAGGGTCAACAGACCGTCGTCATTGTTGAGTGCTGGACTGGCTTAGGCTGTAATAGAGGGAACATGAAACTGGACACAAGTAGGGATTAACTGTTGAGGGTAACTGGGGGCCAATCAATACTGTAGTCCTTCCATAGAGGGAAAGAGAAACTAAATCTCTAGATTTGGAGAGGAGCAGCCAGTGACGCTCACATGTTTTTTTTCTGTTGAGATGTTTTTCTCAACCAACAGAGTGTCTGGTTTTAACCGAAGAAGCTTAGCTAGGAAAGCTTACCCACAACTCTCTCTCTCTGCTCTCCTGTATGTGAATGTAATCACCGTATCCAGGTTGCTAGAAGGAAATCCATTTAATCAATGTGCTAAGGCAAGGCTACAGGCGTTTTCAGAGAAATTAAGGTAAGGAATCTAAACATCAGCTGCGTCGAAACATCTCAAATGTAATTACCCAAGCAGATCATTTCTAGACCATAGCCTTTCCATTCAATAGAGTTATTTTTAGAGCAATCAGTGATTAGTTAATTATCTTCAGGAGAGATTATGTGCGTGCAGAGGCAAACACTTCTACAAATCACGAAATTCAGTTTATCTGATAATTATGTTTTAAATAGGTTTGTTTTCTTGGGCTGCAAAGATAAAAAGACTAAATGAATGACTTAAAAGTTGATGAAACACATTTGCAAACTTCTAGCATGTGATGTATTTCCTAGCTAAACAGGATATAAAATGAGAAAACCAATGAGTTTTACCATTTAGCAATATAGTTATAGTTGCAATCGAAAATAACCCCCACCCCAGAGACTGCAGTACTTTACAAATACAAGCTTTTCTGAAGATCCAGGATTTTATATATTTAATCTACAACAGTTTACTGGCATATTAAAAGTGATAGTGTCAATGGCTGCGTCCGAAAGCCTAGGCAGCTGACTTGCTGCCTGCAAAAACGCTTTCGCAGGCAGCTTTTTTGCACGAAGGCACCTCATAAAACTGATTTCAGACAGCCTTCTTAGGCAGCATAACGGTTTAATGATCTACAACAAAATAGAACGAGTTTTGATGACGACCGAATGAATATTTAATTACTATAATACAGATTTTTCGCTAGAAATAACATCAAAACTGCAAAACTGTTAGTCAGAAATATACATTTACACAAAAACTGATCACCAAAACGCAAATTTCAGATGCCATCTTGATTATTTTTATCCTTCGCTGCCTTCAAAATTCGATCAGAAGAAGGTACCTCCGGAGACAGGAAGTGAAGCACAATTTGGATTTGAATGTGCCTTGATGCCTTTCTGCCTTGAAATGCTGCCTCGGAAGGCAGCATTTTTGAGCTTTCGGACGCAGCCAATATATAAAGTAATGTAAGGATTTTAGTAAAACAGCTATGTCATAATTATTCAACCCCTATTCAACATTGCTGTTTTTATGTCACTTATTTTTATGGTAGAGAACAGAATTGGTAGGGAACAGAATTGTTAAAAAAAACAATTTAGAAAGTGAATTAGCTTGGGCTGTTACACATATGTCCTTTTATAGCCCATGCATGTGCTGAAATTGAGAAGCAAATATGGCAAAATGCTGACTAAAATTTGTGGAGTTCTAGAGTTTTGTTTTATGGAGCGATGTGACCAGACTGGTACGTCTGGTGCAAAAAAATGCAAAACTTATGAGCAGAAGAACACCATCTCCATAGTCAAACATTGAGGTGGACAAGTCCTATTACAGAGTGTTTTACTGTTGCAGGAAGTGGAAATCATGACTGTGTGAAGGATGTCATGGATTCTTTTAAGTATCAGACCATTTTGGCAAGAATTGCAATGCCTTTGGTGCAAAGACTGAAGCTAATGATCAATGGACTTTCCTGCAGGACATTCATCCCAAAGTTAACATTCAAATCTACTTATGCTTGGCTCAGGGATCAGTCATAGAATGTTATTAAGTGACCTGTTCAGTCTCCAGATTTAATTCTCATTGAAAATATTTGGTTGAATTTTGAAGAAAGCAGTGGCAAAGTGAAAACCAAAGATTATCAGCGATCGGAAAGGTTTTTTTAGATGAATAATGGGCCAAGAGGTGACAGAAGCTTCTAAGCACTTCCAAGCAGCGTTTATTGGTGGTTTTAAAGAATAAAAAATGTCAAATTCTGGACCAAATTTGACTCTTGTGGCTTGAATAATTTTGAACATGAATGTTTAGAACAAGTTAGAATTTTTTTTTTTTTTTCATTATTCATTAACTTACATTCTCAGAATTACTCAAATATATGTTAATAAACTTTATCTAATAGTGTACTGATGCCTTTGTTAAATTGTTTTCACAAAATGTTGTTCTCTGCAGCAAACTGTCTTGGAGGCCAAAGGGCTGAATAATTTTGATTGCAACTGTAACTAAAGCTGAAACTGAAAATAAAATTAAAACCATAAAAACTGTTATTTGAAGTAAATGTTAAATGAAATTATTTGAAGTAGTTTCCTAAGTGAGATTTCTTATTTTCATTTAGTTCATTACCTTGATGATGTACTAAAATGTAAAAAAAAAAAAAAAACAGCGTATCTATTTACACTAAGTGCCAATAGCCGCCTTGTTGGCAGATGCCATTTGCACTAACTTACACTAGCCAGCATTACAAACGACACTTGTAAATCACCAGCTCCAGTGTATACAACAAAAAGGTGACATCCATTTAATCATTTAAATTAAAATTATAATTTACACTCAATAAGTTATTGCATACTGTTTTATAATGTATAATGTACAGGTACTACAATACTGAGGTGCAAATAATTGCCACTATTTGCAATAAGTAGTATAAAGAGCAGAAAAGCCTGCTATTTTAACAGTGTAAATAGAATCTATACCTATTTGCACTTAGTGTAAATAGCATATCGCTAAAAATACTGATATTTTCACTTAATGTAAATAGAATCCATTATATGGACATTAAAAAAACTATATAGACATAAAAAAATACAAAAAATTACAGCAACACTGTTAAATTTTTTTTTTAAACATAAAAATAAAAGCTATTAAAAAACAATAACACTACAATGATATTTCAGTGATATTTCAGTTTTTCTTTTTTAATAAATCTGCAAAAATGTCAACAATTCTGTGTTTTTCTGTCAATATGGGGTGCTGTGTGTACATTAATGAGGAAAAAAAAAATGAACTTAAATGATTTTAGCAAATGGCTGCAATATAACAAAGAGTGAAAAATTTAAGGGGGTCTGAATACTTTCTGTACCCACTGTATATGTATATAAAAATAAGAACGGAATGTGTAAATTAGGTTAAATCTGATCTACTGTTGCAGAAGCCTCTGTCAATTGGTTGCTTTGATAGTAAACAAACACGAAAATGGTAAGCAGTAATCCAGCTGAGGCAAGCATTAACTGTCTGCCTTTCAGCAGATCAATTAGGTTGAACATCGCAATATAATTAATATTCATGACTCAAGTGCGCCTGGCACAGTTGCGCTGAGCCGCTGACAGAAAGTAAACTTCCTGAGGAGCGAAGACATGAACAACAGCAGAAAAGAAAAGCCGTCTTTGACAAACGCATGCATTTTTTTATATTCATATATCTGTCACAACAATTCTTTTTCTGGAGAGTTTAGTTTCATGCTTTCAAGTACCTTCTCGCACGACTGTATCTGTGGCAGCTAGGCGTTTAAAACTAATGATATTTCTAATGTGTATTTAGAGACGCTGATGAGATTTAGATATGCCCCCACTTTTCAGATTGTGTGTGTGTATGTAATGATTATGAATGAGACCCCGTAGAGTTCAGCTCTATTTTCATCTGGCCCTCGGCATCACCACATAATTAGAACAGACAAGGGAATGCAGATATTATTGCACATGCTCTAATTAATGTCATTACACGGGACACAATTTCAATAGTTCCGCTTTCATCTGAACTTGTTGCAACGGCGAGACATTTAGGCTCGCTTTCGAATGTTTATTCAGAGGCTTGGCATCATGTTAAGACGCCTTGAATGTGCATTTTTCACTAATTGCAGAAACGATTAAGTCAAAATGTAATTAGTGACTAATTCAGGGATACATGGATGCAGGTGCACATTAAAGCTGAAGTGTGTAATTTTCTTAATGTTAAAGTACTTACTCCCTTCTCAGTGCAGACTCAACTACAGCAGGTTGATTTCCAGGAAACATGTCAACACTGGAGCTCTGTGGTGCTTTTAGTGTTTCTCTGTTTGTTTCAGTAATTTTGAGCTTTCCAACACAGCAACATTGGCTCAAGCACTGGCTTGAGTTAGCGGCAGGACTGTCAGTTTGGCTCATTAAAGGGATAGTTCACCCAAAAATGAACATTTGGTCATTAATTACTCACCCTCATGTCATTCCAAACCCCTAAGACATTTGTTCATCTTGAGAACACAAATTAAGATATTTTTGATGATATCCGATCGTTTTCTGGCCCTGCATAGACAGCAGTGCAATTGACACATTCACCACACATTCGTGAGAGTACCATGATGTGGCAAAAACAGACACAGAAGAGAAGAAATTGTTGAATAAAGTCATTATTTTTGTTTTCTTTGCGCAAAACGGCATTCTTGTAGCTTCATAAAATTAAGGTTGAACCACTGATGTGACATGGACTATTGTAACAATGTTCTTACTACCTTTCTGGGCCTTGAACGTGGTAGTTGCATTGCTGTCTATGCAGGGTCAGAAAGTGCTCAGATTTCATCAAAAATATCTTAATTTGTGTTCTGAAGATGAACAAAGGTCTTACAGGTTTGGAACTTCATGAGGGTCAGTAATTAATGACAGAGTTTTCATTTTTGGGTGAACTAACCATTTAAAATGTTAGATGGAAAACAGTGAATTAATGTGTTAACAAATTTTGGATGCAGTAATGACTAAGGATGCACTAAGTTTATTGAAACTGATACTAAAGACTTGCATTGTAACAAATAAATGCAGTTTTTTAAATGAATGAAAAATTACTTTATCACTGTCTTTTTGTATTTTTAAATGCAGTCTTGGTGAGATTTTTTTCATGGAAAAATATTAAACCGTAAAAAAAATAAAATAAAATCTTGGTGACCGTAAGCTTTTAAACAGAATCGTACATTTTAGTTTAAAAGGTGACCTTTTATGACTCTTTTTACAAGATTTAAAATAAGTCTCTGATATCCCCAGAGTGTGTATGTGACGTTTCAGCTCAAAAAAATTTAATTTTTATTTTATTTTTTTATAGCTTGTTAAAATTGCCACTTTCAGGGTATGAACCAAAACACACCCTTATTTTTATGTTTGTCCCTTTAAATGCAAATGAGCAGATGCTCCTGGCCCCCTTTTTAGAAGAGAGCAGAGCTTCAAGAGCTGGCAAAAACAACACAGGACAATCTCATGCACTGAAAATGCTAGAAAATCTCAGTAGCAGTGTTCAGCCTTATAGGTTTGAACCAAAATTGGTTTGAAACTAGGGCCCTATGAAATCCATTTTATTTTTTCCCAAATTCCGTTTTATTTTTTTTCCAAATTCATTTTTTTCTGTTTTAATTTTTCTGGATTCCGTTTTTTCCGTTTAAATTTTTCTGGACTCCTTGTTAATGGTTAAATTAAATCGTATTAATCAACAAAGCGCGTCAAATTAATTAAAATAATGAAACTTATCCAATTTAACATCAGTTTATTAAAGGTTTAAGAAAAATGGTATGTTTAGCGCCCAATGAAATATTGTATTTTAATGTTACCAAATTCTGGTTTTAGCATGTCTAATTATTTGAATGTGTACTAACTTTTATTTATTCTTACATTAGCCTTGTGAATTTTTATTCACTCAGAAATTCTGTGTTGTGTATTTATATTAACAGAAGGCAAAAAAAATAATTGAATTTATCTTTTAGTTAATGAAAATTAAACAAATTTTATTTGTGTCAAGTAAAGGGGATTTACTATTAGAATTCTGTCTTCTTTTCCGGATCGCGGAAATCATAGGGCCCTATGCAAGTCAATCAATAAATGCGCATTTATGAATTACACATGTGGGGACCATGGTGTCCATTGAATACACACTTCTGAATCTGGGTGGTAGCGATAGGTCATTCATGAATTATTTTTTTTTAGCTAAAATATTTAATTTGAAGAATTTTGCATAAAGTGTAATAGATACACATACGCATTTTCACAGAAACACTGGCACAGAAATTACTTTTACATTTATGCATTTGGCATAAATGGCTTGAAATGCCTTCACGGTGAACTTTTAAGTTCATGCATTCGCCCTTGGAATCATACCCATGACCTTCAGCTTCTGTTTGAGCTACAGGAATGATAATTACACACTAATTTTATGCTGCTTACACTAATTACAAACGACACACTTCAGCTTTAATATATGTAAATATTATGTAAAATGTATTTTTTTTTCTTGTTTTACCATGCCTGTTTTGAACTGAACTTGACAAGACAAAACATAGATCTGTAAGATCAGGGCTCAGTAGACTGGGGGTTAACATATTGAAAATGTCATTCCTACTCATCTGAATTTGCCCTCACTACATAATGATTTCCAATACTCAAGCGTAAACATTCTGTCCATGCCAAGTTTCTTCTTTCATTCAGGACTGACGGTTGTCATTGTAGACGGGCTATTCCAAGACGACAGTTATTCTTTTAATTACCCAGATGACGACAGTTGTCTCCTTAGGGTTAGATCTGAAGTCAGCCCCGTGGTGTCAAGAATGAAATTTCCTCCAACTCTTCTTCAGAAGGACATTATGTGCCTCATGCTTAATGCAATCTAATATTAGCATGCTTAGTATCAGTCGTTTTGCCATTTAAATCAAGTTTATCTGCCCTGTAACTTTTTCAAAGTCGGATAAACCATTGACAGCTTTGTCATAACTTTGCATGTAGACATGAAGGAAGCATCTGGAACATGTCCCACGCCCGTCTATTCATTGGGCCTGCGGTAGACCAATTAATACCCAACACTTGTCAATAAAAAATTAATAGGATCACATTAAAAAGCCATTAGAAATGCAAAATCATCCAGTCAGTGACATAAAACTTGTCACACAGAAATAAAACATCATTAATATTCTGACTAAATAGCATTAGGTGAAAGTTACCCATTCATTTCTGATTAATATCCAGACATGTACCAGCATATCAGTCAATTAATAGCTAATGGCTAATTTTATATTGAATCACCACTCAAGCATCTATTATTAGTTTTAATAGTGAGTCATTAGTCCAGTGGTCATCATCCAGTGGTAAATCATATTTGGCACCATACACGCGCTGTGCTGTTAAATGATAATCCGTCAGTATTATCCGGTTGACATTTAATGCCCACCAATAGTGTGACTGCAAGTGTGATGTTGCTTTTATACTCCTGTTCAATAAATAAGCTGATAAGAAACTAATTTAAGACACAATAGTTATAGAAGCTTTGTGTGTTCAGCACAGTTGTATAGTAGTCTTTCATGAATGATTTGTTCTTTTTAGACAAATCATCTTACATGACTCAGGAATTACTAATTTGTTCATTTTGTTGTGACTGCACATACGCAACATCTCAAAAAGTCACTGTATGGACCTTAAGTGAACTAATTTCTGTTTCCCATAATTTATCTTTAGATGCAGATATTTCAAATTCAGAATATCGTCAAAGATTACATATTAAAAGTGTTTGGGGGGAATTTATCTCTAAATATAACTTTCATTCTGAATGATTTGGTGTTTTTGAATGATTCAGTTGATTGAATGACTCAACACAAAATGGCATACTACTCATACTACAGTGTTTATCTTTCTGTGGCAGAAATAGTAACTAGTACACAGTTCAGAATTCAACTGATGACTCACTCATACAGTCTGGCAATAAATTAGAACAGCTGATTTTATTTATTTTATTATATATAATTATATATTATATAATTATTATATAAATATATTATATTTATATAAAATATAATATTTTAAGTGTATTTGCCATTAAACATGCATTTAGGGCTGGCACAATATTAGATTTCTCACTACATGAATATCGTGGCCTCAGAAATGTACAATAATTATATTTACAGAAAAAAAAAATATATATATAAATTTAAACGATAACAGTGGTTCATTATTTAAATACCAATAAAATGCCAATAACGGTATATCGAGACACCACTAAAAACACACTAATGTTGGTTCATTATTTTATCGTCAATACTGGTATATCGCAACATCCCTAAAACACAATATTGATAGTCATTATTTAAATATCACGATTAAAACACAATAACGAGATATAATTTTTTAAATATCACGATTATTGTCAATACTGGTATATTGCGCACCCCTAAAACACAATAACAATAGTTCATTGTTTAAATATGATTATCATCAATACCGGTATATTGCGCACCCCTAAAACACAATAACAATAGTTAATTATTTAAATATCACGATTAACGTCAATACCGGTATATTGCGCACCCCTAAAACACAATAACGATAATTCATTATTTATTTATTTAAATATCACGATTATCGTCAATACCAAAATATCGCGACATCCCTAAAACACAATAAAGGTGATATTTAAATAATGAACTGTGATTATCATCAATACCAGTATATCGCAACATCCTAAATTAACTCAGTATACTCAATATACATATGCATATATGCTTTGATAATTTTTAGTTGATCATAGCAGCAGATATTTATCAAATTCTGGAGAAAATAACCATGAACTGTATACATGCAGACATATAGTTGTGTGCTTTTGAAATAAAGGGCTAATTTATGTGTCTGAATTGCAGTTAGTTGATTTAATTATTTTGCTTAATCAGTCTCTAACAACGCAGATGTCATGTGCAAATATACACCGGCATAATTCATTTATAGTGAATTTAATCTTGCTCAGCCTCTAAGTGTTATTAAAATGTATTTAACTGCGTGTAACTACTTTTCTGCTTCGGATACGGAAGCAGATTTCACAACTCGTCATGGATCCATGTAGATGGCAGTATGTCTCTTGCATCATATCCCCATACGTTTCTTTCCCTTCACACATGTCTCTCTCTATCTCTGTCCTCTGTAACATGTTGTGTAGGTTGATATCTCTCATGAATAATAAATGATGGGTCCTGATTGGTAATCCACTGATGACTCCATGAGCCACAGACCTTGTGGATGCATCATCTGTCCTCCAGCACTCTCTCAATCCATTCATTAATTCCATCCATCCTCAATTAGAGATTATCATCTCTCAGTCTGTAATGTATTGAATGAATCATCCCATCCCACCATCACCACCTCACTATACAAGGTCTCTCTGTCTCTATTCTCTCTCTAGAATTTGTCATGCTCTAAAATGAGCTCTTGCCTGTGTTTTTTTTCTGTCTTGATTGTCTCATGAATGTTTTGTGAGCTTGAGACAAACTGGGCTAATGATTGCTTTGATGTTTCAGAAGTTCTAAACTTTCCACTGCAGAGGAATGATTCATTTCTGGCTCTTTCTCTTTCTCTTTATCAGTGTTTTGCAGCCTGACATGGGGAAAAAGTCCAAATACAAAACCTCAGTGAAGAAGAAGACTCTAAACCCAGAGTTTAACGAGGTCAGCTATTTCAATTAAAGGTGTGGTCACATGAAGCTACACAACTGAACGAGATTATGGTTCTCACAATTTATTAAAAATGGAAAAATGCTGATTCCTGTCAAGTCTACTTGCACTAGAATGTCTTATATACAGTTTTTTTTTTTTTTTTTTTTTTTTGCAGTGGTTGTGCATTGCAGCCAGTCACAGATAAATGCAATAGCAAACCAAAGCCATTTAAATGAGTCTGTAGGCCTTACAAGGGAGTGTACTATGCTTTTTAATCTAAAGCAATAATCACAATAAAATACCAGGAAGAAATGCATAACAATGAGGATGCTGTCACAGTCATACAGCTCTTTAGACTTTCTGCTCTATTCAAATCCATTCATATTCATGTAAATGTGGGCGAGCAGAAACACAAGAACAAGTGAAAAAGTTTCATTCTCTGCTGCATACCTGTGAATTTGTATAGTCACGGATTGATCTCAACTCAAAACGAAGTATAAAAACTTGGTTAGGAATTTGTGGAAAAGTGAAGTAGGTGGTATATGACACTTTTTCTTTCACTTATTTTTTTACTTATAATTTATGATTTACTTAAAAACAAGCCCTAGATGTGACATCCTATTCTGTTGTATCCTATTTTGTGTGACCACACCTTCACTCATTGTGAATAAAATGTTGTTTTGTGCCTCTACCAAAACTCATGTGTGTCCTCTTCAACCCAGGAGTTTGCCTATGAAGTCCCGCATGATCAGCTGGCCAAGAAAACCCTGGAGATCTCAGTCTGGGACTACGACCTGGGCATGAGCAATGACTTCATAGGTGAGTCTTACAACCAAAAGTATGCATACATGAGCAACATCACACTCGTAGACGTGAGATATGGCTGTATATCAGCACTGCTGTAGGCACGAGGCCGCAGGTAATCACAGCATGCCGATATACAGCCATATTTCGTGTCTATGAGTGTGATATTGCGTTTATACAACTGTTTGATGCCACAAGTGTGTAAATATACACAAAATAACACAGACTGACTTTAAAAGAACTACTTCCTTCCGCCACAGATTTAAATTTTAGTAATAAAGGAACGTTGAGTAGCTTCATTGAAAGCTTATTGCTTTACTGCATTAAAAGCTCACTGTATTTTGTAGAGTTGAGTATTATGAGAGCGAGTGTGATTACCTGCATCTGTTACAGCATTCATTCTTCAGATCAATCCCAATTCGTTTGAATGTCCGCTGAGGAAAGCGTCATCTTTGTCGTAACGTTAATGTCCTTTCATCTGTTAAGGATGATTTCTGATGACAGCACTGCATTTGTTAGCAGCGTTATGCTAAAAAAACTAAAAATAACTTCCGCTTATGACTGCGTTTATTTTTTAACGTAAAAGTCTTTACTGCTGACTTGTAAAAACAGTCTCTTGTCACCATCTAATGGCAGAACAATGTAACTAAAATCACCATCACAAACAGGCACACCATTGCTCAATACTAAACACTATTATAAAATGGTACCATTATTTATATAAAATACAGTATTAAATACCACTATTATTTACATAAAATATTATTCATTGAATAATATTTAATAAACAACAACAACAGCCATCATAAAAGTCGCTAGGCAATTCAGTCAAAAGTAATTACACAGGCAGCGCTCTGATATACAGCATTTACATAAACAGCTGAGCCTAAGCCTCCATTACTAATTAGAAAACGTCACTTTAGAACTAGTAACAAAGGAATGTTGAATTGCTTCATTGAAAGCTTATTGTATTACTGTATTAAAACATACTGTATTATGTAGAGTGTTATGAGAGAGATGCACTAAGCGAGTGTGATTACCTGCATCTCATACACCATTCATTCTTCAGCTTAATCTCATATAGAGTGTTTTCAGACAGCATAAATTAGCAGAACAGCATATTCAGTAGTACATTACCCATGCAATCCATGCTGTTTACATCCCAGTATGGCCACACATCTGGGTAACTGACCAAATTGTGGCATCATTGCAAACCCTTTATTCACAATAAAACATTAGTCTGAATATCTGCTGAGGAAAGTGATATCTTTGCCGAACTATCTTCATTTATCTGTTAAGGGTGATTTCAGACAACATCAATGCTCAGTACATTTGTTGGCTGCATCCTACAAAGTATTGTTAAAGTAGAAATAGCATACTTGTTTACAACCCTGTTTCAGTCTCTTTCAGTATAAAAGTCTTTACTGCTGACTCACTTATAAAAACAGTCTCTTGTCACCATCTAATAGCAGAATAATGTAACTAAATTCACCATCACAAACATGCACACCATTTCCCATTACTACATACTATTAATAAATGGTAGTATTATTTACATAAAATACATTTTATTGAAAAATTAAAAGTTGCTAAGCAATTCAGTCAAAAAGTACAAAGGCAGCACTCCACAGCATTAAATTTACATAAAATAAACATCATTTTGCCCTCAGCCAAAACTATTTGCTCTAGAGCAAATAATAGTTTAAAAAGACCAAAGACTGCCAGTTAGAGTTGCCCAAAGCAAGTTGTATCGCATGTTTAACCACTATAGACATCAGAGCCAGTGGCAGATTCCAAAAGATGTGGCCGAGGTGAGGCTGCTCTCGGCGGGTTCATGAGCGCTGAACAGCCATTGACGTCCTGGAGCTCATATCTCAAAAAATGTTGAAGCAAATTTTTAAACAGCTGTTATCTTTATTAACAAACCGTATATTTGAACATTAAACAAGTACATTCTCGCCTAAAGGCTACATTCCGTGACACAAAAACAGTATTATTTATAAAATTATGGTCGATTTGGGTATCCGCCATGACACTCGCTTTGAGAAATACCGCAAACGGAGTGATACAAACAGTTGGAGTTCCGATATCACTAGAATATTGCAGTTCTCTCAGCCAATCAGATTAGAATTATAGAATATACCTGTTATATACAGTGAATATAAGGTAAGTGATTTGCTTTGAACATTTCTGCAGAATGCTTTGCTGCTTCCAATGTAAAAGCAAACTGAGCAACAAGTCAATTTATTGTCTCTAGCATTGTCAACATGCCACAGATGTTCTAGATGGAGCTAAACTCATTTTGACATGGATCTTTGTTTATTATGGTGCTGTTTTGATGCTTTGTTCTTGTTACAACTTGTATGTCTCACTTCCTGTGAAGAATGAGAAAATAGTTACATATAGTCTCTCATAATTTGTACATTCTCATGTCATTCCAAACATGTATGACTTCTTCCTTTCTTGGAGCACCAAAGGGAGTAGTTTCGCAGAATGTCCACTTTCGATACAATGAAAGTGCATGGGGTCCAAAACAGTCGAGCTCAACAAAAAAGCATCACAAGGATCATAAAAGTAGTCCAGTATGAACCACAGGATAACTTTGTGTGAGGAACAGACGGAAATTTAAGTCGTTAATCACGGAAAGTGACGCTCGACAGCCGTGGTCACTATTCATTTTTAATGAAAGAGCAGGCTGGACATTCTGCTATAAATAACTGCTTTTGTGCAGAAGAAAAAAGATCATACAGGTTCAGAAAGACATGCAAGTGAGTAAATGATGACAGAATTTTCATTTTTGGCTGTACTGTCCCTTAATGAAAAGAAACAGAGGAAAATTCTAGAACAGAAAGGCTCCTGAGCTTTGTGCTGTGACATGTTTATTTATGGTTGAATGACACGAGCGCTCTGTAACGATCGGGACAGTGAGAGTAATTGATGTCAGTGTTACTGATTTAGAGGGGATGGCTGAGGAACGGATGGGGGGGATCAACAAAAGTGTAAAGAGGTGAAGGGATGTGAATGAACGAAGGCTTGTGAGAGACATCCAGGCGTGAAGGCGCATGGAGAACGTAGGTCTCAGATTGACAAGTGCAATGAAGCTTAGTATTTATTTAACATTTTCTTGGGTTTTTTCAGCTCGCTTTCTTTCGCCCGCTCCCTGTCCATTTCCGTTCTTTTTCTTTCATTGCCTATGGCAGGGATGTCATGCGTAGGGTTCATTTGTCATAGCTTGCTCGTGGCCATGAGCATGTGGTATTGATGTGAGGTGTGTGTGTGTTTGTGTAGGAGTGATCGAAGCGGGACAGAATCTCAGTACGTGAGGGGCCTGATGAAATGAAACGCAGCTTGTGTCCACCAGCACATTCACACGCACTTTCATTATTCAGAACAAGTTCAGGTGTTAGACTAAGGGGGAAACGTGCTGAATAGAACAGCTCAACTTCAGAAACCAGTCAAATACATATAAATATCATTCTTCAGAATTGGTGCAAACTGCTGTCTCACAACCAAAAAACACATTTAAAAAACATTTAAGTATTCAAATCTTAGATGTTTACGAAGATCCTATTATCTATTGAAGCCCAAAATAATATTTAAAATATCAGTAAGCGTAATGCTTAATACTTCATGTAAAAAAAAATTGTCCCACATTTTCATGTGACTACCGAAACAGTGAATGTATTAGTCCATTGATTGAGATTAATTAAACATGTTTTTGGGAGTTATTCCATAACATTTAGTTTTTGTGTGTACAACTGTTCAGAACTGTGCTGATTAGCATCTTTGAGCTAGGCTCAAAAGTATCTGAAATTGTCACTACCGAATAGTGACTGTTATCTAGGGATGCACAATATTATCAGACTGATATCGGAATTGGCCGATATTGGCTTTAAATGTAAATATCAGCATGTAAAATTATGCTGATATGTCTTGCCAATAGGGCTGAAACAAACGATTATTTTGATAATAGATTAATCCAGAGGTCTTCAACCCTGTTCCTGGGGACCCACTATCCTGAAGAGTTTAGCTACAACCCTAATCAAATACACCTGAAGCGGCCAATCAAGCTCCTCAAGACTGCTTGAAAATTGCAGGCAGGTGTGCTGAAGGCGGTTGGAAATAAACTTTCCAGGAGAGTGGGTCCCCAGGAACAGGGTTGAAGACCTCTGGATTAATCTAATGATTATTAGAACGATAAATCGACTAATCGTCGATAATTGTACTGGCTAATCAGTATACTTTGATTTTCAGTTTTTGCAATTAGTAAAAAATTATGTTATACATATTCTAACATAAATTAAGGTCACTTCCTTTTAAACAGACTAAATGTCTGTATGAAGAATGAAAAATATGGTGAACAAGTTACTATAAAAATTGGTGGGGTGAGTGATTAATCAGCGCTCTCTCCAACCTCAATACCACGACTGAGGTGAGACCCTTGAGCAAGGCACCGAACCCCCAAACTGCTCCCCGGGCGCCGCAGCGATAGCAATATGGCTGCCCACTGCTCCGGGTGTATGTTCACGGTGTGTGTGTGTGTTCACTACTGTGTGTGTGCACTTGGATGGGTTAAATGCAGAGCACAAATTCCGAGTATGGGTCACCATACTTGGCCACACGTCACGTCACGTCACGTCACGTCATAAAGAATGCATAATTAGCCCATTGGCATTTCATTGAAAAGAAGACCATGTTCTTTATGAGAGAAGTGGTTTTATTTAATTTTAATATTAATGCATGTTGTGTGTCACCGCAGTTAAACTGTGTTTATCATGATAAAACCTTAATATCAAACATATATAATGAGTTTGGAAATTTTAGAGAAATGCGTAATAAGTGCATTGCACTGTAACTAAACCCATTAAATTTTAGCTGACTAAATTTACTGTAGATTTAGTCGACTAAAACTAAAAACAATTCTGATGACTAAAACATGACTAAAACTAAATGGCTTTTTAGCCAAAAGACTATGACTAAAACTAAATCAAAATTTGCTGTCAAAATGAACACTGACCTACATTATGAGGCATTCCTGTGTGAGAGAGTAAACGATAATAGCTTGTGCAGCAGCAGTCCTAATGCCAGTTCGGTAAAAAGTAGGGATGTCAGTTTTCGTTTTAAATTAACGATCAATTAATCATTAACCTTAATGCTGCTAAATGCTCTGTTGCAGTGGCATATAGTCACCGGCATGACAGAAATTATCTAAATAAAAGGCTAGTAGCAAGACTGTAAAACGAATAGATGTGATTTATGATCATTTGATAAATATGAAGAGTGCGTGCCGTAGTTTTGTTTGGGATCATTTTACTGTTGGCCATTTCATATCCAGTCACGAATAATGCACTTCTTTAAATGGTTTAATGGGGCGTTGTTGCATTTTAAAAAACAATCACAAAGTTTGCAATTGACCTGATCTGCATTTAAAATAAAATGATCCCTAATTACGGTGCATGGTCAGTAAATCTCTTTCACCGGTGGCACTACGGCAAAACACACTGCTCATGTGAAACATTTTTATGTGAATATTATGAGGCAAGTGTTCTGTTTTGCTGGTTGGTCACAAATTTTCCCAAATCCTTACCATTTCACCCTTTAATTTTGCAGGTTTATTTTCTTGTCATTCACTTTTAATCCATGTTTTTGAATCTCTTACTGTGGTAAACATGCAGGTGGGGGGAAAAAAAAGATTTTGTGGCAATTAATTAATTTATTCCCCCGGCTTATTATTGTTTTCCCTCATTTTACAAAATAATAAATTGTAGGACGAATTAACAGGTTGTATGAATGAAGTATGTCCTGTTCGTGTCCTGCAGCCCTGTCAAAGCGCAGTGCTTTGCAATGGTTAAGCAAACGCACACATATTGAGCTGCCAGTTTAGAGAAAAAACTTAAAGAAGAATTATAACTGCACACTCAGTTAAGTGTATAATTTCTTTTTATTTTCAACGTTTCGGCGTGAAAGCCTTCATCAGGATAAAAGAGTAGCATGAGCGTGAAGGTGCATGGCAAAAATTATGCGAAAGGATGGCGGACAGAGGCTTTGATTTTCACGTAAAGAAAACGCCTTTTTTAAACCAGAGGTAAACATGGTGGTATTCTTGTGCATTAGAGGAACTCCCATTCACAAAATTAAATTTACAAATAATACTACTGATGAAAAAGAAAGGGTTAAATGTTTATTTAAACCACTTTATTTAATTTTAACAAATAAGTTATAGTTAAAAATATGTAGTTTATAATTTCTGCACAGGAGAGACATGGTCTTGTTTTTGGTCGTGAGATAGCGTTGCATATATATATCGGTATCAGTATCTGCCAAAATGATAATATTGTCACTACCGAAACAATCATGACCGAAACATGTCATCATTGTTTTGGTAGTGACAAAAGGGAAAACGTAATCCTTTATTTGGGGGAAATAAACTAAATTGTAGTACAGTTATGCAATTTTTTGGTATTTTAGTATGTTTTAGTGTGTGTTTTATTACTGTCACTACCAAAAATGTGCTGTCAAAAATAAAGTATACTGAATTATAGGGCTGCCCCCTAATAGTCGACTAAGCGTTAGTTGACCAGAAAAGGCTTGGTCGACCAAAATTTTATTAGTCGTTTAGTCGCAGAAATAAATAAATAAATCTCACGGAGAGATCGTTAATGGCTATAGTCTGCGTGGTAATAGTAATACAGTATACTTTGGGCAGTACATCCAACATTCGCCTATTATTCATCAACCATCAACCAATATGGCTGCTTATTTGAAACGTAAGTAGCCGGAACTTTACATGTAATGTTGTAGCCTACAATGTAATGTTAAGCAGTGGTTTTCAAACCCTGGGTGGGTCGCGGGACTTAAAAAATGGGTCGCCAGGACGATTTAAGCAAGATGTATAGGCTATGTATGTTATAAAGTTCAAGATTCAGGGAGAAGGATGCGGGAAGCTGCAAACTAAACCGAAAGTAAAACGCGCGCACGCATTCAAAAGCAATTTTAATATCCCGCTTTCAGAGAGCGACTATCCTAATGCGAGCAAATTAGGCTATATATATTTTTTAAAGTTTTAAAACCACCGACCTAGAGAAATGTGCGCTGTCTGTGTGGAAGCTAAACAGACATGCGCTTAATGCAGAACAGATGGATGCCGGTGCGGTAAGTTGCTTTTAGAAAAGCTTACTCCATCATTTTAGGGCATAGACAGGTAAAAGTAAAACAGCTTTTCGAAAGACGCATATTCGTGTCCACTCACAATAAAAACGAAACATGCGCTTTTGTAAAATAATAAAAGCAAACAGAATGTGCTTTCTGTCGTCTCTTTTCTGTGAACTTGACCGTGAAACTCTGTGTATATCTTTGGCTTACAGACATTAAAACAGATCCATAGAGAGTAAAATTTCTACTTTCTCAGATTATGTAATAGCCTATATGAAACATGCATTCAGGCGCATCACAACTGCGGAGATGACGAGTCGCCGACTTCATCTCTTAAGCCGAAAACAAAGCACTAGTTTTTCAATATATTATTAAAATGTTAATACAGTCTACTTATTGTTTTTCCCTGTAATCATTACATCTGTGGCAAGCTTTATGCGTGCTTGAGCGCTAATTAGGATATATAGGCAATTAAAGGCTCATTATAATGATCTAAATGTAATATTAATAAACGTACGATTAGTCGACTAATGCTTAAAATGAACAATGACTAGTCGACCAGAACAATCCTTAGTCGAGGGCAGCCCTACTGAATTATTAACTAAGATGTTATGATAGTGTTTGGTTCAATGTATATTTAATGAATCTTTAAGTTTGAAATCTGAATGATTAACATTTTGCCTTTTACAAAAAAACTTTGGATTCCGAATACAACAAATCTCATAAATCACACTTAAAATATTGTTCAAATTTTAATTGTTATTGATTTACATCTGTTTTGTTTTTGTTTTTTTAAATAGAAAAAAATATATTTACAAAGTAGGTGCAAGCTAAATCTTAAAATGTCAATATAACCCTTCTTATTAAATTATATATTAATTTCGGTGTTTCGGTAGTGACAAATTTGGGGAGGGGAAAAATATTCCAAAACTTTCTGAATGTTTATGTATACAAAAACTTATTTAAGCAATGTTGTACACTTGTAATCTTTTTAAAAAAAGCAGTGAGTTACTTGGCAACAAACATCCAGCTATAATCCTTACCTCATTAATTAAATATTCATGTGCTGTTTTAGCTGCAGTGTCCATTGGGAAAGTTAAAACTGTCAATGTGAACACAAGATTTAAAACAGATTTATGTTCGAATATAGGCAAGCAGGTATTGAAACAGGTTGCATGCTCATCACTCTCCTCTCAGTGTTATTAACCTCATAAATATGTAAATAAGCATGTAATTACAAGCAAGGGTAAAATATGAACAGTATAAAACAGAATAGATTAGACAAATTAAGCATGCAGTTGCACATAACTAACACAAAAATGAATTACAATATCAAGGAAAATACACTGCTACTACTACTACTACTACTAGAAATGCAGCTTTTTTACGTTTACAATATTTGGTAACACTTTATTTTAAGGTGTTTTTGTTACATGTTACATGTGCTTATTATTATAATAATAAATTATGCATAATTACATGCAAGTGACCCTAAGACTAATCCTAACCCTATATGACCCTGGACCACTCAAGTATCTTAAGTCTTAAGTATCACAGGTATATTTGTAGCAATAGCCAAAAATACATTGTATGAGTCGAAATTATAGATTTTTCTTTTATGCCAAAAATCATTAGGATATTAAGTAAAGATCATGTTCCGTGAAGATATTTTGTAAATTTCCTACTGTAAATATATCAAAACTTAATTTCCGATTAGTAATATGCATTGCTAAGAACTTAATTTGGACAACTGCAAAGGTGATTTTCTCAATATTTAGATTTTTTTTTTTTTTTTTTTTTTGCACCTTCAAAGTACAGATTTTCAGATGGTTGTATCTCAGCCAAATATTGTCATATCCTAATGTACCACGCATCAATGGAAAGCTTATTTAGCAGATGACGTATAAATCTTAGTTTTATAGTAAGTATATGTAGTTGATTAATATTGCTCAGTATTGAAATGTGTAATTGCACTGTAACAAGGACACATTAAAATAAAGTGTAACCCAATATTTATTTCAAAACATTTATAAAATCTTTTCCAACCTCAAACTTTTAAACTTTTAATTTGGTATCCTGTTGTTCTCTCTTTCTTTCTCTTTTTCAGGTGGTGTTGAATTGGGAATTAACGCAAAAGGAGACAGACTGAAACACTGGTTTGAGTGTCTGAAATACAAAGGGAAGAAAGTGGAGTACTGGCACACACTGACACAGCAAGGAGCCCCTAGCAGTGACTAACGCACACAGACAAGCACACACATGCTAATTCTCGGATTACTAATACAAAAATAATGGAGTAATAATGATAAAGAAATGCAATAATGCTTAGTCTGAGAATGACGATGATGAATGACGTTCAATATTAACGCGTGAGAAAAAGCATAATAATCTATTGTACAGCTACGTGTCACATTCTTTTGTGATGAGAAAGAAGCAAGTGCGATCACAAGCCCGGATTGTGACGCACAATCGACCCCTTTTTCTGGTCTACACGTCACTTATGTGAAACCGTAATGTGTTGTGACTATGCCACAGGAGCTCATGCCATATTATAGTGTTATTGTTTATTACATGTTAAACGTGTAATAGCATCCTGGTGTTTGTTACAGTTGGTGGTGCCGTAATTTTGCACACTGTCAAAGCACAACACATCCAGCTGACTGTAAGTGTCTATGTGTACCTATGTATTTACCTTTTGTGATTTGTTACGTATGAAAGTTTACAGTCTCTTCCAGCCCGACAAAAACATGATGCACAGGAAAAGCACAAGGGACGGCGCGTGAAGGAATTCTGAAGCAATGAAAGGAACTGTCTATGGACTTAAACGCTCACTCAAGAACTGCCGCCTGTCACTTCGAGCAGAACCAAATGACAGTCACCTCAACGCAAATGTGTGTGAATGTCCCTGTCTGTTTTGTCTTTGTACGTGTCTCTGTTGAATGTTTGTACAGTCTCATACAAAAAGAAAAGGGAAAAAAACAAACAAACAAAAAAACAAGCGCTGATGCACGTTGACAGACTTTTGCGCTTTCTCTCCGGCGCCCTCTACTGGTTTAGAGGTCTTACCGCCAGGACAATGCCAGTGCGGAGGGTGAATCGCCTCTGGCAGGCCTCATGCACAACTGCACGCCCCATTAGGGGTTAAATTAGCAATCAAACAAAGCCTTTGAAGGACAAACTACCTGTCAAGGACGTCTTTGGGTCGCACAAGAGTCGGAATGCAAAATCTGGGTTGCTTTGTCACAGCTCTGTGAATCGATGCACATTCCTTGCCATGTGTGGGAATTTCGGCTGTAATTGTATCTGTGTGATTGCATTTATTAGCTGTTTATTAGATTCAGACCATCTTCCGAAATCTACTTTTCATCTTTCGTCTTGATTGAAGACGTTTAGCCATTTATTTGCACAAAAACGTATTGTTAACCCCATCCTTTCATGGCCCCTGTCGCCGTTCCTGACCTGGAGTTCCGCTGTGTTTTGTATTATTTTTTACATTTGAGTTATCAAATGAATGGCCTAAGCAGTGTATAATTATCAAATGTTATTCTAAACAGCTGCATGCCTAGTGAATGTCACATATGCTTTGATGGACCACCGATCTGCAGTGCTTATGTTTGTCCTAATATCCATCAATGGGCCCATCTAAGGGTATTTGTTTTTGCCCAGTGAACTGGGACAATCCAGGCTACCTTTGATGAAACAGCATGGCATTTAGATAATGGACTGGCACCACCTGCCAGCCAAGATGGGACTCCAGGGGGAGCGTTAATGAACGAGGGGTCAAACTGAAGGAGGATTATTCAAGTCTCGCTCACGTGTCCTCGTTGACTGTCTGTGTGGAACATGTGATGTGACTGCCATCGTGTGTCGGTCTGTGTAACTGCGTCTCAGAAATAAATTGGTGCAACAGTGGCGAAATTAGATGAGCGAGTTTTGTGCATTCGAGTCTTATGATCTTTCAATCATGCAGCAGATTTCTTGTCATGCAATGAAAAATAAATAACGAATGCATGGTAAAGTACATCTTTAATGACCGAGATTTTGCATGCGTTTTAATTCTATGCATAACATGTTGTTACATAAATGCATTTGTTTGTGATAAATGAATGAATGTTGAACAGAGTTTCCTTTTTTTATGGTTAAACACTAATTATTCTTCCCATGAATAGAGGAGCACCAGCCTCGTCGCTCCACAGTATCAGAACGAATGGCTGTAGAGCTGAGAAGGAAGAGAAGGTGCGAGAAAAAGAAATGCTTGTGGCTGCGGCGACCTCCACTCCGCTCTCCGTCAGCGATAAAAAGGCGCTGTGACGAGCGTCTGAGATGAATGATTCAGTTTCCCCCGGAAACATTCCACACAAGTTAGGCTTTGAGAAGAGATCTGACAAACCTGAGGAGAAGAGAGGTGAGGAGAATTCTGGTTTACTCGTCCACATTTGTTTCCCATGGAACACAAAATGAGAACTTTTAAAGTGTAGACGTTTCCTTTTGTCCATACAATAACCATTCATTGTTGACTAAAAAGCACCATAAAATTATCGTAAATGTACAATTGAAGTCAAAAGTTTACATGCACCTTGCAAAATGTCAGTTATTTGACCAAAATAAAAAGGGGTTAATACAAAATGCATGTTTTTTTATGGAGTACTGACCTGAATAAGATATTTCACATAAAATGTGTTTACATATAGTCCACAAGAATAAAATAATAGTTGAATTTATAAAATTGACCCTGTTAAAAAGTTTACATAAACTTGATTTGTAATACTATGTTGTTACCTGAATGATCCACAGTGTTATTTATATATATTTTATTTTTATTTTTATTTTTATTTTTATTTTTTTTGTGATAGTTGTTCACATGTCACTTGTTTGTCCTGAACAGGTACTTTTTAGCATTTTTTTATTTTATTTTTTTATTTGAACCCTTTCCAACAATGACTGCAACTATTACAGAAGGGTCAGATGCTCACTGATGCTCCAGAAGGAAACAATGCATTAAAAAAATTTTGAATTTGAAGATCAGGGTAAATTTAACTTATTTTGTCTTCTGGGGAACATGTACGTAGCCTCTGAAGGGCAGTGCTAAATGAAAAATAATGATATTTAGGCAAAATAAGAAAAATGTACACATCCTGATTCTGTTCAAAGGTTTACACCCCTGGCTCTCAATGCATTGTTTTTTCCTTTCCTGTAATAGTTGCATATGAGTCCCTCAGTTCTCCTCAGTGTGAAAAGATCTCAAAAAAAAAAAAAAAAACAGCTGTGGATCATTCAGTATTAAGAATCAAGTGTATGTAACCTTTTGAACAGGGTAATTTTTATAAATTCAACTATTATTTTTTTCTGGTAGACTACAAACATTTTTTGGTGAAATATCTTATACAGGTCAGTACAAAATAAAAATAACATGCATTTTGTATGATCCCTCTTATTTTGTTAAAAATGATTAACATTTTGTAGATTCTGCAAACTTCAACTGTATAATAAGTGGTCCGTACGACTCGTGCACTATATACTGAATTACTTGAAGCCATATCGTAGCTTTGAATAAGAAACAGGCCAAAAAGATTTTCACTGAATAATGAATCTCGTTTATGATGTTCTTCTCAAAAACTATGACTTGTATTATCTTGTAGTGCATGATTTTCTAATAATATACATTGTATGGAAAAAAGGATTGTGTGTGTGTATGTGTGTATATATATATATATATATATATATATATATATATAATATCTTCTTTTGTGTTCTACTGAGAAACTAGAATACAGGTTTGATGAGTAAATGATCATTTTGAAGAATAGTGATTTTCTTACCCAGATTCGTCAGTAAGGCCTCCAGTCGTGTGTCCACTGTCAGTTTAATTTTAGGCAGTGTGACCTCAGCGGTTTGAGCTTGGATTTTGTTAATCTCAAAAACCATTGCTTCAATAGAGTCTTTGTTTATGTTATTCTCCATCATTACAAAGGATTCTATCGACGTTGTGGGAGGGATCAGTATGTACAGGCTGTTTTTGCCTGTAAGAGCAAACTTTCCAACCTGGAGAAGTAGTTTTGCAATTTACTGTATGTGTTGTAGTTGTGGTGCTTGTAGTTCATTTTCAGGAAATGGTGTCATTTATGCAAGGTAAAATTAAGCTTTTTTATTTTATTAATAATTAATGTAATTTAAATTGTTTATTGTTTTTAATTATATTTCAAGTAAGAACTGTTTTTTCATTAATTTAAAAAAATCTATCTTTTTTTTATGTATTTACCTATCGGTGGTCGCAAACAGCATTGCAGCACACCACATTAGCAAATATTATTTCTTGCCCATTAAAACATTTCTGGAAAGGAAAAAATCACTAATATTTTTTCCCATGATAGAGCTTGATAAATCCATAAAATAATGTAACCAAGTTTAGTATCCATTTAATAATATCAGTATCAGTAGTCTTAAATGCACACAAATGGCACCTTTTCCTGAAAATGACCTTTGTGCATTTATTGTGAAACTTACCTCAGCCTGTAAAGCTTTGACGTATCCCATTTGAAGGTTGTACTTAGAGCTGTAAAGAGTCGGCACATCTATGAGGTCACCTGAAAACGTCCTGAACTGTTCCAGTTTTTTTGTGGATTCAAAAAATGCCTTCCATTTACCTGTAAGGCACAAAGAAACAGAGTGTCATAAAAAATCAATAGGTGCAGTATTCAAATATAATGTCACTTACCTTTAAAGTAGACAGCATTTAACAGAACAAACGAATTGACTTGATCGACATCAACAATTAACTCAGTGATTTTCTTGTTTGTCTTTTTTGCCACCCATTCGTTAATGAGATCCACATTTTGTTTGCTGTCGTCGGTCAGCTTCTGTGGCTTGGCATCATAGAACTCCAGTGATTGGTTGACAAAAGCTTCTCTCAATTCTTGCTCTGTGGAAACAAAACTCTTTAGGCTGTGGATATGACTGCACTCTTAAATAAGGTAGTATCAAAATGAAGTCCAGAATAAGTGATTCTGATATAATTACAGCAATGCTGTTATTTTGACACCCTTTACTCTTGTGAAAAAGAAGTGAGCCTAATTGTAATTCTACATTTTTTGTATTTGCAGATAATATACAGTTGAAGTCAGAAGTTTACATAAATTCTGTGGTTTTTCAGCATTTTTTGTGTATTTGAACTCTTTCCAACAATGACTATGATTTTGAGATCCATCGTTTCACACTGAGGACAACTGAGGGACTCATATGCAACTATTACAGAAGGTTGAAATGCTCACTGATGCTCCAGAAGGAGAAACAATGCATCAAGAGCCAGGGGTGTAAACTTGAACAAAATAAAGATGTGTAAATCTTTCTTATTTTGCCTAAATATAATTTTTTTCATTTAGTACTGCCCTCCAGAAGCTACAGAAGATACGTAGCCCCAGAAGGCAAAATAAGTTATACTTGCCCTGATCTTCAAATTTAAAATGTTTTCCCCCCAGCTCTTAATGCATTGTATTTCCTTCTGGAGCATCAGTGAGTGTTTGAACCTTCTCTAATAGTTGCACACAAGTCCCGCAGTTGTCCTCAGTGTGAAAAGATGGATCTCAAAATCATACAGTCATTGTTGGATAGGGTTCAAATACACAAAAATGCTGAAAAACCAAAGAATCTGTGGGACCTGAAGGATTTTTCTTAAGAACAGTAGGCAGTTTAACTGTTCAGAACAAACAAGGGACTCATAAACTACTATCACTAAACAACAAAAAACACAGCTGTGGATCATTCAGGTAACAACACAGTATTAGGAATTTAGTGTATGTAAACTTTTGAACAGAATAATTTTTATAAATTCAACTTATTTTCTAGATGTAAATGTCTTTTATGTGAAATATCTTCTTCAGGTCAGTACTAAATAAAAAATAACATGCATTTTGTATGATCCCTCTTATTTTGCTAAAATAATTAACATTTTGCAGAATTCTGAACAGAAAGTGGACGTTGTAATAATGTCTAATTAAAGGTTTTACTGTAAATCAGTGTTTTATCTTTAGTATTGTACAATTAAATACAGTTAAAGAATATGCAATCAAAATATATTAAATTGCAACATCACTGCAAATGAGTTATTTACAAATATACTTAAATACATGACATGTAAGTTTCAATAGAAATTACATTAAAGTATATTTTAGTGAACCTTAAATGCTTGTCAGTAAACCATGCAGTATTTAGGTCTATTAGGTCACTATTTTTATTACTTCCAAAAATTATAATTATCTGATTACTCGATTAATCATCAGAATAATCAACCAATTAAGTGTCTGAAAATAAAAATTTGCATTCAGTATATTCTTGTAAAGAATATTATTTCCCTAGTAACGTAAGTATTTTGTGTGCACTTCTTTTTCACAGGGTGAGTGGTTATTTTGGCTAATGAGTGTGTGTTTTTCTGAGGCTACCTGGGGAATAAAAGATGGCAGAGGCCATTCCCAGTGTGTCCTTCATCTCTTTTTTCAGTTTTTTGGTCTCAAAATGCACACAGGAGAATCCTGGGGGAAGACTAAGACTAGCTTCCAGCTGTTTTCTGGTCTCACCTCGAGCACCTTGGACGCAAAGAGAGGGAAGTAAGAGGCTCAGCAGGTCAGCAGTGAACAATGTGTTGCCTTTTGGTGATTATCTGATGTTCCTCCAGCATTTGTCTTACCCAGTAGCAGGTTATAAAGAGCTCCAGCAATGCTGATTGGGGAAAAGATCAAGTTGGTTTCGGGTTTTGGACCTTTAAGATCAGCATATACAGAGGCAGAGAAATCTCTGAGTGATTCCGCCAAAGTTGCCTTTCCTGATCTGCTGTCCTGTTCCTCGCAGTCCTCCCATGGGTCAGTGTGGTTAAAGCAGCGGGGCTTAGGAGAGGCTAAGGAATAAAAAAAGAAGGTAAAGGTTGCCCTGGAAATTGAATGATTTCGTTCTAAAACGATGTGATTTGAAATGTAGAAATAGTTTATGTCCAACCAAAAAACTTATTTCAATTATAGATCATGTTTTACAGTATATAACCCCTGAGTGTAAATTTATAAATAACATCTATTTTAAAAATAATGAATTTTTTTTCTTTTTAGCTTTATATAAATAGAATAATATTAAAACAAAATTTATAATTGTATTCATGTAGTTTTATATTTTATTCCTATTATCAAATAATGTAATATATTTTGTTCCTGAATGCAATAATATTTCAACAGGCAGAAATTATACATACATTTTGTTTTAAAAATACTTAATTTTTTTTATAAAGTTATATGTGAGAATAATACTTAAAAAAACGGATTATATATATATATATACAGGTCCTTCTCAAAAAATTAGCATATTGTGATAAAGTTCATTATTTTCTGTAATGTACTGATAAACATTAGACTTTCATATATTTTAGATTCATTACACACAACTCGAAGTAGTTCAAGCCTTTTATTGTTTTAATATTGATGATTTTGGCATACAGCTCATGAAAACCCAAAATTCCTATCTCAAAAAATTAGCATATCATGAAAAGGTTCTATTAACCTAATCATCTGAATCAACTAATTAACTCTAAACACCTGCAAAAGATTCCTGAGGCTTTTAAAAACTCCCAGCCTGGTTCATTACTCAAAACCGCAATCACGGAAGAGGTCTCCCTCAAGCAAGAGGTCTGTGGGAAGGAAAAAGTGTGGCAGAAAACGCTGCACAACGAGAAGAGGTGACCGGACCCTGAGGAAGATTGTGGAGAAGGACCGATTCCAGACCTTGGGGGACCTGCGGAAGCAGTGGACTGAGTCTGGAGTAGAAACATCCAGAGCCACCGTGTACAGGCGTGTGCAGGAAATGGGCTACAGGTGCCGCATTCCCCAGGTCAAGCCACTTTTGAACCAGAAACAGCGGCAGAAGCGCCTGACCTGGGCTATAGAGAAGCAGCACTGGACTGTTGCTCAGTGGTCCAAAGTACTTTTTTCGGATGAAAGCAAATTTTGCATGTCATTCGGAAATCAAGGTGCCAGAGTCTGGAGGAAGACTGGGGAGAGGGAAATGCCAAAATGCCTGAAGTCCAGTGTCAAGTACCCACAGTCAGTGATGGTCTGGGGTGCCATGTCAGCTGCTGGTGTTGGTCCACTGTGTTTTATCAAGGGCAGGGTCAATGCAGCTAGCTATCAGGAGATTTTGGAGCACTTCATGCTTCCATCTGCTGAAAAGCTTTATGGAGATGAAGATTTCATTTTTCAGCACGACCTGGCACCTGCTCACAGTGCCAAAACCACTGGTAAATGGTTTACTGACCATGGTATTACTGTGCTCAATTGGCCTGCCAACTCTCCCGACCTGAACCCCATAGAGAATCTGTGGGATATTGTGAAGAGAAAGTTGAGAGATGCAAGACCCAACACTCTGGATGAGCTTAAGGCCGCTATCGAAGCATCCTGGGCCTCCATAACACCTCAGCAGTGCCACAGGCTGATTGCCTCCATGCCACGCCGCATTGAAGCAGTCATTTCTGCAAAAGGATTCCCGACCAAGTATTGAGTGCATAACTGAACATAATTATTTGAAGGTTGACTTTATTTGTATTAAAAACACTTTTCTTTTATTGGTCGGATGAAATATGCTAATTTTTTGAGATAGGAATTTTGGGTTTTCATGAGCTGTATGCCAAAATCATCAATATTAAAACAATAAAAGGCTTGAACTACTTCGAGTTGTGTGTAATGAATCTAAAATATATGAAAGTCTAATGTTTAATCAGTACATTACAGAAAATAATGAACTTTATCACAATATGCTAATTTTTTGAGAAGGACCTGTATATATATATATATATATATATATATATATATATATATATATATATATATATATATATATATATATATATATATATATATATATATATATATATATAATTCTCTTAAAAATAAACACAAAACTTTTTTTTTTCAAATTATAAAAGTTATTTTAAGTGTAATAATAATATTAAAAAAGATGTATATAAATGTTTTAATTTAATTTTCATTTAGAATTTATTTTAGAAACACAGACAGAATTTATATGTACATTTTATTTTAAAAATACATTATTTTTTATAGTTATTTGTAAGAATAACTGATAAAATTTATTATAAAATTATTTTATAAAAAAAAATATTTGCATTAAAGTTCTAAGTATAGTGTAATAATAATATTAAAACAGGAAGTCCTCAGTATTTTAATTTAGAATTTATTTTCTTACAAGAATAATACAAAAACAGACAGAATTTATACATGCATTTTATTTTAAAAATACACAATTTATTTTTTATAAAGTTAAATGTGAGAATATTGAAACCACTAATTCATTTTATTTTAATTTAGAATCTATTTTCTTATTATGAAAATACAAAAGCAACCATAATTTATACATTTTATTTAAAATATATTTTTTGGAATTTTAAATAAAATGTAAGGATAATATTAAAACATACATAATGTATACTATATAAAATGTATTAATATAGTAATTATAAAATAAATATAAATAAATAATAAATAGTAATACATAATAATAAATACTTTTTTTTTTTTTTTTTTTTTTTTTTAAGAACAAAATGTGAGAATAACATTAAAACAGAAAGAAACTGCATTTCAAATGAGTGTCTGAAAGGAGTACCTTCCACTTCCAGTTCCACTGACAGCCTCTCAGATGTATTTGTTATGACACAGTGGTACATCCCAGCATCTTCCTCTCTGGTCTGACTAATTTTAATCGCCCAGTCGTGTTCTCTGATGTCCCAGAAAAACCTCTGAGGTGTCTCGTCGTCCTTTTTTTGGTCATCTGTGTTTTCCTCAGTCTTGAGAAGCACCACACCATTTTTTGTCTCTCTTTCCCAGACAACAGGAGGTTTTTCTGTGTCTCTGGAAAAGAACACTTCAGGAACCTTGCATTGAAGCATCGCATCACTCCCAGCTACTACTTTGACGACCTGCCATCCCCGAGTAGGTGGTGGAACTAAGAAAGAAAAAAGGGTTTTGTTAATTGACCTGTGAGATTTAAAGTCCACAGTGCAACAAAACGATCTAACCTTCCACACGTATCTTGAATGTTCTGCTCAACTTGAAACGATCCTCTTCTAGGTAACCCTCCTGAACACACTTGTACTCTCCTTCTTGGGTGTTATTTAGGTTTCTGAGGTTCAGGATTTCTCTTTTCTCCTCAAGTATGTGGTTCTCCTGTGTGTGAGCAGATGTGAAGCTCCAGGTGTATGTGGGGTCAACCAGCACAGGGGCATCATCAGGAAGACAAGTAAGGGGAATGTCAGAGTTTAGAAGAACAGTGATGTCACAGGTAGACAGGGAAAGCTGAAGAAACGGGAGATTGTAAGCCCATTATTAAAGTAGTCGATATGATATCAGTGTATCAGTAGGTAGTTTGGAACAACATGGAGGTGAGTAAATGACAGCAATTATTTAATTTAACTTACTTAGTCATTTTTTCACTTTTTGTTATGTTGCTGCCTTATGTTAAACTGTTTTAAGTTACTGTTTTCCCCACATCAATCTACACTCCATGCACCATAATGGCAAAGCAAAAACAGAATTGTCACAACTTCATAAATTTATTACAAATAAACTGAAATAAGTACATTGCATAACTCAGTACTTAGTTGAAGCACCTTTACAGCCTCACATCTTTTTTGGGTATGATGCAACAAGATTTGCACATCAACATCTGGCAATTATCTGCCATTCTTCGCTTCACCTCTCAAGCTCTGTCAGCTTGGATGGGGTCTGGCAGACATTTTCAGGTTTCTCCAGAAATGTTTGATTGGGTTCAGGCCCGGGGCTGTGGCTGGGCCATTCAAGGACACACACAGAGAAGCCACTCTGCTGTGTTTAGGGTCATTGCCCTGTTGGAAGGTAAACCTTCTTCCCAGTCTGAGGTTCTAATGTCTCTAAACTGGGTTTTCATTAAGGCTATCTCAATATTTTAGTGCATTGAGCTTTTCTTCTACTCTGACAAGTCTCTCAGTCCCTGCCACTGAAAAACAGCCATACAGCATGAGGCTGCTACCACCACACTTTACTTTTGAGATGGTACTGTGCAGGTGATGAGCAGTGCCTGGTTTCCTTGAAACATGATGCTTGGAATTAAGGTTCATCAGACCACAGAATCTTGTTTCTCACAGTCTGAGGGTCCTTTAGGTGTCTTTAAGTTTGTTTTCATGGGTCTTCACTAAGGAGAGAAGTCATGAGGATTCACTGAGTCATGCCCCACCACCATAAAGCGTTTGCAGTGATGTTTGTCCTTCTGTAAGTTTCTCCCATCTGCATATATAATCATGGAGCTCAACTAGAGGGACCATCAGGTTCTTAGTCAGCAAGCCCCTTCTCCAACAATTG
The DNA here is from genome assembly GCA_033026305.1 of Cirrhinus molitorella. NCBI lineage: Eukaryota > Metazoa > Chordata > Actinopteri > Cypriniformes > Cyprinidae > Cirrhinus > Cirrhinus molitorella. The sequence continues at coordinate 5,989,657 of CM065125.1, forward strand.
CTCAGTTTGGTCAGGAGGCCAGCTCTAAGAAGAGTCCTGGTTGTTTCAAACTTCTTCCATTAAAGGATTAGTTCACTTTCAGAACAAATTTTACAGATAATGCACTCACCTCCTTGTCATCTAAGATGTTCATGTCTTTTTTTTCTTCAGTTGTAAAGAAATTGTGTTTTGAGGAAAACTTTTCAGGATTTCTCTCCATATAATGGACTTCTATGGTGCCTCCAAGTTCCAAAATGCAGTTTAAGCTTAGTTCTAGCAGTTCTATCTTAAATCTAGCTTTAATCTAGCTTTTTTAACCTCAAATGCTCGTCCTGTGTCGTCTCTGCAATTTGGATGCATAGTCTGTGTGATCCGTGTCAACACAGTTAGGGTATGTTGAAAAACTCCCATCTTGTTTTCGTCTTCAACTTCAACTTCATCCTACAATGATGTTTTACCTTTTTTTGTAAAGGGCGTTTGATCTTCCTTGTATGTTTACTTTGTAAACACTGAGTTGGTATTTCTGCAGCAATGTAGGTAAATTGATTTTGGGGAAGAAAACAAAATGAGTTATTCGACATACCCTAACTGTATTGACCTGGATCACACAGACTACGCATGCTCATAGCACAGACGAGATGGGCATTTGAGGCTTAAAAGTATATAAATTGTCAATTTGTTTTGAAAATGGCCAATCGTTTCGCTAGATAAGACCCATCTTCCTCGGCTGGGATCATTTAGAGCCCTTTGAAACTGCATTTAAACTGCATTATGGAAGTTCAAACTTGGGGGCACCATAGAAGTCCATTACATGGAGAGAAATCCTGAAATGTTTACCTCAAAAAAAAAAAAAAGAATCTTTATGACTGAAGAAAAAAAGACACAAGGGTTGTTTTTTTTTATTTTTATTTTTTTATATCAGGGCTTGGTTTTTACTCTATGCATTTTCAGCTCTTAACCTTCCATTCAATTGAATTTGCCAAAGGTTAACTTCACTCAAAGTGTAGTAACATCAAGCAATATGAATGCTCCTGAGCTAAATTTCAACTGTCCCCCATTAAGGGTATGAATACTTATGCAATGGAATCATTTAAGTTTTTGTATTTTTAATACATTTGCAAAGATCTTAAAAAAAAACAGTTTTTGCTTTGACATTATGGTGTATGGAGTGTAGATTGATGTGGAAAAAAAAAGTAATTTATGGCAGATTAACATAAAGCAGCAACATAAAATACCTTCACAAGGCACTGTAACTTTTGGGTGAACCGTCTACTTTGGAAACATAAAAAGTCATCCTGTTGTTGGTTAATAGTAATGCTATTTTTATTATTACTGTTACAGTTTTTATAAATATTTTTAAATACTTTTATTTTCATTTTAAATTTTGATTAAAAAAAGGTGGATTTGATTTAAAATGTTTAATTTTGTTTGTAAATTGTATGGGTCTGGCTTCCGGTCTCATCCACGTCCAGCTATTTTTAGCTGTACAAAACAAATTTGTCTTACCATATTATTTTATTGTGTTATCTTAATTATGAACACACTGGTTTGTAGTGCAAACAATTTTACCGTTAGTGCATGTTTTTATTTACCTACAGCGACAAATGAACCAGAAGTCTCGCCCATTGACTTACTGGATATGAGACTTATGATTAGCTAAATACTGTAACTAGAAGAAACAAAAAAAAAACTATAACGTTACATTAATATATGATAACAAATATTAGTTTGAAAATTTGGACCAGGTCCAAATCAGGACTATACGGGGCATCTGTCCATGTGATATCGGCGCTATTCTTCGCGAAACGTGATCCGTGGATTTTAAAGGGTTTTATTGATACTGAACACGACGAGACGCGAGGGAACAAGAACAACTTGTTAGTTAAATAGTAAATGTAGTCACTTAATTAATCACAACTTATAACACAAAATATTGTGTAAACATTCTCATTTACTTACACCTGCACAGAGCAACAACAGGACGCGATACATGGTTTCAATCCTAGAGAGAAAAGAAAAACACCTGTGTAAGTTGCTGTCTCAATACATCTGATATTCACCAAAAATAAAACATTGAAGTACATATTAATAACTTTTCAAGTACACTGAGAGCATAGCCAGGCAGATTTTATTCATAATTAGAATACAGTAGGCTAGCTATATGCCTGTTTTCGATTGCTAATTTAAATCAACTGTAAGAAAAGAGAAGAAAGAAAAACAACTTACGCAGATATAATTCAAAGGGGAAGAAGCCTCGAGCCCATGAAATGTCTGTTTGTTTGGCTTCTGTCTGGTCCTCTTGCTATGTTTTCTTTCCAATGCTAATTGGTAAATCATTACACAGATGTTTGCTAACATGATTCTTTATTGACATAGATCCTTGATAGAAATCTGACTGATTTACGGAAAATCACATGTCCAAAGTCTCTTTAACAGATAAAAAAAAAAAAAAAAAAAAGTTCAGCTCATGCACAAATATGCTGTAGTCTAATGCTTCTTGTTCATTGCGTTAGCTCAAAATAATCAAATTTGCAAAACATGCTATGTTCTCTTTACTCAAAACGGTACATTCAAAATCTTTTCCCATGAATCACTTTCTTCACTTTTTCTCATTTAACTGCACATTTTGACTCACAGAATAGTTGCTGGCTTATAGCAAGACCTAGAGAGGGCAATTTTCTTTTTAATTTGCTTACAAGGTCAAAATTCTTCAGTCAGTTTTTTTGTTTAAAAAAAAATGCTTTGGCTTTTTTTCTGTGGAGCTGGAAGGTGAATATAAATAGATTATTAAAATGCTAATTAATTCAAACATTTAAAATTTGCCATGTGTCCCTGCACCTCTTTGTCTGAAGTGTTTTCTCAAAGAATAATTAGCAATGAACATTTTATTCAGGTATAGGTTTTGTTTTTTGTTTTTTTGCACAGCTTTTTTCTTCAATATCATTTCACCAATGCTGCCAATAATGTTTTTGATATAAACTTCAGCAACTTAAAGGAATTAAAATGGACAATATTGCCTGGTCTTGTTTTTTTTTTATTCAGAGCTAAAAGGGCATGTTTATCTTGACCGCAGTGCCCAGGAGATTTGGTCCGTCTCCAGATCGGGGGAGTGAGCCGTATTATCGGACTCTGACGCAGAAGGAAAAAGTGAGTATTGTGATTTTGATTTTATTTCTTATCTAAAAGCCAAGCAGATGTAAGTTTGTTTCAGCATTAGAAAACCATCTCCATCTCTCACATCTGAGAAAAAAATGTGATGCAGATACTGCACAAATGGTCAAGGCCTGGGAAACACATTTGTTGAAATTCAACACTGATGGTTGCATGTTTCAGTCTCTTCATGACATTGAGACTGACAGGAGTCAGCAAGTTTGTTCATTTAAGGAAATGAGTCCTTTTATTCACAACGGATGCATTAAATTGGTCAAAAATATTAAGCAGCACACTTATTTTCAACACTGTTAATGTTTGCTGGCCACCAAATCAGCATATTAGACTGATTTCTGAAGGATCAGGTGACACTGAAGACATTCAGAAATTCAGCATTTCATCACAGGAATAAATTACATTTTAAAATATATTACAATAAAAAAAAATTATTTTAATTGTAAAAAATATTAACAAAATTATTGTTAATAAATAGAAGTCTTTAAAAAACAAACAAAAATCTTACCAATCTCAAAATTTTGAACCGTAATGTAGGTGACCTGTCCATCTGCACTTATCACTGGTGATGATCTCACAATGGTGCAAATGATGTCTATTTGATAAACTTATACATCCAGCTAAGAGTTAAAGAGCAAAGTGTGTGTGTGTGTAGCTCTGCTGTGTCTTGGAAAGCTCAGATTTGTCACCTGTGAAACTGCAGATAAACTCTAGCAGTCCTCTTATCACAGCTCAAGGGCAGAGCAGGCAAGAAAGAGCGTTTTCAGCTGTACAGACCCCACATAGAATGATACATGACTAACTTTGATTATCTCTGCACTGTTACATTACCTGTGTTAGACTCATCAGTGATTTTGCATGAAGCATAATCTTTCAAGATAGAGACTAGTTATAAAATGTAAAAAAAAAAAAAAAAAAAAGTAATAATAATAAAAAAGTTTCTGAACAGTGATTTTTTTTTTTTAAAGGAGTCTCTTCTGCTCACCAAGCCTGCATTTATTTGATCCAAATTACAGCAAGAACAGTAAAATTTTACTATTATTTTAATATTTTTACTATTTCAAATAACTGTTTCCTATTTGCAAATATTTTACATTTGAATAGAATCATTTCAGCATCATTACTCCAGTCTTCAGTGTCACATCATGCTTCAGAAATCATGCTGATTTGCTGTTCAAGAAACATTATATTATTATTATTATTAAATTTTTCTTCAGGATTCTTTGATAAATAGAAAGATCCAGAGATCAGCATTTATCTGAAATAAAAAGCTTTTGCAACATTTTACACTATACCATTCAAAAGTACATTCACTATACCATTGGAGTCACTATAATTTTAGGGGGATGGAAGAAATTATAGAAATTAATACTTTCATTTAGCTTTCATTTAGCAATGCTTTAAATTGATCAAAAGTGATGATAAAGACATTTATAATGTTACAAAAGATTTTTATTTCAGATAAATGCTGTTCTTCTGAACTTTCTATTCATCAAAGAAAAATCTACTCAGCTGTTTTCAGCATAATAATAATAATAATAATAATATATATATATAAAACAGCAAATCAGAATATTAGAATGATTTCTGAAGGATCACATGACTGGAGTAAAGATGCTAGTAATTCAGCTTTAAATTCACAGGAATATATACATTTGAAAAGATATTCAAATAGGAAACAGCTATTTTAAATAGTAACTAAGTTGTACAATTTTACTGTACATTTGGATCAAATAAATACAGGCTTGGTGAGCAGAAGAGACAAACATTAACTTCTGACTTGAACAATGTCAAGTATCCTTTTTTATGACCGGTTGCTCTTCATAAATGTTGATATTAGTACAAATGTAGACTTTTGTAATACTTTACTATAAATCAAATATTTTCTTAATGTAAATATTGTAATAATACAAATGCAATTGACACATTTTTATGCTGAAGTGTGTATATAAACTCAATCCCCTTAATATTACTTAAGAAAAACAGACAAAAAAATCTAAAGCAATACTACATCAGTTCTTTTTGTAGTTTAAACATCTTTGAACTGTTATTTGCGCTGTCCTTGTTCATCTTGCTTGTTTAACTCTTTCATCATTGCCTTGTGTTGCTCTCCTGCAATGTAAAAAATGTTGCCTGCACTCTTACTAAAGACCTTTGTGAAGAACATCCAAGTCATAACACCAAACTTCACCAATGCATACCAAAAAGAAACGTATTCCATGTTTAGATAGTGATAACACACCAAGGCTGTGGTGATATTATTTATTCAGCGTAAACAGACTAATGTTCTTGCCTTAGAGGTCATTGGGACCATATCTAATAATCCAAAAGAATCTTAGAAACATGCAGCTTTCAGGATCCTACAGCACTCACTAGAAAAGCTGAGCATGTTGGAAAATGATGCCCATTAGCAAGAAAAAGAACAGCAAGTCCTCATGTGTCCATAGTGCTCTTTTATTTAAATTTTCTTTACAAATCTGCTTTAGATATTTTACAAGTACCAGAAAACCCTAACCATACAGAACATAAATTAAACATAAGAAAATATATTCACTAATATCAGTAATCTTTCATAAAAGTCACATTTACATTCAAAACGACTTACCACAGTCAACAGTGTTCCCCTATTAACTTCAGCTTGCACCTTGCTTTGAACTCCCAAATGCATCTGAGAACTAATGCTAGGAGGAATGAAAAAATACGATTCACATTGTATTCAGCATATGCTTAGTGAAACTTACACAGCCCGCAAGAGTGGCTTTGGTATCTTGTCCTCTAGTGTCTCTTATATAGTTCTCAGTTTATATATCTGCAAGGACAGAAAAGTCTTTTTAAAAAAAAAAAAAAGAAGTTGATTCATAAGGTCCGCACAGATCCAAAAAGAGCCATTACTATCGGATGTGGGGGAGAAATGTTGGTCTTGATGTCACTGTCTCAGTGGAAGGATGCTGTTGTGTTGAGGAGGGTTGGTTGGTTACTAATACTGAATCTCTGGAGTTCCACCGGTACAGCGCTCGCTCTCTGAGTCTTTGAGAAGCAGCTTCCTCATCGCTGTTCATCCTGGCATGCTTCTGGTATTGCTGCTGAAACACCAGCCAAAACTGATCTTCCTGCAATGAACAGAAAAGGACATAGTGTATCATTTTTATGTAGTTTGAGGGGTTTCAAAGCTAGAACTGTTGGCAATAATATAGGTGACATTGTTTCTTCCATAAAACACAAAAGGTTCATTTCTAAACAATATCTTGAACACTTTAAACATATATGATGCAATCTGGGAAAACCCGTCGGATGTCGCGCTGGGACGTTTTTTTCAGGAAATTCGAAAAATAGGTCGAATGTCAGTTTTTTGTCAATATTAGGTTTTCATTAAATTATTTTTCTATAACATCTTGTCTATCATCTCTGAAAATATCTTTGCAAAATTTACTTGTTTAGTGCAGTAAAATTGCGATTTATTGCAGCAAGCAGAAATGAAAGTGTCTTTCTCTAATGTTAAGAACGTGCTGCGGAGGTGCTATCTCTACAAAAACCCTATCTCTACCAGTTAACCTATCCAAATAAACCACGTAACATATTTAATAAAGGTGGCTCAATGCACATTTCCCACCAGTCCTGTGTAAACTACTGTACGCAAAGCTGTATTTATTTATTTATTTATTATTTGATTTATTTATTGATATTGTGAGATGGTGGAGCGCAAGAGAACAACGCAGTCGGAAGAAGCTGCTCGCTCAAACTAAATAACTTGCCTCAATCTACTCAATCCTGGTGATGTCAGTGCCCTAAACGATGATATAACGGACTACTTCACATCCAGAGAAGAAGGATCGGATGAGGAAGTTACTAAAAAGGAGGAGTCTGATGACAGTCTGTTATATAAACAGTGCGCGAACAGTTGTGCTGGGTTTGCGTTGCTACATGTAAACTACAACTACAAGGTACATTTTTCTTGCTCTTTAGACATACAAGGGGTGATCAAAAGTTCGGAGACTATTCCCATAATAAACAGCGGAAAACAGACGTTTGTTTGTGTAGTAATGCAGTATAGCACTCCTGACAGCTCTCCTTAAACCCGTAAAGTGAAAGTGAAAGCCGCCTCACTTTAAACCCGTTTTTCTCAAAATTCCATTCCTGAAAATCATAGCTATCAGCCAACTTCAGCCAGCCATGTTCAAGCTATGGACAAAATATAAACAGTTTTGGAAAGCCCAGTTTTCATATGGCATCAAAACCTAAAAAAGGTCAAATTTCACCATGTGTTCGCTTTTCCCAGATCGCATCATATATATATATATATATATATATATATATATATATATATAAAATCCATCTTTGAAAAATTTATTTTTTTATCAGTCTCCGATGTATGGGTTTCTACCTAAGTACCGGTATTTCTGATTGGGCTGAGGCTCGGATTTTAGTTTGAAGTAAAAGTATTTGATGAACGTATAATATGTTTCGAGAGCATTCACTCAGTATCATTATCTCATTTTTGATGAGATGGCTTTTAGGGGGTTTTGCATCTTAACTCTTCATATATATATATATATATAGAGAGAGAGAGAGAGAGAGAGAGTAAAAGAATAAAAAAGGTAAATTATATTTCAAAATTCCAGGATTATATCCAGGGTTCCCACTCTAAGCCAAATGTCAAATTCCCTGACTTTTAATGACTAAAAAGCTGAATTTCCATGACCTTTAAACGGATCCATCCACTTGCAAGCTTTATTTACTTTTTTACAGACGTTTTTAGTACAAAACTATGGAAGCCCGTTTTTGCCACTAAATAAAAAAAGATAAAGATAAAACTCACAATTTTGACTTTTTTTCTTGCAATTGCAAGTTTGTATCTTGCAATTTTGACTTTTTTTTTTCTCAGAATTGTAACATATAGATTCATTTCTGAGGAGAAAAAATACTGATATGTTCACATAATTGCGAGTTCATATCACACAATTCTGCCTTAACTCTCAATTGCGAGTTTATATCATGCAATTCTGACTTTATAACTCGCAATTGCGACTTATCTCACAATTCTGACTTTTTTTTCGCAACTGCTAGTTCATATCTCACAATTCAGAGAAACAAAAGTCAGAATTGCGAGTTTGTATCACGCTATTGTGTGAAATAAGTCAGAATTGTGAGATAAGTCACAATAACCTTCTTTTTATTTTTTATTTAGTGCCGGAAACAGGCTTTTTCTGTAATATTTCTACAGAAATTAATTTATGTTTATAACAATCTGTAGGATTTTTGTAAGGGTTTGGGGTTTGTAAGGATTTGTAATCAAGTTCATCATTCAGTTTTTTTTTATTTCTCCACATTTAGTTTTTGCTTTTCTATGATCTACTTTTTATACCCAGTCTTTGAAGTGGTCATTTTGTAGCCAAAGCTCTTGAAATTAAATTTTTTTTCTGGCATGTTTGCCTTAGTTTTCTAAGCTGGTGACTGCATTTGACTTCAGTGATTGCCAGTTGATGTGTGGGAAGGGAATAAAATGGCACTGAAAAATAGCCTAACCATAAAAATAGGCAAATAAATAAATAAATAAAAACAGTACAGAAAAGTTCAGTTTGATAAACAGAAACTAAAATTTAAATCAACAACAACAACAAAAAAAAAAATCCCTGATATTCCATGACTTGGACCAAAAACATATTAAATTCCCTGACTTTCAATGACTGGAATAGACCTTTTAAAATTCCATGATATTCCAGAAATTCCATGACCCGTGGGAACCCTGTATATCTCACAATTTCATTCTCTATTTTCCCCTCTGCTTGGAATCAGGAGATTATATCACACACTGCTGGCTTTTTTTCCTCAGAATTGACAAACTCACTATTAACTAGGAGATATAAAACTTGCATTTGTGAGGAAAAAACAGGTAAATGTTACAAAAAATTTTAAAAAAGGTTTAAATAGTGTTTCATGCTGTAACAATAATACAGCTATTAATATGTGACCCTGGACCACAAAACCAGTCATAAGGGTCAACTGAAATGATGAATAAATAAGCTTTCCATTGATGTCTGGTCTGTTAGGATAGGGCAATATTTGGCCAAGATACAATTATTTGAAAATCTGGAATCTGAGGGTGCAAAAAAATCTAAATATTGAGAAAATCACCTTTAAAATAGTCTAAATGAAGTTCTTAGCAATGCATATTACTAATCAAGTTTTGATATATTTATGGTAGGAAATTTACAAAATATCCTCATGGAACATGATCTTTACATCCTAATCATTTTTGGCCAAAAAACACGTTTTGTATTGTTGGCTGTGCTACTTAAGACTGGTTTTGTGGTCCAGGGTCACATATAATATATTATTCCACTATGCTTTACAAAGGCAAATCAGGTTTATAGGATCTGTATGTGTATCTGTAGAATTGAAATCTCACCAGAGTTTGCTGTAGAGATGCAGGGACGTCACGCCGCACCTTCTTGGGTTTGGCACAGTACGACTCCAAATGCTGGAGGTCACATCCACGCACACAACACTGCTCCACGATCCCTTTCCCACGAGAGCGAGGGCCGCCGCTACGGGCTGCTCCAGGTTTGCCTTACCACCAACAGACAGAGCAAAATTGTAAAGGTTTCAATACCAATCACATTAATAATAGTTGCACAATTGTACTTTCAAACTGCCAATGGGGGGTCGTGCAAGACAAATTACACCCTGTGTTCTCTAAATTAAATTGCAATTAAGACTTTTATATCAAAAAATATCAAATATTACATTTTCTGAATATATCTCATAAATACTGTTTGTTTAAACTATTTCTGAATACTTGAGTAACGTTTGCTGAAAATACAGCTTTGCATCCCAGGAATAAATTACATTTGAAAATATATTCAAATATATATATATACAAACAGCTATTTTAACTTTAAAACTGTATTTTTAATCAATTAAAATAACTTTTGAATGGTGTGTATCTAGCTTACATAGCCAACTACTAGGAATATTTTTTTGTTTTTTGGTCAAAATGCTGAAATAATAAGAAATTGTCAATTAAACCATGCCATAAAGTCCCTTTTACATTGATGTCTGGTCTGTTAGGACAGGACAATATTTGGCCAAGATACAACTATTTGAAAATCTGGAATCTGAGGGTGCAAAAAAATCACCTTTAAAATAGTTTAAATTAAGTTCTTAGCAGTGCATATTACTAATCAATTTTTGATATATTTATAGTAGAAAATTTACAAAATATCTTCATGCAACATGATCTTAACTTAACATCCTAATGATTTTTGGAAAAAAAAAATTAGCTATTGCTACAAGTATACCTGTGCTACTTAGGACTGGTATTGTGTTGCAGGGTCACATATAATATACTATTCCTCTATGCTATATATATTCAACTATATATACAAACAGCTATTTTAAATTTAAAACTGTATTTTTAATCAATTAAAAAAAACTTTTGAATGGTGTGTATCTAGCTTACATAGCCAACTATTAGGAATAATTTTTAGTTTTTTGGTCAAAATGCTGAAATAATAAGAAATTGTCAATTAAACCATTTTGAGAAAAGAAGAGTAAGAGAATGAAAAAATGGGAGAGAAAAAGGTCAAGGTGGCCTTGGATACAGAACAGGGTGAAAGGGCCTCAGTTAGCAGAAATAAAAAATGTTGATATCAACAACCGCAAATCACGAGTACAAGCTGGTGTGCTAACTTACACTGTCATTTATTAATGTTTAATATCAAAAACTATAACTTCACACCGCCTACAACAGCAGACGGATACTGTTTCCTATTGGTTGCTTGATTTGCATCAACACCGTAATGATAAGAGCTTGTCATGATAGCGCTGTCTGTATCTTTAGGACAAGGCCACTTTTAATAATACACTGATATTAGGTGTTATGAATATGATATGATGTTATGAGTGAGCTTAACGATTTAGAAACATGCAAGTCAAAGTGTCCCCACCAAACGGTACAGCACGATAAGTAACCATGTCAGGGTTTGTCCCGCTTTCACTCGCACAATCAGCACAAACAGACTTCAGAAGTGTAAGGTGAAGTTTGTAGGTGAGTCTCACCTCTGTAAAAGCCACGGTCTCCACACACAAACTCCAGGTCAGCGACTAGTTCTCGTCCACAACGCGCTTTGGCAGCCTCACCGGCGTCTGGCAGGATCATGACGCAGTACAGGGAATAGAGGACACACACACTTCGCCAGCTGGGCACCTGCTCACCAGAAACAAACAAACTCTCAGCCACCTGCATCTTAGCTGAAAGATGCACTCCTTTTTGTCAGAGCAATGGATACAATTCTTGCCTTACTCTTTTAAAAATCAAGATTCCAAAAGAGGGTTTTGCAGTGATTCTATAGAACAACCATTTTGGGCTCCTCAAATGTCACCCTGGTCGCTTTGTAGCAATAGCCAACAATACATTGTATGGGTCAAAATTATTTCTTTTATGCCAAAAATCACGTGCTATTATGATATTTTGTAAATTTCCTACCGTAAATATATCAAAACCTAATTTTTGACTTCATTTGAACACCTTTAAAAGGCGCTTTTCTCAATATTCAGGTTTTTTTGCACCCTCAGATGCCAGATAGTTGTATCTCAGTCAAATATTGTCCTATCCTAACAAACCATACATGAATGGAAATCTATTTATTCAGCTTTCAGATGATGTATAAATCCCAATTTCAAAAAAATTGACCCTTATGACTGGTTTTGTGGTCCATGGCCACTAGTGTTCAATTTAGAACTTTTTAATAATCTAAAGAAACTTTTTCCACTGTAAACAACCTGGAAAGGTTCTATTGATGTTCAGGTTCTTCACAGAACCATCAAAAAAAAGACCTGCTGACTCAGAAAATGACCTTTTGCAAAAGCATAAACTGTTTTGACCTTTTGATATGATGGCGTGGATTGCAGATCTATATTTTTCTACATCCCACACGACAAACTGACGTCATAATAGCTCCCTGACATGCAAACCTGCATTGGAGGCAGTAATTGTTACTCACAAAAAGGTAATTTGACTCATCCATGGAAACTAGTCATTTAGCAAAAAAGGAAAGTTATTTAACTAACTTTTCTGGAGTCTAAATGCACCAAAATAAGGTAAAAAGCAGTGTGAGGTGGTCTTTGCTACCCTTATTCTACATCCAGATAACATGCAACAAGTGTAATTGTCTTTGATATTAATTTTTCTATGTAAGTGCATGTGAAGTCTTACCTTCAGGAGGAATCCTCTAAGCATCTGAAGGCGTCTGGCATGACAGGCTGGCATTCCGTCTGATGGCATGTCTATTTTTTTATGGTTTGGTCTCTCTAGAGAGCTACTGATGTTCTCACTCCGTTGTGCTCTTATAGGAGGACCAAGAGGGGACGGGCCAACAGGACACACACACACAGACACATCCTACCTTTTCTCTACACACAGACAACTCCTAATCACAATGGTTGTCTTTTACTGAAGACGCATGAAACTACAAAAGAAATTTGATTTATAAACAACAGCAGACTAAAACTGACATCCTAATGTTATCCATCTAAGCATTTATAGCTCAGTAAAAGAGATGGATTTATCTGACAGATATAGTTTTCATCCTACAGTTTGAATTGTCATTATCTTATATAACGTCGCTTTTGAGATTTTCTGAAGCATGACATTGAAAACCATATTAGGAGTGACGACAATGGAGGAAGAAGTTATCACAAGTATATCTCGGCAAGAAGCCGGTTAAGTGATTTTGGAGTGTGTAGGCTTCGGCTGAAGTGATAAATGAAACAAAGATAAATGGAGGAACGCATTCAGAGAGAACACGCTTGCAGATAAAATAGAGACAAAACGTAATGTTAACAGTCAGATGTGCAAGTACGTTATTAACTGGAGGTACGATGTACAGCAGTTGGTTTATGAAATTAAACGACTAATGCTTTGTATGACATAAAACTTTTATTTGAACTGAGAATGAATTAATCTAAAGTAAGTCTTAACAGATTTCATAGTAACTGTGCAAAAACAAACATCGCTATTCACAAATTATTCACTGGTAATGGAGTGCAAATTATTTTTTGCTATTTATTTTAATTTAAAAGACAATATTTGTGCTATCAAATAATGAACAATTAAATGAACCTATTCATCTTAAAAGGATAGTTCCCAAAATTGAAAATTCTGTCATAATTTATTCACCCTCAAGTTGTTCTAAAGCTGTATGAATTTCTTTCTTTCTTCTGAACGGAAATTGATACAAATGTGGAAGTTCAGGGTGAAAGAACGATGACAGAATTTTCATTTCTGGGTGAACTGTTCCTTTAAGCTTTAAACATTCTTCTGCTTCTCAAAGGAAATGATGCACAAGGAACTTTTCTACCTCCTCAACAGAGCAGTCTGATCCTCTAAATCTGATCTGTCGGCTTTGCGTTGAAGTTGCTAAGCGCGGCTTCCTTCTGTCTCAGACGAGCTCGTAGGTGGTTGATTCTCTCCTCCTGGGCCAACTGTTCAAAATCAAACGCAAGACAGCTCTCAGCCCTGGGGAGCAATGCGCCCTCTAAACGCTCATTGTCATCCTCGTACGTCTCTCTTTCTCCTGCTGCTGCTGGTGCTTCGGGCTGTTTTGAGATGCCAGAAGATGTGTGGATGATCTGTGGCTGCTGGAGGATATTGGGTTGGGAACAAGACGTCTCCTGACCAGACTCCAGATCCTCGGGAGGTTTAGGTGGACTATGCAGTGTCTCATCTTCCTGTTCATTCGATTCATAAACATTAAAGGATTAGTTTACTTCCAGAATAAAAAAATCCTGATAATTGACTCACCCCCACGTCATCCAAGATGTTCATGTCTTTCTTTCTTCAGTCAAAAAGAAATTAAGGTTTTTGAAGAAATCATTCCGCCATATAGTGGAGATCAATGGGTTGAAGGTTCAAATTGCACTTTCAGTGCAGCTTTAAAGAGCTCTACACGATCTCAGCTGCGGAATAAGGGTCTTATCTAGTGAAATGATCTGTCATTTTCTAAAAAAGTTAAAAACTGATATACTTTTAAATACTCATATTACTGTGTATTAATTACACATATGACATATTCCGAGCCAGTGTTTACAAAGCGAATGTGCAAAGAAAGTCAAACAATGATGAAGTTGGAGGAGAAAAATAAGAAAATAATTTATACTACCTACCTTTTTGAACCAAAATACACAGACAAAGAACTAGGGCTGGGCGATAAATCGATAACTATAATTATCGCGCAATGTGAATTTCCTCGATAAACCATAGCAAGAGTTCGATATATGTTTGATATAATGTTTATGCGGCAAAGGCGGAACAAAAGAGCGCTAGTCAAAGCGCGCACTCGGACCGTTTATCCGCTCGGATCAAAGTTCAAACGGCTGCACAGCGCGAACTACTAGAGCAGATGAGTCCCGCTCACTAAACAGCGCAAGAAGCACTTGAATTCAGTGAAGAACACAAATGACTCGATTTATAGCAAAATGAAACAGCGCTGACAAACAAGAGAAACACTCAAAGATACAGTCAGAAGCCCTTTTAATCAACAATCGCCATCATTTACCATAGATTTACTGTAGTAGCACTAACTGCACAGTGGTACTGTGTCAAAAATGTGGGTATATTTGTGTTTAATTTTGTATTTTTTGGTAATAAGCTATAGCGTTTATGCATTTATACTAAATGTATTTAGACTACTGTTATTTATTCAAATACCTTACATTTTTACATTGGTATTGAGGTGCTATATTTGTGGTTTTAACTGTTTTTTATCATGATATGTAAGAGAAATTGTTAATTAAAAAAAACAACAGAACAATTAAATTTCACCATATAAAAATTAAGATTGCTATAATTTTACAGATATTACAGATTTTGATCATGTACATCTGCATTCTAAATCAAGCTACTACCAAATGTGTTTCTAAAAGTCAATTTATTATTATTATTATTAATATTATCAGGAAACACAAACCTGTTTTCTTGATTTGACCCAATATTACTCATTAAAACATGCAGAACTAAGAAATATTTTTTCCTGCTAAGATACTTATTTTGTGTAGGAAAAGTGACTGGAAAAAGTGTGAAGAATTCAAACAACATTAAGTGTTTGTCATGTTCTGACCATAAAGAATATTTTAAAGCCACATGTAACTGTCTGGTTTTTACAACTTTTACATTGTAGCAAAAAACTGCCTTTAAGAAAGAAAAAATAATAATTAATTGTGATGATTATCAATATCGACTGATAAATTTTGGCCATATCGCCCAGCCCTATGAAGAACCAACCACACGTGACCTTTCTATCCTGATTACATAATGCGTGAAGACGAACATGTGCATCGCAGAGCTAGAGGTGGTTAAAAAGATTATAAATTAATAAAAAAAAAACAAAAAAAAAAACAACTACCTAGATCAGTGGTTTTCAATCCTGGTCCTGGGGACCCACTGCTCTTCACATTTTGTGTGTCGCCCTTATTTAACACACCTGATTCAGATCATCAGCTTGTTAGGAGAAAAATCTATTGCTGCATTCATGCCATATCAGAATTACCGTAATTTTCGTCAACACGTGAGGTTCTGTTCGCGTCCTCTGACTTATGCGTTTCAATGGCAACACTATCAACGCCTAAACAGAGCTTATGTTGGCCAGGTGGTACTGCGGTCATGGTGGTACAAGTCGTAGCTCTCAGAAGACTCCCAATTGACAAGTAGTAATTACGAGATCTACGAAAAACTACGAGAACACTTTTTACAAGTTGGAATCTCGGAATTACGGGAATTCCAATATTGCATGAACGCGCACCTTATGCACTGAACTGAGTATGTTAAATAATGGAGACATACAAAATGTGCAGAGCAGTGGGTCCCCAGGACCAGAATTGAAAACCACTGATCTAGATAAGACCCTTGTTCATCGACTGGGATCGTGTAGAGCCCTTTGAAGCTGCATTAAATTCGCAATTTTACCCCTTTAACAATCTGCAAAACACCGCACTGAAGTCCACCATATGAACATCTTGGATTACATGGGGGTGAGCAAATTATGAGAAAAATTTTATTCTGGGAATTAACAAAATAAGATTTATTTTTGAAAAGATTTGAAACAGCACTAAATTACTTAACTGTTTTGAAAATCATGAACATTTTTTTAACATACAAATTTAAAGGTACTGTAAGGGATTTCAGTATTTTTCTGTCATAACAATCATTGTTAACCAGGTTTAGTTAGTCCCTGGTGGTAGATGTCATAACTACATGTTACGACCCGGGGTAGCGCCTGTTCCCTAAATGGGATCTGCTCGCCTCTAGGTGGCGTTCTATGTTCCGTCTGTGTTGTGTGGTAGTTTAATGTTACCCTTTCTTATTGTTTTTATTTGTGTTTTTGTTACGTCGTCTTGCCACTAGATGGTGGTGTATTCTTTTCCTTTGTCTGTTTGCAGGGTGGAGACAAGCAGCAGGCATGATGGGTTACTATGATGACTCGACTAATTAAAGAATCTTTGTCCTCCAGCTTGACTTCTCTTTTTGCTTTCTTTGACACTTTTACCTTTTGTTTTTCTTTTCTCTTTTCTTTGGTGATTAATTTCACTATTAATTACTTTAATAAATGTTGAGGCATTGATTTTGAATGAACTTAATTTGTGCGTGGCCAGGTAGTTTGTAATATACACTATTCTGAAAGTATACTTCTCAGCTGCCATTCAAAAGTAGCCATGTATTCTAGAGGGCTCTTAGAAAATGACTTTTTTCTCTGTCTAGCTTTTTTTGATTAGTCAAAAAAAAAAAGGCAGGAAGTTTTCAGGACACCTGTTTTGGCTGTCAGGACATTTTAGGCATGTCATTACAAAAATATATATATAATTAAAGAATTAGTTCACCAAAAAAATTTAATTCTTTTATTAATTACTCACCCTCATGTCATTCCAAATTGTAAGACCTTTTAATTAAGAATTTAATATATTTTTAAGAAACCCAAGAGTTTTCTGACACTGCACAGACAACGCAAATGACACATTCAAGGCCCAGAAAAGTAGTTAGAAGATAAATAAAATAGTCCTTGTGACATCAGTGGTTCAACCTTAATGTTATGAAGCTACAAGAATACTTGTGTGCAAAGAAAATAAAAATAATGACTGCTGTCTATGCAGGGTCAGAAAGCTCTCAGATTTCATCAAAAATATCTTTGTGCTCCAAAGATAAATGAGGGTCTTACAGTTTTTGAACGTCATAAATAAAATACAAAATAAAATAAAAGATTCAACTTTACCTTTTGACACTCGTCTGTACAGCATTGCTCCGGTATTTCTTCAGAGACTTTGTGCACAAGTGGTGAAATCTGTGTGTTAATGTCAAGATCTTTGACTGCAGTCTGAACATCCTGTTTCTGTGGATTGGAAAGAGACATTCAGCATTTAGAAATCAAGTAAAATCTGTATCAAAAGCCTAAAGCAAATAATGCACAATATAACACAACGTAAAGTGAATCACTGAAAACGTTTAAAGCCAAATAATGTAAAAAGGATGATCTGACATTTATGTAGAGACATAAACAGCTCTAAATTATCATCATCATGATCATATTTAGAGCCGTTTTCAAGATTCTCTTCAACATGACACTGAAATCAATCTTAAGAGTGATGAAAGAGTATATATGGGACATTCTACCAGAAACGTACATTTCCACTTAAAAAAATCTTGGGAATAAAAATATCAAATGATTAAATCTGAACATTGAGTCATATAGAGGACATGTTGAACTATGAGAGAACACATATCATGCCATCTCAGCATTTTTTTATTTTACATTTGTATATGTATTTCACCCCCAAAATATCAGGCGCAATCACAGACAAATTTGTATATGTAAGAATGGTTTCCTAATATATTTTTTTATACAAATAGCATTTTTTATTGGTCAAATGTCCCTAAATACATATTATAAGCAATAAAGCTAATAAAGAAGAACAAAGCCATTCATTTGTAAGGCCGTATCACAGGATTGTCAGGACAGGGATGTGACAGGGCCTGACTGTCTGCCATTTTAAACCTCCATAACTCAGCATGCTAGCATAAAAACTGTTAGCATGCAATCAAGGAATTTCAGTCACCTTTTTAGACATGTTTTGGATTTAAAACATTTTCATTATTTTCTGTGAAAAAAAAACAAACATACAAAAACAAGCTTAAAATCATACAGTTCATTGACAAAACTCATCCTTGAGCAGTGTTAGCTTCTCCTCAGTCAAATGATGTCACTTCCTCTGAGTCATACCCTTAACGGCATATTGCACACATTTTATGTTGAGTTTTATGTAAACGTGACAGGACTGACCGAAAACATGGGGACAGTTGTAAAATAGTACTTATTTGTAGAATTTATGTATAATGTCTTGTTTTTAATCAACTAATGTGAATGATAACAACTTAAACTTGTTATTGATTGAGTTTTTAAGAATAAGAAAGCTGTAGATCCAATTTGGCTGGGGACAAGGACAAGATTTGTAATTTTTAAAAGTGTTTTTAATAAATATAAAAAATATCTGAGAACCTAATGAATAACACATTCCTTTACAGAACAACTCACAGAAACCAACCATTGGTCAGTTTTTGACATTTTTTTGGTTGAAATACTTTTTATGCACTGTAACAAGTAAAGGACAGATAATGTTCGTTTCTGATAGAACGACCCATATCTCTACAGAAGACAATACTGTCTATTCAGCTCAGGTCAGTTTAATGTTAATTTGATTCAGATTTTTCCAAACCCATGTAAGTTTATCTTCTCTGTTGAACCAAACAGTTGCAGGAAGTCACTGACTTCCACAGTATGAAAAAAAAAATATGTAAGTCAACAACTATTGTCAACTATTTGGTTACCAACATTCTTCAAAATATGTATATATTTCTTTTGTGCTCAACAAAGAAAAAAATGATACAGATTCATCACCATAAGGATGAGTAAATGATGATAAAAAAAATCATTTGGGTTGAACTCTTTAAATTGATAGTTTCACTAAATATTAAAGGAATATACTGTTGTTTTAAACCCATAAGACCTTCGTTCATCTTCGGAACACAAATGAAGATACTTTTTATCTGATTTTTTAAATCTGAGAGCTTTCTGACCCTGCATAGACAGCGACAGTATGGCCACATTCAAGGCCCAGAAAGGTAGTAAGGACATTGTTAAAATAGTCCACGTGGCAGCAGTGGTTCAACCATGTCAACCATCGTTAATGCGCATTGAAGACAGGGAAATTGTTGAATAATGTCAATTATGTCACATGGACTTTTTTAACAATGTCCTTACTACCTTTCTGGGTGTTTGCTGTCTATACAGGGTCAGAAAGCTCTCAGATTTCATCAAAAATACCTTCCAAATATGTTCCAAAGATGAACAAGGTCTTACAGATTTGGCATGACATGAGGGTGAGTAATTAATGACAGAATTAAATTTTTTGGTAAACTATCCCTTTTACTGCCTTTTGAATTACAACTGAGAATCACCATAATAACATAAAAAAAAATACAAATTTATTTTTTCAGGACAGATTGCAACTTATAATAAAATAGGGAAATGTCTTACCTTGCTCTGTTGTGGTCTGGGTGAATTGTCCAGAAGTGGTTGTGCCTGACTAGATGTGCTTATTTTGTTCTGTTGATTTGGAGAAACAGGACACACACCTGAAGGTGCTGAGGGAGAGTTTTGAAATCTCACTCGCCTGCAACGTGACTTCCTCACTGAGAGGAAGATCTGGCCATTATACACAATAATAGCATTTTGCCGATCAGAATCCCTGAGGCCGGGCTGAGAGGCAGCTTCCTTTTCCAGCCCTGAAAACCGTATTTTAGGCTTATGTGCTTTTAAAATTGTTCTTAAGACCTTAAAGGCAGTGATGCTGGAACTCACAACGGGCAGCGAAAACTGGCCTGGAGTTATTCTGGAGACCAGAGGCCTCTGGCTCAGTGGAACGGGTTCTTTGCTGTCCTTGCCCACAGCCACTTCTTTTTCCCGCAGCTCAACCGGACAGATCCATGTTACTGTCTGCGGCATCTGCTTTTCTGAACTATGTGGAAGAGCAACATTGATCTTCCTGGCTGTGGAGCTGGATAGGGACTGCAGAGGCATGTTTTTGACACATGCGTCTTTGGGAATGTAAACCACAATGTTCTCCATGCAAGACATTCAGAAGAGTTTGAACCTGTGGGATTGGTTGGATAAAGCTTTTATATTATTGCAATCTGCTGTATCATGCATTTATACAGTGGTGGCCAAAATTATTAGAACACTAGTATATTCACCAGGTTTCACCATAGTTTTAAGTCAGTTATTTCTATCTTTTGTTCTAATGTGTCAGTAGGAAATATCAGTTTGTCTGGAATGACAAGAAGAAACGGAACAAACTGAGACAGACTAAGTCCAGAAGAACTGCACTAATGTCTCCAAGATGCTTCAAAAAACGTACCTGCAAAGCTACAGTACTGTTTAAAGTTTTAGGCACTTGCGTAAAAAATGCTGTAAAATGAGGATGCTGTCAAAAAATAATGTGAGAAATCAAATTTCTTTACCAAAAACTTCTATTGACTAAAATTAAATCAACATTTGGTGTGACCATCCTTTGCATTTAAAGCAGCTTTTGCCCTAGGTGTGCTTGTGCATAGTTTTTCAGCGAGCTTTGCAGTTAGGTCCCTTGAAAGTCTGTTTTAGTTTGTTCTGTTTCTTCATGTCATTCCAGACAGACTGGGTGATGATGAGATCAGATCTCTGTGTGGAGCACTGGCTGTTTTCAGACTGGCAAAATTAATGTTTGGAAATATTAATTGCTATTTCCTATTGACACATTACAGCAAAAGATAGAAATAACTGACCTGAAACCATTTTTTAGTTGGTGAAACTACTAGTGTTCTAATCGTTTTGGTCACCACTGTATTTCATCTGCCTTTTTTCCACGCAATACTTAACACGTAAAGCTGG
This sequence comes from Cirrhinus molitorella, assembly GCA_033026305.1. NCBI lineage: Eukaryota > Metazoa > Chordata > Actinopteri > Cypriniformes > Cyprinidae > Cirrhinus > Cirrhinus molitorella. Next base: position 6,010,770 of record CM065125.1, read on the forward strand.
CAAACTTAAACTAAACATCTTAGCACATAACATATATGTTAAACACAATTGCTTTTTAAAAAGTTGAAAAGTTAAAATAGTAACTAGCCAACATCCTAGTTACTTCCGTTAACGTTGCTAACAATTATATAAGCAAACAAAATGACAGAGATGTTTTTTAAAGACAAAGCTCTATTAATTTATTACATTTTACAGTGTCAGCTGTAGCATGTATGAAATTTTGTCTGAAGATACTGTTACCAGGATGAAATTTCCGGATTTATCGTTAAGAACGACCAACGCTCAGCTGACAAACGTAAGACAGAAAACACACCAAACCAAACAAAAAACAATTATTGCCATGTACCTAAAATTGTTCACTTGGCTCGAAGTATAAGCACAAGTACATTCATGTCTTCACACCAAATACCACAAATGTCATTCACGCCGCGGTTTTCCAAACAAATAAGCCTGTTTCTTTTGAACATACGCAGCCAGGTAACAGTTACAACTCTTTGAACAGGGCGAGGACTTCCGGAGAAAACTTCCGGAAAGTAGTGTCAAAATAAAAGTCATTCGAAGTAGTCCGCGGACGAAAAGTAAAACAGTGGGTGAACTTTTAGTGAAAAGTATATTATTATTATATCATTTACCAATTTATTCACGGTTTATTTGTTAATAACGGCTAACTACATTAATATCCACAACAGTCCAAGTCGATTGGATTTTGGTGTTTGGTGCTGCATTAACACTGTAAGGGGCCCCTGGGCTTTACCTCTTGAGGGGCCCTTTCTTCAACAAGAACTAGTCTTCATACTATAGTCTCAATGTTAATAATCACAAAGCACAAGTCATCAGCCTTTAATTTTGCAGTAATAAATACCATTAACAAAACCTAAAGGTTTGTCATATAAATTATACACAAATATCACTGCATGAACTACACACATGCACGTAGTCAAATATGTCTTTCTGCTTGTGGATATATTTGCAGTTTTAAAATTAATAATTTACCTTGATAATAGCAGGCAACTTTTCTTGAACAGGAAAATAAGAGTAGGCAATGTATTTTACATGTGATTCAGTTTCTGTATATGAACATCTATAAACTCCAAAACCTAAAGCTTTGTTTAATTTTTATCTTTGTTCTTTTCATTTATTTGAGCTATTGCTTACAATTTGTTTATTTGTTCTTACTGACTGTGTCTTGATTTGGAATCGAGAATTGTAAAATTGATACTATTTTATGTTTTTGTGTCAAGGCAAGTAAAAATTTAAACCACTGTTCAGCCCTTATGGCCAAATCATATGTGAACCTTGAGTTGCCTCACGGTTTGATTTGATTATGATGATGCATCACAATGCATCTTTTCCTCCAACTAATTACCTAGTAAATGAATACCCAAAATAAAGCTATTTATGTCGTTTTACCTTTGTTATTAAAAATAAACACAAAGATACAAATAAAAAAGGGAAGCAAATACAAAGTAGGCCTATGAAAAAAATGGAATTAGCAATGCTTCTAATTTACAGAAGCATTTAAGTAAGAATAATACAGAAATTAAATAATCAAATGTAAGTATAATTATTGCATTATATTTAGTGTATTAATTGAATTAAATAAAGCTACAAAGGTTATTCAGTCAAGAGCAGTGAGTATCCCTCTTTTCTTTCGTTGTTTGAGGTATATTATATGAAGCGGGCGCCGGCTTCCTTTGAAATATGTTTGATGATTGTGCCTGAGGCGCCTGCGACCGCTCCGTTCCTCCACTCAGAGGATGCCGACAGTGACAGAGATGCTGGCTGTTCATACGCGAGAGCATCAGGGGAGGCAAGCCGAGTGGTAAAATAATAATAATTATTGACTACTAATTTGAATCAGTACATTATAATGAAAACAATCCTAGCCCTTATGCTGTGAGCTTCGGAATTTTTGGGCCCGGGGTGTGCCTTATGTTATTTGAATGTATTAGGCTTAATTATGAGCACACTGGTTTGTATTGCAAACAATTGTAGAGTTTACTGCACATTGTTATTTTTCTCGCGGATAATGAACCGAAAGTCTCACCCATATGCTTCCGCGTTGAAGGTGGTGGTGGATAATCGTATTATAATCTTATAATCGAATTGTTAAAAAGCAAATATCGTTTCATTTTTTTAATCCATCTAAGCTGTTTTTGCAAGATGTGATGCAAAAATGAGTTTACCTTCAAGCATGACAGCAATGGATCTCTGGCAGGGTATGTGCACTCTTCAGTTAGCTGGAATAATGCATAACATAGTGATGCATAAATGTACGATAAATCTTGCAAATGTTTAATTGCTTTGTATTCAAGTTTAAAAGAGGAATGAAGGTTAAAGGGTTCCACGCAATGTGATAAAAAATCTTGCTTGTGTATCTGAACATTTTCTAGACCCATAAACTTCATATTTTGAGCGCACAGACGCCTGTTTTTATATTTCCCAAATGACATATTTATGTCTTGCTGATCTGCTTCACTAACATGAAAATACATCATAAAAAAAAATTGATCATTTCTAATTGATTTTCTAGATGCTAAAATGTGACCCTGGGCTACAAAACCAATCATAATGGTCAATTTTATTAAATTGAGATTTATACATGATCTGAAAGCTGAAAAAATAAGCTTTCCATTGATGTATGGTTTGTTAGGAGATACAGTTTGAATATCTGGAATCTGAGGGTGCAAAAAAAAAAAAAAAAAAAAAACACTTTTAAATTTGTTCAAATTAAGTTCTTATAGCAATGCATATCACTAATCAAAATTTAAGTTTTGGTATATTTACGGTAGGAAATTTACAAAATGTCTTCATGAAACCAGATCTTTACTTCTTATCCTAATGATTGAAAAATGTGTAATTTTGACCCATATAATGTATTTTTGACTATTGCTACAAATATATCTGTGCTCTTGAAGACTGGTTTTGTGGTCCAGGGTCATAGTATTTTTTTATTTATATATTTTTTTTTTAAATACAATATGTGGTGTTTTCAAGAATGGGCGCGATGCTCTCTTTGGTCTGTCATTTCCATCAAGTATTCTAAAAGTTTCCTCCAATGGTTAGATTTTATTTTATTTATGCTGCTGATATATGTTTTGTAACTTCATTTCCTTTTTTTTTTTTTAATTGGACATACACATCACACTCTAACACAGAAAACAGAGAGAGGGGCACGTGTGGAACCAATGAGAACATAGACACGGATTTTAACAACAGCAAACAAACAAACAAACAAATACACATACATACAGACTTACGTCATACATACAAACGTACTTAGTTATATAAAGCTAAACGATGAAGTATCATAACTGGAGTATAGTAACTGTAGTATTAATTGTCGTAGTTTTAGCAGAAATATAACCACTATAATAATTGGAACAATAATGTTGTTAATTAAAAGGCGGAAGAAGTAATCCTTAAATAAACACTCTTTTGTTTTTTCATTTGTACACTTTCATTAGGCTCACAGTCTTTAGAAACTTTAGTCCGAGTCCACGCCTATAGATCCATCTTGTCGTTTTGGGTACTTTTTCAAGTGCAACATACTATATGAGAACATAATCGGTCACTTTCATGCGGAGCGGGATTGTCTTTGGGTCACACAAGATACTGTAAAGAACCACTGAAACATTTTGAAGCAGTGAATCTGTGATAGTGATAGAGGAACAAAGATTAGGTACAGAAACAAGCGTTTCTTCGTCTGGCTGGCAGTCTCAATCGGCGGACTTCTGATGTTCAGAGGCACGTCTCCAAACTGTGCAGAGGGCTCGCGGGGCAGGGGGTAACGCTCGAGCCCAGGTAGACGCGGCTCTCTGCGGCGTTGTTGTTGCAGTTGAGGGTGACTGGCAGACTCTGCTGCCGCAGCGGGCGGGACGGATAGCGGGATCGCGGGGGCCTCTGGGGCGCCTGGGGCTGAGGGTGAGGGCCGGGGTGACGAAGCGCCACACGCACGTGGTTATGGTTGGAGCGTTCCGATTCGTCGTCCACGTCCGTCTCGTCGATCAGGGGGATGTTGTGGACCGAGTCCGTGATGATGAACTCCGGGTGCGCCTGGAAGTCGTGAATGGAGTTCCGCGATTCGGGCCGCTCGATGCCGTCGTACAGGGAGCTACGGAAAGCTTTCACCACCCGGATCTATACGTCAAGGGTGCGGGGTAGGAGATGTCAAAGGGAAGAAAATGGAGGGATCAAAGGGACAGAGAGGTGGAGAGAAGTTTAGTCCCCCTTTCGCACTACTCGCACACTTTCAGCTAGCTGAGCTGCGAGAGCTGAAAGTTTCACATCCATTAAGGCCTGAGGTGCAGTAGGCCTTTGAAAAGAAACAAAACTCCACAGCCATTCTATAGACCTCTATAGAATGACGCCCAAAAACAACCATCGAAATCCAAGTTGTAATTACAAGAGGAAAAGCAAATCTCAAGATGATGATACACAAGACGGCAAACACAAAAAAAAATAGTTCCAATAAAACGGAAGGATACCATAAATATCGTGAATGTGATCTGTCAAAGCAGCCTTAGCCCCCTTTTGTTTAAACCGTGGATCCAATGAATGACACATTTCAGCAATTTCAGCTTTTTTTTTTTGAATTTTTTTCAAAACCTCTAATGTTTTATGAGCAGAAAGGCATGTCAAATTAGTGAGCGTTATAAAATAACATAAAAATAAAGAAGACATGTCTGCAGAGTTCAAAAACGGAATTACAACTTTCACTGTTGCCAGTTCAATACCAAGTGATATTCAAATTCATGAAACACTCTAAGAAAAACACAAAACATGCAAACAAATGACAGTGAACACAGAAAACAATGATTTTGAAGGCACACGCCACCATGTGGTACAAACACACACACAGAAAGTGAGGTACACGCTACACGGCTGTGCACAGAACGCACAAACACAAAAAACACACAGGAAATAAAGACATGCGTATTCACATACTGTTGGTGTTGACAAATTCTGTAATACAGATTCAACAGTCTTGAAAAAACAGATTGCATTAGTTACTGTAAGCATTATTTATTGTTCTGACATCATCAGTTTTCTATTTGTTACATTTATAGGGTATATTGGTAAGCCCACTTTCAATGAAAAATAAATAAATTAAACAGAAAGCAAAGTATCTTTGATTATATTAGCTCACTCTAATACGAGGACATTTAGAAGATCTTGATTGCCTTGTTTTTTTTTTTTGAAAACTCTCTATGCCCTCAAAAGTATGAACACATTAAATGGGACTTGTCTCCCATGCAACCATGCACAATAATTCAAGTTTCCTCTTCCCGTTCATGCATGGCATGCAAGTACACATTCAGTAGTAAAAAATATCAATGATCAAAACGGTCCATGTTCCTTTTTCTGACATCCTCGTTCTCATCATGGTCATGGTGGTGAAAATGCATCTTCTTGAAAATAAATCGTTCGTGTGTGTGACCATGCATGTCGGACATTCATCGGACGTAAGTTTTTTTCTTTCCCGCTCTCTGCATTCTACATGCATAGCCAAACCACGTTCAGGAATGACCACAAAGCAATGTGACTGACAGAGGGAAGGGACTTCACAACATGGACACAACAGCGCTTCTGCGGATTTGTTTTTCCAAAGAGCCATTCGTTTTGAGCGGTTTGCTTTGCTACGCAGCACTGACTTTGTAAACTTTCGAGTATAAGGCCCAGAATTTGTAATGGAGAAAAAAAAACTGCTGTCTTTTGTAGTTCAGGCACTGGATGGAAAAACAGAAAAGGGATCGTGTTTGAATCGCTCCAAACACATCACATCAGAACTCCTCAATACAGACGGCAAGAGAAGGGAGGTGAAAGACAGACGTTTGACGGATGCAGCTCTAAACCTACGGCACAAATTCATGTTCTTTTGTTGTGGCTCGATGGCCCAACAAAAGCTTTTGAGAAGCAACATCACCAAGGCATGTCTACATTATTTTGTCAAAACTATAAGCGTCAAAAATATACACTGAATGTTTCTCTGTTGCTAAAGACGATGAAACAAGGACAAGGACGAAAAATAAAAGCAGGAAAAAAAAAAGAATATACCGGACAAGACCGACAGGACAGGACTGGAGAAGACAAAAACCTATGTTGAAAAAAAGGATGACAGAATATATCTCATTCTCAAAGGTTCATAAATAAAAGGAACTGAAGATTAACACTGAAGGGGAAGCGCTAATGAAACTGGGGGGCTTTCCAGCTGGGCTAATGCTTGGTGGTCTCTTTGAAGGGATTTGGAAACGCTAAGACTTTAGCATCTGCTTTCTTTAGACCACGGAAAAGATCGCTTCTGGTACCTGGAGGGCAATGTTGATGTTATATTTGGTGCGTTAAACCCTCATAAACAAATCGCTGTCTGTGAGAATGACTTTCAAACAAGATAGCAGCAGATAGTAAGAAAGATTTTCTAACGTGTAGAAACTCAAGCAGCATTAGATGGCAAACCTGTGAAGAGAGAAACAAAAGCAGAGCAAAAAAACATGGCACACCGTATGCAAGTATGCTTTTTGTCCTGAACGGGATAGAAAAACGTTAGCATTATCAATGCTAATATCCCTCATGTGGAAATGGCAGCAGAAACCATTATGGGCTTATACTCGCAGGTTTACAACAGTCAACCTTTTGCTTTCATTGTTCCCATGTTGTCAAAATTCAGTTCGATAGTCGTTTGGCTCTTTCGAGTGAAATTCTGGTAGCCCTTTACGGCAACATTGATTTGAGGGTGAATTATTGGCAAATCAAGCAACGGGAGAATTAAAAAAAGGCAACAAGAAAAAGAAAACCAACGTCATCTTGGCAGCACCAAGCCAGGATTAAAGCGAGAGCGAGAAATAAGTTATGAGGTAGCGAGGAAGGAGGAAAAAGGAGAAAGAAAGATAGAAAGGCCACAAACGAATAAGCAAAACTAAAAATGCACATGTAGAGAGATGAAGCAGATGCTCCACTGATAATCTGCTCTCTCTCTCTCTTGCACACACGCACACACACTCAACATTCAGCAGACTAGTCGCGTTTGAAGGCAGGCAACAATGCACGTGTGTGTGTGTTGGTGTGTATGCTAGCCATCTGAGTGCACGGGCTCTACGAGGTGCCGTTAACGGAATGTAAGGACTCACTCCCGGGGGCACCAGTTGCATTGGCAGTGGAGAGAACTACGTGAGAGGGAGTAGAATTATTGGTTACGTCATGGAGTTGGCTGAGCACTGAAGAGCGGCGTCTCACTGCACCCTGAAACGAACCACTTCTCTTGAAGGTACTCACTACCTCCATCTGCAGGAGAGAGAGAGAAGGACATCACACAGACAGGCGAATGAGCTTCGTGAAATGAACAGGACGGGGCTTTAATCACTCGAGGGGGGTTTGGGGGAGGAACAGCTTGCAGGGAAAGCAGCATTTCAAACATCCAGTGTTTAAGGGTGTTTCTTCAACTATGAGCACTTTAGTTTTTTTTTTTTTTTTAATATTTTTTTGTTTTTGTTAAAACTATTGTAATGATTATAGGAATTTTAATACATTAAATGTATATATTGTGCCGTTTCATCCTTGAAAGAGCCCAATTTTCAATCTTAAAATATAAAAATACATCATAAAATTAGTTTCTAAACGAAGTTAAGTAATCATAAATAATTTAAATATTTAAAAATATAAAAATATATTTTCTTCAACTATGAGCCCTTTGTTGTGTGTGTATTCAAAATATATATAAAAAAATTTTCCAACTATGAGCAATTTATTAAATCTAATAGATTTTAATTTTCTTTTTGTTACATGAAAAATGTTAACTATTGTAATGATTATATGAATGTTAATACACTGAATCACAAATTGCAACATTTCATCCTTGAATGAGATTAAAATTAGAATTAAGAAATTATTAATACATTTTTAAAACTATTAGTTTAAAATAATTGTAAATAATTTTATTATTATATGAATGTTAATACATTAAATGTAGAAATTGCAGCACTTTATCCTTGAAAGAGTTTCAAAACAAAGTGAAATATTATAATTTAAATACTTATATATATATATGTGTGTGTGTGTGTGTGTGTGTGTGTGTGTGTGTATTAAAAATATATAAATAATTGTTCCAACTATGAGCATTTTATTAAATCTAATAGATTTTAATTTTCTTCTGGTTACATGGAAAATGTTAACTATTATAATCATTATATGAATGTTAATACACTGAATCAGAAACTGCACCGTTTCATCCTTGAAAGAGCCCAACTTTCAATCTTAAAATATAAAAATACGTCATTAAACTATTAATACATTTTTAAAACTATTAGTTTCAAATAATCATAAATATTTGAATTATTTTTAATAACTATCATTGAGATACATATATTTGTGTGTTTGTTTATATTAAATATATAAATATATTTGTTCTTCAACTATGAACACTTGATTTTTATTTAATCTAATTATAATAATTATTTTTTTTACATGAAACATTAAAACTATTGTAATGATTGTATGTTAGTACATTAAATGCACATAGATTGCACTGTTTCATCCTTGAAAGAGCTAAACATTCAATCTTAAAATATACAAATAAATTATAAAAGTTTTATTAGTTTTAATTATTAGTTTCAAAATAAAAGTGAAATATATATTATATACATAACACATATTAACATCTATAAATATATTTTTTCTTCAAATATGAGAACTTTATTGATTTTTAATAAATCTAATTGATTTTAATTGTCTTTGTTACATGAAACATTAACACTTTAATGTTTATGATGTAATGATTACATGAATGTTAATACATTAAATGTATAAATTGAACTGCTTCGTCCTTGAGCCTAATTTTCAATTTTAAAATATAAAAATAGACCATTAAAGTTTTATTACATTTTTGCAAAATTTTAGTTTCAAAACAAAGTGAAATAATCATAAATTATTTAAATATTTTAATAAATATATAAATATGTTCAATTTAAAAAAATGTAAGTACACAAATTATGGTTTGTTCCTCAGCAGTGGCATTATTTCCATCACAAACAACAATTTTTTTTACAAAGTAAAGAAGTGAAAAGCATGCTTAAAATAATGAGAAATATGAGACATAATGGCCTGGTTTCACAGACAGGGCTTAGATTCTTTCAGTTGAAACAGCTCAGACTTGCATTTTAGTCTATGACTAGGCTTAATTCTTGTCTGTGAAACTGGGGAAATGTATGAAAAAATTGTCTTATTTTTTATTAGCTATAATTTTGTGAAATAATGTAAAAAATATCAATATATTTAATTTAGTATCATTGGGATAAATATATAGCCATCTATACAATTTTACAAAAATAATTAAAATGTCATTTCCACCACAAAATGTTATCAAACACAAAACAGTTTGAGATGTGGTGAAAATTGCATTTGTCAGTTCAGAAAGTGCAAAAGTGCCTATACTTGAAGAAACATTGTGTATACAAATTATGACAATATTTAAAAATCCAAAAAGGCTGATAATAGTTACCAAGGAGCGACATAATACATGGAGACGCGAGTAGCAGAGCAAAAAGGACTCAATAAAACAGCGTGATATAGCAGCAGAGAGAATAAAGGATGGAGTGAGGGAGAGAGAGAAGTTAAGATTTACAACACAGAAAGCTTGTAAAATATTAATAATTCATCAATTTATAAAGGCTGGTGAAGAAAGAAAAATATGTTTGAGTTATGAGGAAAGTAAAGTTCGAAAAAGTGCACAAACTAGAGCACAGAAGGCATCTGGTATATTTTAAGGCAGTGCGTGTCTACACGGGAACAGCTGTCCCTGTCAGAAACAACGCAAAAGCAGCATTAAACCAGACAGGACTAGACAGAGACTGAACGTCACCTGAGTCTGAATTCGGTTGAGTCCTCTAAACCACAGGATCTGTCCTCGTCTCAGCTCTCTCTCGGCATAGTCAATCTCCTCCTCATCCTCAGCTAGGTCTTCATCCATGATCTCGTCTGGAGCCGGCCCATGGCCCGCTTCCTTCAGACACTTTAGCTGATGTGTTGGCACTGATGCTATCACCTAAAGAGAAAACAATATGATGAACTACAACAAAAGCTGATACTCTGGAAACTCATTTTCTGTTTTTGAGAGCATCTACAATGGAGAATCAGTGGGATTGCAGCACTTACCTGTCCCCAGATCAGCTCTCCCATTCCCACAAACAGGCACCACAGCCACTGCTCCACATTTAAGGGAGAACAGCTGAAGGGTTTCCCACCAAACTGCACAATCACAATCTATAGCATAAACAGATACAGGAGCGGAGTGGTTTACTTTTATCCATGTGTGTGAAGCACAAATGCCTCATGTAAGATATATATGAGGGAAAGGACACTACCAGTCAAAAGTTTTTGAACAGTAAGATTTATGAGAAAGAAGTATCTTCTGCTCACCCAGCCTGCATTTATTTGATCCAAAGTTCAGCAAAAACAGAGTATTTTTACTATTTAAAATTACCGTTTTCTATCTGAATACATTTCAAATTGTAATTTATTCCTGTGATCAAAGCTAAATTTTCAGCATCATTAATCCAGTCTTCAGTGTCACATGATTCTTCACAGATCATTCCACTATGCTGACTTTCTGTTCAAGAAACATTTTTTATTGTTATTATCAATATTTAAAACAGTTGTGTGCTTTAATGAATAGAAAGATCTAGAAAGCAGCATTTATCTGAAATGTATACTTTTATTTAGGAGGATGCTTTAAATTGATCAAAACTGATGATAAAGACATTTATAATGTTACAAAAGATTTCCATTTCAGACAAACAAATTTTAACAATAATAATAATAAATGCTTTTTGAGCAGCAAATCAGAATATTAGAATGATTTCTGAAGGATCATGTGACTGGAGCAATGATGCTAAAAATTCAGCTTTGAAATCACTGGCATGAATTGCATTTTAAAATATATTCAAATAGAAAACAGTTTAAATAGTAAAAATATTTCACATTTTACTGTTTTTGCTGTACTTTGGATCAAATAAATACAGGCTTGGTGAGCAGAAGAGACTTGACTGCCAGTGTAAACATTAAAAAAAAAAACATTTTAATGGTTGTGTATAGGCATTTGTTTAAAAAAGGACTATTAAACAAGCAGAAATGGAAATTTATTGTATGCGTTCACCTGTATTGCAAAGGTCCCCAGCACAATTGAACAGAAGATGGGGTTTGAGAAAATTCCTTCAAACACGTTCCTCTCTCCATGGATCTTACGGGCATTGATCTCATTAAAGAGTTGCATGAGGACAAACGTGTTAAAGATGATGGTGTAGTGCTCAGAGGGAGGAGAGTGAAGTGGAGCATTACGACCGCTGTCTATGTCAAAGATCTTCTCACCTGAGCAAAAGTATCCAAAGACAATATTCAATATCAACTGAAATATCGACCAATAACTAATTTGCCACATTAAGCGTGTATCCTTGAAGACATCAGAAGAAAGAGAATAAAGGTTATGTATTCATCAAAAACCTTTGACAGAACCAGTGTGCAAAGTACCGTACCTACGAAGAGCAGGGTGAAAATGATGATGAGCTGGAAAATTGCGTGGCCAAGGATGTTCTTCATCATGGTTCTAGATATGAGGGGGTTGTTTCGGCCGTAGGGCTTCCTCAGGAGCAATGCTTCGGTGGGCGGCTCTGTGGCAAGAGCCAGGGAAGCAAATGTGTCCATGATCAGATTGACCCACAGCATCTGTACAGCCTTGAGGGGTGAATCCTACATAAATAAAAACAGACAATCACAGATTAGATGTCAGGTTATATTAGTGCACATATACACAAGCATTCAAATATATCAGGCCAGTAAGAAGTCTCTTAATGAACACTCCACTTTTTTAAAAAATAGGCTCATTTTCCAAATCCCCTAGAGTTAAACGGATAAGTTTCACTGTTTTTCTAATCCATTCAGCCGATCTCTGGGTCTGCCGTTAGCACTTTTAGTATATCTTAGCATGAATCACTGAATCAGATTAGACCATTAGCATCTCATTCAAAAATGACCAAAGATTTTCGATATTTTTCCTATCTTAAACATGACTGATCATGACTCAAAGCTGATATGGATAGGAACTATACTCTCTTTCTGGTGTAATAATCAAGGAACTTTGCTGCCATACCATGGGTGCAGCAGGAGCAATTATATTATGCAGCGCCTGAAAATAGTTGTGAAAATAGTAGGCTTAGTGCTGGTCACATTGGAAGTTACCTAGCTGGGGACTATTTTCAGGCACTGCGTAATATTATTGCACCCATGGTACCGCAGCAAAGTTCCCTGATTATTACCAGAATAAGAATATTGTTCCTATTCATATCAGCCTGGAAAATCGCAACTTTTTATTTTCTGGCGGTCTTTGTACACGATGAAACTACAGAAAAGTCAAGTTTTAAATAGGAAAAATATTGAAAATATTTGTTCATTTTTGAACAAGATGTTAATGGTCTAATCAGATTCAATGATTTATGCTAAGCTATGCTAAAAATGCTATCGGCAGACCCAGAGATCGGCTGAATGGATTCAAAAACGGTAAAACCCATCTGTTTAACTCCAGGGGAGATGGAAAATTGAATTGGAGATTCAAAAAAAAAGTGGAGTGTTCCTTTAAGCCCACCGAGGCTGAATTTATGCGATCAATAACAGAGCAGTAGTAAAGCATATTAACAAATTGAAAATACTTGTTTTCTATTTCAATATATTTTAATATATGTAATTAATCCTGTGATTGCAAAAGCTGAATTATCAGCATCATTACTCCAGTCTTGTTACTCTCCGTGTCACATGATTCTTCAGAAATGAAACTTGGTGCTCTTGAAAACTGTTTTGCTGCTTAATGTTTTTGTGCAAACCATGAGAACACACTTTTTCAAGATTTTTTTGATGAATAGAAAGTTCAAAACTATTTATTTGAAACATTTTGTAACATCACTTTTGACCAATGTAACATCCTTGCTGGATAAATGAAAGAGAGGAGAAAAAAATGAATATCTTACTGACCCCAAACATTTGAACAGAAGTTGTAGACATATATAAGCGTATACATGTACCTGCGTGATGCAGGCACCAGTGAAGGCTACTATGACAGCCACCACATTCACTGTGAGCTGAAACTGTAAGAACTTTGAGATGCTGTCATACACATTCCGTCCCCACATCACAGCCTTTACTATGCTGGAGAAGTTATCGTCCGTCAGGATGATGTCAGAGGCCTCCTTGGCCACATCTGTACCAGCAATGCCCTATACAAACAGAGAAATCAATGAATGTCTCACATTTAGATTCAATTGATTTATCATTACACTATCTTTCATAGACAGGCTTAAAGGGTTTACTCCACCCCAAAATGAAAAATTTGGTCATTAATCAAATACCTCCATGTTGTTCCAAACCAGTAAAAATAGTCCATCTGCCATCAGTGGTTCAACTACAATTTTATGAAGCTACGAGAATTCTTTTTGTACACAAAGAAAGCAAAAATAACGACTTTATTCAACAGTACGTCTCCTCTGCATCACCGTAGCGCCATTTTGGAGAGTATCCACTGGATGCAAACAGCATATGCTGTTCTCTGTCAGCTGCATCACAGATCCGTTTTCCAAGTTTATTTCCGTTCCGATTCAAAGGAAAACAGCATATCCGTGTGACAGCTGACAGAGAACAGCATATGCTGTTTGTGTCCAGTAGGGATGCGCGGTATACCGGTAATGGAAAAATACCGGTATATAATATATTTCAAACGGTTCGATATCATCATTTTGCCCAGTTCGGTATTTCATAAGCTGCAGTTCCGATGTTCACCTGTAGGCGGCAGTACTGCCCAAACTGCTGCAAAACCGGTAAATGTGACTAAAGAAAAATGCGATGGATCGTCAAACAGATGAAACTCCATCAACGCGCTCAAAACTAGTAAATAAAGACCGTAGAAGTGAAATATGGCTATATTTTGAATACAAAACTGATGATAAAGGTGAACAAACTGACCTTACTGCACCTGTGTGCAAGCATTGCTATAAATCACCAAGCAATTGTCACTTGCTCATCCTGATCTTTCCATTAATTTAGAGATCGACAGGTGAGTGCATCAATTAAAAATTCAGATTTTAAAAACTTTTATTCACAAATGATAGTGGACAGTAGTGAAGTATTTTTACTTTACTCAAGTAAATTGAAAAAGTATCTGTAGTTTATCAGAGTGTTCTTCTTTGGAAAATTTTTACTCCATTCCAAAGCATAATGTCATACTTTTTTCTAAACTACATTTTATAAATAAAAGTTGTTGTTTGTTTTACCTTTGATAATTAAGAATATTAACAGTGTAGTATTTTCTTGTACTCAAGTAAATTTTAGAATTACTTTTATTTGAGTAAAAGTAAGAATGTAATATAATTCTAATGTAATAAAGTATTAAATATTTAATATGAAAGAGTGAATTAAAAAGTACAGTATTATGCTTTGGAATGTTGTGAAGCAAAGTTTTCTAAAGAAAACACTAATAAAGTACAGAAACTTGAAAAGTATTTTCAAAGCAGAGTAAAAACTTTCAGAGTCTGAAATCTAAAAACAATCAGACAGAGACAGAGACTTAATAACGTGATTTTGAATATTTTGACTGTTAGAATAACACTTTACAGTAAAGAAATCTTGAGCTGACCTAACAGTATTACAGCACTTATTAATCTAGGTCAATACTTTTTAATAAATTGTAAATAAACTAATACATTTTTAGTTTATTAACATTACTTACTAGTATCGATTTAGTATCGATACCGAAGTATTACATTCTGGTATCGTACCGAAGTCAAAATTATGGTATCGAGCCATCCCTAGTGTCCAGAGGATACTCTCCAAAATGGTGCTCCGGTGACGTGAAATTGTTGAATAAAGTCATTATTTTTGTTTTCTTTGGATACAAAAAGTATTCTCGTAGCTTCAGAAATTATGGTTGAACTACTGATGGCAGGTGGACTATTTTGACGACGTCTTTCATACTTTTCTGGGCCTTGACAGTGTTATTTACTTGGCAGTCAATGGGACAGCCACAAAGCTCCCGATTTTCATCCAAAATATCTTACAAATACAGATAATGTACTCACCACCTTGTCATCCAAGATGTTCATGTCTTTCATGTCTTCAGTTGTAAAGAAATTAGGTTTTTTGATGAAAACATTTCTCCATGTAATGGACTTCTATGGTGCCCCCAAGTTTGAACTTCCAAAATGCAGTTTAAATCCGGCTTCAAAGGGCTCTAAATGATCCCAGCCGATGAAGAAGGGTCTTATCTAGTGAACTGATTGGTTATTTTCAAAACAAATTGACAATTGATATACTTTTTAACTTTAAATGCTTGTCTTGTCTCATCTCTGCGATGCGCATGCGTAATCCGTGTGATCTGGGTCAATACAGTTAGGGTATGTTGAAAAACTCCCATCTTGTTTTCGTCTTTAACTTCAAAATGTTTTACCTTTTTTTGTAAAAGGCATTTGATGTTCTTTGTATTTTCACTTTGTAAACACTGGGTTGGTACGTCTGCGGTGATGTAGGATGATGAACTATATTGACCTGGATCACACAGACTATGTATGCGCATCGCAGATACGAGACAAGATGAGCATTTTAGGTTAAAATGTATATAAATCGTCAATTTGTTTTGAAAATAACCAATCGTTTCGCTAGATAAGACCCTTCTTCCTTGGCTGGGATCATTTAGAGCCCTTTGAAGCTGCATTTATACTGCATTATGGAAGTTCAAATTTGGGGGCACTGTAGAAGTCCATTATATGGAGAGAAATCCTGAAATGTTTTCCTCAAAAAACATAATATCTTTATGACTGAAGAAAGAAAGACATGAACATCTTGGATGACAAGGGGGGTGAGTACATTATCTGAAAATTTTTGTTCTGAAAGTGAACTAATCCTTTAAATCGTGTTCTCAAAGACGAACAAAGTTTTTACGGGTTTGGAACGACATGGGGGTAAGTGATTAATGACAAAATTTTCGTTTTGGGGTGGAGTAACCCTTTAAGGCTAGTCCCAGACTAAAATGGATGCTTGAGCTGTCTCAACCGAAAATATCTTGCTTTTAAAATATGGATGGATCTTCTCACCATTGCAAACCCCACATCGGCTTTCTTAAGAGCAGGTCCGTCATTTGTGCCGTCACCGGTGACTGCAACCACTTGCCTTTGTTCTACAACAGTGCTGTCTATGATACCTGAACACAAGACACAGACAAAATAAACAAAAAATACTAATAATCAATTGAACACCAAATCAAGAATAAAATGCTGGATAAAATCAGCACTGACATCAGGATAGGCTTGGTATCTCTGCTCTAGTCAGCATAAATGTCATCATATCACTTTTACATTTTACTGTAAGCGATTATGAGAGAATTACATTAAGGACATAATGGAGAGGTTATCATCCCTATAGAAAAAAGGTATGAATGCCACTGATGAAGAGACTTACCTTTGACTAGTGTGTGTTTGTCTGTTGGGGAGGAACGAGCAAGAACTCTGAGCTTGGGCCAAATTTTGTCAATGCGCTCTTGCTCAATCTGCAAAGAATGATGAAAAGAAAAATGTATCACAACACCACCATTTTAACATTTTGGTCACTTTTAGTATTTTTTTTTTTTTAAAGATTATTCTTTTATTCCCACCTAGGATTTTACTTTATCAAAAATACAGTAAAACAGTAACATTATGGAATATTATTGTTTAAATATTATTAAAAATTCTATTTTAATAGATTTTAAGTGCTAACATTTTTGTGGAAATTGTGTTACTTTTTTATTTCAGGATTCTCTGATGAACAGAAAGTTCAAAATAACAGCATTTATTAAAAAACATCTATAACACTGTCTTTTGATCTACTTTCGATCAATTTAACATTTGCAAAAATGAAAAACTTTTGAACAGCAATACTGTATATGTGTGTATATTCGTGCATCATCAATCATCTAGATATTTTTAGCATTTCATTTTGAAAACTGTATTTGTGCATGTTATGTTTTTTGAACGAATCTTGGCAATAAGGATTTGGCAAAAAAAAAAAAGCAATAATACTTTAAATAGAAACAGTTCCTGCATAAGCTCCATACCTCTCCTTTCTCATTCCTGATTCTCCTATTGAAGTCCTTCCCTTCCATACACAGAAAGTCATCGCCAGGATGGATGATGCCACATTTGGCAGCGATGGCACGTGCAGTGTTTATGTTGTCACCCGTCACCATACGCACAGTGATGCCTGCTCGTTGGCACTTCCTGATGGCATCTGGGACCTGATTGGAATTATAATTAGCAAAGCAGAACAGATCATAAATATTCCTCATGCACAGCATCTTAAGACTAATGATTTCAGAGGTTAAAAAAGTTTCTTAGGTAAATAGAAAAGATAGACTAAAAACTAAGAGATTACACACATTCAAGACAGAAAACCGGTCTGTATACCTCAGGTCGAACAGGGTCTTCAATGCCAACCACTGTGATGCAGGTAAGGTTGGAGACGATGTCTGTCTCGTTCTCCCAATCTGGCATGGGGTCAGCTGGGAGCTCCCGGTAAGCGATGCAAATTGTACGAAGGCCATCGCATGCCATCGGTTCAATTACCTTCTTCACCATCTCATCTTTGTCTCGCGGCCTAAAAGCACGAACTTCACCATCACGTCCCAAGATGAACGAGCACCTGTGATGAAGGCAAAACTTTTACAATGCATTTTATTCAAAGACTACACTTTTTAAAATTTACCCAGAAGCTGGTTAAAAGGTGAGGTGTAATTGTGTCTCCCTTTTAAAGGGATAGTTGACCCAAAAATGAAAATTTGATGTTTATCTGCTTACTTCAGGGCATCAAAGATGTAGGTGACTTTGTTTCTTCAGTAGAACACAAACGAAGATTTTTAACTCAAACCGTTGCAGTCTGTCATATAATGGCAGTCAATGGGCGCTTAAAACACCACGTTGTGGTGAATCAGAGGTAAAAAATGATATAAATACTATTCCGTTTCTCGCAAAAACCGATCCTTTCCTTTCTTATGACATCAGTGTATCATCACGAGCCGCAGGGTTTAATTTGGTTTTATCTGTGTATGTTTTTTATTCTCAAAGATTTGGTGCCCATTGACTGCCATTATATGACTGACAGACTGCAGTGGTTTGAGTTAAAATCTTAATTTGTGTTCTACTGAAGAAACAAAGTCACCTACATCTTGGATGCCCTGGGGGTAAGCAGATAAACATTAAATTTTCATTTTTGAGTGAACTATCCCTTTAACACTTGCATTGTTTATTTCTAGAAATATTTTTAGACAAACCGCATGTTATTAATTTTCAAAAGAAAACAAGGGTTACTTCAAAATTTGTAGCAACCTTAAAGAAATGAGATGAGTTTTACTGTTTTTTTAATCCATTCAGCCGATCTCCGGGTCTGCCGGTAGCACTTTTAGCATAGCTTAGCATAAATCATTGAATCTGATTAGACTATTAGCATCTCGTTCAAAAATGACCAAATATTTTCGATATTTTTCCTATTTAAAACTCGACTCTTCTTTAGTTACATTGTGTACCGCCAGAAAATTAAAAGTTGTGATTTTCCAGGCTGATATGGACAGGAACTATCTGTATAACTCTTATTCTGGTGTAATAATCCAAATATCTGAACTCTTTGGTCATTTTTGAACAAGATGCTAATGGTCTAATCTGATTTAGTGATTTATGCTAAGCTATGCTAAAAGTGCTAACGGCAGACCCGGAGATTGGCTAAATGGATTCGGAAACGGTAAAACTCATCTGTTTAACTCTGCAGTAGTTGGAATATTAGCCTATTTTCAAAAAAAGTGGAGTGTTCCTTTAATGTCAAAACTTAAACCTCAAAACCCTAATATTCTCCATTCTGTGTTCTTACAGCTGTGTAAGGTTAAAATAGTCTCTGAATTACAGGGTTAGTTCACCCAAAAATGAAAATTCTGTCATTAATTACTCTCCCTCATGTCGTTTCAAGCCTGTAAGACCTACGTTCATCTTCGGAGGACATATTAGGATATTTTTGATGAAATCCATGAGCTTTCTGACCCTGCATAGACAGCAACACAACTGGCACGTTTAAGGCCCAGAAAGGTAGTAAGGACATCGTTGAAATAGTCCTTGTGACATCAGTGGTTCAACCTTAATTTTATGAAGCTACAAGAATAATTTAGGTGTACAAAAAAAAAAAAAATAACAGCTTTATTCAACAATTCTTTTCTTCTATGTCAGTCTTCGATCCGCATTTCATCAGAAATATCTTAATTTGTGTTCCGAAGATGAACACGTCTTACGGGTTTGGAACAACATTATGAGTATTTAATGACAGAATTTTCATTTTTGGGTGAACTAACCCTTTAAATATTTATTTATCGAGACGTTTCACAAGTTAGCCTTTGAAGAAAGTAGTAGTCCCTTAGTTGGAACATATTTAACAAATGTCCAGTGACATAAGATGCTTAAATTGCGAAATGTTATCAAATTCAGAACTAAATATTATAATATACAGTATAACGTATATTAGCTTTAAAAAGCTGAGATCAGTAGTATTTTTTAAAGATTCTTGTTAACCAAGACTGCATTTATATTAAAAAATGCAGTTAAATATATAACTTATATATATTTTTTTATTATTTTAATATATTTTAAATCAATTTATTCCTGGAAATGCCAAAACTGAATTACTCCAGTCTTCAGTGTCACACGATCCTTCAGAAATCATTCTAATATGCTCATTTGCTGCTAAAGAAACATTTCCTATTATAAACAATGAAAACAGCTGTGCTGCTTAATAAAGTGGGGAAACTGTGATACAATGTCTTTTCTCAGGATTCTCTGATAAACAGAAAGACAGCATCATTTACTTTTTGAGCAGGATCTCAGAGGCTCCTTTGCTGTATAAGCGGAAGCTTCCATCAGGCATCTGAATGACAGTGCTCATGGATTTTCTGACAGAATTAAAGGTGTAGACTTTATAGAGCTTCTCTTCTGGGATCTGCTCTCTCACAGCTTGGTAGTCTTGCTTCAGGTCCAGCACGAGTCCCAGCAGAGCACATTCTGTCTTATTACCCACTTGTTTGGGCAGCCCACCTTCCTTATCTGCAGCCTGGGAGAAAGAGGTGAAGAGAGTGGAAGAGTAAATGAAAGGATAAAATGACAGTCATAAACTGTAGTGATATTACTGTAATGCATGGCCTTTTACTTTTATAAGTATTTTACTAAAGCACTCTCACCATTATTTTGGAGGTGTAGGCGCAGTTCACAGCAATAGCACTGGAGATGAGTTCCAGTGTCTTTGGGTTAATCTGGTCTGGTCTCGGGATGTCGCGGAAGCGCTGGTCCCCTATGTAAATCTGCACTACTGTCATCCGGTTAGTGGTGAGGGTCCCTGTTTTATCTGAGCAAATAGCTGTGGCATTGCCCATAGTCTCACATGCATCCAAATGACGCACCAGGTTATTGTCCTTCATCATTTTCTGTGGAAAGCATTGATAGCAACAGTGTTAAAATGTTACTTGCACTTGCCAATGTGTGCGTGTGTGTGTGTGTAAATGACACTTCCATGATGGAATTCAGGTGGAATTCTTCAACATAACTTTTCAGAAATGACTTATTAATAATTTCTGACTCACCTTAACGGAGTAGGCCAATGATATGGTGACAGCCAGTGGCAAACCCTCTGGCACGGCCACCACCAGGACTGTCACTCCGATGATGAAAAATTTGACAAAGTACTGCACATAAATAGGTGTGCATTCTGTCAGCCAGACCCGTCCCTGAATGACGAACGTTTCGATCACGAAGTACAGCATCAGGATAATCACAGTGATGGCGGACATCACCAGACCTGAAATAAATCATACATCTGAATGTTTAGAAAAGTTATATCACACATATATAAATTTACCATTTAAAAGAATTTTAAAATGTAATTACTTCTGTTTTCAGTGTCACATGATCCTTTAGAAATCATTCAGGTGCACAATAAATATTTGTTAAAATATCTTTTGTAACATTATGCTGAGATTGTCACATTTGATCAATTTCATTTTTGTTGGCATTTTTGCCTTTATTACACAGCACAGTAGAGCAGAAAAAAATCAACTGGGATAGAGAGAGTGGGGCAGGATTTACATTGAGAAAGAAACCAACTGTTCTTTTTACAATTTAATGCTTTCATCTTAAAGGGACAGTTCACCCAAAAAGGACAATTACCCAATGATTTACTCACCTTCAACCTATCCTATGTGTATATGACTTGTTTCTTTCAGACAAATACAGCCGGAGTTATATAAAAAAATGTCCTGGCTCCTCCAAGCATTATAATGGCAGTGAATGGTGATCAAGATTTTGAAGCACTATAAAGTGCACAAAGCGCAAAGAAAGCAAAACAAAACACTGGTCACTAATTAGAAGTATAAAATGAGGATTGTAAAGAAAAATTATGGATGAATACATACCTGTCAACATTTGAGTTCCAAAATACGGGAAAACGGGGGAGGATATAAGGGATACAGGGGGCGGAGTCATAAGTATAAATTATTATATTATTATTATTATTTATATTGATTTAAACAATTATTATCAAACAATTACATTCATTTAGTAGCATATAAATATATCTTAGTGTAGGCTATATCTTTATAGTTTTATAATTAATTATCTTATTGTGAATCCACCGGTTCACATTTACAACGTGGTGTTTTCTGCGTAAAAATAAGGGTTCGTTTTTGGCCTTTAATTCTCCGCCAGCAGGTGGCGCTTTTTGTCATAAATATTGCTGTTTTTGACTTTGAAACTTGCGCTGATATTTAATCAATGAAGCAATATTCGATCTTGAAATATGTTGATGTGATTATTCGTATAATGGGGTTTGGGCCATACAAATTAGTTTTACCAGAGGCGAATGTAGGAAACATATAAAATATGCCCAGTGTTTTTTATAGAAAGATTAAAAATACGGGAGAAATACGGGAAAATATTTAAACGGGATAATAGCAGGATAGAATGGTAAAATACGGGATAATCCCGGAAAAAACGGGAGGGTTGACAGGTATGTGAATATGATATAAGACAAGAGGAGACTGATTTTCCTTTGCTGTAAACAAAACTTGTAAGCGGAAGCTGGAGATTACAGTTTATAAAGTTTTAAATATGGATATTTTTCTTACACAAATGCATCAATTCACTTTTGGAGACCTTTATTACCCCCCGGAACTGTGTGGAATACTTTTCATTATGGACTAATGTATTTTATTGGACTTCAAAATCACCAGGAGATTTTTTAATATAACTCCACTTGTATTCGTCTGAAATAAGAAAGTCATATACACCTGTATGTGTATAGTGTACTTAGAGGTTCAATAAAACTCCTTCCCCTAAGTATGAGCAAAAAAAACTCTTAGCACGCCATTACGATCAAAAGAACTTGACCTAACATTAGACCTCCCTACCTGCTTTCCCGATTTGCACTGCCAGTTTGGTGAGTTTGCCCTGAAGAACTGATTTCTCCTTCTTGGGCACACTGGCTTTTTTCTTCTCTTTCTCCTCCACTTCCCCACCTTCTGCACTCTTCAGAGGCTGCATCTCCATGGCAACAGCCTCATCCTGTTTCTTAGCTATAGTGGGCGGAGACAAAGTGATCAGGCAAGCAGAATTACAGGTAATTGTTAGAAATGGTAGAAACAGCAAACTACAAAAAATAGCAAACACCACACTTTTTTTGCGGCTTGCAGTATACTGCGCACAGTATGCACAATATCTTAATTTGACCTGACTGACAAGACATAAAACATTTTACAAATACAGTTAGTCAAAAGTTTACACACACATTGCAGAATCTGCAGAACGTTAATTATTTTATCAAAATAAGATCATACAAAATATGTGTTATTTTTTATTTAGTACTGACCTAATTAAGATATTTCACATAAAAGACGGTTACAAATAACCACAAGAGAAAATGATACTTGAATTTGTAAAAATTACACCATTCAAAACCACAATACTTTGGATTCTTGGGTTGGTTTTTAGCATTTATGTGTGTTTGAACCAGAAGGAAAAACGATGCATTAAGAGACGGGGGTGAAAACTCTTTAAATTTGAAGATAATTTTAATTTTAAGAAATGTAACTTATTTTGTCTTCTGGGAAACATGAACATCTTCTGTAGCTTCTGAAGGGCAGCACTAAATGAAAAAAATATCATATTTAGGGCAAATAAGAAAAATGTACACATTCCGTCCAAAAGTTATCTTTTTTTCCTTTCCTGTAATAGTCGCATGAGTCTCTCAGTTGTCCTCAGTGTGAAAATATGGATCTCAAAATCACACAGTCATTGTTGGAAAGGGTTCAAATACACAAAAATGCTGAAAAACCAAAGAATCGGTGGGACCTGAAGGACTTTTCTGAAGAACAGCAGGCAGTTTAACTGTTCAGGACAAACAAGGGACTCATGAACAGCTATCATTAAACAAAAAAAAAACAAAAAAAAAATCACAGCTGTGGATCATTCAGGTAACAACACAGCATTAAGAATCAACTTTTGAACAGGGCCATTTTTATAAATTCAACTGTTATCTTCTCTTGTGAACTATATGTAAACATCTTATATGTGACATGTAACATGCATTTTGATCCCTCTCATTTTGGTAAAACAATTAACATTTTGCAGATTCTGCAAGGTGTATGTAAATTTTTGACTTCAAATGTATATTAAAAAATTATCTAAATGTCATAATAAAGGCAGTATTCAATATATACTGTGCAGTATGCAGTTGTTCATTCTGATAATAATGATTTTCTCTCGCCATAAATCTATCTGAACATGCCTCTTAAAAGTGACCGTAACTCAATTCTAAATCAGTCCTGAAAGTCACCTTTGTTTTGATTGTTCTCCAGGGTCCCGTCTTGTTTCCCTGTGAAAGTTAATGCAGACGTTTAAACAAAACAAATATCGCTTCTGCTGCTTGAGGTCAATGTAGCTGACATGAGAGAACAATAAAGTGCATGAGAAAGAAAACATAAAACATGGAGGGATAATATTTGACAGATATGGAGGATGTCTGTTTATGAGTCATCTCTCTGTTGTGAACGTCACCTACCATTTATGATGTTGTGTTCTTTGGCTTCAACACTGGGGAACTGCGTAGATGAATTACTATTGACCTCTGATAGAAGTGTTGGAAACAGAGGATAGGACAAAAACGAAGGTGGTATGTAAAGACAAAAAACAAAACCTAAATGCTGAACACAAGCAATGAAAAATCAACTCAAATGAGTGAGCAACATTTCCGAGCATTTCAATGCATTGAAATAGAATTGACCCAGACCATTAGACATTTTGCATCTGGATAATTCTGTGTGAGTATTCAAGCAAAATGGATTTTTCTTTTATGATGTGCATGTTTAATCATGTTCAATGTTTAATCACTTATAAAATACAGACATATTCCAACCTTTCTTGCAGTCTTTCTTCTCTTCCTCCATCTCTCCGGCTCCCAGGAGGGTGAAGATGATTCCCGTTTGAGAGTTGACACCTACAGCTGTCACTACCATTTTCCCAGAGCCCTCCATTACATGAGTGCCTGAATTTTGTGAAACACAAAGACTGTTACAATAAATATTTTCAACAATTTCTTCACAACTCTTCTATAAAACACTTTTCAAACACTACATGGTTACATATATATATATATATATATATATATATATATATATATATATATATATTATGCAAAATAATACAGCTTATTGGCGCCATCTTGTGACTCAAAATGGATAGCTACTGAATAAAAGATGTCAGTATTCATTTTACCACATATTTTGTGCATAAAAACCTTTATAAATCAGTTAGAGCATGTTTAATCCAAAACAAATAATTACATGTAATTATTTATACAAATAATGATTTCAACGAATTAAAAGTGTTATAAAAATCTTTTAAATTCAGCTTAGTTGTAGAACAGTTAGATAATCTACAGGATCAAGTGAGGTTAAGGGGAAATACAAGCCTATACTGTTATTTCATCATTGCTCAATCAATTGTATGAGTCACGGATAGCCTTGTGTAATGTATTGTTGTTATTTGTTGTGCTCACACTAGCCCCTGCACTTGTCTGAACCAAGGATCAAAATTAAAGCTGAAGTCCTCTGTGGCCTTTCCTTTTAGCGTGTAATGCAATTAAACTGAACCAGATTGCTTCTTTGTTCCCTGATTCAGTGCACATTAATACTAGCTTTCTTTACCAGTACTTTGTTTTGGTTTTCCAGAAAAATATCTGAACACACATAAAAAAAACTACATAAAATGTTTTTATGATAACATTTGTCTATTGCCAATGAAAGAAGATATTTATTACAGAGATAAACAAGACAATTACTGATTAAGACAATTATTTTGTACAGCATGCATTTCCTTCTTCACAACAGAAGCCTTCAAACATGCATGTTGAGAAGAGATGCCTCTCCCATGATGACTGAGAAAATAATATGCACCCCTTGATGATTAATTGCACACACTGATGAACGACAAAAAGCCTTGTCAACAAAACCAGAAACAAAACAGGTTCGTGGAACTAGACGGCTTAAAGTTCAGAAACATGCAGCAGGAGATCCTTATAGAGACAACATCTTAGCTTGCACAAGAGTTTTACTAGATTTTTCCAAATTCATCCTGATAGATCAAAGCAGATTTAAATTAAGAACCTCTTGCCTTCAAAACAAGTTCTCCCTCAGGCCATCCACCTCCTCAATGACCTTAAGAACTGACTGCACAGGCTGGAACTGATCCAGTACCTCTATACTTTAATCTACCATCACATATCATGTGAAATCATATCAAATAAAAACTTTTTTATTTATTCAAACCTGAAAATAACCATAAAAGTTAGGATTTTGAAAACAGTAAAGGGAACCGGGTATAAAGACTTGTATGGCTCAGTAAAACATAAATGATACCTTCTTACTAAAATCTGTAGTAGAAAACCCATGAAAGACTTACGTTATTTAAAAAATCCACATTATTTTATACATATTTTACACTATTGGGGTTGCCATTATTTCAATGACATGAAATGGCTGCACTTTGTGAGCTACTGGTGCTATCTTCCCTGCTTTCCTAGTGATAAGAAGAGGAGAAAACAATGGGAAGATGCCTGTCGACAAATAAAACTTCCTAAAGACCTGCGGCTTTCTTGTTCTCTCCATTTTAGCCCTGATGCCTTTTGAGGCTTTTAGTAGACCACAGCTACTGAAAGGGCTTACAAACGGCAGAGATAAGAATCGCTAAATGCCATCCTGGCAGGATGTAAACATGCTGACGCTTGTTATGACAAGACAGTCACTGAAGGAGTTTCCCAGCATGGATTTCACTCGATATCTGGGGGCATTTAGACTCCTTGTGGGGAAAATTGATGGTATTGATGGAAGGATCATACGAAATGCATGATATTTTTTATTTAGTACTGACCTGAATACAATATTTCATATAAAAGATGTTTACATATACTCCACAAGAAAAATAATAGTTGAATTTATAAAAAATAACCGCGTTCAAAACTTTACATACACTTGATTCGTAAAGGGTTACTCCATTCCAAAATGAATATTTTGCCATTAATCACTTACCCCATGTCGTTCCAAACCTGTAAAGCATAATTGGTCTTCGGAACACAATTTAAGATATTTTAGATGAAAATCGGGAGCTTTGTGGCTGTCCCATTGACTGCCAAGTAAATAACACTGTCAAGGCCCAGAAAAGTATGAAAGACGTTGTCAAAATAGTCCACCTGCCATCAGTGGTTCGACCATAGTTTTACAAGGCTTCGAGAATACTTTATGTACGCAAAGAAAACACAAATAACGACTTTAACTAATAATTCGTCTCCTCCACCTCATCGTAGCGCCATTTTGGAGAGTATCCCCTGGACGCAAACAGCTAATGCTGTTCTCTGTCAGCTGCGTCATGCGGATATGCTGTTTCAGTTCGAATCAAAGGGTAAATAAATGAAGAAAAAGTATCTGTGTGCTGTGGCTGACAGAACAGCACATGCTGTTTGCATCTAGTGGATACTCTCCAAAATGGCGTTACGGTGACGAGGAGGAGACGAATTGTTAAATAAGTCATTATTTTTGTTTTCTTTGCGTACAAAAAGTATTCGCGTAGCTTCATAAAATTATGGTTGAACCACTGATGGTCCACTGATGAACCACTGTCTATTTTGACAACGTCTTTTATACTTTTCTGGGCCTTGACAGTGTTATTTACTTGCTAGTCAACGGGACAGCCACAAAGCTCCCGATTTTCATCAAAAATATCTTAAATTGTGTTCAGTAGACGAACAAAGCTTTTACGGGTTTGGAACGACATGGGGGTTAAGTGATCAATGACAAAAATTTCATTTTGGGGTGGAGTAACCCTTTAATACTGTATTACTACCTGAATCTTCAAATTCTTTGTTTTTTCAGCATTTTTGTGTGTTTGAACCCTTTCCAACAATGACTGTATCATTTTGAGATCCATCTTTTCACACTGAGGTCAACTGAGAGACTCATATGCAACTATTACAAAAGGTTCAAAGCCTCACTGATGCTCCAGAAAGAAAAACGATGCATTAAGAGCCAGGGGTGAAAACTTTTGACAAGACAGAATGTGTAGAAGATGTGTAAATTGTTTATATGCCTAAATATCATATTTTTTTCATTTAGCACTGCCCTTCAGAAGCTACAGAAGATACTTACACAAAATAGTTAAATTTACCCTGATTTTCAAATTCAAAAAGTTTTCATCCCATGGCTCTTAATGCATTGTTTTTTTTTTCTTCTGGAGCATCAGTGAACACTTGAACCTTCCACTGTGATGCCACATTAATCAGTATTTTATTTTCAGAGTTGCGGTAAAAAATAGCAACGGGTAGAGGCAGTAGCTCAACAAGTGGAGCCATTTGACTTAATTGAAATAATGGCATATGTATAAAACAATGTGGATTTGTTCTACTATATATTTCAGTAAGAGACATTTACATTATATTAAGCCATACAAGTCTTAATACCCGGGGGTTCCCCTTAAAACAAAGAACCATTTTGATGTAAAATGATCACGAAATATTTAAGAGTCTCCACTATTTCTAGGTCATTAATCAAATAAATGACACTGATCATTAAGAGACCTTTGTACAACAGGGCAGACCTTGCTCCTTATTTTAAAATATAATTTATGGCAAATATGAATTTTCAGCCGCCATTGCTAAATAAAAGTATTCATTTCTTCTTCTTCCAAAAAAACTAAACATTTTAAACAGTTTGTTGTTGAAAACATAGGCAAATCATACAATTGTGATTCTGAATTGGACACTCAAGGGAGTTAACGATATTCTGATTTTTTCTTTGTCTCAAATTAGTATTCATTATTCCTCGTTAATGTCAATTTAGCAATGCGAGTCCACTCTAATCATGTTACACATGCATTTTTCACATAAAATGTCCAAAAGCATGTTATGTTTCCGTAGACTCCATTTCCCATTTTTCTTTCACACTTGATTACGTTGAGGTTGTGGGGTAACGCTGCGTGTGTGGCCAAGCGAAGAAACATCTGCTGCTCTGGTGAACTGCGATCATTAGAAAGAAGTGGCAGAGCAGGTCTCTGGAGGGCTGAACACAAATCTGAGCCTTTCTCCAGGAAGCACAGATGAGGGAGGAAGCTGATTAACCTGTTTATCAGACCTCGGGGACGTTCTCTCATTAAACCAGTCAATGAGATTTAGCCCAAGCACTGCACAACCTGAGTGTTAAAGTATTGACAGAATACTTTGCGCAATCCCCATCCTCCTAAACAGCAAATTGGTTCAATTCAGATGGATTGTGACAGTGTCAGCCTAAATTAATTGATATTGGCAATTTTGGGAACACAATGAAGACTTAAGAGTACACAACATAAACGTGCTGTTGTCATACAAGTAAAGAGAATAGTGCCCATGGGAATAAGCATCTAAACAAAACACCTTTTGCATGTTCACGCCTGCAACCCTTTGCACTTTTAACCGTATTTGTCTCAGCAATCTGTTTGCATCCCGAATCATCTGAATTCTTAAACAGATGGTGAATATCTTTTAGTATTTGTATGGTTTTGAATATCCAGAGCTGTTTATGTAAAAACACACACAAACATTCAGCACAACCTATGGCCATATGGCCGACCCAGTCTGCACAAACCCACGCAAAGACATACAAACATATGTTCACTTATATAACCTTTACTCCCTACCTGACAGCAGCATGGGATCCTTGTCGATGGATTTGCGTACGTGATCAGACTCTCCAGTCAGGGAGCTCTCATCGATCTTGAGGTCGTTCCCTTGGATGAGAACACCATCCGCAGGCAGGAGGTCGCCTAGGAGACCCCAGAGTGACAGCAACAGATCAATCTCACCAGCCACTGAGTACTACTACCAAAATTAAAAAAAATTTAATATTCACATTCTTTGTATGTTTTTTTTTTAATAATATATCTAGAAATAATTTCAATTATAATTTATTTACATGCACAATTTAAAGTATAACTTTAAGGATCTGCAATATGTAAAATACAATACTGATTATAGAATTTGTGTTTGAATTATTTACATTTTTGAATGCAATTTACATATTTTATTACTATACCTAGAAAACTTAAATTGTTGTGTATATAAATACACCATTTTAAGCATTTGTTATATAAACAATAACACTAAATATAATACTAAAAATACAAATTGATTATAAATGTGTAATTTGTTTCACTATTTTGAATGCATTTTGTACATATATAATTGCCTGTGATTTAAATATTTAAGCTATTTAAACATAGATAGATAAACAATTATATAAAAATGTATAAAATTTGTTTACAATTATGCAATATTATAATCATAAGTGAAAATGAATTATACTTAACATTGTTTACTTGCAGTTAATTTTATAAATTATGAAATCATACAGAATTTAACCAAACAGTCATTTTGTAGGGATCAAATTCATGTACAAAATTATTTAACATTTTATATGCAATTTATATATTTTCATACTTTATATAGAAATAATTTAAATTACAAAGAATATACATGCACAATTTTAAGCATAATTTTAAAGATTTGCTATATGAGTAATATAATACTAATACAATAAACTGATTATAAATTTATGTAAAAAAAAAATTTAAATGTTGGATGCAATTTATATATTTTAATACAATATATAGAAATAATTGAGGTTATATAATTTATATACATGCACAATTTTAAGCATAACTTTGATTATTTGTTATATAAACAATATGATGCTAACAATACATTTATGATATTTAAATATATAAACATCGATATATAAACATCTAGATAAAAATGTATCAATTATAAGTGAAAATAAATATTGTACTTAAAATTGTTTACTTGTAGTTAACTATAAATTATGAAATCATAAAGAATTTAGTAAAATTCTAATTATTTAGAAATAATTTAAATTATAATGTATATGCATGCACAAACATTAAGTATAATTTTAAGGATTTGCTATATGAATATTATAATACTGATGCAATAAATGCACTGATTTATGTTTATGTACAAGTTTATGTACAAAATTTTTAATGCAATTTAAATATTTTAATACTATATCTAGAAATGATTATTAATTATAATTTATAAACATGCACAATTTTAAGTATAATTTTAATTATTTGTTACAAAAAATATAATACTAACAATGCAAATTGATTATAAATGTGAGTCATTTTTACATTATTTGAATGCATTTTTATATGCAACTGCCTGTGAAATACACAAATACACAGACACATAGATAGATACATAAACATTTACATAAAAATGTATAAACTTAGAATTTGTTTCTAATTATACAATTTTAGAATTATTAATTATAAGAAACTGCTACTACTATAAATTTTATAATTATATTTATAATTAAGTGAAAATAAATTATACTTAACATTGTTTACATTTAGTTAATTTTATAAATTCCAAATTCGTAAAGATTTTAAGTAAACTGTCATTATGTGGGTGTAGAGATGTTTAGGGACTTTTTATAGAGACAAGACTCCTAAACATTTTTATTGAATGATCACCCCATGTGGGGCTCACACTTTAGACACATTAATTCATTTATAATGTAAGATCCTTTCATAAAAGACAATTTGTGGAGCAAATTGAACTCTACTGACCATATTTGACCTGGGCAATATCTCCCACCACCATCTCAGCCACGGGGATCTGAATGACCGTGCCGTTTCGCACCACAGCGAAACGTTGCTCCTGCTCGATACGGCTCTGCAGGCCACGGAACTGCTTTTCTTTGCTCCAGTCATTAAACGCTGTCACCAGCACCACGCAGAGCACCGAGAGCAGGATAGCTGCACCCTCGATCCAGCCCGCCTCCGCCTCTCCCTCGTCCTCCGCACCTCCACTCACATTACCACACGCTGGAGAGAAAGAGATGGAAAGGTAAAAATGTGTGGGAGGACAGTGAGTTTGAGTGTCTACTTATAATCCTTTATATTCTTTTATCTATCCATCCATCTCTCACTCCATTGATTCTATTTTTTGCTTTCTTAGTTATCCATGCAACTATACTGGCACTTACACTCAGAATGCATTCAAACAGACAAGACAGACAAGAGCATTTTAGGGATGGAAATCTGAAAAAATGTCTTGATATAAACATGTACATGCAGCAGTGTTAAAATTAGCAGAATAAAGAAATTTTAATGGGGTTACGCCATGAAGCATATCACGTTTTCCTTGAGCTTTTGATGAAAGGCCAGAAATCTCTTTTTAAACATTTGTACTGTTTTCCACTGAACACTTAAGAGACCGAGTCACCTTCAGTGTCCCCTCCTGGTGGCTGGTAAAAGGACAGTCCGAGGGAAATAATTGCCGCTATTTCCAGGATTATGAGGGTAACATCCTGCAGTGCCTCCCACACGAGCTGAAGGAAGGTCTTGGGCTTCTTAGGAGGGATAAAGTTCATTCCAAACACTAGCCGACGTTTCTCCAGGTCTGCAGGATTGTCCGATAATCCTTTTGGAGAGAAAGATGGTGGTAAAAGTCATTGTTAACAGATGACCATATTTTAGTTTTCAAAAAAGAGGACGCAGGACAGGGGGGTCCTAGTTTTGGTATCAAAATGTGTCATTTCTATACCAAAACTACATATTTTACAGTCACGGGTTTGGAACAACATGGGGGTAAGGGATTAATGACAAAAATGTCATTTTGGGGTGGAGTAACCCTTTAATACTGTGTCGTTACCTGAATCTTCAAATCTTCAAATTATTTGGTTTTTCAGCATTTTTGTGTGTTTGAACCCTTTCCAACAATGACTGTATGATTTTGAGATCCATCTTTTCACACTGAGGTCAACTGAGGGACTCATTTGCAACTATTACAGAAGGTTCAAACGCTCACTGATGCTCCAGAAAGAAAAACAATGCATTAAGAGCCAGGAGAAAGATGGTGGTAAAAGTCATTGTTAACGGATGAAAACTACATATTTTACAGTCACCATTAGGCAGATTCATCATAAACAAAACTAAAAAGCTTCCTACCACAGTGGCCATCCTTCACAAAACTAATAACTACCACCGTTTTATCACATGCAGAATGCAAAATGTTTTAATATAGGCATTTCAGTCAAATGGAATTTATGCAATATTTCAAACTTTTAACCCATGGGAGAAAATCAACCCGCCGCGCCACAACAGTTTAAAATCAGCCCAATTCTGTGGGAAAAAAATGCAGATTTGGCAACCCTACATCCAACACGAGATGCATCCAAAGCGATTTAAATGCTCTGCATATTAATAGCGACGTGATGCATAATATATTATTTATTAATATATTTAATATTGGAATGTTTGTGGGAGTGGGATTAAGAAAACAATCCCACGCAAGGCTTTAATACAAAAACGCACACAATGAATGGCGACTGAAGAAAGCAAAAGCTGATTCACAGACATTTTGGGCGATTTAGGAATCCCGGCCGGACGCATTTTATTAAGTCCAAAAAGAGGACATGTCCGTGGAAAATAGGACGTATAGTCATACTATTGTTACCATTTAAAACTTACTAACAGAAGTTTTGTGAGATACAAGTTGGTGTGTTAATATTAAAGCTGCAGTCCGTAAATGTTGCCTCTTTGTCGCCATCTCTGCTTGAAACCTGCAATTGCAGCTCCTCTGATCGGATGAATCTTATGTTTTGTTTAGCTATGTGGATATTCATTGTACTTCAGAATTACAGATTTTACATCTTGGATGTATGACCCAAGTCAGTTTTTTTCAACGGATATTGTCATCTGAATAAGTAAGTAACATGTCTGCCACTTTTGTTCTGAGGAAAAAAAGCATTATAGTAAATTGTGCAAATTATTACTTTGTCCTCAAATTGTTAAAGTTAACAACATAAGCACTGCGTGACTCTGTGTAGATAGTGTATTGCGTTAAATACAGATTTCAATTTCTGTACAGTCTAATCTCTAATTGAAGAGTTCAGATGCAACACCAGCTAAAAGCCATCTCAGTCAAAAATGAGATAATGATACTGAGTGAACACTGTCTCGACATATATTATGCGTCCATCAAATAATTTTACTTCTAACCCGCTAAAATCCCACCTTTGGCCCAATCAGAAGTACCAGTACTTACATAGAAACCTCTACATCGGAGTCTGATAAAAATAATTTTTTTTTAAAGAAAGATGTCAGATCGATTTAAGTCAAGCCAAGTCAAGTTTATTTGTATAGCGCTTTTCACAAAACACATAATTTCAAAGCAGCTTTACAGCAAATTAAAGTTTGTACAATAATTAAACTTTGTTAAATTAGAGTTTGTACAATTTGTACAATGTTAACAGTAATGATTATATGTTGCAATCAAATGTAGTAAAATACGGTAGTGATGTATGGTGTTTCAGAGGCTTTTGCATCTGAACTCTTCAATTGTCATACCATTCAAATTTCATATAAAGAAATTATTCTTTTTTAACCCAAAAAGCAAAATTATGTTCATTAGAACTGGTTCTCTTTAAAATACAAATCTTGTGTAATCCTACGTATCTCTAAATAGGTGCACATTTAAAACTGGAATCTAATTTTCATTAACAATCCTTTCTGGATTACAACCAGCCATCAAAATGAACAATTTAATTATTCCAACTGCTGTGAGAAAAGGTTATAAATGATCCGCCACCTGCAGTATCCTCACATGTGATATAGCCTACTAGCTGGGACTCATTCATGTTTACAACCGTGATGTAATGGCGCAAAGACGAGCGACGGCATGCTTGTAGTTCCTGCGAAAACCTACCAGTACCACTCAAATAAAAAAAAAACATTATTACTAGCTTACCGGGCTAAAGTGAGGAGTTTTGATCACTGGCTGGTTATGTACATGCTCAGTAATTGATTTCGCACATTTTTAAACAAAAAAAATTACAGACTGCAGCTTTAATGTCAGTTAATAAAACATACTAGTGCTGGGCGATACTAGTTAAAATAACTAAAAACGGTATAAATTTTTAAAAAAACGGCATACTGATACAAGTGCCTAAGCAAAATACACAGCATCATTAATTGAGAGGAGATCCGTTAACTGCATACACGTCTGACTGGCGTTTGGAAAACTTTTAGAACCATTTATAACACACAATTAATTCTTTAACTGGGCAAATAAGCCAACTGTAAACGGGCATTAACAGAAGCCAGAGACGGATTTCCATCTTCCATCTATTTCTATATCTTTTGCTGTAGTGTGTCAGTAGGAAATACCAGTTTACATTTTCAAACATTAATTTTGCCTGACAACAGCCAGTGCTCCACACAGAGATCTGATCCCATCATCATCCAGTCTGTCCGGAATGACACGAAGAAACAGAACGAACTGAGGGCCCAGAAGAACTGTGGCAATGTCTCCAAGATGCTTCAAGAGACCTATCTGCAAAGCTAACTGAAAAACTGATTTAATTTAGTTAATAGAAGTTTACTGAAAATCTATTCACACAAGTGCCTAAAACTTTTAAAAGTACTGTAGCTTTGCAGGAAGGTTTCTTGAAGCATCTTGGAGACATTGCCACAGTTCTTCTGGATTTAGTCTGTCTCAGTGCATTCTGTTTCTTCATGTCATTCCAGTCAGACTGGACAATGATGAGATTAGATCTCTGTGTGGAGCACTGGCTGTTGTCAGACTCCTTGTGCAATCAAAAATCTCATTGGATTATTACAATTAAAGGCAAAATGAATGTTTGGAAATTATATTTCCTACTGACACACTACAGCAGGTTTCAGCTGGTGAAAGTACTAGTGTTCTGATCATTTTGGAGTTATGGTGCTTAAAAACCCTTAATTCGTTTATTAATGGGTTTTTCTCCATGCAAATGCTTTTCAGAACTTCCTGGATGCTCATTAGTCATCACTCAATTCTGACAGCACCAATCCCTGACCTCTTAGGGTGAGAGGAAGGGAGGGGAAAGGACATAACAAGAGAACACAGGGCACAGATGGTTAAGTCAGTGTGTTTCGGATGCACCACAGGGTGTGATTTTTGGCAGCAAGACCCAGACAGACTGTCACGCTCTCTGCATCCTCACCCTGCCAATCATCACCTGCTGCCCCTGGCAACCTCTCATCTCCCATCAGAGCTTCCCTTTCACTCACTGTAAAACCTAATTGAGTTACTCCAATGGGTTGTAGGAAATCATTTCCCTAACTAATTCCAATTCATTCAGTCTCTGTTCAGCACAAGTAAACTAAGACAACTAAGACACACCAATGCAATCCTCTTTCCACGGACTACCAGCATTGAAAGACTTTTGCAGTACATCCAGTTCTTTCTTCTACCCTTTCATCTCTCCATCCATGCCCGTAAGCTTCTCTTTTTGTATCCCTGTCACGGTTTCTGAAGAGTGGTTTTTCAAAGAGCAGCATTAAAGGAGGAGAAAGAGCTTTACAATAAACTTAAAGTAACCTCAACGTGGCTGCCAAATAGCGATGCAGGCAGACCGCATGACTTGGTCTGAAAGCAAGTGGTCAGAACAAGATGCGAATCAATGTGATTATCAGAGCGCAAAGTAGGATCATCTACCCAGAATAGCAGCAATAAAAGATTCCCAGCAAAATTATTTTTGCATTACTTTGAAAGTTAAAATCGTAGGTAACTAAACACCATGCTTTTATTTATTAAGTCATTATTTAAAGCACAAAATATGGAAGAATAAAAATGATAAACAAGCACTGTATCCTATGTTGAAAACAGCCGAGTAGAATTTTTTAGGGTTTCTTTGATGAAAAGAAAATTCAGAAGAGCAGCATTTATATGAAATAGAAATCTTCTGTAACATTATACATGTCTTTATCATCACTTTTGATCAATTTAAAGCATCTTTGCTAAATAAAAGTATTAATTTCTATAATATATTTCCCAAAAAATTTTAAATTATACTGACTTCAAGCTTTTGCATGGTAAATTGTATAATTTTACAAAAGCTTTTTATTTCAGATAAATGCTGATCTTTGGATCTTCCTATTTATCAAAGAGTCCTGAAAAAATTCTCAACTGTTTTAAATATTGATAATAATAATAATAAAAAAAAAAGTTTCTCGAACAAATCAACAAATTTTAGAATGGTTTCTGAAGGATCTGAACTTAAATAACGACGCTAATGATACATCATGAAACTTCTGTGAATTTTGTCTAAATATGAATAAAGTCTATTATGATGTTGCAAAAAGACACAGGGAGATGTTCTGAAAAAACTGGACTTGAATTTCCCAATACAAAAACGGCTCCAAATACAGAATTATACAAAGATGCTCTTATCTGATAACATGGGCAATGCAATATGTTTAATTTTGGCTGAAAAAAATTCAGCACCAGCTGCTCTTCAGGGATGTCTGCTTTCAAAGGCAGATAAAGGTGCCTGGCATTTGTTATTCTTTCTGTGAAAACAGGCTTGTTTTGAAAAGGAGCATTTGTGAATATAGGCGCATTTGAATTTATAGGACTAGTTCAATCAAAAATGTATTCTCATTCACCCATCCTCATGTCTTTCCAAACCTGTATTAACTTCTTTCTTCTGTGGTGCAAAAAAGGAACAGTTTTGAAAAACTAAACTGGTTGCCATTTCCCATGCAGTAACAATTAATGGGAACTAAAGCTTTTGAGCTTTGAAAAAGACAACTTGTGCGCTACATTAAACATTTTTTTCAGTGAATAACAACTTACATTTTGGTCTGTTCCTGACAGAAAACTATTGTATGGCTACAGAAGACCTACAAGTCTAGTGGACTAATTTTATGACACTTTTATGGAGCTTCGCATCTTTCTGATAAAAGCCTCAGTCTCCATAGGGACTAACTGCATGGTACACAGCAATCAGTATAATTCTCCATTTGTGTTCCACAGAAGAAATAAAATCACACGGTTTGGAATGACCTGAGAGTGTGTAAATGACCACAATTTTTTTTATAACAGCCGAATAGCTTCTTTAACAGCTATTCAAGCAGATCCAAAAGCAAACTACTTACCATCTGCAGGTGAAGTCTTGAGTCTGTGACAGAGGGTTTCTGTATCTGTGTAGTTCTCCTGGATCTTCTGCAGGGCCTCGGCTCCCCTGAGCTCCATCAATGAGCACAGATCCTCTATTGTCGCCCCGAAATCTCCCTCATGACCTCCTTTGTCCATCCCTGGCTTCTTAGGGTGGAAGTCTACTGTGCTATTGCCCAGATCCCCCATGATGGTGTGTGTTGGTTGTGGAAGACTGGAAGCTTTTTAGCAGATGCTATGAGCTAAAAGATAGGTACCTGGGAAAATGTGTGATCTCTTTTGTCCTATTTATATTCCTCCTCACCTATTTCTAAGATGTTCTCTATGTAGTTCTCCATACTGAGACATGAATTATGAGACTTTTTGGGGTTTTCTTTTCTATGGTGTAGTAGCTGGGGTTCCCCTGAAATATCCCCCCATGAAGAAAAAGTCAGCAAATAAAGTGGTAGCCATTGTGCCAATCCATCTCTATGAAGACCAAATAAAGCAAGGGTTACTGATTATTAAACAATAAAGGGGATCTAGTGACAGAGGAATAACGTTGGTACAAAACCTGAGAAAGAAAAAAAGAAGAATGTTGCTTAAACAACAACAACAACAACAAAAAACACAGCTTTGAAACACAAACTCCACCCTTGAGTCTTGAAGCGAATTAGATGCATTAAGGATTTTTATTTTTATTTTTTTACTTTTACAAAATGTGACCCTGGACCAGAAAACCAGTCTCAAGTAGCAACATGTATATTTGTAGCAATAGCCAAAAATACTTTGTAATACAAAGATACTTTGTAAATTACTGTAAGTATATCAAAACTTAATTTTTGATTAGTAATATACATTGCTAAGAACTCCATTTGGACAACTTTAAAGGTGATTTTCGCAATATTTAGATTTTTTTGCACCCTCAGATTCCAGATTCTCAAATAGTTGTATCTCGGCCAAATACTGTCACATTTCAAAAAATTGACCCTTATGACTGATTTTGTGATCCAGGGGTACAAATGTACAATAAATATGGACAAACCCAGCGATTGGGTTGTTTTGATCCAGCGTTAAATATTTAACTTTTAACAGTTTTCAATTAATATATTTCTTGCATTAAATGAACCCAAAATAGGTTGGAAATGAACATGTATTAATATGAATGAATGAATGAATGAATGAATATGTTCAATAAATGAACATTTATAAATACGTTGAATAAATAATAATGAAATAATAAATTATTTTTAAATATCTTTTTAATAAATGTAATTATTTTGGGTTCATTTTAAGCTAACCATACAGTAATTTTTAAGTTAATAAAACAACCCAGAAGTTTATGTTAAACATTTAACCCAACCGCTGGGTCAAAACAACCCGGTCGCTGGGTTTGTTCATATTTTGTTCAAATTTATTAACCAAGCAATTTTTTTTTAGAGTGTAATGTCACTTAAGTAAAAATAAATAAAACATTATTATCATAAAACATAAAAACAGCTAGACAATATTTGAGAAGAATTTAAAAATGTGACCCTGGACCACAAAGTCTAAAGGAGCACGAGTTTTGTATTAATAGCCAAAAATACCTAATGGGTCAAAATGATCAAATTTTCCAAAAATCATTAGGATAGTAAGTAAAGATCATGTTCCATGAAGACATAATATACATTCCCTACAGTAAATATATAAAAATGTAACATTTGATTAGTAATATGCATTGCTAAGAACTAAGACAATTTTTACAATATTTAGATTTTTTGTCGCCCCTCAGATTCCTGATTTTCAAATAATTGTATCTCAGCCAAATATTATCCTAACAAACCATACATCAATGGAAGGTTTATTAATTCAGCTTTCAGATTATGTATAAATCTCAATTTAATCTGATTAATCTTAAAAATAAAGGCACTTTAAAAGGTTCTTCACAGCGATTAACCATTTTGGGTTCCACAAAGAACCATTCAGTCAAAGGTTCTTTAAACAACTATCTCTTTCTTACCTTTTTTACATCCTTCAGATGTTAAAGGTTCTTCACGGAACCATTTAGGCAAAAAGGTTCTTCTATGGCACCTTTATTTTTAAGAGTGTATGACTGGTTTTGTGGTGCAGGGTCACACATACTATAAAACTATAAAACATTTTATACTAAATAATCATATCATGAAATTATTATTATTTTCTTTTCAACTATTTAAACAGTAAACAACTGCAAAACTGCAGAAATCGAAAAGACAACAAAACAAAAACATCAAATCATTATTTAGCTTGTAGGAAGCTGAATAATGGGAACGAATTATGTAAAATTCCAGCACATAAAACACGTGACAGTTTGTCCCGACATTTATAACAAGACCAATACCCTGGGTACAGCTTTTCATCTAACATCTATCTTCATAATATATTATTAAATGCGTGTTATTATTATTTCATTTATTATTTATGATTATTTTGCGTTCACTTGTTTACCCAGCAGTTAGTAGCCTAATTGTGACAACTACCCCCTGTATCTCCTGTAATGAATGTGTTTGTTCGCTTTTAGCCTAGTTGTAGCGCTCAAAAGTCGACTAAGTAATTATTTAAACGTTTTGAAATGTGAAGGTGGCATTTTGCTCACCGAGGTGTCACAGGTGTAGGACGTTTGTGGGAAACAAGTAGCCAAGCGTTCATCACGCACACCTACTGCAATTGGTTGTTTGCATAATATCCCACGGAACCCGAGGACAATCACTTCTTATCTAAACGCCTTTTGAAACACTCTCTCTTGATAAAAGCGTTGTATGTGCGCCTCTCCCCAACCCCATGTACTTTACAGTGCCGCCTCTCGACGCAAAATCTGCCTTCTCTCAGTAAGAGACGCCTGCGCATGCGCACATAAACACTTGCCCAATCCCACTGCAGAACAGATTTACGAAGGCAACATTACCAGCCATCAGGCCTGCAATTTTGGATGACATTACAATCCGCTTGAGCTCTGCGCCTCCATTTCCCTGCTGTGACACCAACTTTAGGTTACTGAACATTTAAACCCATAATCTGTGAGCGCGCCTCCTCATCTTTTATTAAAAATGCCAAGAAGATTCCTCAACAAACATGCGCTTTATACACGATGATGCCCTTTCCTGGTAACCTTCAGGAATCAGATGTTCACCTTGGTCCACTGTACAGCTGCTCACAGCTTATGAAAGTGCCTGTGGCATTTGTGTTATGATTTTTCGGCTTAATCATAGCGAGGGCAAGGTAAAACAAATGTATATTAAAACATTTGGTGGGGATTAAAATGAAAGGCTGCACAGACTAACCAGACAGCAAGGTTACATCCATCCATCACCTGCTTTTCAGTCTATTAAAAGTACTAACTTGTTTAATGCATACAGGTATATATAAATGCACTGCTCTTAAAGAAGTTTATGGCGCAATAATCAGTATTTTTAAATAGCCTAAATGTGTTAAATAAGTGTTGTCAAATGACTTACGTTATTGTCACATTTTATTAATATTACTGTATGATTATTTTGATTTCCCTCTATTAAGCTACTGTTTTATTTTATAACATCAAAACAATTTTGAAAAACAATTGTTGAACAATCATGAAAACCCTCATGACATAAAGCATATATTGGTGAATTATATCAGCATAAACGTGGTGGGCATACTGTAAATGATGGTAATAATTTCCATGCAATGCTTACCTACTGTAATCATAATAATAAAGCACTTTAATTATACATAAGCAGACACTGGACTGCAACAAATAAACAAACCCAACACAAACACCACAAGGCACTTGTGAACATGTATCCGTGAACAAATATATTCACTCACCGCGCAGGCCATGTTCCAAGGACATTTGACGTTGAGTCGAAAAAAGACAGGAAAAACGGAATGATATCCAGTGATTTATCCTCAGATCATGCCCATCATGGAGAACACAAAAATGAAAGTCACATCATTTGACCTTTACGCTATTCCAAATGCAGATGATGCGCAACGGTGCAGAATAGAAATCAAATGAAGGGAGCAGGAGGCAGCAGACGGTGGTGAGCACTTCATCTTATGCGGAAGAAAACCTGAATGATGCAGATGAGATTGTACCACGTCCGCATTAATTAATCGGTTAAAAACGGCGTGTTGTGCTGTCGGGAACGTAAAGGAGGGTCGTTTTGGTCACATCGTTGCTGTTATTTTTGGCGCTGACTGATAGAGTGATGGGTGAAGGAGAGATGTGGGTCTACATGCTGATGATGCCCGTTTGACGCGCATCTCTCGGTGATGGCAGCAGCAGCAGCAGCAGCATCCGAGCGCTGGAGGACGGGAGATGGGGGAGGGGCGGATGAATAACCAGCTCCGGGCCTCTCGCTTCCCTCCCTCTCTCTCTCTCTCCGCAATCCCTTCCTTTTCCCGGTAAAAGACAAATTCTACTATGGCGAGGGCTGGGTTTGTAATATTCATAACCCGGGCTTTCGCCTTGGGAAGGTAACCAAGCAAGGTAACAACGCAACGTCAGCACGACTAATCAATATTCATAAGCAGAACAGTCGCCATTGGGTGGTTGTCACGATACGTTAGCATGATGTACTAAATATTCATGAAGCAGTCGTTCGGCATTGGACGATTTCCACGCAGCGTCAGCATGACCTTATTAATATTTATGAGCTAGGTCTTAGTCATAACAGAAACGTTAATATGACAATACCGCGATGAAATCTTGTATGTAAGGAAAAAGATTCGAAAATAGTAAACGCTAGACTAATGCAAAACGTTGCCATACACAGTTAAAAGACGGTTGTTTAAACACGGTTGATTACATAATGCAGATGAAGTCAAAACACCTTGCAGAATCTGCAAAATGTTCATTATTTTACCAAAATGAGAGAAATCATACAAAATGTATGTTATTTTTTATTTAGTACTTATTTTATTATTACATATTTCACATGAAAGACATTTACATATAGTCCACAAGAGAAAAGGAAATAGCTGAATTTATTAAAAAATGACCCCATTCAAAAGTTCCTTAATACTGTGTTGTAACCTGATAGATCCACAGATGTTTTTTTTTTTAAGTTCATGAGTCCCATGTTTGTCCTGAACAGTTAAATTGCCGTTGCTCTTCAGAAAAGTCCTTCAGGCCCCACAGATTCTTTGGTTATTCAGTATTTTTGTGTATTTGAACCCTTTCCAACAATGACTGATTTTGAGATCCATCTTTTCAAACTGAGGACTGCCTCTGAAGGGCAGTACTAAATGGAAAAAAATATGATATTTAGGCAAAATAATTAAGGAAAATGTAAACATCCTCATTCCGTTCAAATGTTTACACCAATGGTTCTTAATGTTACCTTCTGTAATAGTTGCATATGATCTCCTCAGTTGTTCTCAGTGCGAAAAGATGGATCTTAAAATCACAGTCATTGTAAGGGTTCAAATACACTAAAAATGCTGAAAAACCAAAGAATCTGTGGGACCTGATAGATTTTTCTGATGGGACTCATGAACAAATATCACAAAAAAACAAACAAAAAACAAACAAGTGTATGTAAACTTTTGAACAGGGTCATTTTTATGAATTCAAATATTATTTTCCTCTTGTGGACTATGTAAACGTCTTTCATGTGAAATATCTTCTTATTCAGGTCAGTACTAAATAAAAATATGTCTTGCATTTTGTATGATCCCTCTTAGTTTTGGTACAATTATTAACATTTAGCAGATTCTCCAAGGTGTGTGTAAATATTTGACTTCAAAAATAAAAGTCATGGATGTAAGATATTGTTGAATTTGCTTTTTAATTCATTTACTTCTATCTCTCTCCCGACTGGGCATCTGAGCATTAATTATAAAGCAAGTGCTCATGCAGTCTGCCGCCTGTAGCTCCATTAATAAAACATCCCAACAAAGGATTTGAGAATGAGAAAGAGCTCTGGTTCAATTAATATTAATTTCAATTTCAAAGTACTTTATTGGCACAATTGTTCTGCATACAATATTGCCAAAACGTCACATGCACACACACATTTAAATTTGTCCATTTTAATTTGAATTGCTAGTTTAATAACTTTCATTTAGCTATCACTGTTACTTTGCCTTTTTTGTTTTACTTTCATACTGTTTTATTTTATTTGCTAACATAAGGCCTACTAGTTCATTTGCATTGCTGCCGTCTTTGCACAATTTTTCAGTTTTTGTAATATCAGTAAAGAACAAACTCAAAAAGTGAATTTATGTTGGGAAGCAAAAATGAGGTAAAAGCACTGAGCATATGCCCTCGGTGTCTATGCTAGTCACTTCAAATCACTTGAAGTCAGTCAAATTTGTAAATAAATAAGAATGACCCGTTGACACACACTTACGTGCACCGTGTTCATGTCCTGTACTTTTCTCCCGCATCCAAGTGAAATTAGTGACAACGTTGTCCCCTCTAGTGGACGAGAATGGCATTGCATCCAGCAGCAGTCCAATCCCATGATGTTGCCCAAGATATCTACAAGATTTCTAAAGCCAGTCTTGATAAAAGTGATGAATCTATTAGAATGCAAAGAGCTGATATCTAGCACAAGGACCTTATATTTTAAAAGTGCTCTCTTAATCTGTTGAGGCGAAAAGAGCATTATACTCATACCAAATAAGATCTTACTGAACTGAACTGAAATTCTGAAAAACAGGAATTTTAGCTTATCCAGGATAGTATTTGTTTCTAAGAAGATTCTTCTTTGACTGGTTCCAAATTATGATAGATCTTCAT
Source organism: Cirrhinus molitorella (assembly GCA_033026305.1). NCBI lineage: Eukaryota > Metazoa > Chordata > Actinopteri > Cypriniformes > Cyprinidae > Cirrhinus > Cirrhinus molitorella. The sequence goes on from CM065125.1 coordinate 6,055,117, forward strand.
GATTGCACTCCTTTTGGATCCCTTGAGTCAGAAATGGAACAATGTGCAGTTTGCCATAACATGTGTTTTGGTTCCATGCTTTGAATATTCCATGCTTCTTCTCAAAGGTCTGTTTTAATGAGTTAGATTTAAATAAAGGTTTTAATGAGGATGGAATGTGCTGTATGTAATCCCCTGACATAATCTGTTTGTGACCCTACCTCTCTCTCTTTCTTTCTTTCTTTCTTTCTTCCACCAAACACATGATTCAGATCAAGCCCCCTTTTGAGGCTGCACTAAATAAACGCACAGAGGAAGTACAGTTCTGGGCCAAAGTTCAACCTCATGCTGTTCGCGGTTCGATGTCTATGCTAGTCACAACCTTTAAAACAAGAAAAATGCTATGAAAACGTAAGTGAGGGACTTTGCTTGCTCTTTCACAAGGCTGGCTGCCAGATCAGGAATAAAAAGTGCACTGTTAGGGCATTCTTCCACATTGCAAAGCTTCCCTTCAGGACATCGCCAAAGACCAGGTACAGTGTTTCATTTTACTTGTCTGCATGCTTCAGAATGTTCCATTTTGCAGTTCAGTCAATAGATGTGTTAAAACAGAGAATATAGAGAATCTTGCACAATGTCATTCAAAACAATGCACATTTGCAAGCATTTTTTATGCAAAGAGATACATTTAAAAATATTTGTGCAAATCACTAAATTGCTTCCACTGTGCAATCTATTCATTGGTAAGTCATTGTTATGCAAAAGTTTAATCACAGATGAATAGCTTTACATAACGCATCTATTTAGCAAACATGTCAGGGACGTATATTTGTGTTAGTTACATGATCTGTGTACTCTAGTAACTTTAGTTTCTCTTGTTCCAACTGTGAACTCTTGAAAAACAATGTGCAATGAATTTCTTAGGGTAAAAGGGGCAGCCCAAATAGACAGGACAAAAAGAAGAAGAAAAAGAGAGAGAGAGAGAAAAGGTAGATCATTGGTAAAGATTTAGTGATGTCAGTTTGTAATCATATATGGGTATAGTTTTCATGTTACACAATGCAATATTATCAGTCAAAATATTATACTGTGTTCATTCTATAATTATACTGAACTGTCTGTTTTGGGGGGTTTATTAATAGACCTACAGTCTCTATCTCTCTAGGCCTATACATAAAATATATTTACTACTTATATTTACTAGTAAGTTAAGAATCAACGTTTCTACATACCCTAATGTCATTCGGATCTTTTGTTTTTTTTTCTGCAGAACACAAAAACATCTAAGAGGTCTAAGTGGTCCAAACAATATATTGGACCAACACTGGTTTTTAACACCGTGTCCACACTGGCCGCGACGGTTGTCGTGTCGCACGGCACTGCAATAGCTTGAAAGGCTATCTACGCAGGACGCGACAAAGCGACCTTTGCGAATCATTTTTGTCAGTACGTCATATATACAACAGGGCACCCGTTTACTGTCGCGGATTTGTTGTGTCGCGCCATGCCGCATCCAGTGTTCACTTATTATAATGGGTTCTATCCCACTAAATCGTCCTGTAAGAGTGGTCGCGGCCATTTGTATATTTTCTGGGTCGGCTTCCGGTCTCATCTGCCTCCAGCTATTTTTAGCTACTTGATATTGCAAATTGGTGTGTCTTACCATATTATTTGAATGTATTATCTGTGTAATGCACAGATACAAACAGTACTTTTTATTGTACGCTGTTTTACTTCTCCTTATTTCCCTATAGTGACTAATTAACTGAGAATCTCACCCATAGGCATACTTGACAGTGTGTAATTATGTGTTCCCGCCATGAATTAAATTACTGTATTAACGAGTTTCCTACTTGTAAAAAGTGTTCACGTCCTCTAAGATCTTGTAATTATACCTGATAAACTGGTAATTCTCTGAGAGCTAGCATGACTTGTACATGACAACAGATTCAGCCAAAGACTGTAGACCCAAGATGTGTCACTTTTGAATAGGAAAAAAATGCAACGTTCAATATGGCTGCTTTATCGCAGGAAGCTTGCCTTCTAAATTAAAGTGCCAACTGCTAATTGGTAACGTCTGCGTGTCACTGCAGCTGCTGTTAGAAGTCCATGTTGTGCCCTTAGCACTGCTCACGCGCACTGGCTGGTCTAGCCTGAAAAATAAACTTTTTAAATGCTATTCAAGCAAAAAGAAACATCATTTATGAGACAGCTGTTGTCAGATTTAATTGTTGTTTTCAAATATGAAATTTAATCGTAAGCTTGGTGAACAGTTTTTGAGAATTTGATGTTTTCCCATTCAAAGAGATAGGAGCTGCACTTGCTTGCCCAAGAGGTGTTTCAAAGATGGCCGCAGAGTGAAATAACTCCCTGAAGTCCCCATCAAAATGGAAGTTTTTTGGTTTGTAGTGTATGGTATTTGAATGTGTTAGCCTTAAAGTTGTCTATAAACTAGAGTAAAAAAAAAAAAGTCTTCTATTATTAATCAACTTTTTTTATTTTGATGACAACACCTTGCACTTCAACTTCTCATCAAACTTTCTGTCCAATCAAATGCTCTCTAGAATCAGAAGCATCCTGCCCCCTAAACAGACGCTGAAGCTGCGGCTGAAATCGGTCACTTGTTAACAGAATTTGTATTTTCTGTACAGTGATTGGCACTTAGCGCACTATATAGAGGATAGGGAGTCTGCTCCAGTCCAGAGATGCAATAGCACAAAGCGGATTATATGCAGGAGTCGGCACAGACCACAAAACGTATTGGACACATTTAAATTCTCCATAGAATGGTAAATTTGATAGTGATATGGATCAGATTGTGGCTGCCATATGCTGTCAAATGCAGCTTTAATGAGCACAATGGCTCTGGCCCAAGCTGTGATATAAACAAAACGCTACTGGCTCTTTAAAAAAGGGGACGGCACTGCTTGATATGTCCCATCCTGCCTTTCTGTTTCAGTTGAAATTACATCAACACAGAATAACGCTACATGTTTCAAAGCACTTCAGTAGACCTTTAAAGGGACTTTGATTTGGCCTATTTATGCATTGATAGTGTTGCTATAAAAACGCCTAATTCCGAGTCTGAGGACGTAAACAGCATAGAGTACATCACGTGTTCTTATGTCGAAATAACGTAATTACAACATGGCATAAATGCAGTATAATTTACCACCACAAACACTTTTGCCAATGGCTACATTTTGATTATCTACAAATGCAAAAAATTCAAGAGCTGCAATGTGTTTCCCGACTAATTAAACTTATATTTTCAGATAATGCTGCTACATCCCCAAATCGTCATCCTCGTTGCCTTCCTTTGGGGTCTTCCACCCCTTTCCTTGGCTGGGAAGATCTTAGTTTACCCTGTGGATGGAAGCCACTGGCTTAACATGGACATTTTGCTACGAGAGCTTCATCAGCGAGGTCACAAACTGACAGTTGTCCGTTCTGCCAACAGCTGGTACATCCCAGAGAACACCAAACACTATACACCCATCACCATCCATGTCGATCATCCCTCCAGCCTGGAGGACCCAGAGTACATGGCGTCCTTTCTTAAGAGAAACATTGACATTCAAAGAGGGCAAGGATCTATTTGGTCATTCATGGCCCTACAGAAAGAAGTCATTACTCTTTTAGAAGAATCACACAAGTCTTCTGCTGAGATGGTGAGGACCATTCTAGAGGATAAAAAACTTGTAAAAACACTCAAAGAGTCCAAGTACGATTTGATGCTAACTGATCCTGGTTTTGCAGGAGGGGTCATATTGGGCACATACTTGGGTTTACCAATGGTGTTCAATGTGCGATGGATTACAAATGGAGAAGGACACTTTGCAATCGCACCCTCACCGCTTTCTTACATCCCAACTATCGGATCCAGGGTGTCGGACAAAATGAGCTTTGCAAATAAAATGAAAAATATCTTGCATTTTGGAATCGGCCTCTACATAGACCACCTACTCACAAGGCCTCTTTATCAAGGAGTTGTCAGCGAATACATAGACCCAAACACCAGTGTGTACTCCTTGATTCAAGGAGCGGATCTGTGGCTAATGCGAGTCGATTTTGTATTCGAATTCCCTCGTCCAACTATGCCCAATGTAGTCTACATTGGAGGCTTCCAATGCAAACCATCCAAGCCTCTACCAGATGATCTGGAGAAGTTTGTCAAGAGTTCTGGAGACCACGGGGTGGTGATCATGTCTTTGGGTACTCTGCTTGGAAGTCTGGTTCCTGACGTATCCAAAGTCGTCGCCTCAGCCTTTGCTCGACTGCCGCAAAAGGTCATTTGGAGGCATGTAGGGGAAAAGCCATCTACACTGGGGAACAATACGCTGATAGTAGACTGGTTGCCGCAGAACGACCTCTTAGGCCATCCTAAAACTAAAGCTTTCGTCACCCATGGAGGAACAAATGGAATCTATGAGGCTATTTACCATGGCGTTCCGATGCTTGGACTACCGCTCATCTTCGACCAGTTTGACAACATGATTCGGCTGGAAGCCAGAGGGGTGGCTCAAGTGCTAGATGTCGCAACCCTAAATGTAGATACCCTAACACAAGCCCTAAGGGACATCCTGGATGAAAATCAACCCTACCAGAAGAACATGCGCAGGATGTCAAGCCTGCACCGGGACACTCCGCTCAAGCCAGTGGACAGTGCCATCTTTTGGCTGGAGTTTGTCATGAGGCACAAGGGTGCGGTGCACTTGCGCACCGAGTCCTACAAGCTTCCCTGGTATTCCTACTACTGCATAGATGTATTAATGCTGATACTGAGTTTGTTTACAGCAGTCTGCCTGCTGTTAGTCTTGATGATCAAGGCATTGCTGAAAGTTTTTGTCAAGAAGAGAAAAGCCAAAAAAGAGTGACGACACCTTTAGTAACACTAGGTGTTTGGCTATAGGCAGATATCATTAAACTCAGTGTAAATTCAATTCAGAGAACTGTTTCTAAACACTTTATAAATGTTAGACATGTACTGCTGAAAGCACGTTACAAAGACTGTGAACTAGTACTGAAGTTAAATTATTAAGTTTTAGGTAATTTTTAAGTACAGGATTTTTTTGGGCAGGCCTGAAATCATGTCTCGATGATGCACTGGAGCTACTGAGCATTGGCCCTCCCTTAACACTACAGTAACTAGAGCGCATTAGCATCAGTGGTTTGCCTGCTCAGTCGCGAGATACCATCATTACCGTTAGTTACTACAGCCTACAGTTTGCCAGCTAGCTATGCCTTCATCAAGTAAATGCATATTACCTGGTTCCGATAATTTACAAAACAACTCAGTCTTTTATTTAGGTTGTAGCGGAATTTGACAGATGAAAGTGGCTGAACTTTCCAAAGACACACCCCCAGCATTTGAGAGCAGAAAATACTTAAAAACTGAAAATAGAGCATAATATGCTTATTCTATTATAACTTATTTTATTTACTTGCTGGTTTTGTTAACATTCAAATTTGGCTGGGTGGATAATAACACGTTTCTGTGGAGTGACAAACTCAGAACACATATTTAATATTGTTTTTAGGCAGACATTAATGGTACTCTATGCTATGGAAGCCCGTTTCCACCACTGAAAAAAAAAGCGAAACAAAAAAGGTTATTGCGACTTTTTATCTCACAATTCTGACATTTTTTTCCTCACAGTTTTGAGTTTACATCTTGCAATTCTGACTTTTTCTCAGAACTGTGTGCTACAAACACACAGTAGCACACAGTTTATATAGCAGAATTGAGAGATATAAACAGCGCTGGGGGTAACGCATTACAAGTAACGCAAGTTACGTAATAATATTACTTTTCATTTCCAAGAAAATGTCTGTTACTTTTTCAAAAAAGCAAAAAAAATCTTATTTCAAACAGAAAACAAGATTATTTTGCTTGTTTCAAGCAAAAACACACTTAATTTTGACTTGTTTTCAGAAATTTTTTTTTTACTTGTCTAGAAAATCCTTCTTGATTTAAGAATTTTTAGATATTTTGGCTGGAAACAAGACAAAAAAATCTAAGTAAAAAAATCATTTTTTGCAGTGTAATAAGCAAAACTACCATTGGGGCTTTTTTTCCTCATTGCTGAAGAGTGTTGAGCTTTCTTTTCATACAGTTCTACTGTACAGACCTGAGGTTAATTTTCCTTTAGCCTTATTCACTTAATTTAATTTTGGTGTGAAAGGGCATTTGCTAAGAATCAAACTTTTGTATATTAAAAACAAACAAGCAAGCCCTGTCCAGATTTGTAAGTAACACAAAAGTAATGCATTACTTTCCATAAAAAGTAACTAAGTAACATGATTATTTACTTTTTTAGGGAGTAACGCAATATTGTAATGCATTACTTTTAAAAGTAACTTTCCCCAACAATAGATATAAATGTGCAAGTTTGAGTTATGAAGTAAGAATTTTGAGGGGGAAAAAAAGTCAGAATTTCAAGACACAAACTCGCATTTGTGGGAAAATAAGTTATCATGGAATTCTGACTTTGTTTCCCACAATTGTGAGTTTATATTACACAATTCTGAGAAAAAAAATATTTTTATGAGATTAAAAAAAACAAAAAAAACAAACATTTGTATTTTTTATTTAGTGGCAGAAATGGACTTCTAATGTGGAAAGATTTGATTAGTTAACATTGCCCCGTCAGCCTCTGCTATTAGACGTTACTAATAACCCATTGATAATTTTGCAAGCAACATTTAAAATGCTAATATATCAATGTACTGAAGTAGACATTTTCTGAATGGCCATATTTTGGAGTGCTCTTAAAAGTGCACTTAAATTTTCCATTGTCTGCTGGTCACAATAAAGTATGGCTGGTAGTGAAGAGCTTGGGCCCGTAGGCATTTTTTGGTGCCATCAGCCAAACAGTATTGTTCAGACTCAGAATGATTAAACAAACAACATTTGGATTCAGATGATTGGCTCAAAACCAGGCAGCAGAACTGAGCATAAGCAACTGGCCTGGAAATAAATATGAATGCTAATGGATAAGTTTTTCAGGGTGATATTAAACCACATTCTATCCACCTTTTTTAATAACCAATGAGCACTGCCATGATAGATTCTAACTGCCATCTGGGTGCTCTCGTGTTCCGGTCTCTATAGAAATCCATGTTAAAATGGGGTAAAAAAAGTGTCTGAATCAATTAAACTGAAACTTAATATAAATGTGTGAAGGGTTAAGCTGTGCGTTAATTTAACTATAAAGACCAGAGACTGGAAATGTAAAGCATCTTTCCGTTATGAGGCAGGCGAGACTTTTTTGTGTTCAGGAAAAAGGTGGACATTTGTACAGAATTGCAATTTCTAAACAACTTTGCTAAACCCTCACCCTATCCGCCATTGTTTGAAAAAAATCTCCTCAGCTTTTGAAGATGCCACAGAGCCTGTGTTTGCACTTTCTGAAATTTCAGTAAGCATAAAATGACACACATCAGCTTTAAGGTTTCAAATAAAACACATTTGGTCAAAGAATGTTGGTAGCAGGATATTTTTGTCAAAAAACAAAAAAAACAAAAAAAAAATGCAACAGATTGTATTTTTCAGTTTGTTTTATTGATTTGTACAGACATTGAATGAACCAGCTGTCTATTTTGCACGTAAATATTTCACTTAACACAACCACCGGCATGGTCAACAAAAATAAAATTATTCGTAAATCAGAGTCATAATGCGACAGATGGCCGATGATGCCGAACGTCTCCTACATTTTGGAATGGTGTATTACTATATATGGTTACAATAGGTGAAATACTTGAGAGAGAGTAAAAAATAAAGTGCTCCGTCTTCATCTGTTCTACTGTGTCACTTTGAGAATACTCATCTCATCTCTCCAAAAAGTAGCAATCCCATTTCTTTCTCTATGAAAAACAAAGTATAAAAAAGGTTAGAAATGTCTAGATATCTCAAATCTACAGACCACAGCTCAATTGTCACTGTGTGATATTTAAGGGGATCAATGTCATATACATGCAAGATATAAAGACAAACACTTGAACACAATCAATAGAACATGTAACCTATATAATAGATACCAGTCTGTAACTTTGTTTAGTTCCATTAGGAAAACATTACAAAATGCTTTTCTTCCTTCTGTAATAATAATAATAATAATAATAATAATAATAATAATAGCAGTAATTGATCCACAGCTAACTTTTCTAAACGTCTCACCCCACAAGTCACCAATTTTCTTTCAATATTTCAACAGTTTCATTATATCTTAACAGATGGAGGAGAGAATGAATATAAGAGAGAGAGAAAGAGAGAGATTAAAGAGAGAATGAATGTCTGGGAACAGCTTTGGTATTTTAAAAGTATAGCAAAACATCTCAAGTCAGTCAAATAATACATCTTCCTGCGATTGCATGTTGCTCAAGCTTTTTTCCTTTCACTTCAGTCATGTTAAAACACAGGTTGCACTTCAGGTTGGCACATTTTGTGTCATCTTTAAAGACTTGTTGGACAGACGTTACAGCAGATTATTTCCACATATAAACCCTGGCAGAGGCCGTTTCTTAGGACACATGTGCTTGAATTCAAATGAGTAGAAATTATAAATATAGCACATTAAAAACTGCTATTAAGGAGCACCCCAAAATCATGAGATATGAAAAAAGTTCAGCTCGTGTCACGTGTACTGCATTTTTCCAAGCGAGATCACATTTTAAACTAGCGATAACAGTAAAAATCAGAACTACCTAATCATTTTTTTTGGACTGAACAAAAGTAGCCAATTTGTACCTTTGTGAAAGTACAATGCCTTAATCAAATACTGCCGTCACATGCATTTCAACTTTACAAAGGCATATCTCTGTATTATACCGTTAGCGATGCAATTAACGCTCTGCCCAGAAATTCAACCAATAACAAACAATGAAGATTAATTTCAGAGCTAAGTTGGTCCAAACATGGATATTAATAGGCCTTGAGAGCCTAAACGTCTTAATCTTTTTGGAAAATTCTGGACAAAGAGCACATAGTAAGTCGCAAATTCAAACAAGAGTGAACATTAGGTTTTTTCCCATAACTAAAAGAAAAAGAAAATTACAGGGACATGCATCAAACCACAAGCTGCAACAAAGCATATCACAAACCATTCTGAAAACCAATTCTCCATACTTCATAACGTTAAGATGTTGGTCTACGTCCCCTTGTGAATTTGCTAAAACGAACCCAATTGTGCAATAACTTTAGTGATCAAACTAAAAGTGAAGTACAGTGATTTTTCATAAAAACTGAGATTCGGCTTATGCAAGTTCACATGGATGGTTAGACAACATTGACAGGGGAATTATTCCATAATGAATTGAAGCAATGTGACGCTTTAAAGGCAAATCAGTCAATCAAACATTATGCAACCTGTCCTCTTTGTTAAAGTTTGAGGCGAACACATTTCATTTAACTGAGAATTTCACTAAAAGCAAATGGTTGTGCAACAAGACTTAAATGGAAATGTAGCACAAACAAACAAACAAAAAAAAAACTAAATTCACACACGCCTAAAAACAAATGCATTAGTGTCAATTACGCAGGAATAAAGACAAAAGAAACTAAATGCCTTCTTTGTCCGCTACTTCCCCCTTCATCTTTTATTTCCACAACTTGAGATACTCAAAATAAAACAGAAATAACGTAACTTTCCAGAACACTTTTAACACCTCTTTCCATCCACATTTGCTCATGATGCAAATCCCGGCCTCTTGTAGGGTCTTTCTTTTAGAAGAGTCACTTCATCTCTGTTTATATTCCTCACTCCCCCCCATGTATACCTTCTCATTAGTGTCCAATCTCTCATCAGGGTCTCTCTGACTTTCCTCCACTTACCGAGTCAATCCCAACACTAGGACAAGGGACCCTCCCTGCTCCCCGTCCCTGCACCGGCACCTCCCGCCACCAGGTTCCTCAGCAACTTCCTCCTGCCAGCTTGGTAGTCTTCCTCATCCACGTTCACCAGGAGCTTAATAGCCTCGTGGCCCACTGCCTGCTTCAGAGAGTCCGTGATGAAAACGCCCTTCAGGGCTTCCAATAGTGAGCCGTTGATGTAGTCCCGCCAGAAGGCGTCCAGGTAGGTCAGCTCTGAGAACTTGATGTCACATATGATGGAACCCAGGTCACGGGATTTGAGGATGGTGTTGGCCTGGTTGAACCGCTCAAACTGCCTCTCCAGTGCCTCCTGCTTGTTGGAGAAGACATTTCCTTGTAGAGCCGACTCGTGCTGACAGTACTCCGCACGCACCCTCAGTCGTATGTCTGTGAGACAAGGAAGAAGGTTATACAAAAAAGTGGCTGTTATATCCACCTAATGTTGCTTGTCAAACGTTCAAAGGGTCCAATACAGTTTGTGGTCTGAGCCGACTCACGTATATGATCTGTTTCACTCTATCATGTTTCTGGACCGGAGCAGACTGTGTGCGCACTGCGGTAGTTCGTGTGGCACAGCGCAAAAGCAGACTTCTTTCACCCCCAATGGAAAGCATATGTACACTGTCTGAATCATTCCTTATCCCCTTTATAGTGCACTATGTGCCATTTCCCATACAGAAAATAATATTTCTGTGAACAAGTGACCGATTTCAGCTGCAGCTTCAGCGTGTATTTATAGTGAAGGGGGCAGGACACGTCGGATTCTAGAGAGACTGGACAGAAAGGATGACGAGAAGCTGAAGTGCAGAACGATGTTATCAAAATCGTTGATCCATATTAGAAGAAGTTTTGAATGCTTATATTTTATAAATGCAAATTGTGTCACTGTTTTGAAGCACACTAACTTATAACCTTAAGGCAAACATTTATATTAAAAGCCTTTAAATTTGATTTTATGAGGACTTTTTAAAGACTTTAAACACAAAACATGTTTTATTAAAGTCACTTATTGGGCAAAATTTGAGAAGGAGTGCTGCCAAGTGGCCCAATCCAAATGTGTTACCACTGCTTGAGTGTGGAAATAAAAAATTTGGGGGGATAAAATGGTTAAGGTTTGACCAAATTGACCTTTCGCAGCTTGACTGACAGGCGATCTGACCATTCATAACGCAGAATCTTCAATTTTGTCCAGTTGTGTGTATTGACGTCTTTCCGTGGCTGAAATAAAATACGTTCTGATGTTTGTTTATTCATGTTTATTTCATGGATTAAGTAAATAAGAACAGATGATCGGTTCCAATGTTCAACAGCGATCTGTCACAACCAATGCATTACAATATTGTGTTACTCCCTAATTATGTTACTTAGTTACTTTTTATGGAAAGTATTGAGTTACATTACTTTTGCATTACTTTTTAAATCTGGGCAGGGCTTGCTTGTTTGTTTTTAATATAAAAAAGTTATATTTTTAGCAAATGTAAAAGCCCTTTCAAACCAAAAAGTGAATAAGCCTAAGACTACAGGAAAAGTCCATTCACGTCTGTACAGTAGAACTGTAGGAAAAGGAAGTTCAACAATCTTCAGCAATGAAAAAAAAAAAAATGAAGCACAAAATCTCAATCTAAAGTAAGTTTTGCTTATTAGTATGGTTGCACTGGATCAACAGCAAAGATATTGGTTAATAAAATGGGATTAAATACAAAGGAAACAAAAAGTAACTAGTGTTAGATATTTTCTTGTAAATGTACTTTACTAGTTACTTGAAAAAAAGTAATCTGATTACGCAATTACTGTAATATGATTTTTTTAGTAACAGAGTCATTTAACGTGTTATTATTTACAAAACAGTCCTGTATTGACCTGAAAATAAAACGACCCTGGTTATGAGACGACCCCCCTTTTTCAAGATGTACCTTTCGGAAAAAGGCTTTTTGAAAACCAAATCTTGTGTTTTATTAAGAAAAAAAAACATTTTATCTTTAATTATTTTCATATTGCATATTTTTCCTTCTTTAGTTTTTGTTTTGAAAGTATGGTAAATACTGGTAAAATGCACCAACAATCACATAAAAAAAAAAAAAAAAAAATACACTTTTTGATATTTCAAAATAACAGGTAACCCATCTAAATTGTATAACAATTAAGCTATCCACCTCATAGTAGCCTATCAAGTCTAGACCCTGAATATAAGACAAACACTTTTTTTAGATGTATTTCCAAGAAATAAAAACTCAACTTATATATGGGTCAATACGGTAATTAGAGTATAGTTACAAGCCGAGGTCTCTATGCGTTATTGCTGCATTACATAATTGGCGACAGAATGCCGTTTATTATCATCTAGATATTATTATATTATATTATTATATATTATCATCATCTAGGTTAGGCAACAGACAAAACTTACCATTTCATGTAAATTTAATGGAAGTACAGAAAAAAGTAAGGTAACTAGTAATGTAACTAATTACTTTTGAAATAAAGTAATCAGAACAGCAACTTGAGTACTTTTAAAAGGAGTAATCAGTAATTTAATTAGATTTTAGAGCAACTTGCCCAACACTGGTCATAGCACATTAAGCCACAAAACAATATTTATTCTTTAAATTTATTAAAAAAAGACAACATTTTAAAAGCTAAGACCTTGTTTCATACCAGAATTAACCTGCTCTGTCTTGTCGGGTTGTTGTCACTTTCCTCTCTGCTTCGCAATGTATTTTTCATTGTGTGAGACCATGATGTGTAGCATGAGAGCTGCATTATTTGTCGGAGACAGCAACAGTAACTAAGCAGGGCGGGTTTTTGTGAAGGGTCAATTAATATCTCATTCCACAGAGCCAAACCTTCTCTTTCTCAGCCATGAACTTGTGTGTGCATTTTTTTTACTCTTTAGCAGATTAGTTGTCTTACCACAGGTCTGTTTTTCTCTGCAGTCAGCTGTCGTGTGAGATCTCTTCCTTTTCCTGCTTGGCAGAGGTGGAGTGGGTTTAACACGTGGTGGGCATACCTGGGGTCCTGATGAAGGACAGCAGATCAATGGCTGGGGTCCTGAGAGAGAAAACATTATTAAAATCCGTGCATTTGTTTTCTTTGGGGACAAAAAGTATTCTTGCAGCTTCCTAAAATTAAGGTTGAACCACTGATGTCACACAGACTATTTTATCGATGTCCTTATTCCCTTTCTGGGTTTTAAATGTGGTAGTTCCATGGCTGTTTAAGTAGGGTCAGAAAGCTCTTGAAGAAAGAAAGATATCAAAAATATCTTAATCTGTCTTCCGAAGAGGAACGAAGGTCTTACAGGTTTGGAACAACATGAGGGTGAGTAATTAAAGACAAAATTGTTGGGTGAACTATCCCTTTAAGGCTCCCTTGGGCTCTTGCCCAAATTTGCAGCCAGGACAAGTTGGAGCTGATAGATATCACAGAAAAATATACAGTTTATGATGAGGACAGACAGATTTTTTTAGCTTCAGACTACAATTCCATCTAGTCAGAGCATATCCACCGTGTTTAATATTTTGACCTGGTTTAAAAATGTGCTTAAAGTCTGGTAGTGTGTGATCCTGAGTCATAACCATTTACAAAGTCAACAAGTTTGTGACGCCTAGTTGTTAAAATATTTTCATACTTTAAACGCTGTGTATTGTATTCCAGTCGTTTGTCATTCTGAATTTTTTTTCCATACTTATGGGGTGTTCATCATGACGGAAAGATTGTATTTATTAGTTGAACACATATGAATACCACAACAATTCCAGGAAAATGCTGTCATCAATAACTCACCCTCATGTTGTTCCAAACCTGTAAGGCCTAATTTTCTCACGAGGGTGAGTAATTAATGACAGAATATTTATTTTTGGGTGAACTATCCCTTTAATCCAAAACCCAAGATTCCTTGTTTTCCATATACGTGCTGTACTGTAAACACACAAAATTACTGACAGGCAGAAAGCGTATCAAAAGTTCTGACTAGCTTATTATTATCAAATAATTATAGACACTTCTCCAATTTACAGTGTGAAAGATGTGATATTTTTGTATAAGTTAAATATTTCCGTAAAAAACACAAAACCAAAAATTCCCCCATAATTTACTTACCCTAAAGCCAGCCTAGGTGTATATGACTTTCTCCTTCCAGACGAACACAGTCGGAGTTAGGGCTGCACGATATTGAAAAAAACTCACATTGCGATATTTTGTTTTTCTGCGATAAATATTGCGATATGAAAATAAAAAATCATCAGATTACTTGAATAGCTCTTTGGAAAAAAATGGGGTGATTTTATAGCTGAGTAAATCAGCATTGAAAATAAACAAATTACAAACATAGATAAAGTTAATAGAACAAAGATACAAATAAAATAAAACACTTTATAGTCTAACAGTATTCAGGTACAGAAATTGAATAATCAAATATAAAATTGCACTGCATATTCTTCACTGTATAAATGTAATCTAATAAATCTGTGTCAAAGCTAAAAAGTGATTTTTCTCTGTGTTTTGCTGTTTGATTAACATTCATGACACAGAAAGCCTCAGGAACATTAAACTGCTGTGAACCTGTTACACATCCATTTTCTTTCTCAATTGTTTATCTTCACTTAAGCAACTGTGTTTACAAGGATACTTGCAGAGACCTGTATTTTGACATAGTTTCGCGTGTATGTGTCATTTCAGGCATAAAATAGCAGCGGAAGTGAACGGAATTCCGTGTTCACATGCATCTGCGTGGCTTTCACCGTGTCAACACCGGGCGCGAGCGTCGCGACGCGCCAAATGCGGTAGAACACATTATAATCAGTGATGCTGTCTGCACTGGACGCGAGCGGCGCGACAAAATACTGTAGAAGTCATTATAATGATGCTCCCTGCGCTGGATGCGGCGCGGCACGTCAAATACCCGAAAGTAAACTGCCGCGTTCCATTTATGTGTACTCACACAAAATTCAAATGATATGCAACAGTCGCTTTTGTCGCGTCCAGTGTTTAGACAGACTTTCACTTTAGATGCTGCGGTACAGGCAGCGCAACACGACAGCTGTCGCGTCCGGTGTAGACAAGGTGTCTGTGTCAGTAGCCTATAAATAAATATAACGATCAGTATAGGCTACTAACATCGCACGTCCTGCGATGTGACTATTGCGGATGAGCACATCGCGATATCGATGCTGAAACGATGTATCGTGCAGCCCTAGTCGGAGTCATTTTAAAATTTATCCTGGCTCTTCCAAACTTTATAATGGTGGTGGATAGTGGCTGTTATTTTGAAGCTCCAAAAATCACATAAATCCGTCGTAAAACTAACCCATTCGCCTCCCGGGGGTTAACCTCTTCTGAAGGGGATCGATGGGTTTTAATAACAAAAATTAATATTAATATTTTTTAAAATTAACTTAAATTACTGACTTCCGGCAACGAGAGTAGAGTTCAGTGTAACGTTACTCTGGTTCAAACAAATAAGGCTGTGCAAAAAGACTCAAGGCTCTTCTTCTCTTATAGTGAAACATCCTTAGTGACATCCTCAATTTCGACTTTTAATTGTTACCGGCATTTAGTATTGCCCTATCCTTGTTTGTTTATTCTCACCAGAGCTTACACTACGAATGCGGCTTACGTCGTACATCAAGTCAGAGGTCAACGAAGAAGCTGAATCTCGACTAATGTGCATACGCCATTGCCGGAAGTCAATGATTTGAGTTTGTAATTTTAAAAATATAAATATTTTTGTTATAAAATCCCATGGATCTGCTTAAGAAGACATGTGTTAAACCCCCGGAGGTGTATGGGTTAGTTTTATGATGATTATATGCGCTTTTTGGAGCTTCAAAATAACAGCCACTATCCACCACTATTATAAAGCTTGGAAAAGCCAAGATAAATTTTAAAACAACAACAACTGTGTTCGTCTGAAAGGAGAAAGTCTCATGCACCTAGGATGGTTTGAGGGTAAGTAAATCATGGGCAAATATTCATTTTTGGGTGAACTATTCCTTTAAGAAGTCAAACAATGCAGGACAAACCTGTTCTTCTGTGAGGAGCTCCATGCTGGGCCTCCCCTGCTCCTCTGGGAGACACATAACGGACTGACGTCTCCTCCAGATATTTATCCACTGGATCTGGGCACACTGGAAAATAATTAGCAACACATTACATATGCACCTTGCCAAAAACAACTGTGATACTGTAGCTCCTCCTTTAAAAGTTAAATTGACAAGATCTCAAACCTGTCTGTCTCTTGCGCAACGTAACATACGGCAGCAGGTCGTGGCGAGTGATGATGCGAAGCAGCTGAAGAACATGCCTGAAGTTTGTCTCATCACATCGCCCCTGACGCTCCAGCGCGAGCAGGAAATCCCGCCCGCTCCGTATCCCTCCTCTCTCGTACTCGTCAATAACGTCCACAAAGAGGAAGGACAACACACGTACATCGCGGTGCGTCAGCTGCGCACCCACAATATCAAACATGCGGTGAAGAGAGTAAAGCCCATACGCATCATCCACAGCCTCCTCTGGCCACGGCTCCACCCGGCCAGATGCGGGTCTCCGAGACGAGGAGGAATTACTGCAGGACGCCGGAGCCAATCGGCTTAGAGAGAGCGCAAGAGAGTTACCATGAGCTGTTGCGGATGAGGACGCTGCAACCCAGCCTCTCCGAGGAGAGGAAAGCCCGGAGCGGGAATATGTGTCTATCGGGGAACGAGAAATGTGTTGCCTGCCCTGACTTGATGAAGAGTTCTGTGGCGAAAGGAGGGCAGGGTTGGCATTCCCATGCTGCTGTGAGGTCATCACTCTTCACTAGGCGGATGACGGGTGAGGGGGATGGCGGAAGGCCCTGTCAGCAGTGTGAAGCAGCTCAAACTGTGTCAACACACTCGGCCCGCAACTCTCACCTCCAACTTCACTCTAGAAGAGAATAAAATGAGTGTTCAACCATTAGGACACTAACAAATCCACAGCATTAAAGATTCATATATACTACTGCAGGTAACCGTTTTGTACACAGTCAAAAGTTCTGGAACAGCAAGATTTATAATGTTTTTTAAGTCTCTTTTTATTTATTTGATCCAAAGTACTGCAAAAACAGTAAAATGTTGAAATATTTCTATTTAAAAGAAGTTTTCTCTTTGAACACATCTTAAAATTAGGGCTGTCAAATGATTAATCGCGATTAATCGCATCCAAAATAAAAGTTTATGTTTACATACTATATGTGTGTGTTTACTTTGTATATTTATTATGTACATATAAATACACACATACATGTATATATTAAAACTAAATATTTATATGTATATATATTTATACCTGTATACATTTTAGATTATAAATGAATATAAATATTTTATATATAAATCTAAAATATTTTTCCTTAATATATACATGCATGTGTTTGTATTTATATATACATAATAAATATACACAGTACACAAATATATAGTATGTAAACATAAACTTTTATTTTGGATGCGATTAATCACGATTAACCGTCTGACAGCACTACTTAAAATGTAATTTACTCCTGTGATTTCAAGCATCGTTACTCCAGTCACATGATCCTTCAGAAATCATTCTAATATTCTGATTCGCTGCTCAAGAAACTTTTACCATGATTATGTTTTCAGGTTTCTTTGATGAATAGAAAGTAACTGAAACAGAAATCTTTTGTAACATGTCTTTATCATCACCTTTGATCAATTCAAAGCATCATTGCTGACAAAAAAATATTAATTTTTTATAATTTCTTCCCCTAAAATTACACTGACT
Source organism: Cirrhinus molitorella (assembly GCA_033026305.1). Classification (NCBI taxonomy): domain Eukaryota; kingdom Metazoa; phylum Chordata; class Actinopteri; order Cypriniformes; family Cyprinidae; genus Cirrhinus; species Cirrhinus molitorella. The sequence continues at coordinate 6,072,734 of CM065125.1, forward strand.
CCAATCTTTTGTATGGTAAAGTGTATAATGTCACAAAAGCTGCTTATTTCAGATAAATGCTGATCTATGGATCTTTCTATTCATCAAAGAATCCTGAAAAAAATGTACTCAACCGTTTTAAATATCATTAACATATTGAATAATAAGTTGATAAAAATAATAATCAAATTAGGACATGTTACCACATAACCTGGGTTAATTTTACACTGCTTTTTAAACAGATCTATTGCTCAACTGTGTTTTCTAGACTTAATGTCAGAGATGTCATTGCTCAATCATGCAACAAATCAAAACCATGCAGGTCATGTTTTTACATCACATCTACATATAAAATCATATATAATTATATATTCTAATAGCACATTACATATAAAAAAATGTAATATTCTAATTTCACATCTGCATATAAACAAATATTTCTATTGTATTATCAATATAACATAAATTCTAGTATCACAACCACATAGAAAATTAGATTATATTTATTCTGATATCACAACATTTAAAGTTTATAGAATTTATACTCAGATATTACATCTACATATTGAAAACAGACACTTATTAATCTGATATCACATCTTTATACTTTTAGATATCACATCTAAATATCAAATCAAACAAATTTTCTGATATAATTAATATATAATATATATTTAAAACCATATTATATATTCTGATATCAGATCTATGTATAAAAACAGGGTATTTATTCAATCACATCTACATATAAAACATACAGAAACTCATCTACTTTTTAAATCATAAAGATTATATATATAGTGCTTCAATTTAGCAACAATTTGAGTTTAACTACTATAGAAAAAAATATTTAAGCATGTTTGATCTCGTTTGTTATGTTTATAACAAACAACGGCAGATAACAAATTTAGGCAGAGGAACAGTGAAGTTACTGACCTAGTTAGCTTACTCATTGACAAACAGGTTTAAGAGAGTGAATATCAAAATAGCAGACTGCATCAATCATCAGACTTCCATATCATGGCTTCAAAAACACTAACATATGCTCTTTTCATATGCAAGTTTTAAGAGAAGAAACTCCATTGAAACTACCAATGAATAAGCAGTTAGACTTCAAAAATCTCCTGAAATCTATCAGGACAGCTGTATGTTAGCCTGATGCTTAGCATACACAAGGAGTGGCTAAAGAACGCCGTGATCTTTTAAGAAAACATATATTTTACCGTCAATATTTCACTGCGACCCCCTCTACTGTTTCTATTTTCCTAAAGACACTTAAACGTTATTTGCTATTGATATAAACTTCGCTTAGCAACTGACTGTTGGCTTGCTAACGTCAACAGCGTGTAGCAACACTGAATGTACACAACTGTCTTACCTCTTCAATTTCATGAATCACTTTACAGACACGGAGACTACGGACGTGGACTCTGCTCAAAACTGCCGTCTGGTCCTCATACATGTACAATGACCGTGTGTGGGGATAATTTAAACGGTTTGGTGAAGCTTGGTAATGAGCCCATTTTTTGTTCCTCTACTAAAATGTAGGTACATCCGGGACATGAGCAAGCGTGGGGCAACATCCGGGGAATGTAGGAAACGCTTGGTCTTTTTTAGAAATAATAATAAACTCTCGTGATGTGTAAAAGGGCTTTTTTTGCGGTTACGAATAAATGTACAAGAAAAAAATAATAAGAATAGGTTTTTGTATATATTTTGCGTTTATTTTTTATGATGAAAACAAAACACTGCATTGCCCTTTTACCTTATGAAAAATCACCATGGTAACCACAGTTTCATCCAAAATACAATAAGCTTTCTTTTCATTGTTGGTAATGTTAAAACTTGCTAAAAATGGGTTCATCTTAAACCTTGTGAGAAACTTTTATAATCTTGGTAATTTTGTTCAGTTTCTTATTCTTTACAATAGTGGCTGATTTAAAGTAAAAAAAATGTGTGCTTCCCACACAGAAAATCCATTTTTAGCAGATATACATTACCAAAAGTAAAGTTAAATAGTACGATTTTTAATGCTTTTTAAAGAAGTCTCTTCTGTTCACCAAGCCTGCATTTATTTGATCCGAAGTACAGCAAAAACAGTAACATTTTAAAATATTTTTACTATTTAAAATAACTGTTTTCTATTTAAATATATTTTAAAATGTAATATATTCCTGTGATTTCAAAGCTGAATTTTTAGCATCATTACTCCAGCCACTTGATCCTTTGAAAATCATTCTAATATTCTGATTTGCTGCTTAAAAAACACTTATTGTTATGTTTAAAACAGCTGAGTAGATTTTTTTTTCAGGTTTCTTTGATGAATAGAAAGTATATATATTGTGTATAAATATTGTGTAACATTATAAATGTTTTTATCATCACTTTTGATCAATTGAAAGCATCCTTGCTAAATAAAAGTATTATTTCTAAATTGACTTCAAGCTTTTGAACGGTATAGTGTTTAATGTTACAAAAACTTTTTATTTCAGATAAATGCTGATCTTTGGATCTTTCTAATCATCAAAGAATCCTGAAGAAAATGTACTCGATAGTAATAATAATATATATATTTTTTTTTCAACAGCAAATCAGCATGTTAGAATGATTTCTGAAGGATCATGTGACACTAAAGACTGGAATAATAATGCTGAAAATGTAGCTTTGATCACAGGAATAAATTACATTATAAAATATTTTCAAATAGAAAATATTAATAATTATTTTAAGTAGTAAAAATTCCACAGTGTTACTGCTTTTGCTGTATTTTGGATCAAATTAATGCAGGCTTGGTGAGCAGAAGTGTCTTCTTTAAAAAAACATGAATAATCTTACTGTTCAAAAACTGTGGAAAATATTAGTTATCTTATTGACCATATTAGTTGGAAATGTGGAAAGGACAGTCAGAAACGTGTGAACACCTTTACTACACATTCTATATACATTTTGACTACATTTTGCTGAAAAAAAACCCCTGCTTAGCTGGTATAATATGTTCTTCCTGTGTAATCAAGCTGGTCTCCTGAACTGAACACAAAACCATTTTAAACCAGCCAAAAAACCAGCTTGACAAGGCTAGGAGACCAAAACAAGACTTGCAGGAATACAGAAGAAAGTACTACTATTAACATTACAGATCAGTGTGAAGAGCCCTTTTCCATGACGTCAAACAGAAATCTTAACTGGTTTAATGATTGTATGAGAAATATCCTCATTCAAACATAATATATTATTCTTGTGATAATCTGTAGTTCTTGGCATTCAGCAGGTTAACTCGATGGCACAAGGTAGCTAAATAACTGTGTAGCTTCCACACATTCCTTGTTTTTGGGCTTCCCAGGAATCTGTTCAAACAAAGGAATCAACATCATGTCAGAACAAATTAAATGCACAAAACACAGAATAATAATGATCTTTATGGTATAGAGTGTTTTCATGACAAGTCATCAATAGGCCATATTGGAGGCACTGAATGTAAACAGTGCCACTAAACCGAATGGAATCGATTATTGCTGCAGAAAATGTCAATTATTGGGCTGTACTAATCTGTGGAACTAGGAAAAACATTTGGAATACTATTGACTGCCAAAAGTTATAACAAATCAAGGAGAAGAGTGCAAAAAACTGAGGAAAGAACGCATTTGTGGTTGGCCAAACTGAACCAGGATTTCCTGGGCAAGAATCTTGACAACATTTGTGTTTGTTCTTTGTTTTCAGTCAGGCAGGTGAAATATTAGGCTAATATCTGAATTAATACTGATCATATATATCTTTACCACCTATTAACTTTAGTTTATCAAAATATTGCGCCCTGATTCATGAACTCACCTGGTTGCACATAGCTACTCCGGAGCGGACAAACGTGGCAAAGTGCTCACAATTGTGTGTGAAGAGTTTGTAAGTGAACTCTTTGTCCAGTAAAGCATCTCGTCGTTTTCTAATTTCATCCACAGGTGAAGGCTCAAGAGCGTGCCGTTCATTGCTCACGGACACACGAGCTCCTTTTGGTACGTTAACTTCAGCCAGGAGCTGACGCCGTATCTTAGTTTCTCCAAGCAAAAGATCACCACAAACGGGGAAGATAGCCTGCAGACAGTTTCGAAACGAACTCATCAGCTGAGACTCATCTAGAAAAAGCACATTTGGATTGAGACAGTTTGTGAGACATAGACATACATATTCTAGTAGTATTTTATATATACCACCAGGCAAAGTTTTTGAACAGTAAGATGTTTAATGTTTTTTAGAGAAGTCTCTTCTGCTCACCAAGTCTGCATTTATTTGATCCAAAGTACAGCAAAAACAGTACAATTTTTAAATAGTTTTACTATTTAAAAGAACTGTTTTTCATTTGAATATATTTTAAAATGTAATTAATTCCTGTAATCAAAGCTAAATTTTCAGGATCATTACTCCAGTCTTCAGTCACATGATCCTTCAGAAATCATTCTAATCTGCTAATTTGCATAAACATTTATTATGCTTATTAAAATTATTATCAATATTTAAAACAGCTTTTTTTCAGGATTCTTTGGTAAAAAAAAAAAATATCTGAAGAGGTCTGTATTTAATTCATTTATTTTTTTTATAGAAATTAATCTGATCAAAAGATAATACAGACATTGTTACAGAAGATTTCTATTTCAGATAAATGCTGCTCTTTTGAACTTTATATTCATCAAAAAAAAACTGAAAAAATGTTTTCAACATCAGAATAATAATAAATGTTTTCTGAGCAGCATATCAGAATGACTTCTGAAGGATCATGTGACTGGAGTAATGATAAATATTCAGCTTTGAAATCACATGAATAAATCACATTTTAAAATATATTCAAATATGAAAGCAGGTATTTTAAATAGTACAATTATTTTAAAAATGTACAGTTTTTTGCTTTAATGTGGATCCAATAAATGCAGGCTTGGTGAGCAGAAGAGACTTCTTTAAAAAAACAGTAAAAATCTTACTGTTCAAAAACTTTTGACTGGTATTGTGTATATATGCACTTGTATAGTAGGCTATATTATAGTGTACTATAGCATGATTACATCGTCATACAACTAGTATTAGTACTAAAGTAAACGTTCTCATGCTTACCAGCAACCGCAAAGTGAATGATGTATCCATCTCCGTCGTACACGCCCCAGTGCGCGTAGCCAATGGGGTACGAGAACTCGATCAAATCGCCGAACTGCGCGGTGGATACAACCTGCTCAACCTGTGCATGACAGTTTTAATCTGTCAAGATTCCGCCCGTTTACAGCTGTTACAGGTTTTACAACAAGTTTGACAGCATTTGACGTCTGCATTCTTTAAGGACGCTATTTGTAACCGATTTATAATCACTTTTCTAACAAAGTAATGATTCCCAGTTGATTCTAAATGGCTAATATAGGCCTATTATAATTTAAGTATTATAAAAGAACGCACTCATATATTTCTAAAGGAACCTCGTTCGAATTTGCAGTCTTTTACATGAAAAATCCAAGCGTTTAACACGACAAAATAATAGATTGTATTCGTATAGGCTTATTTTGATTTTTTTTTTTTTTTTTTTTTTTATCATCCTCACATCAAGTTAATTCCGCAAATATTTGTACACTTACCTGTTCTTTGTAGTCCATCTTTCGTGTTGTTAAGTCGTTACGAGCAGAAACTATAGGCAAAAGGATTTAAATTACTTTTTGCCAAGCCTTGTAGGCGTGGTCACGCAAACAGCAGAAGGACTTGTTTGTGAAGACATTCTCCTTTCACTGTTTTAGCTACTCCACCCTCAAGTATTTTCACTGAATGCACTTCTTGTGACGTTAAAGTTAGAAATAAATAAGCGTGTCACCTTTAAAGTTGGCTGTCTTGTGATGGCATGATAAACATCCACAACACAATCCACTTTATTACAGTATTACCATGATGAATGAGTGACAATCAGCCGCCCAGAATGACAAACTGTGAATTTATCTCAATATTTAAAGACGCAACCCATGAAAACTAAGCAAAATGAAGCTGTTGATAGACATCTCAGAGAGTTGATTAAGGAATCATCAATGCTCTCAACTAAATTAACAGAGTATATATTCAATAATGTCAGCAGGGAATTACACACATCAGTATTCAGTTTTAAATAGACTTTGGTTTAAAAGGAGTCCACGTTTCTTCCGAATTATGCCTCCGTGGAAATGTTTATTCATCTTTTTTCACTCAGATATCTTATGGGTGTTTTCCTCTTGTTCTCCTCCTGGATTGGTTTTGTGCATCTTTATTTCTTGTGGTTTCCAAACTGTACAGCCATTTGGTCACTGACACAGCGGAAGGTCGAGGGCTGCACCTCCCAATACCTGATTGGGTTGTCAAAGAGACTGATGCCGTTGTAGAACACCTTCTTCATCCCGAAACCCGTAGGGCAGAAGTCATCCACTCCAACATTGGTGATGTTGTTTGAATGGAGGTAGACAACCTGTAAGGAAAGTTGTGGTTCAGTTTATTCAGCATAAATGAACTAGAATTACATACATGAACACAAGCACACCTGAAGATACTTCAAATGAGACAGTCCACCGGGCACACTGGACAGACGGTTGTTGTCAAGGTGCAGCTCTCTCAGGTCAGTGAGGTAAGATAAAGCACCGTGCTCAATGTTGCGAATCTGGTTACTGCCGAGTCCCAACCTAAATACAGAGTCAGAGGGGGTTTAGCCACTAGAGGACACCCAAAGCAAACTTTATGTCATGTTTAAAGTTAAACTGAAGGGAGAGGTTTCGTTCTATGTAACAGTAGAAACAAATACAATCTGTTTACATATATTAATCACACCAAATAAGTGGGAATGCCAATGGTTTACCTCTGGAGCTGGGTGTACTGGCTGAGATCCACAAACTCAATGGCCTGAATCTGATTATTGTCCAAATGAAGCTCATGAAGGCTACTGGGAAGGTCTGGTAAAAACGAGACACATTCCATATGGAACAGAATGAGTTGCATTGTTTTAAGGAAAGAATGGGACACATTCCATGTAGAAAAGAATTTTGTATTCTGTAACAAAATACAGCACACCTCTATTCTGTATATACATGTATGTTACAGCAATCTTGTGAACCTGTTTACTGATAATGACCAATGAGGTCAAGTAATTACATTTCTATTCAATTCTGAATTATCATTCTCATTACCTTTGGGAATTCCGGTAAGTTTGGCTTCAGAAATGCGCAAGTAGTTCAGTTTGAGGCCCATAAACGCTCCAGGTTCGAAACCACTGTTCTGAAGTGGATTACGACCCATTTCTGCAATGTCAACCAGTGTTTAAGGCAGTTAATTTGATTTCTATAACGCATTTTATCAGTGAATATTGTCTGAAAGCAAATGTACAAGACTTTAGTCAAGGTAATGCTACAGTTGAAGTAAAAAATTAAAGAATCGGCAAAATGTTAATTATTTTACCAAAATAAGAGGGATCATAAAAGATGTTTGCATGTAGTAAATTATTATCAGAATTGAATTTATACAAATTACCCGGTTCAAAAGTTTACATAGACTTGATTCTTAATACTGTGTTGTTACCTGAATGATTCACAGCTGTTTGTGATAGTTGTTCATGAGTCCCTTGTTTGTCCTGAACAGTTAAACTGCCTGTGGTTCTTCAGGAAAATCCTTTAGGTCCCCCAAATTATAGTTTTTTCTGCATTTTTTGTGTATTTGAACCCTTTCCAACAATGACTATATAATTTTGAGACCCATGTTTTCACACTGTGGAGAACTGAGTGACTCATATGCAACTATTACAGAAGGTTCAAATGATCTTTAAATCCAAAAAGTTTTCACCCTCCGGCGTAATGCACCATGTTTTCTTTCGGAAGCATCAGTGAGCATTTAAGCTTTCTGTAATAGTTACAAATGAGTCGCTCAGTTGTCCTCAGTGTGAAAAGATTGATCTCAAAATCATACAGTCGTTGTTGGAAAGGATTCAAATACATAAAAATGCAGAAAAACCAAAGACTTTGTGGGACCTGAATGACTTTTTTTTTCTGAAGAACAGCGGGCCGTTTAAAATCATATAGTCATTGTTGGAAGGGGTTCAAATACACAAAAATGCTGAAAAGCCAAAGAATTTGTGGTGCCTGAAGGATTTTTCTGAAGAACAGCAGGCAGTTTAACTGTTTAGGACAAACAAGAGACTCATGAACAGCTATTTCTACACAACAACAACAACAAAAAACACAGCTGGATCATTCAGATAACAACACCGTATTAAAAATCAAGTGTATGTAAACTTTTGAACGGGCTCATTTTTATAAATTCAACTATTATTTTCTCTTGTGGACAATATGTGTACGCCTTTTATGTGAAATATCTTATTCAGGTCAGTACTAAATAAAAAATAACATGCATTTTGTATGATCTCTCTTATTTTGATAAAATAATAAACATTTTGCAGATTCTCAAAGGTGTATGTAAACTTTTGACTTCAACTGTTTATTTAATTTTTGACAGAAATGAAAACAAGGTTGTAATGGATAGAAGTACAGTGTGTTCAATGGATTGTACTGTTGTTCAGCTGACAAAATGTCTTTTAAAAATAAAAGACAAAAATGCCAAAATGTGAAAATTTGGAGTTGTAAAAATATCATGATCTAGATACTTTATACAGTCTGTCCCATTGTAAAAACTGTAAGTCTATCCCTTAATATGGCATCTAACCTGACTAAGGTTTGTTGAACATCTTATATCTTACACACAGAAAAACACGCAGTCTTACCAATGACATGCATGTTGTGGAGGCCTGAGAAGCTAAATGCCGGCACCTTCTTGATGTGATTATCATGGATACGCAGCTCCACAAGGGATGGAGGCAGGTTTTTAGGGATGGAAGTCAGAAGGTTGTGCGAGATGTATAACTTCTGCAAACGCTTCAAAGGGAGGAATGCCTTGGGGTGAACTTTTGAGATCTGGTTATATCTTAACACCAGGGCCTGAAACAGGACAGGGGCTATGAGGGAATGCTGTACAAACTGTACTTTCTAAATTCATTCACAAAAAGAAAGCAAATTCTGAAATAAAGATATGTAAGGCCTCACATAGAGGTTGGTCAGTCCCTTAAAGTCTCCCTCTCTGATCTCTGTGATCCTGTTGCTCTGCAGGTCCAACAGCAGTGTGTCTTTAGGAATATCATATGGCACGTAACCTAAACCTGTTGGGGGAAAATGCAGAAACAAACAAGAACAGATACATTGCTAGAATTGTTAAAAAATCAATATCGGGATCAAATGTTGTTTAGGCTTCGATGTTGCTGTGGTAATTCAAATTTTCCAGGGTAAATGAAAGCTCAGAATGACATAACCAGTCTTAAGTAGCACAGATATACTTGTAGCAATAGCCAAAAATACATTACATGGATCAAAATGATCTTTTATGCCAAAAATCATTAAGATATTAGGCAAATGTCATGTTCCATGAAGATATATTTGTTGTAAATTTTTATTATGCATTGCTAAGAAGTTCATTTGGACAACTTCAAAGGCTTTTTCCTCAATGTTTAGACTTTTTTGCACCCTCAAATTTTCAAATAGCTGTAGCCAAATATTGCCCTTTCCTAACAAACCATACATCAATGACCCTTACAAAATTGACCCTTCTGACTGGTTTTGTGGTCCAGGGTCACATATTATCTTAAAGCTTTCGCTAGAAAAATATGGTTTATATTTTATTTTTAGTAGTATTAAAACAGAAATCCACTGAGGTCATTTTCGCGACGCCAGATGGCGCTAGTTGCTAGTTGTATGTAACGAGACCGTGAGTCCGCGGTGTGATACGAGAGACAAGAAAGTAGCACCAGTCGTCGTTATGTGACGGTAAAATCTTAAAAAGAAAGCATTCTTTTATTTCCAACTTGCTGGTTAAGACAACACAGCACTCAACCTAAGATTAAACAGTAATAAAAAAAAAATCATTTGAACCAACAGATCAGCAGACGATGACAAATAAGAAGAAATATCCATCCGCTGCCTGTCAGAATTGGCCAATCAAAATCACGTATTCCAGGCAGAGAGCGTTAATAATAGATGCTATATTCGTCCAACTAAAACAATAATTTAACTTGGTTTATAGCATTATGATGCCTTTAGATAGTAGGAAGGCAGTTCATTAAGAAACATTTTCTTCAGGATTTAGCATCTGAGTCTTTGAGTTCACTTGTAAACTTTTCAGCGGGCTATAATTTCGGAAATGTTTTGTAATTCTCTGGGCTTTGGGACTCTTGTGTGTTTGCTGTGCTCTGTTGTTGTGTGTTAGCATTCCCCTCAGAGCTTCCTATATAATTAAGATGGAGCCAGATGACCATGGCTCCACGTAGCACATTACAACGTGGAAAGAGGAGAATAAAAAAAGAGGAGAATAGCTTATGAACTTCATAAAAGAGAGATAGGAAAGAGGGCAGCTGTGCTTGGGTGGTACCTGGCATCCACCGAAACTGTCCATTTGCTTTTAAATTCATCATTCCCGGTGACCGACATCATAGTTTATGGCACGTTTGCTGTACCGAGTAGAATAACCAGAACGTCTGTCTTCTCAGGTGACCGACCACACACCACATGTGCTGTCTGATGTGGATGGGCCAGATTAGCGGTGTGTCTGAATTGGTATCCGCTCTCAAGCTAAATTTGATGCTGATCTCATTCAGGCCTTTGATGTGGATGTTAAAACCCTGACATTTCTGTTTAGCTTTCAGCCAAAATTTCCTGCTCACTTTCCCTACTTTCAGCCTCAACTTTGATTTAGATTTGATGCAGTTTTATATATACACATATAAGTTATAACTCATCTTCAAATGATTGTGCTTCATACCACGTTCATTCATACCAGATTTTTAAAATGAAAAATGATAGGCAGCTCTTTGATCTTTGCTTGATGTCACAGGCTAGTAATTTTGGGATAAGATGGGTGATATAAATGGGATATCCTGTAACTCAAACCATCCTAAAAACAGCCAGTGTAACTTCACTCTTCTATACCAAATGGTAAGTTGCAGCACAAAAACGGTTCATTCTGATAATGTAAGAAATAATTTTCGTTTTTAAATTTTAGAATTTTAAATTTTTATATTCATCCTGTGCATGCCATATGTGGCCCTGGACCACAAAAACTTAGCATGGATATATTTGTAACATTGGGTCAAATATAATTAATAAAAAAAATATTTTATTTAATGCTAAAAATCATTAGGATATTAAGATCCTGTTCCGTGAAAATATTTAGTAAATTTCCCACTGTAAATATATCAAAATTTAATTTTTGATTAGTAATATGCATTGTTAAGAACTTCATTTGGACACCTTTAGAGGCGATTTTCTCAGTTTTTTTTTTTTTTTGTTTTTTTTTTTGCACCCTCAGATTCCAGATTTTCAAATAGTTGTATCTCAACCAAATATTTTCCTATCCTAACAAACCATACATCAATGGAAAGCTTATTTATTTGGGGTTTTTTTTGGTATTAACTGATGACTGGTTTTGTGGTCCAGAGTCACATATTGCAATTTTTTCATATTTTTAGGGCTATGCAGTTCATGGTTGGTTTTAAGGACTTTTTTTTTTTTTTTTTTTTTACATTTGTGCAGTGTACAATTTTGGCACTGTGCTGTCCAATATAAAATTTGGGCCTAGAAGCCAAACCTCTGAGACTAAACAGTCATTATCTTGTCTGGCTATACCAAGACACCATTGCAAACACATATCATCTTAAGCCCACCTAAATCCGAGCATTGTACGACTCTGAGGTCACACCGACAGCCAAATGGGCATGTGGGATGTTCCGGTTCCACAGCTGACCCTTCTTCCTGGTCCTTCATCATCATCATCAGCTCTTTCACATCTATGTCCTTGCCAAAGTCCCAGAATCCTTTCTGCTCAAAGGGAAGGGCGGAGGAGTCTAGTGGCAGGTGGGCAGTGCAGAGAAACAGAAACGCCACATAGAGCGACAACATGGCTGCTACGTTTTTAATCTGCAAACAAGAAAGAGAGGAAATGAGGATTCAATTATGGCAGTACAATTGTTTTTCACACTTTTATAAAAACCATAAATGCTACTTGGAATCCAAAAACTGATTCTGGTAAAATCCAACATTTTGTGGTCTCATTAAGCTTTGAATATGCAAACGCCTCGCCAACAGCCACAATAAATCATTCTGCTCTCCACATCAACAATAGGGAAAATATCTCAAACTAAAAGCTGAGACAGGGAAAGACTTGTTTGGGTCAGATGCACCAATGTGTGCAACTGTGTATTTTCGTAACCTGCCTTCATGCTATATTTACAGTCACAGTTTCTTTTTTTTCTCCCAGAATGGGTGTAACATCATCTGAGTGTATCTTTGTGTCCTTTGTCCAGATGAATTACAGCTGATGCAACGTCAGTAGGAAATGAAGACTGAGTGCAGAAATATCTAGCCATTATTGCCATATAAACATGTGACAGATACATAATGTAAATAAATAATAGATGTGACTTGATTCACTAATAATGCTAATTACTAACGCAGTTCCATCCTAGAGGAAAGTTCAGTTGCTTCTTCATAGCTAAGGGTATTTTGTATCATTTAAGTATCAACAATCTCAGATGTTTAGTCTAAAATTCCTTAGGAGATTTAAAAATGCAATAAATGAGAAAATTGTTGACATACAGTAAGAGTATGAAGCTATAAAATATATGTGGATTACAGAGTGAGAAATATCAAAGTTCAAATTCACTTTTGATTCAGACTAAATCTGAAGTTTGTTAAATTACTGAGATTTCTTCTGATAATTTTTGAGGAGAGACATGAAAAAAATGAGGGTATTTTTCAATTGGCTCCCATTTTAATCTCACTGTCTATGAGAAATAATTGAGATATTGTAATTTTTAGATTTTTCAGATTCTTTAGATCCGGTGCTGTTGTCCAGTCCAAATAAATCTAGTATATAACTAAAAATAAAACTATTAAAATATTTTTTCATAATTGAAATATAAAAACTAAAATATAACTATAAATATAAATAAATAAAACTAAATAAAATGTATATTTAATTTTAGACTGAAGTAAAAAAAATAATAAATTAAAGAAAAAAAATAAACATGCACATAATAAAATTACTTTTATTAAACTAAAATAAAACTGAAAATATAATAAAAACAAATGTAAAATATGAATAAATACTATATTAGTATACATAATACTAAATACTAGATGTGCAGACCCACTGATCCACATTTATTAGATTCTGTGACTATCCAGAACTGCAGGAACTAGTTCTTTTTTTTGTGCCACGTGTTGTGCGTGTGGTTTTAAACTGCTTCTGAGCTCTTTCTCTCTCTTTAAATTCACTCCCACACCCTTTACCACAGAATGGCAGAAGAACCACATTACTGGCAAGTTTAACAGATTGTTTTTGGAGAGCCACCCCGATTCACCGAAATAAAAGCACTGAATGTACCAAAATCATATCCTCTTAAAATATGACAATAATGTTATGTAATGAACTGGCGGGCCTCATTTAAAAGCACACAAAATGATGACATGCACAGCCTGATTTTGACCACTCTACTAATAGTACAATAAGAGCACTAATGAATGAAATGGTTTTTCAGCTCTTAAACGTCATTGCCTCAGTCTAAAATAGTTTGCACCCATTTACCGACTTAGGAGTTTGACGTAGATGATTCTTTTTTTTTTATCTTATAAAAAAAAGGTTAAGATGTCTAGATTTTTCTTTCAAGATGTATAATATCCAAGTGATGCCAAATGGTTGAGCAAAGCTGTATTACATCTCATATTAGAGAGATGAGATGGGCTAATTAAAGACTACATTACTGAATGTTGTCAAGATTACAGAGGTGACGTGGATGACCGAGTGACGCACAAATGTTTAACCGCATTTCTCAAGGATTTTAAAACTAATTTAAGCCTTTTTTAAATGAGCTTTTCAAAGAACTGAACTTGTCACAATGGAAACCAAAGAATTAAGTTACCATGGAAACTCATCAGGTGCACAGAACTGGGGAACAGGTTAGCAAAATAAATAAGAGGATTAAAGTATCTTACCTGATGTGTGAGATGTATTTGCAGAGGGATTCTTCTTTTTAAGGTTTTTGATGGCAAACAGATTTATAGTTTGATCATTGTTTTGGGTGACTGTCTGTTAGGTCCTTGGCTGTTAGCGGTTGCACAGCACTGAACAGTACCTGCAGTTCAAAACACAGGACAGCTTGCAAAAAGAGGGAAAAAAATGTGTATTTGAGACATTCCCACTTAAGTTGTCTTACCCTCCCACTGTTTTTTCTTTTTGGGTGAAGAGAGAGAGCGAGAGAGAGAGTTAGACAGCGTGTGGGCCCGTAATTCCACCAAAATACTATAGTTAACACAGTTATTGTTATACTTTTTAAAACATTTAAGTTTAAAATCTTACTTCATTGAACATCCAGGATACATATTATTAATAGAACATGAAATATCAATCCACATCCAAACTTTTATGTATTTGCATATATTTGTGAAATTAGATAGATAGATAGATAGATAGATAGATAGATAGACAGACAGACAGACAGACAGACAGACAGACAATGTAGACAGGCAGACAGATATACAGACAGACAGCTAGATAGACAGACAGAAAGATAGATAAAGTAGACAGTCTGTCATTTATTCAAAGTATATAGACAGACAGACAGACAGACAGACAAAGTAGATAGACAGATAAAGTAGACAGACAGACAGACAGACAGACAGACACACACACACACACACACACACACACACACACACACACACACACACACACACACACACACAGACAGACAGACAGACAGACAGACAGACAGACAGATAGATAGATAGATAGATAGACAGACAAGCAAGCAGACAAAGTATATAGACAGACAGGCAAAGTATATAGACAGGCAGATGACAAAGTAGACAGACAGACAGATAGATAGATAGATAGATAGATAGATAGATAGATAGATAGATAGATAGATAGATAGATAGATAAAGTATATAAACATGCAGATAGACAAAGTAGATAGACATATAGATAGACAGTAGATAGTCAGACAAACAGACAGACAAACAAAGTATATTGGCAGGCAGATGACAAAGTACACAGACAGAAAGACAGACAGGCAAATAGATAGATAGATAGATAGATAGATAGATAGAATATATTTACATGGATGAGTCTGTATGACATGTTAAGAGCCAAAATGAATACCACAGAATTCCAGGTTTTCCCACTAAGACTGATGTTACTCAGGGATATGCTCTTTTAATATAAGGAAGTTTTTCTTCATGGTTTAGGACATGGCCCACGCCCTGGAAATGAAGAGCAGTCGCAGAAATATATACATCAGCAGAGAATCAATGTAGGAACGGCCCAAAGAAAATAAATCTGGGACAGAAGCCTGCTGTGAAGTAGAAAAAGAAGCACTTGTGGCAGTGAGTTACCACTTTAAGAGACTTTCTCCGGACAGAAATAGAGCAAGCAGAGAGTGCCACTGCCCTCTGTCCTAGTCAACAGTGTCATAATGCAGAACGATGAACGTGCAACTCAGCACTGGGATGATACTTCCCGCTGTCTGCATCTGCTAGAACAAAACAATATCAAACTATATTTTTGTCTGCCTGTGTAAAGAAGCCAATGATTCAAGAAAGTAGGCCTGTCAATATATTAAAATAAACTTAAAATTGTTTAGGGGACAAAGCAAACATTTGTCAATTTAGTTTGCCTTGGTTGTAAAAAAAAAAAAAATAGATGTAATATATATATATATATATATATACACACACACACACACACACACACATACACAATATATAAATATATTCTAAATATATATTCTACCTATATATAGATAGATAGACACACACACACACACACATATAAAATTATATTAAAAGTTATAAAAGTTATTTTACATTATTTACTTTTACTGACGCCCCCTAGTGGACCACACTGAATAATCAACTTCTTTTTATTTGTATTATAAGCACACCAGAGATGTGCTTATCATATTAATCATAAAAAATTAAGAAAAATAAGTATTTTTGACTCTAGACGAACTGTGTCACATCTTAACTTTATTGTAGTTTGTGACAGAGAGAATACAAAAGCACAGACAACACACTGTATCACAAAACTGAATATAAAAGTCAAAACCTGCTACTGAAAATTGTTAAAACGGTAGTAAAAGAAAAATATGTGATGCATTGCAGCTTAATCAAAAATAAATAATGTATAAAGCTAATGTGTTAAAAACATTTTGCATATACTTTGAAAAAAAGAAAGAATTCCTTGCACATACAAGTCTGAGATTTTAAATTGCGGACATACAGGTATAAAACAAACCAAGACAGACATTAGATATGATAACGAACGACAACAGACACACAAAAATATGATGCCAACTGCAACCAGAAAGTAAATGTAAATCTTTGCAAAAAGCCCTACAAATCTGTTAAAGCATAAACACAACCAGTGCTAATGTCAAACAGCAAATGTCTACAGTAGTTTTTAGTTGCAGTGAAAGAGAAAAAATGCATGTGCACATGTGGCCCCAATGAGAAGAGACGGTAAGAACACAACTAAAACACAACTTAGACAAAATAAAAGGCCTCTGGTGTAAAAAGGGAGCTGCTTCTTCATCTTCATTTCACTTAAATCTCTTAATTATGCCTTGAATTGTAAACTACAGCCACAAAATTGCTTTCATTCCTGGTGCTCCTCGTATCGCTGGGGCCACAGAAGGACGCTTTGGTAGGTTTTGATGCAGGAGAAGGCTGTTGGTGGAATGAGGCGGCGGTCGATCAGGTTGTACTCCAGGTGAACAGACAACAGCAGGGAGTCCTCACGGGCCGTAGTGTCACACAGCGAGTTCATAGTGATGTAGCTATAGGGAGAAGATCAGGTTAAAACACAGACAGACAGACAGACAGACAGAGAGATAGATTCACTAACCTGATGTAGTTGTGGTTCAGTCCCAGGTGCTGCAGGTTCTTCAACTGAAGAATGCCTCGTGGGATTGATCTAAGCTGGTTATGGTCCAACAGAAGTTCAGTCAGTGAGCTGTACAGGCCCAGGAAGGACACTTCATTTATTCCGTCTTCACGCAGGCGGTTGTACGACAGCTGCAGGGAGTCCAGACCGGGTCGCAGGTGGCCAAACACATAGCCAGGGATGCGCTCAATTTGGTTGTGATGCAAGATGAGCTGCCGCAGACCAACCGGCAGGAATGAAGGAACATGAACCAGCTTATTGTGGGAAAGGTCCAAATACTCCAGTTTTCTGTGGATAATGACATTTTTAAAGGTGGTTCAAGATAGTTTAGTAATACTTTATTATATTCCAAATAATGAATTTTATAGTTGTGGACTCGAAAGCATGACTCGAGACTTGACTCGGACTTGTGACTCGACATAATCAAAGAAGACTTGAGACTCGACTTAGACTTTGACAGCAATGACTTGAGACTTGACTTAGACTTGAACCCTGTGACTCGGCAAGTCTTTATGGCTATATCTTCTAAAAAAAACCCAACAGAGTTCTGATCGATATAGGCTGGTTACCTAAGCGTATGATTACAAAGGTATGATTAGCGCAGCTTTTGGCACTGAGCCAGAGAGTGACTCGGTAAGTGAGCGGTTATATTGTTTTTATCCACATAATTAGGGTGACCATACGTCCTCTTTTTGGACTTAAAAAAATGTGTCTGGCGGGATTCCTAAATCGCCCAAAATGTCCGGGATTTGGCTTTTGCTTTCTACAGTCTCTATTCATTGTGTGCATTTTTGTATTAAAGTCTTGCGCGGGATTGTTTTCTTATCCCGCTCCCGAATATAATTTTCACGCATCACGGAGTCGCTATCAATATGCTGAGTATTTAAATCGCTTTGGAAGCAGCTCTTGTTGGATGTAGGGTTGCCAAATCCGCATTTTTCCACGGAATTGGGCTGATTTTAAACTGTTGCGGCGGGTTGATTTTCTCCCGTGGGTTAAAAGTTTGAAATATTGCATAAATTCCATTTTACTAAAATGGTCAATCTGCATAGCGGTGACTAAAATATGTAGTTTTGGTATGGAAATTTCATAATTTGATACCAAAACTAGGACCCCAACTAATTCAATTGATTCATTTAAATCACTGAATCATAAACAAACGAAACAGTGGACTTAAAATAAATTATCCATTTAATTAGGCCTATATTTGTACACAAACAATGATTAATTCCTCAATTAAAACAAATTATTGTATCTTTAAAATTATTCTTACTAAAGACTATTACTGACTTTAAATTTACTGTAGTAAAGAATACAGAGACACTAATTTGGGCAAACGGCACTAATGACTTGTTTATGACTTGAAGCTTAATGTTGAGGACTTGCAACTGGACTTGCACTTGCCCGTCTTGACTCGAGACATGAGACTTGAAAGCAAAGACTTGAGACTTACTTGTGACTTTGAATATTAAAATATAGCTGCAAGCAGTGATTACCAGGGTTCAAGTGCTTTAAGGCAGTGGTTCCCAATTCCAGTCCTGGGGACCCCCTGCTCTGCACATTTTGCATGTCTCCCTTATTTAACACACCTGAATCAGATCATCAGCTCATTAGCTCAGTTAAGGGCTTTCTCCGCTAACAAGCTGTTGATACTAATCAGGTGTGTTAAATAAGGGAGACATGCAAAATGTGCAGAGCAGGGTCCCCAGGAGTGGAATTGGGAACCACTGCTTTAAGGAATTTAAAAAAGACATCACATACAGGTCCTTCTCAAAAAATTAGCATATTGTGATAAAGTTCATTATTTTCTGCAATGTACTGATAAACATTAGACTTTCATATATTTTAGATTCATTACACACAACTCGAAGTAGTTCAAGCCTTTTATTGTTTTAATATTGATGATTTTGGCATACAGCTCATGAAAACCCAAAATTCCTATCTCAAAAAATTAGCATATTTCATCCGACCAATAAAAGAAAAGTGTTTTTAATACAAAAAAAGTCAACCTTCAAATAATTATGTTCAGTTATGCACTCAATACTTGGTCGGGAATCGTTTTGTAGAAATGACTGCTTCAATGCGGCGTGGCATGGAGGCAATCAGCCTGTGGCACTGCTGAGGTGTTATGGAGGCCCAGGATGCTTCGATAGCGGCCTTAAGCTCATCCAGAGTGTTGGGTCTTGTGACTCTCAACTTACTCTTCACAATATCCCACAGATTCTCTATGGGGTTCAGGTCAGGAGAGTTGGCAGGCCAATTGAGCACAGTAATACCATGGTCAGTAAACCATTTACCAGTGGTTTTGGCACTGTGAGCAGGTGCCAGGTCGTGCTGAAAAATGAAATCTTCATCTCCATAAAGCTTTTCAGCAGATGGAAGCATGAAGTGCTTAAAATCTCCTGATAGCTAGCTGCATTGACCCTGCCCTTGATAAAACACAGTGGACCAACACCAGCAGCTGACATGGCACCCCAGACCATCACTGACTGTGGGTACTTGACACTGGACTTCAGGCATTTTGGCATTTCCCTCTCCCCAGTCTTCCTCCAGACTCTGGCACCTTGATTTACGAATGACATGCAAAATTTGCTTTCATCCGAAAAAAGTACTTTGGACCACTGAGCAACAGTCCAGTGCTGCTTCTCTGTAGCCCAGGTCAGGCGCTTCTGCCGCTGTTTCTGGTTCAAAAGTGGCTTGACCTGGGGAATGCGGCACCTGTAGCCCATTTCCTGCACACGCCTGTACACGGTGGCTCTGGATGTTTCTACTCCAGACTCAGTCCACTGCTTCCGCAGGTCCCCCAAGGTCTGGAATCGGTCCTTCTCCACAATCTTTCTCAGGGTCCGGTCACCTCTTCCGTTGTGCAGCGTTTTCTGCCACACTTTTTCCTTCCCACAGACCTCTTGCTTGAGGGTGTCAATGATGGCCTTCTGGACAGCAGTCAGGTCGGCAGTCTTACCCATGATTGCGGTTTTGAGTAATGAACCAGGCTGGGAGTTTTTAAAAGCCTCAGGAATGTTTTGCAGGTGTTTAGAGTTAATTAGTTGATTCAGATGATTAGGTTAATAGCTCGTTTAGAGAACCTTTTCATGATATGCTAATTTTTTGAGATAGGAATTTTGGGTTTTCATGAGCTGTATGCCAAAATCATCAATATTAAAACAATAAAAGGCTTGAACTACTTTGAGTTGTGTGTAATGAATCTAACATATATGAAAGTCTAATGTTTATCAGTACATTACAGAAAATAATGAACTTTATCACAATATGCTAATTTTTTGAGAAGGACCTGTATTATTTAGCAAGCCTGTAACCACCTAAATCAATGATTGAAAAAAGCATTTTTGGCAAATACAGGTAATTTGCCATAGAATATGATGTTTCATAACATTTATAACTGTTATAGTGCTAGCTGTGGTCCAATCTCCCTAACAAATTAATAAATTGTTTGTCCCCAATTTAGTTTTCCGGAAAACTAAATTGGGGACAAACAATTTATTAATTTGGAACTATTGATTAATTTCCTCAGACTAAAATTGTTTAAAGTTTCTTTTTGAATTATTGATATATTACTTTCCCATTTGATACTGTAAAGTTGCTTTGACACAATTTGTATTGTAAAAAGCGCTATATAAATAAAGCTGACATGACATGACATCATATGCATTACAGTAATTGTCCACAAGATGGCACCTAACAGTAGAGATAGATGTTAACTCACAGCAAGTGTATCCATGCTCTTGGATGAATGCGGTCCTCTCGTATTCGGTTATGGCTGAGGTTTAAGACTCTCAGGTTTGTGGTCTTGTTGAGAAGCCCTGAATGGACCACCTCTATCTTGTTGTCAGACAAGTGCAGCTCCTGAAGAAGTTAAAAATCAACAACACTTTATTATCTACTGCACATCAGTTCCACACTGTATAAACAACATGGAAACTAATATCTAGTGCATGTTTTACACAATGTATGTATATGTACTGCAGTTTTGGGCTTTCAAGACTAACTGTGACTGACCTGTACAGAAGCAGGCAGACCAGAGGGTATAGCCCTGAACTTATTGTCATCGAGCCTGAGGTAAATCAGCTTCCTGAGAGGCTTGAAGGCCAGAGGAGAGACATTTCCATCGTGGAAATAATTATCCTCTAACTCCAACGTCAGCAGCTGGTACAGACCTGAGGCACAAAATATAGCATTTACACTTAGTTTCTCAGTATTTGCTGGTATTTGGATGCTTAATTGAGATCTCGGTTGTTTTATTTACACTTCAAAACTTTGGTGTCTGTAAGATTTTTAAATGTTTTTGTATCTTTTGTTGATCCTGGAACAACATTACCGTCCAAAAACATACCTAACTCTGTCCCTACCCCTCTCTATGCCTAAAATCACATGTAGAAGCACCTAAACCTGCTTGTAAGCCTAAAACTGACATTTTCCATGAACTTTTCCCTCAGATCTAATTGGCTGATTGGAATATTGTTTCAGAACCAAAAACAATCTAGAAACATGCTGTATTTGGTGAAATGGTGTATCATAAATGACTGAGGATTAAGGAAATTTTAAAATGCCCAGATTAACCCATAACTTAAAAAACTGATCTTTTACCGGACTAGAGTGTTGAACAGTGAGTTCATACGGACACTGTGGTTGCATGTTTACCCTTAAAGCTGTGGGGAGTGAGACCGCTAAGCTTATTATCGTTGATCTTCAGCTCCACCAATGAGGGAGGGAGAGCCGGCACTTTTGTGAAGTTGTTTCCATCAAGGTTCAACCTTCTGAGCTTCGTCAAGTTCTGCAACAGGACGAGAAGATACTCATGACACTGTCAAAGCCAGACTGGAAATATTTCAAAGCTTGCTGCAAGTCACTGAAGCAGAAGTTACACAACACAGATATTCAGAGTTCATCTGGCACGAGGAACACACATTTACACATCATGCTACCAAGCACAGGTAAACACAGAGGTACAGCGAACATGTGAAAAAAAAAACTCTATACCGCTCTGTGTCATATATATCCGTCACTTTTAAATCCTATGCTTGGCGCCCAGTAGATATGACACACAGGTGAGAAAAAGGTAAAAAATGATTGTGTTTCTGTTTAGGGGGTAATATCTATTGACTGATAATTCCCATGTTCACTGCAGCATCCTGGTGAGAATTGTCTCGGTGATGTCAGACCCGACATCTTGTGAAAACACGTCAGCTACTTGCTAAATATCAAGCTTGCACTGTGCCGCACCATAAGGCCTGATAACTCACCACTGTAACAGATAACAGATCACAAAGCAGTCTCCATTTTTCCAGATCTGACCATTATTAGAGTCCAAATAATTGCTATGTGTTCACAAATGGAATGTGAATATAAACTGAATGTGTTATGTGTCAGTACACTTGCTAATATAATAAGATGTCTTTGACTTCATCTCACCCGAAACACATCCCGTCCCAAGGAGAAATCATCCAGCTTGTTCTTGCTGAGGTCGAGCCACTCCAGGTTGGGAAGACCTGCTAGAGCATGCGATGGGATCTTGCTGATTTTGTTATCTGTAAAATTCCAGGAAGATGAGAGTAATTTTTCACCTCTTTCTGGATCACGGTAAGCTCTGTTTACACTTCTCACATTTCAGTGCCAGCTCTTGCAGAGCCACATACAGAAAATCATCTGATGGACAAACAACAAGACACTGCCAAATTATGTTAGAACGCAGTAAAATCATGTAAGAACATCTGTCAAACTCTAATGACACAGACCCATATTTTCAGACTCTAAACCCCCTCTTAAAGGGATAGTTCACCCAAAAATTACAATTCTGTCATTAATTAATCATTTACATTGTGTTCTAAATTCATAATACCTTTGTTCATCTTTAGAACAGAAATTAAGATATTTTTGATTAAATCTTAAAGGTATCTGTGCTTGCAAAGACACAGCAATGCAATTTCCATGTTCAAGGCCCAGAAAGGTAGTAAGGACATCATTAAAATAGTCCATGTGACATCAGTGGTTCAACTGAAATGTTATAAAGCTATGAGAATACTTTTTGTGCATTAAGAAAACAAAAAAATTTATTTATTCAACAATTTCTGTTCCATAGGAAATGAGGCTGAGTAATTAATAAAATTATTTTTTGAATGAACTATCCCGTATATGTTTTTTTTTATTTACCACAATTTTGTGAGGTTTGTACAAGAAGGGTTTATAATGTTTAAGGTAAGATTTTTAATGTTTAATGTTTTTGAATAAAATCTTTCATGCTAACTAAGGCTGCATTTATTTGATCAAAAATACTGTTAAAACCTAATATCGTGAAATAATTTGACACTTGATAATAACTGTTTTAAATTTGAATATTTCATGTTTTGCCGTTTTGTCGTTGATGAAGAGAAAGTACAAAAGAAGTAGTAATTTTTTTGCAATGTACATTTTTTTTACTAATCACATTTGATCAAGTTAATGCATTTTTGGTGAATATGTGAATTTGGTAAAACACACCCAAAACTTGTGAATGGTACTGTAAATAATGGAAGCCCGTTGTCTTCAAATTGCGTGATATCAACTCACAATTGCATGCAAGATGAAAAAGTCAGGTCTTACAATTGCGAGAAATAAAGTCAGAATAGCAAGATAAAAAAATTTGACTTTTTTTCTGCAAATTTGTATCTCACAATTCTGACTTTTTTCTCAGAAGTGTCAGATATAAACTTGCATCTGTGAGTTACAAAGTCCTATTCTAAGGGGAAAAGACTGATATGTTCTCAGTATTGCTGGTCTATATCTCACAATTCTGACTTAATTTGCAATTGTGTGTTATAAAGTCAGAATTGTGAGATATAAACTTACAACTCTGACCTTATTTCTCAGACTTGCAATTTTATATATCAGAATTGCAAGTCTGTCTCGCAATTTTGACTTTATAACTCACAATTTCGAGTTTATATCATGCAATTTTAAGAAAAAAGCCATATTTGTGAGTTTATATCTTGCAATTCTGACTTATTTCTCAGAATTGTGAGTTTAAATCTTACAATTCTGACTTTGTAACTCTCTCAATCTCAATATTCTGAGAAAAAACTCAGAACTGCGAGATGCAAACTTACAATTTTGAGAATTTCAAATTCTTCCATAGTATATAAGAAAAAAAACACAGCAATGAGGTAAGAAAATATACTTAATATATTGTCTAAAAAAAATCTACATGTATCATCTTACACATTTTTTTCCTGAACTTATATTTCATTTTAAAAAGAGACAAAATGCGTGAAAATGATTTTCATAGTGTATTAATAGTCCTCATGAGCCAGGTGAACTGCTCTCACCTCACCTGCTAGAAAGAGACTCCTGACCCCTGTATCTCTGATGATGGGCATTTGTGTAAGGCGAGTGTTCCCACAAGCGATAAGAGACTCTGCAAGCAGGCAGCCAGCTGGAAGAGACTCCATATGAACAGAGGTGCGGACGATCGGATGGCTAATACCTCGATTCACCGGTCGCCCACTGGGGGCTGGCAGTGGCCTTCCAGTGGGTAGGATCACAGATTTTCTTGTAGGAAGAGCAAAGGCCGGTTGTGCTCGTGGTATGGCCGGTTTGAGTGTGGGCGGCATTACTCGTCTTTCGATTGCTACAGGGCGAACAGCAGATCTGAACAACGGAATGCTGTGGCTATCATCGTCATCATCATCACTGTCACTGTCGTCCTCTAGATAGTCGTCATCATCGTGGTCGTCATGATCAAAATGGACTGGTTTCATAAATCGACGTTCTGTAGGTATTACAGGGGTCTTAGGTGGCTTTACAGGATCCAGATTCACAATCACCTTTGGGGTTTTCTTAACTTGCTTCTTATGGACATTTGAGGGTGGCTAAATAGAAAAAACAAATGTTTAAAAGGTCACTGGACACTCACCGAAATTTCAGTCCGAAATTTTCGCATATAAAAAAAAAATGTTGTGTCAGTCATGTCTACCAGCCCGATCACGGCAATTCGTATGTATTTTACGAGGTGGCTAATTCGTACAAATTCATACGTTATTTGCTAAATCGTAAGTATTTTACGAGTTCCCAATTCGTATGAATTCATACGAATGCCCTTCTCCTAACCCCGCCCCTAAACCTACCCGTCACTGGGGTCTAGGCAAGTGAGGCCAAGTAGGGTCGTATGAATTCATACCAATTAGCCACCTCATAAAATAAGTACGAATTCCTGTGAGATTGCGTTGCGTCTACACACTGCTTCAGAAACTTTCGTCTGTCAAAAAAAGTTTGTTTTCGCATTTGTAGCAACCATTTTGATAGGAAAGGATGAAAAATATAAAAAAAATGCATACAAAAAACTTGCGATGCTGTGCAATTGCGGTGCAATGACCTTAAGAACAATTTAAAGACGTGAAGTAGAGTGGTCTGCTATTCTTAGATGATCTGGTTTGCTGGTTCTTCATTAGCATTGATGGTTCTTTGAGGAACTATTAACATCCAATCTCTCCATTGCATAAAAACTTTTTTAGATTCTTAAATGTTCTTCACACTGAGAAAAAATGGTTCTTTTAAGAACTGTGCACTGAAAGGTTATTTGAGGAACCAAAGTGGTTCTTCTATGACATTTTTTTAAGAGTGTAGAGTGGTTTTGGATGCTTTTCAACTGGCAGTGGAAGACCGACTGGTCAACCAGGTAAACCACCTGAGCACCAGCACAGCCAGACCAAAAGAGCAAACAGACCACCCTAGACCAGTTAAAACCACCAAATACAGTTGAAGTGAAAAGTTTACCTTGCAGAATCTGCAAAATGTTACCTATTTTACCAAAATAAGAGGGATTATACCAGTGGTTCTCAAACTTTTTTGGTCGTGCCCCCCTTTAAACGTATAAAAAAATCTGGCGCCCCCCTTCTTCCCGAATTTCCATCCCACCCGAGACTAACAAATAATTTTATTACCATTACAAAAAAAAATAATGCTTTTTTAATTGTAAAAATCTAAAAGGGAAAAAAACATCTGCAACACTTGAAACTTAAAATAGCACTGAGAGAATAACTGTATTACTTTTATTTTTGCTGTTTTATGCTGTCCCCAAGGCATAGGGCACACACACACACACACACACATACAGACCTTTCCTCCTCACCTACGCAATTAACACCGTTTCTACACCAGACGCGAGCGGCAAAATACAGTAGAACCTATTTTAATCAGTACCCATTATAAACTTAAGTCACCGTGTCTAAACCGGACTCTACAGTTGTCGCGTCGCGTCACAGCGCAAAAGCTCTTCACTGGACGCAACAAAGCGAACGTTGCAAATCATTTTAACTTTGTGTCAGTACGTCATAAACAAAAAAAGGCATCAGCTTAATGTCGGGGATTTATCGCGCTCCACATTGAGTATAGACAGCATGTTTACAATGGTAGTTTTGTTGCGTCCCGTTTAGAGCTGTTGCGACGTGAAAACTGTAGCGTCCGGTGTAGACGCAGAGAAGCTGTGTTTAAGATACGTCTCCTCATATTTTCTGCATTTAGCTTTTGAATGACTAGCACCTGCCTGGGTCTGTGCGACTTCATTTGTTGCTTTCACAGACCAATCCGTCTCCCATTCTAAGTTACGCCCGACTTTTTTTTATTTTTTAATTTTTCTGCAGATGGACCGCGCCCCCCCTGCAATACTCTTGCGCCCCCCCTGGGGGGCGCGCCCCACACTTTGAGAACCACTGGATTATACAAAATGCATGTTATTTTTTATTTAATACTGCCTGAATAAGATATTTTACATAAAATATGTTCACAAGAGAAAATCATTTGTTTAGTGATAGTTGTTCATGAGTCCCTTGTTTGTTCTGAACAGTTAAACTACCTGCTGCTCTTCAGAAAAATCCTTTAGGTCCCAATAATACTTTGGTTTTCCAGCATTTTTGTGTATTTGAACCCTTTCCAACAATGACTGTATGCTTTTGAGATCCATATTCACACTGAGGACAACTGAGAGATTCATATGCAACTATTACAGAAGGTTCAAATGCACACTGATGCTCCAGAAGGAAAAAACACTGCATTAATAGCCGGGGGATGAAAACTTTTGAACAGAATGAAGATGTGTATATTTTTCTTATTTTGCCTAAACATCATGTTTTTTCATTTAGTACTGCCCTTCAGAAGCTACAGAAGATATAATGCATCGTTTTTACTTCTGAAGCATCAGTGAGCATTTGAACTATAGGCAGAGTGTGTGTAATGCTGACCACAGAGACTTGAGGCAAAAATGTCACTGCCCCTGCACAACAAATTAAATCTATTATGTCTGTTGCTAACAAAGCGAAAATGCATGTGAAAGTGCCACAAAGTGTTGATTGCAGCATTAAGTTAAGATTTGCTCATGTTGCACCTTAAATCTTTTAGCCGTTTTTACAGTGTTGTGCATTATACCCAATCACACACGATTCTTTTGAGCTTAGGAATGCAATGCAATGGCCAATCAGAGATGTTCAGATGAGTCATCATGAGTTTTGTTGATTGCGCGCAACTTGAATTCTTTCATCATAAATAACAAAGCTCAGATGTACGTACAGTGTAAGTAAGAATGTAATAGTAATAAAATGATAACGTTAGAATTATCAATTTCTAATGTTTTTATTAAATTGTAGTCATGTTAAGTCCAAATTAAGCCCCATTAAAATATTTTATTCGCCTACATGACACCCATGTCTGGTTCTTTCATAAAAATACAAGTTTATGATGTTTGTAGTTAATAGATTTGGCTGCTTTTTAGCCTTAGTTGGTTCACCCTCCAATTAAGGTTTGAACCTTCTGTAATAATTGCATATGAGTCCCTCAGTTGTCCTGAGTGAGAAACAATCTCAAAATCATACAGTCATTGTTGAAAAGAGATCAAATACACAAAAATGCGGAAAAACCAAAGAATTTTTGCGACCTGAAAGATTTTTTAACTGCTCAGGACAAACAATGGACTCATAAATAACTATCAATAAACAAACAAACAAACAAACAAAAACCCCACAGCTGTGGATTATTCAAGTGTATGTAAACTTTTGAACAGGGTCATTTTTATAATTTCAACTTATTTTCTCTTGTGGACTAT
Organism: Cirrhinus molitorella; assembly: GCA_033026305.1. Lineage (NCBI taxonomy): Eukaryota > Metazoa > Chordata > Actinopteri > Cypriniformes > Cyprinidae > Cirrhinus > Cirrhinus molitorella. The sequence goes on from CM065125.1 coordinate 6,100,812, forward strand.
ATGTAAACACCTTTTATGTGAAATATTTTATTCAGGTCAGTACTAAATAAAAAAAAGAACATGCATTTTGAATGATCCGTCTTTTTAACTGTACATATCAATAGTTAAATAAGTACAATAATTAGGGAAAACAATTCTCATTCACATCTACATACTTCTTTTGCTGGGGTGACCACCTTCTTGTCCTTCTTTGGTTTCACCTCCAGAACCTCCGTCCCCACAGGTGGTTTTCCATTTCCTGTCAGTCTGTTTTTCGAGCTTGTTTTTCCAACAGATGTTGGATTGAGCTTACTGGCCACAGCCTTCAGGGTGGGTGAAGCTAGACATGGTGTGGCAAACAGAAAATCAGTACCCACCACCAAGCATCCCACTCCTTGATGGCACCTTTCCCGGCACTGCATTGCACCACACTAAGCGCCAATGTTTTACATAATTCCCAGCCTGGATCACCACAGGGATGCCCATTACTCTTACTACAAATCGCTAATCCAATTACTATTTCAGCGTAAACCCCAAAAGAACAATCAAAAAGGATGAATGGAACATGCACTAGGCCTATTGTTCAAAAGTGTGGGGTCAGTAAGATTATATTTATATTTTTTATTCAGCAAGAACAAATTAAACTGTTTAAAAGTAAGAGTTAAGACATTTATAATGTTATAAAATATTTCTATTTTAAAAACAAAATGTGTCTAATTCAAATAATTCTATTCTTTAAAGAATCTTGCTGGGAGAGAAAGATGGTGGTTCCCAAACCTCTGACCGGGTGGGGGAGGATTCGGCAGCTCATGACTCTATCTTTACACCGACACACTGTGGTAAGCTCCCGAGCCCAGACAGGCCCCTCAAACAGAAAAATCCCATTCTCCGAACACTGGCTGGTATCCCCTGGCATTTATCCACAAACACAGAATTTTAGAATTCAGCACTCAGTGACTCCAACAAGTAATTGGACACTTAATCCACACTTAAAACACAAAACTTAAAACATATAATATAATATAATATAATATAATGTTTTATCATTTTTCCTTCAAGTTTACAATAGTGTAATAGCAACAAATTAAATTTTGTAATGTTTTATGTAACGCAGTGACATTCGGTACCATTTACGTGCTCATTTGACTTGCGTCTGGTGCTGAAGTGAAGTTGGAGCGCACGTCTGAAATGTCTACCATTTTATGTACTCGTAAAGACACTCTGCGCATCTAAAAAATGCAATTTTTTAGAAGTTGTGAGTGCTTAGCCCCGCCCATGCGTTAATTACGTTAAAATGAAAAAAGTAATCGTCTGCAACTTCTCAGACGTTCACTCCAACTTCACTTCAGCACTAGATGCGAGTCAAATGAGCACGTAAACGGTACCGGTGACGAGGAGCTTCAGTAGAACATCAGTGAACTGCGGTCAGATGACATTTTGTCAGGCCATATGCTGGTAAAAACAAATTTATCTGTCCTGTCAGCCGTAATACTGTGATCGTAGCGCGTGCTCTTCAAGTGCACGCACAAATGTGCCGGCGCACACTGTATTAGGCCTATATTAAAGTGCTGTATCATATTCAAACCCCAATGAAACTGCCAGTATGCAATGTCTGTTAAGACATGAAGCTGCAAAAAAGGCAATTAAAGCTGCCTTAAAGGGGACCTATTATGCCCCTTTTTACAATATGTAAAATAAGTCTCTGATGTCCCCAGATTGTGTATGTGAAGTTTTACCTCAAATACCTTACAAATAATTTTTTATAGCTTGTTGAAATTGCCACTTTTAGGCTATTAGCCAAAACGCACTGTTTTTGTGATTGTCAAATTGATTGACCTTCAAATGCAAATGAGCTCGTGCTTCGCCCCCTTTTCAGGCAAAGGCGGCGCTTCTAGAACCTAAAACACTTGGGAGCCATTCTCATCAGTGCAGCAATGGTGGAATGTGTCAACTCACTCAGGGGGTGGTTCTATGTTAAAACGGCAGTGTCTGTCAGCATTTGTGGGCAGGGTCTATGGCTAACTTGATGTCACATTAGCACCAATCCTGAAAACAGGTTGTTGGGAGACACAGTTGGGGATTTAAAAAAAGGAGTGGATGGATTTATATCACTATAGGGTGGTGTGTACACACACTGCCAACACACATTTATCTCTAAACACCATGCAAAAAGCGAATTTTGCATAATAGGTTCCCTTTAAACCTGTGCATGTAAGTATTATTTACATTTAATGCAGTGTCAACAGCGGCAGCCAAAATATCCTAATAACCAACTGATGTGATGTTAATCAAACAATTTAATTAAAAAGAGGAAATTAATAACTTCTGTAGTTTTACGCTTTATCTTTATAATTTTATATTAGGGATGTGACTTCTGGAGCGAGATCCGACGTGTGCAGTGATTACATTAGAGCTGCATGATTAATCCTAAAAAGACTGCGATCTCTGTTTGAACGCCAACGCAATCTTATTCCTGTCTTTCAATCACATAATGATCATTATTTCTGTGTTACAGACATTTAAATAACAGAAGTACTAGAATAAAAGTTTATAGTTTGGGGATAAACACTTAATGTCTATAATAGCGATCAAAACGAAAGTATCTTAACACGTGTAATGTTTCCACCAGGAGGTGGCGACAAATGCACGTTTAAAAACGCAATTATCAATGAATCATTCATTCAGGAGATTCCAATAGAAAATTAAGTCTTTATTAATTAATTTGATCGAATATATATATATATATATATATATATATATATATATATATATAAAAAGACTTAAGAAATGAACGTTGTGTCAGAATCACTAGTAAATTGTTATTTTGTTTAGATTTCTAATCTAATCTTTTTTTTTTCTTCAGAATCATGAGAGAATCGTGATCTCCAGTTTTTTTAATTGTTTTTCAATTCATCCAGAATCATGTAGCATAAGTTTACATGTTTATTACTGCATATAATTCATTAAAATAGAAGTTTAATTTCATAAAGTACAAGTTCATATCAACATGCACCTATAAATTTTGTTTTTCAGTTGAATAAAATACTATTTTTCCCTATATATTTCATTATTAAAGATTTCTTTAAAAAAGTTGTGAAAATCTTGTCTCGTCTCGTTCTCGTAAGCCCAGTCTCGTGTCTTATCTCGTCTCGTGGGATAAGTGTCTCGTCACACCCCTATTTTATATAATTTAGTGTTTGATAATATGAGGCTATATTTTCTTGTTGAAGGGCACAGGTAGTTAGCCTATATGACATTTATTATAATGGGTTTATGTAAAGATTGTTTCAAGTTCACTTAAATCAGAAAGGTTTTTTTAAAGTCTAATAAATGTTAAAGTGATAGCGCTCAAATATACTGTAGTGTTGAATGGTTATATTCAGTGGTTAAATATTAGGGGGAAAAATAGACTTCAGTTGGAATCAGTGATACATGCCTTCAGTCATAAAAAAAGATGGCATTAAACAAATATTTTAAATATATATACGTTCTTTATGTTGTATCTACATTAATTTGCATCATGAATGTGAAATTATTGCAGTATAAAAGTACAAATAAAAACTTTAATGTCAGGCAGGTTTAATCGTGATTAATTTCAGAAAAAAGGTTCGAATAATTGCGATTGACACCACTAATATATATATATATATATATATATATATATATATATGCATTTGCTTGATCAAAATACAGAAAAAAATGTAATATTGTGTAATATTATTATGTTTTAAAATAATGTTTTTCTATTTTAATATATTTTAAAATATAATTTATTTCTGTGATGCAAAGCTGAATTTTCTGCATCATTACTCCCAGTCTTCAGTGTCACATAATCCTTCAGATATCATTCTAATATGCTGATTTATTACTTTTGTTATCAATGTTGGAAACATCTGTGCTGCTTAATTATTATTATTATTATTATTTTTTTGGAACCTGTGATACTTTTTTTCAGGATTCTTTGATGAGTAAAAAGTTAAAAAGAACAGCATTTATTCAAAATAAAAATCTTTTCTAACAATATAAGTCTTTGCTATCACTTTTTAATAAATTTAACACATCCTTGGTGAATAAAAGTAATGATTAAAAAATCCTGAAAAAGTATCACAACATTATAATAAATCAACATATTAGAATGATTTCTGAAGGATGACAATGAAGACTGGAGTAAATTCAGCTTTGCATCACAGGAATAAATGACATTTTAAAATATATTCACATAGAAAACAATTATTTTACATTATAATAATATTTCACAATATTTCACAGTTGTTTCTGTATTTTTGTTTAAATAAATGCAGCCTTGATGAGAATAAGAAACATTGAAAAAAAACTTTTGAAAGGCACACACACTTTTAAAATGTCTTAAATAACCTTTGTTTAAAAAAAAACAAAAAAACATTCAAATTTACAATATTAGAAAACCATATCTTCTTCTTATTTTTTGGCTTAAATAAAAACGTTACCAGCATTGCCCACCTGCATCGAAAAGGTTTTCATAGTCAGTTGCATCCTCAGTGAAAAAGAATCGTCTGGAGATCTTCTGTTTCTCTTGTCTTCTCTTTTCTTTTTTTCCCTCAGCTGTTACAAGCGCTAAACACAGGCACAAACACAAAGCTAAAGGCTTGTACATTGTCAATGTATGCTGGAGACAGTTCAGGTATGATCTGTCTGAGACAGCTGTCTCAGTGACTCTGAAGGCTGCACCTTCTGAAAGGCCAGTTATATTCTGCCTCTGGAAATCATGTTCAACCCATCACCCATCCCTCAGAGGAAAAAAAAAGAAAAAGAGATGTAAAGGTGAGAGCAGGGAGTGAGGAGGAAGGAATGGAACGGAAGCAGGGGAGTGAGAGGGAAAAAATAAAATCAAAACAGTTTCAACAAAGTGCCTCTTTCACTTGCCCTGAAGACCCACCAACCGCCTCTCCTTTCCCTCTCAACGAACGCCCATCGATCTGAGAGCCAAACAAATTAATAGAGCCTCCTCAAAGAAGGAAAAAAAAGTCTCTTATACACGATTTAATGTTGTGACGTCAACTGATGTGCTTCCGGTGTGTGGGATTACAGATTTATGTGTTGATGAATAAAACATAGCTTTAAGTCTCTCTTAAAACGCTGAATATTGTGCTTCACTGCTAGTGCAAGTTTGATGGAAGAGCAGAGAAAACATTGGTCTTTAGGGAGCCTGTTGATATGAAAGGTAGCTTTGTTTGTCCAAGGGCCAACGGCACCACAGTCCTGAGAAATTCTTCAAGTTCCATTGCCTTTTGCAACCTTGCTTGACCATGCGGCCTCTTTCTGTCCAGTGTGGCCATTTCACTGCATATGAGCACTGTTGCTATGACAACCACTTCATTAAATAACATTACAGAGAATTTATGCCACTTTCTTTCTGAGATGTTTCATTATTGACGTAAATAATAAACTGAAAGCAGTAAAAATTTTACAATCAACCTTCTGCCATGATTCTAGGTTATTGAGGTTGTTGCCAGGATGTCGCTGTCAAAGTCACTTTGAGACAAGTCATTTCACTCGGGGCCCTCTTTGAAATGCCTCTCGGACATGCAAGTGCATCTCCTATCCCTCTGAATATACGAAAACATCAAATTCTCCAAAACTGTTCACTAAGCTTAATTAATCATAAAGTTTGTTTCTTATGTTCAAATACCATTAAAAAGCTTGTTTTTGATGCTAGATCAGCCAATGCGCATGAGCAGTTATGAGCATGAGTTTGTGAACGCTGCCTGTTTCTATAAAAAATGGAGCTTCTAACGACAGCTGCAGTGATGCAATGACTTTACTAATCAACGATTGGCTTTTCCATTTAGAAGGCGGGGCTTATTCACCATATTGGGTATTGCAGTTTCTCCCATTCATAAGTAATAGGAGTGCATAGTCGACAAAGAGAAACTTTTGCCTTGTTCAAATACCCACACTTGCGGTCTTGGCAGGTAGTAAGTGCGCAAGAGGTCCAAGGTCTTAAACACACCAAAGTGCAGTGCCCTTAACGCACACTAAATCCACACTATCTGGAATATTATTTTGGCCCACTCCTCCATACCCAGATCTTTCAGGTTTTGGGGCTGTCGCTGGGCAACACAGAGTTTCAGCTCCCTCCATAGATTTTCTATTGGAAGACCCAGCCATGACCCATCTTCAATGCTCTTACTGAGGAAAGGATACATGGTCCCATCATTCCTCCCCTCAATACGGTGCAGTCGTCCTGTCCCCTTTGCAGAAAAGCACCCCTAAAGCATGATGTTTCCACCCCCATGCTTCATGATTGGGATGGTGTTCTTGGGATTGTACTCATCTTTCTTCTTCCTCCAAACACGACGAGCAGAGTCTATACCAAAAAGTTATATTTTGGTCTCATCTGACCGCATGACCTTCTCCCATGCCTCCTCTGGATCATCCAGAAGGTCTTTGGCAATCTCCAGACGGACATGGACATGTGCTGGCTTGAGCAGGGGGACCTTGCGCGCGCTGCAGGATTTTAATCCATGACGGTGTAGTGTGTTACTAATGGTAACCGTTGAGACTGTGGTCCCAGCTCTCTTCAGGTCATTGACCTGGTCCTCCCGTGTACAGTCATCTTGAATTTCTTCTATTTTCTAATAATTGCACCAACAGTTTTTGCCTTCTCACCAACCTGTTTGACTATTGTCCTGTAGCCCATTCTAGCTTTGTGCAGGTCTACAATTTTGTCCCTGGTGTCCTTAGACAGCTCGTTGGTCTTGCCCATAGTGGAGAGGTTGGAATCTGATTGATTGAGTGTGTGGACAGGTGTCTTTTATACAGGTAACGACTTCAAACAGGTGCAATTTATACAGGTAATGAGTGGAGGATAGGAGGGCTTCTTAAAGACAAACTAACAGGTCTGTGAGAGCCAGAATTCTTGGTGGTTGGTAGGTGATCAAATACTTATTTCATGCAATAAAATGGTAATGAATTATTTAAAAATCATACAATGACTGTCTCTCACAGTTGAGGTGTATACAGTAGGCATACCTACGATGAAAATTACAGATCTCTCCATTCTTTGTAAGTGGGAAAACTTGAAAAATCAGCATTAAGTGTATCAAATACTTATTTGCCCCACTGTATATGATCAAATTGAGTTGGCTCAACTCAATTTCATTTCATTGTGTGAATTCGTTTTTTTAAGAGTTGGGGCCACACATATTTATTGGATGGAAATCCCACCCTCAATTAAATTGAGTTCATCCAATGAATTAATTTTTGGAGTGTTCTGGATCTCTAACAATAGCACACTTAAACTAGCCTATACTAATCTGCTTGGGTAAATTACTATGTTCACATACACTAAAGTTAATCTATATTGCCTTTCAAGAGTAATATTACTGTAATATTTTGAAATGTAAAAAAATTATTTAATTACAATTAAAATGTAATTTATTGTTGATTTCCTTTAGAAATCATTCTCATATGCTGATTTAGTGCTCCGTAAACATTTTTATAATTATCATAGATTTTTTAAACAGTTGTAGCCTACTGTATAATATCTTTAGGAAAATCTCAAAATATTATTTTTCATGTTTTTTTTTACGTATCCACCTTATTCTTTAACGAGGAAGTAAGCCTATTCTATGGGCGAGACTTCATTAGCCACTATAGGGAAATAAGGAGAAGAACTACATATGTACATTTTCTAAACAAAATATGTTAACACAATTAATCTGTTAACTAGCATGTTGCTAGCATGATGTTAGCATGTTTTTATACAATATTCTGTTGCAATGAGATCCACCTTATACCTGTTGAGCCTACTGTAATTGAATTATGGGTGGCACTTCTGGTTTGGGGAACTTCCATTTAAAAAGATTGAAACAAATCATTTTAAATCATAAGGTTGCCCTACAAATAAGGCTTACCCATCTGTTTAACTGAATGAGCTGTTGATTTTCCTTCATGTTTTATTTTCACTTTTTTAATGTGGCATGCTATAACAAGAATATCTATGGCATACATATAACAGGACAATAGGACAATTAAGTTCTCCCGATTAAAATTATGATATATCCCATAATTCACTGGAATCTCTCTCCTCAAATTCTCACATTTCTTTCCAGGTTTGTTTTCACAGGTAAATACAATTTTCTATTATTTCTAACATACATTATCTGTCAAAATGATGGAAATCACTTTAAACTAGTCTCAGTTTGAAATAGTATCATGCAATGAGGAGGTTATTTCACTGTCCATTATTGCTGTGGAAAGAACTGCGCTTTTGGGGCTATTCATGGTCTCTTGAGAGTACCTTGTTTATGCTTTTACACTGCTTTTAAATGTCATTTTAATGTTCAATGGTTAAAGGGCAAGTAGAATAATGTCTCATTGTACCCAGTTTAAAAAAACGTATGAATGCATTCACAGAACGAACCTTTCACTGATTGTTTACAGCTTAACTGAAGTTACACCCATAATTTGCGCAAAGCGTCATGGGGCGTAGGAATAAGGTTGAGAGGTCTTGCTAAAGGGTTGTTAGGGTACTATTTTTGGTTGCTAGGGAGTGGCTTGGCGGCTGCCAATGATGATACCCCAAAGGCTGCTTGCCAGTATGAATGATATAAAGAAATCCCCGTGCCTCTATGAGATTCAGATTTTAAGATATTCTGGGTATATTTTGGTTTGGGCTGCTAGGGTACTCGGCATGGCTATATTGTTGCCAAGGTGATATTTACAGAGCGCCTGGCAATCTAAATCAAATGAGCCCACTACCATGTCTTTATTGTGTTTCAGAAATATTGCCAGTTAAATGTATTGTATGGTTGCTATGGTGGGTGTGACTAAACAGTTTCCATGGTGATAATTATTAAAGACTACTCTCCAGTCTGAGTCAAAAGAGGCCACTCACTTGTCTCTATGATGTTGTGATTCACAGATATACCACTCTTTTTTTAACAGAAGTCTATGGGTTGGTTGCTAGGGTGCTGTAAGTGGTTGTTAGGGTGTGGCTAAGAAGTTGAAATGTTACCATTATTGGCTGTTTGCTAGACTGATTGAAATGAGTCCACACTCATTCTCTATGTTCTAGTACAGAGATGTTTGTTAAGTCAATGGGACTCTCCTCATTAAGCCACAAATTTTGACTAAGTGGTTTATAATTAAGATAATACATTAAAATAACACGGTAAGACACACTAATTTGCAATATCAACAGCAAAACTAGCCGGTTTTGGACAGCTAAAAATATGTGGACACGGATGAGACAGAACAGTGTTAATTTCATTGATGAATAATTTTTCCACAGACGAAAAGGAAACGATAACGAACTAAAATTATTTTTGAATGACAAAAAACTATGACACAAATCTGGCATTTTCGTCAACGAATAAAAACGAGATGAAAATGTTAGGGAGGGACGATTGTGAGATTCATTCAGATTCTGTTGCGTAGTAGGAGGTTAGATGCGTACAAACCGGCGCGACTCAAGATAAAATACACTTGCTGCACGTCTTATAAAACGTAAAAAAAAGGTCAATATGTGGGAGTACGAGAAGGGCAGACATATGGATAAATTTGACGATGCAAGAGAGAACTCAATTCGGTCTTGTTTTCTGAGCGCATACACCGAAGCATACACACAGAAAACACTCTGTCGCGTTGCATGAACTGAGAAAAACACACAAAATAATCTCGAATTGACTAGTATTCACGTAAAACAGCCGATTACGTCTTAAATGAACGTAAACAATAGAGAGAGAGTGTATCAGTACATTGAGTCCATTGCATTCGTTCGGTTTTAAAGGGATAGCGGCCACATTTAGTTACTATTGTTCGTAAAATCTTATTATATTTAGTCGACTAAAACTAGACTAAAACTAAAAACAATTCAGACAAAAATATGACTAAAACTAAATGGCATTTTAGTCAAAAGACTATGACTAAAACTAAATTAAAATTTGCTATCAAAATGAACACTGGACCGGAAGCCAGACCCAAAAATGTACAAATGACCGCACCCACTCTTACCGGAAAAATAAGATGGATAAGTCACATAAATCTGGTAAACAGATAGAAATAGCCTAATTAAGCAAATATTCCAAAATATTTCTAATAACCACAGTAATAGGCTACAGATGACATATATCTGTATTCTTTATCTTGTAAATACCTTATTCAGAATATCCATTTAACATAAAATATTCATTTGTACTTTTAGGTGTTAAAACATTGATTTTAAAGAAACACGTTTGGATTCAGAATAGATGTCTTATATTCCAATACTGCAATGAAGGCTTTCCCTAATATGGAGTAAATGTGGTCAGCTACCACAATATTAGTACACACGTGTAAGCTTGTTTTGATTATATAAAATGTGTTTGGTGCAAGCTGGGACAAATAAGTAATTTAGTTCTACTTAATTCTGTTTGCATCTCCTACACTCCAGGTTGTTATAGCCCGTCTTTGTTTTTGCCTCCCACACAGAAAATTATTAAGCAATTTGATGTAATACTCCCCCACTAGACATGTCCTGAGCTTCCTGTCTTTCATTCAAAAATAAAAACTCTGAAGACAAACAATCATTTTAAACAGGCAAACACGCCGCCTACATCTTCCTGCCTTCGGGGTTTACCTCATACACCTGCCTGGAGTCTGACCAAAAAACAGATTAGACCAGATATAAATGTCTTAAACAAATAACGCAGAAATCGTTTTAGCAACTTCCTTCTGTGGTCCGCTTTTGGAATGAGAGTGTATATGAAGACGTTTCCAAAAATATGGCTTGATATACAACTGAAGCAAGCCAACCTCAGACAGCAAACAGTCTAGTGCGTTCATTTTCTTCATGACAACTTGAGAATCAGTGTTTACTTTTTCCTAGAATTCCCCAGCCGTCCACACACGGCTGGAGCCAAGCCTGTCGAGAACATGATAAATCTACCGCCCAGACTGTTTAGAGAACGTGACTGACTCTAGATAGAATGATAACATGATAGAACAATAAAACAATAAATAGATAGATAAACAGATGACAGAATGACAGATCAACAGTAAACAATGAGAGATAGGCAGATAGATAAACACACAGAACGATAGATAGAATGATAGAACAAGATAGAACGATAGATAGATAGAACGATAGATAGATAGAACGATAGATAGATAGATAGAATGGTACAGAGGCTCAGTTTAGTTTACTACTCATACTGAAGCGCACTTGACGCTCACTGTGATTTCAGCGTCAGGCATAAATACATGAACAACATCTTCAGACCTGCTCTGAGAGTCACTTCATGTACATTTTGCCATTTCATCTGAATAAAACTAGCGTCATATCATATACACAGAAATAAAGGAATTCACAACAACTCGTCAAAATAACAGTTGGTTAAAAGTGAAGACTGTATGTGTCTAGAATGTATGTGATACTACTACTACTACTACTGTTGAAATAAATAATAAAACTTTATTTTTTTAAGAAATAATCACACCATATTTCTTCCATGTTTAAATTTGAATAGTAAATCCCAATTATTTGCCAAAAAATAAAATGTTTAATTTTCATTAATTAAAGATAAATTAAATCAATGTTTTATGCCTCCATCTGATAACCAGTAAAATGAAAATACACAACAGAGAGTTTCTGAGGGGAAAAAAGGCTATTGTAAGAATAAATAAAAGTTGTTTTTATGCATTTAAATAAATAAACACGCTAAAAGTATAAAAATAAAACATAAGGTGAGAAAAAATGAAACATTTCATTGAGCTCTAAACATTTTGTTTAACTTTTAATAAATTGATGTTAAATTGGACATGCTTTTTGATTAATACAATTTAATTAAACCATTAAAAAGGAGTCCAGAAAAATTTACATGAAAAAAAAAGGAATCCAGAAAAACACAGAATTTTTGATTTATGAATTGATAGATAGATAGATAGATAGATAGACAGATAGATAGAGACAGAACAACAGAATGATAAAAACGATAGAAAGAAACTCCTGCAAAGAAATGCATCTCTTCTGTTTATCTCTTCTCTAGCTGTCTGCATTTGGGAACAGTTTGCTTTTCTTGACTCATTAAAAAGCCGCCTACTACTAGATACTTCTCAGTCCTCTAACAACAGTGATTACTGTCTGTGTATTTTTAGTGCTCACAGGGAGATCTGACCCCGAGATTGTGGTGCAGATTACAGTGATGCAATGTAACCAACATTTTTGCTGTCCCTCTCTTCTCTCTCTGTCTGTAATGATCTCTTTGTTAGGGTTTGGTTAAATCCTGTTGCTCACTGGCACAATAGCAGTAAAACATATGACTGCATTTCAATATTTAAAATCTTATTTTTTGAAATCAAGCATATTCATTTGTTGGTTTTGTCTAATTAGAAAAATGTCTATGGCAGAAGCAAGTATTCACCTTTAATCAATGAATAAATAAGTTATGCAAGTATGGTATTTTGGTGGACATTATGGGTAATATCTCACTGTTCAATCTCAATGTGAAGACCCAAACATTAATGAAAATCTACTTAATGAGTAGACTTACTTTGTCATTCACATTAGGTTGTTTTACTGAAGTTGTTACATTGTAATAAACGAATGAACATGTTCATCTAGTGCTGTCAGTAACAAAAGAGTGGTATATAAACCAATCTTACCTCCTTGTCTGTGCCAAGCCACAAGCCAAGTTTGTTTAACAAATAGTATATGATGTGAACTCGTAAAATTACTGAAGCCCCACAGAGCATAATTGATCAATAAACCATTTTACATTGCAAATGTCGTACTACACTGTTATTTAGTGTTGAATATTCAGCATTCATTACAATGTGTTTTGGTCCAGTAACATTCAGTGTGGCCTTTGTTTTAATCTACATTCGCCCTCTGGTGGAGAAACACATACGAGCAACACTCGTCATAGCCTTCAAGATTCCGTCATAGAGTTTCAACCAATCAGCGCGCAGATTAACAGAATTTGCCGACCAATCAGCGCTCACATCAACAGGAACTGCAACAATGGAGGCGAGCATGAAGCCCGTGGGTGTATGACAGCATGTCAACAGCAAATCAAGCGCAAATCCCCCGAAATCATAATGCACACTTTCTAAGCGGAGAATTAACTGTTAAACGTGTGAAATCGACAAAATGGCTTCGTGGTCGGAGAAAATGCTACAACTCCTGCGTCGAATGAATAACTTTCATTTACCAGGTGGGGAAATATTAAAAAAAAAATCATATGACAGAACAATCCATATGCATGTGATCTAGCATGAATACACATGGCAGATATAGGTAAATGAAATACAATAAAAATGCATTAAAATTCAACTTATACCGACAGAGGCTCTTTGATTATGAACGTTTTCAGTGAATGAATTTGCAACGAGTAAAGACTTCTTGATATCCATGACTCACATTTAATTTATAAAAAAGGAAGCATTTTTTTAAATGTCAAGTAAGCCTAAAACAAACAAACAAACAACAAATATTTGTAAATATTGTAAATTGTAATTATTATATTGTTTTTTTGCCTTCATTTCTTTTGGAAAATCTTTTTGAAGTTCTGAACACTTACCTGTATTGAAGTCGCTAGTATGGCAAGCCGTTTTGACTTTTATTCATTCACAGGATATGAATTCTTGATATCAACAATTCAGTTTTCACTAGTTAAAATGCTAATTCTTGATATCAGATATTGGATTTTTACTAGTAACAATGGCAATTTTTGATATCAGGAATTACATTTAAACTAGTAAAAAAACTATAATTCTTGATATGTATAATTGTATTTTCACTAGTTAAATGACACCATAGGCTGCCATTCAAATTCAGTTGTTGATATCAAGAACTGATTTCTTACTAGTTGAAATTCCAAAATCCAGATATCAAGAACCGAGTTTTCACTAAATGAAAATGTATTTTATCATATTACATTTTTTTATTTCTGACATCTGAAAATGTATTTCTGTTATCAATAATTAAGAGAGTATTTTTAGATATCTAAAATGGCATTCTTACTAGTAACAATCCCATTCATGATATCAGAAATGAACATTGTCACTAGTAACAATGTAATTATTGATATCAAAAATAAAGGTTTTTACTAGTGATTGTATTTCTGATATGTGAAATTGGAATTTTAACTAGTAAGAAATCAATTCTTGATATCAACAATAAAATTTGAATGGGAGTCTATGGTGACATTTAACTAGTGAAAAGACAATTCTTGATATCAAGAATTATAGTTTTTCATTCATTTCTTGATATCAATAATTCAATTTCTGCGAGTGATGATGTCATTGTTGATATCAATAATTAACCTTTTTACTAGTGGAAATGTAATTCCTGATATCAAAAATTGCCATTGTTACTAGTAAAAATCCAATTTCTGATATTAAGAATTATCATTTTTAACTAGTCAAAATTGTTGATATCAAGAATTCATATTCTGCAAATGAACAAAAGTCAAAACGGCTTGCCATACACTAGGGAAATAATACTTATAGTACTTATTTTTGTTGTTTATCTTTGACTAATATAATATGTACTCAAAATCGTTGCATTGATTTATTCCAGGTTCTAGTTTAGAGAGCTGTCTACGTTTCGAGGTGGCAGGAGAACAGGTTGGATGGATTCCCCCAAAAGTAGCATCAATTCTTGGTCGTTTTCCTGCTGTCTTCAGACCTTATGGGAGCGCTATAACCTTCTGCTCCGGGCTTGACACTTTTGAGAGCAGATCAGTGGCTGTGGATGAGGTCTTGCTGGAGCTGAGGAGAGAGGCATCATTCACCTGTCTCATAGGCTGGAGAGATGAGGTGAGACATCTCTGGTACACGTTAGATAATTACCCATCTTCATCCTGACCTCTTGAGCAGTTATGTGTCAGTTCCTTCCAGTGTCAAAAATAATAAGCGATTTTTATTTTGATAATGGGCATTATTTGCTCCCTGCACATGATTTTCAAGCCACTGCCCAATCCTACAAAACTCCACATCGTGCCATTATTTTGTATCGAATAAAACGCCCAGAATAATTTACTACAGGAGCATTTTTTAAACCTTAGTTAACAAGTTAAATTTTCATAAATGTGAAAGTACAACTATTTCAAAAAAGTTGCTACAAACGATTTATGAAATTCCCATCAGCACAAAATGTTTTCCTAAACGCATCCCACTTTATAAAGTGCAGCGTTACATTTGTATCATTGAGAAACTATTAGTCTTTCTTAAAATTTTAAATAAACCAATAAAATGGTGTTTTTGTCATTAGTAGTTTTTATTTTATAAACGGCTATATAGTTAAAATAAAATACTGCTAAAAACTATTACCTTCAGTTTTAGTTATTTTAGTACAGGTTAAACTTAATGAATATGACAAATATAGAAATAATGAGAAATACCTATCTGAAATGAAGTGTTTTTTTTTTTAGATTTTATTTCAGGTAACAATTTTTTAGTGGTTTTAGTTTTAGTTTAGTTTAGTTTTTTTAACAGTAAGATTTTTAATGTTTTTTAAAATCTCTTCTGCTCACCAAGCCTGCATTTATTTGATCCAAAGTACAGCAAAACCAGTAAAATGTTGAAATATAGTTACTATTTAAAATGACTGTTATATATATAATTTTTTATATATTTATATATTAATATATTTTAAAATGTAATTAATTCCTGTGATTTCTAAGCTAAATTTTTAGCATCATTACTTCAGTCACATGATCCTTCAGAAATGATTCTGATTTGCTGCTCAAAAAAAAATATTATTATTATTATGTTGAAAACATAGTAGAATGTTTTCAGGTTTCTTTGATGAATAGAAAGTTCAGAAGAAAAGCATTTATGTGAAATAGAAATATTTTGTAACATTATAAATGTCTTTAGCATCACTTTTGATCAATTTTAAGCATCCTTGCTAAATAAAAGTATTCATTTCTATAATTATACTGACTCCAGATAAAGATCTTTGGATATTTCTATTCATCAAAGAATCCTGAAAAAATTTACTCAGCTGTTTTAAATATTGATAATAATAATGATAATAATAAATGTTTCTTAAACAGCAAATCAGCATATTAGAATGCATTTTGAAGGATCATGTGACACTGAAGACTGGAGTAATGATGCTGACAATTTAGCTTTGATCACAGAAATAAATTACATTTTAAAATATATTCTAATAGAAACAATGGTAAAAATATTTCACAATATTACTGCTTTTGCTGTGTTTTGGAACAAGTAAATGCAGACTTGGTGAGCAGAAGAGACTTCTTTAAAAAACATAAAAAAATCGTACTGTTCAAAAACTTTTCAGGTAAGATGAAATGTAATTTGTGATCAAATCCAGTCAAATGTGTGTTTTATAAGTAAGGCCCCAGGTTCTTTTCTATTTATCAGAATCTATTTTATTTTCAGCAATATGCTGTGATGCCCAGGTATTGTGACGCCCCGCTGATGTATATGGAGAGAGCAGCTACAAGTATGTTCATGAAATATTAAATTCATGCTTCTACTTTGTCAGAGAGAGTGACATTTATAGTTGTTTCTAAATAATGGTGAAACACAGGTCTGTTTGGAGTGAAACGGTACGGCGTCCATGTCAATGGCTACACTCGGGATTCAAGCGGCAACCTTAATATGTGGCTGGCAAGGCGATCTCTGACCAAACAGACGTATCCAGGAAGACTGGACAACATGGTAATTTATTAATAAACTAATAAAACTAATAATTCAGCTCATAACAAGAAGTGCCGCACCAAACTTACATCTCAGGTTGAGTCAGCAGTAGGCTGAATCATACTGTTACTTCTAACACATAATCTATGACTCCTTCACACTACGCACACTCTTTTAACTTAAACAGTCATATCTCATCTCGTATCACTTAGCGTCAACACTCTCTGCACTTCAGTACTGTTCTACTTCAAGGATTCTTCCAATTTTGTTAGTGTTACATTTGTACTCCTGCCGTTTAATTACATAACTTATTTTCTACATACATGTACACTGGCGTTCAAAAGTTTGGGATCAGTAAATTTTTAAATGTTTTTTAGAGAAGTGTCCTAGGTCAAAAATGCCAAAAAAGACAATTTAAAATAATTGTTTTCTATTTTAATATACTTTAAAATATAATTTATTCATGTGATGCAAAGCTGAATTTTTAGCATCATTACTCAAGTCTTCAGTGTCACATGATCCTTCAGAAATCACTCTAATATGCTGATTTATTACTTTTATCATCAATGTTGGAAACAGTTGTGCTGCTTAATGTTTTTTTTTGGAACCTGTGATTCTTTTTTTCAGGATTCTTTGATGAATAAAAAGTTAAAAAGAACAGCATATATTCAAAATAAAAATATTTTCTAACAATATCTTTACAATCACTTTTTATAAATTTAACACATCCTTGTTGAATTAAAGTATTAATTTCTATTAAAAAAACAATAGATAAAAAATTACTTTGCCGTACTATTTATCAAAGAATCCAGAAAACTAAAAAATATTAAGCAGTTAAAAAAAAGAATTAAGCAGTTTCCAACACTGATAGGTAATCAGCATATTAGAATGATTTCTGAAGGATCATGTGACACTGAAAACTGGAGTATGATGCTGAAAATTCAGCTTTGCATCACAGTAATAAATTACATTTGAAAATATATTAACATGGAAAACAGTTCTTTCAAATGACAATAATATTTCACTTTTTTTTAACCTTTTTACTGTATTTTTAATCAAATAAATGCAGCCTTGATGAGCATGAGAGACTTCTTTCACAAAAAAAAAAAAAAAAAATCTTACCAATCCCAAACTTTTGAAAAGTATATTAAATAATTTTAAAAAATGAATATATACAGAGTAATGAATTGTGTGTATCAGCTATAAATTACTACAGCAAGCTTTTAAAGATGAATAGCCTAAATACCACAAATCTCTCATTTTGATGTAATTGGGTCTTTAAAGGATTTGATTTATCACTCAGGCGGCTGGAGGACTGGCAGCAGGCTGTAGTGTAAGGCATACCATGGTAAAGGAGTGTGAAGAGGAGGCCTGCATCCCACCAGGCCTGGCAGATCAAGCACGTCCTGTGGGAACTGTGAGGTGCTTAATCCTTTTTTTTATTTCTATACCACTATTTAGCTGTACTATCTATTATGAAGCACAAAAGAATTGGTAACTGGTGATTTTTAAGATTAAAGATGCATGTTTCAGGTTTCCTCTATTCAAAACCCTTCTCAGATACAAGGGTAGATACAAACTCTCTCAACTCTCCTGCAAGAGAGACTGATTAATACAGCAGAAGTGCCAGAAATAGCTTCCAGCTGGCAGGTTTCCCAAAAATATTCTGTGCGCACAAATGAAGATGACCAGAATTCAAGTTTTATACAGGCTTAGAAGACAACAATGTGATCAAAGGCATGAATGCCTGTGACAGGCATCGTTTCTGCCTGGAAACTGTTTACTATGTTTAGTTAAATTGAAAGACATTCTGCAATCTTGAATCTCCAATTCATGCCTCCCTCTGTCTCTTTTCTCTGTAGCTACACCTACGAAGATGACGAAGGAATATTTCCTGAGTGTCAGTTTGTCTTTGATTTAGAGCTGCCTCTCAATTTTCAGCCTCACATCGGAGATGGAGAAGTGCAAGCGTTTTACTACTATCCAATAGAGAAGGTGAGGGCATCCCATTGATTTTTGGTTTGAGTGCTTTGTGATGCATTTTATATGGGCCATACTACACAATTGGTGCAAAGTCAGAGTTGGAAACAATTTGTCTTTTTCCACACATTTTGTAGGCATGCAAATTGTATAATATCCAGGGTACACAATTCTAGTAATTGTGTAGTTAAAGGAACACTCCACTTTTTTTGAAAATAGGCTCATTTTCCAACTCCTCTAGAGTTAAACAGATGAGTTTTACCGTTTTTGAATCCATTCAGCCGATCTCCGGGTCTGCCGTTAGCACTTTTAGCACAGTTTAGCATAAATCACTGAATCAGATTAGATCATTAGCATCTCGTTCAAAAGTAGGAAAAATATCGGAAATATTTGGTAATTTTTGAACGAGATGCTAATGGTCTAATCAGATTCAATGATTTATGCTAAGCTATGCTAAAAGTGCTAACGACAGACCCGGAGATCAGCTGAATGGATTCGAAAACGGTAAAACTCATCTGTTTAACTATCGAGGAGTTGGTAAATGAGCCTATTTTTAAAAAAAGTGGAGTGTTCTTTTAATTCTTATACTGTATTTTCAGAAAGTTTTGGAATATTTGTCATCTCCCCAAATTTGTCACTTCCGAAACACAGCAATGTATAATTTAATGACCTATTAAGATTTTGTTTACATTTGCCTGTAAAAATATTTTTTTGCTATCTTAATAAAAAGTTTTCAGAGGTAAATTAATAACTTCCAGCAATATTTCAAGTTTGATTTATGAGATATTTGTAAATCATACTGATTTCAAAGTAAAGGATTCATTCATTTGAATATACTTTGAACCAAACACTATCATAATATCTTAGTTGATAATTCAGTATACTTTATTTTTGACAAAACGAAAACATTTTCGGTAGTGACAGTAATGTTTTGGTAGCAACCACATAACATTGACGAATTTTAACTTGCATACTAAAACATACTCCAATATTAAAAATGTGTTTAACTGTACCAAAATTTAGTTTATTTTCCTCAAATAAAGGATTATGTATTTGCATTTGTCACTACCGAAACAACGATGACATGTTTTGGTTGTGACTGTTTCAGTAGTGACAATTTTAGATACTTTCGGGCTCAGCTTAAAGATGCTAATCAACACATGGTTAGCTAGCAAAGTTCTGAACAGTTTTACAGATATAAAAAATTATTTTATGGAGTAACACCCAAAAAAGTGCGCCTAATTGCAGAAAAAAGGTAGTGATGTTTTTGAAGGGACCTATCTACTCACCTTGTAGCTATGAGAGAGAGAGTTTACTGGAGAATTATTGGAATTATTCTGACAAAGTTTCATAATTTATAAAGAAAATATAAAATAAATATATTTTTTGAATGTCACTTTAAAAAAAAAAATGTAAAAGATATTTTTACAAACATTGGAATAAAATGCAAAAATTATTTCAATATTTTCTTAAGATGAAATGTAGGGGACAGCCACCTCCCAAATGAAAGTACCTAATAAATGATGATTTTATAGATATTAAGCTTACTGATATTTTATTATATTATTGCGGGTTTCAATAGATAATAAAAGGATCTTAGTAAACATCTAAGATTTCAGTACTTAAATGCTTTTTTAATTGTGGGAGAGCAGTGAATATGTGCAGTTTTTTTAGACTGGGTGGCACATCTTACCCCCATTCTCTCCTGGGTTGATTTCAGGTGAAAGATCTCCTGGTCAGTGAGGAGTTTAAGCCAAACTGTGCCATGGTGGTTCTGGACTTCCTCATCAGACATGCCATCATTGAGCCAGATTCAGGTGTGTTACAAGCTGGAGGTCAGATGTCAGATTAGAATTTGATTTATATACTTTACAAAGAAAAGTTTAAGTTGAGAAAGGCTGTGTGACTTACGTTTTTTTCTCTCATTTCAGAGCCCTATTATCACGAATTTGTGGCTGGATTGCACAGATCACTGTAAAAACTGACTGACGGTGTGTAAAGACATATGTCAACCTTGCAACAGTTTGGTATTTTTGTTATCTACCTCCGCTTTTAACTCCTAACAATGTCAGCATGTGTACTTGTTTACTGAAGACCACATCTGGCTGTTGAAGACATTTTACGGTATTTTACAGCAACATATCCCGGAGAAGAGACACAGAATAAAGACCCAAGCAAAGTTACCCTATAAGAATTTATTTTTTCAATACATTTCAAATGAGTCTGTGGAAATCCAAAGATGCACTGGTATACAAAAGATAATTGATGCATCAAAGGCTCTTTTTCTTTTCTTACAATGAAATGCAGAATCTCTTCTAAGAAATTACTTGCATTCAATAATATGGCATTAAACAGCTCTCTCAAAATCACATTTTCGCTACTTTTTTTCCTTCTTTTAAAACTTTGAAATTCTAACATACTAGAATTTGTAAAATATGCAAAAATGATATAGTATAAGCCAGTAGAATTTCACAAAAACAGAAAAACATACAGTACAGGAGAAAAAGAGGGAAATATATAAAAAAAAAACAACTGGAGTGAAAATGGAGGGAGTTTCTCATTTATACAGTGAGATAAACAAATATTTCTTGTATTTCTGCACACCAAATAAAAGCCTGTCACGCAGGCAAAGAGAAATACGGGCAAAAATGATGTCACTGTCACCTTTTATAAAACTTCTATATATATTGCCAAAATCGAACAGTGTATGACAGTCAACATACAGAGCTGTGGTTTTGCTTTGAGCTCCACGAGGGCTGATCAACCCAAAGTTTGTCTTTTTTTACTTACAATACATGAGCAAGCACATAAAATACTCACAAAAAGGTGAATTAGTATGATCATTGCTTAATGCATCTTATTTTATAGGCAAATGGCAAAAAAGTACAAGATATATTTAAATCTCCTTGGAATAAAGAATTGTAAGACTACCGCTATTTCAGCTATTTTAAACCAGTGACTAAACCGCCAATTTTGCGCCAGGACAGGAGGGCACAGAGGAACCAGTTGTGTTATCCGACAGCATTAGCATGTTAATGTAGAAAAGATCATTAAACAGAAAATCGTAGTACGAAGTACAGGCATGAATGTTTTACATAAAACGGCACTGGATTCCTGGGAGGTTTATAAAGGGGATCACGGGAGTATGACATTGTGTCTTGATCCAAAAAACAACTCCCTGCTTGACATGATGTAGGGTACTAACTAATGCCTTTTACACCCTGAATAATGCACTTAGTGCCAAAAAAAGGAATCTTTTTAGACCAAGTTGTTTGTTTCTGTTCTCGCTAACAGTGCTGATCTTCTAGCAGAAGATGTGGTACGGGCCAAAGAATACATCGCATATAATCCCACCCCAAAAACAATCGGTGATTGTGAGCCACTGTGAAACCACATCAATCTTTACCCTACATATTCGCTATCCTTGTGATCAGTCTGAAGGCTTAAGGTCAACTAATCTTGATTTAAAAGAGGACTGATGGCCATAAAAATGTTTGAGTCCCTTTTTGCCGGTGCAGTTGTCCCTACTATCTTCTGTAGTTTCCTTTGGCCTGGATTGAAAATGACCCTCCCTGACCCCCGAGTACGTAATTAACACTAGGGGCGTTTCTTCCCTCTATTTGCGAACTTTTAGAGCTCTTTCATTTTCCTTGGCCTAGTTTGGTTACCCCTTTCCCTCCCTCGTTCTTTTCTTTTTCCTCTCACGTTCTCTATAGCAGTGTGCAGGGATTCTTCTTGCCACGTTTTTTGGCTTGGAGCGCCGCTCTTGTGGCCATTTCGAACACTTCCCTCACGCCCTCCTTAGTTTTAGCTGAACACTCAAGGTAGCCGAAGGCATTGATGCGATTAGCCATATCTCGCCCTTCCTCTGGTTTAACTGGTTCCTGTTCGAGGAAGAAAGCATTGACAGGGCATTAGAACAGCAATTTTTCAGTATGTTTTCTTATAGTTCCATTCTTTTTATGTTATTTGTGACCCTGGACCACAAAACCAGTCTTAAGTCGCTGGGGTATATTTGTAGCAATAGCCAAAAATACATTGTATGGGTCAAAATGATTTTTCCTTACTATGTTCCATTAAGATATTTTGTACATTTCTTACTGTAAATATATCAAAACTTAATTTTTGATTAGTAATAGGCATTGCTAAGAACGTAATTTGGACAACTTTAAAGGTGATTTTCTCAATATTTCGATTTTTTTGCACCCTCAGATTCCAGATTTTCAAATAGTTGTATCTCGGCCAAATATTGTCCTATCCTAACAAACCATACATCAATGGAAAATGTATTTATTCAGCTTTCAGATGGTGTATAAATCTCAATTTCGAAAAATTGACACTTACGACTGGTTTTGTGGTCCAGGGTCATATTTCCTTAAAGAAGTGTTAGCTCACACACCTGTTTCATTTTCAGCAGCTCCCGTCGAGTGTGATCATCATTCCGTAAATCTTTTTTATTACCCACCAGAATTATTGGAACATTCGGACAGAAATGTTTTACCTCTGGCGTCCATTTTTCTGGGATATTCTCTGTGTGAATAGAGTATGGATTGAGTCAAAATATATAGAATTCATATTAAAGACTGGCCACTGCAGAAACAGATTATCTCACCCAAACTGTCAGGGCTGTCTATGGAAAAGCACATGAGGATGACATCAGTGTCTGGGTAGGACAGTGGCCTCAGCCTGTCATAGTCCTCTTGTCCAGCTGTATCCCATAGAGCTAGTTCCACCTGGCAACAAAATGGTTAATAATTATATTATCAGCATAACAATATGTGGAAATGGAGATTGAACAAATTAACATGAATTTCTAAGTATTTAGCAACACTCGAGCTGAGTGAAGTTTGTGTAAAATTTGATGATCATATTTGAGAATGATCCACAGTCCACATGTCACGATTCTGAATAATGCAGAATTCATAAAAATATTTGTGTTGTTGTTTGTGTTGTTGTTTGTGATGTGTTTTACATACACTACCAGTCAAAGGTTTTTGGACAGTACAATTTTTAATGTTTTTTAACAAAGCATCTACTGCATTTATTTGATCCGAAATACAGCAAAACCGTTACATTTCTGAAATATTTTTACTATCTAATATTTTAGATAGTAAATAGTTTTCTGTTTGAATATTTATTTTAAAATGTACTCCTGTGATAAAATCTACATTTTCAGCATCATTACTTCAGTCTTCAGTATCACATTATCCTTTAGAAATCATTCTAATATCCTGATTTGCTGTTCAAGAATTTTTTTATTATTATTATTATTATTATTATCAGTATTTAAAACAGTTGAGTGAATTGTTTTTAGGATTCTTTGATGAAAAGAAAGATCCAAAGAGCTGAAATAAAAAGCTTTTGTAACATAATACATTATATCATTCAAAAGCTTGGAGTCAGTTTAATTTTTTCTTTTTTTGGAAATTATAGAAATTATTACTTTTATTTAGCAAGGATGCTTTAAATTGATCAAAAATGATTATGAAGACATTTATAATGTTGCAGAAGATTTCTATTTCAGATATAAAATGCTGCTCTTCTGAACTTCTATTCATCAAAGAAACCTAAAAAAATTCTACTCTGCTGTTTTCAACATGATAGTAATGTTTTTTGAGCAGCAAATCTGAATATTAAAATGATTTCTGAAGGATCATTTGACTAGAGTAATGATGCTAAAAATGTATCTTTGAAATCACAGGAATAAATGACATTTTACAATATATTTAAATAGAAAACATTTATTTTAAATAGTAAAAATATTTGACTGTTTTTGCTGTACTTTGGATCAAATGCAGGCTTGATGAGCAGAAGAGACTTCTTTAAAAAAACATTAAAAATCCTGCTGTTCAAAAACTTTTGACTGGTAGTGTTTACTTAACTACTGTTCAAAAGTATGGGGTCAGTAAGATTTTTAAAAAGAAATGAATATTTTTATTCAGCAAGGATGCATTAAATTAATCAAAAGCTACAGTAATAACATTTATTATGTTACAATGGATTTCTATTTCAAGTAAATGCTGTTCTTTTGAGCTTTCTATTCATCAAATAATCCTGAAAAAAATGTAGCAGAGTTTTCACAAACATATTAAGCATCACAACTGTTTTCAACACTATTAATAAGAAATGTTTGAGCAGCATAATTAGAATGATGCTGAACATTCAGCTTTGCCACCACAGGAATAAATTTGCGGTGTTATATTAAATAAAAATTACAATTATATATTAAAATAAAAATAAATAATACAAATACAAATACAAAACGTTATTTCTAATTGTAATACTTTTTTGCAATATTACTGTTTTGATGGATAAATGCAGCCTTGGTGAGCATAAAAGACTTCTCACAGAGCCCAAGATTTTGCATGCTAAATATTGCATATTTGAACTATATTTCTAGAATATATTCATAGAAATACATGTATTTCAATATATTTATATAAACATACATATATTATATTTGTAGTTAATGATTTCACAATGCACACAACATCCAACAACAGTAAAAGACAATCAATCACACACTGTTGACCCAAAATAAACTCCATTACAAAAGAACTCTATAAAATTGCAAAAAATAATGATAATACACGAAGAACACTATTAAGAAGTCTGTGAACAATCTGAGGAAGTTACTTGTTTCAAAAGTTCAAATTGCTACAGAAGAGACAAGTTTACACATGTATGCTGTAATAGACCAGCGGTTTTGGCGTTAAGAGACATTCTTACCTGTTTGCTGTCCACCTCAATATCAGCAACATAGTTCTCGAACACTGTGGGTACGTAGACCTCAGGAAACTGGTCTTTACTGAAAACGATGAGTAAACACGTCTTTCCACATGCTCCATCTCCAACGATAACAAGCTTCTTACGAATTGCAGCCATCTGTCACACCAAATGAAAAGATCAGCCAATAATTATAGGAGGCAGGTGGAAATTGTTCCTACACTGGAACTGGCAACCATTTTTATTACATAAATCAAACCTTTCTCTTTTTTTTTTGATAAATAGAGAAGTGTATGTCTGCCCTCCTCTACTGTTACATATGGAAGAGCAATCATCCAGACGTTCTTGAATAAATATGTAAATCAGGCATACAACAGTATTATTTACCCATAACTAGCTACACTTGAGGTCAAAAGTGTACACACACCTTGCAGAATCCGCAAAATGTAATTATTTGACCAAAATAAGAGGGATCATACAAAACGCATGTTATTTTTTTATTTAGTACTGACCTGAATAACATATTTCACATAAAAGACCTTTACATATAGGGCACAAGATAAAATAATAGTTGAATTTAAAAAGTTACCATGTTCAAAAGTTTACTTTCTTAATACTGTGTTGTTACCTGAATGATCCACAGCTGTTTTTTGTTTAGTGATATTTGGTCAGAAGCCGCTTGTTTATCCTAAACAGGCAAACTGCCCACTGTTCTTCCGAAAAATCTTCTCTGTTTTTTTTTTTTTTTTTAAGCATTTTTATGTATTTGAACCCTTTCCAACAATGACTATGTTTTTGAGGGACTCATATGCAACTATTAGAGAAGGTTCAAATGCTCACTGATGCTCTAGTAGAAAAAACAATACATTAAGACCCGGGGATGAAAACAGTTTGAATTTGAAGATCAGCATAAATTTAACTTTTGTCTTCTGGTAAACATTGTCGGTAGATTCTGAAGGGCAGTACACATCTTCATTTTGTTCAAAAGTTTACACCCCTGGCTCTTAATGCATATTTTTTTTCCTTCTGAAACATCAGTAAGTGTTTGAACCTTATGTAATAGTTGTCTTTGATGGATCTTAAAATCATACAGTCATTGTTGGAAAGGGTTCAAATACTTAAAAACGCTGAAAAACCAAAGAATTTGTGGGAGCTGAAGGATTTTTCTGAAGAACAGCAGGTAGTTTAACTGTTCAGGACAAACAGACTCATGAACAACTATAACTAAACAAAACAAAAAACAAAAACACAGCTGTAGATCATTCAAGTAACAACACAGTATTAAGAATCAAGCATATGTAAACTTTTGAACAGGGTAATTTTTATAAATTCTGCTATTATTTTCTCCTGTGGGCTATATGTAAACATCTTTTATGTGAAATGTCTTATTCAGATCAGTGTTCAGATCAACTTTTGACCTGAACTGTAAATACGTCACATATTATTAAACTTCCGTTTTAATTAATTAACATTTGATGAAAGAACTGCTGATCAGAATGGACAAACATGCGTTACAGTTTTAGCACTTAGTATTCAATAATCATCACTTGCTTTAATTTTTTTCCCAAAATGAAAATAATGTAAGTGGGTAAAGTTCATAAATTAAAAGTAAGTTTTGCGAGCACAGTCGATTCACTTATTTATATGAGTCTCAGTATGCTTATTAGAAACAACAGGAGTCAATGGTGTGAGACAAATGAATTATGATTACACAAACGACATGAGCATCTTTTTTTTTTTTTTTTATGAAATCCATGTTTTCAAATATTTAGATTGCATTTATACATCAACCAGTTCAATAACTGTGGATAGTAAGAAAATATTTCCTTTTGAGTGCTTTGAGTTCAAAACAAGCATTAAACAATTTTGATTCATCTACATAATTAACAAAGGATTGGAATTGATGAATATGAGTTTCAGTATTTAACAGCATCCAATCTATCTTCACAATGAAAGTGAGTCATGTTTGAATGAAAAGCTTGTGTTGTGAGCATAATTAATTCAGTTAATGCCTTTTCATATGAGTCTCAGTGGGCTCATTATGAATAAAAGCGGTCAAAAGCTGTTCCTTGCAAAACAACTTGACAAAAGAAGTAATAAAATAATATACAGTTGTATTTATTTATAAATCAGTCAGTCACTTACTTTACTACTGGATAAGAAAAAAAGCTTCTTGATTGCTTTGAGTTTTAATTTATCTCAGACTTACATTTTAAAATAAAACATGTCAGCTTACTAGGCTTCCTTTCCCCTATGTCTACATTCATATTTCAGCCATTTTAATCATCTACACTGGGTTCTTGTGTCATTATAGCACTGCAGCATCAACCCCTCCTCACACACACTTACACACACCTCCCAGCTGCTGTCACAACACACCGCACCCTGCTCAATTCACTGATCAGGGCCGGCAAAACATACATTAAAGCATTACACATACATTTAGACTACATGTGAAACAGCTGACTGCAGTCGGGTCAAAATAATGTCGCACAAGTGACCTTTTATAGTTTAACAATGAGTCGACCATTGATTCAGTTACACTGAAGGCTTAATTAGGGATAAAACAGCCGTTTAAAGGGCTGAGTGTCATATTGCAGAATAAACTAGCGATGGTAATTATAACAGCCGCATGTCTGCGCCAAACTGGATCAGTCCCCGGTTTACTCCCTATGCTAACTGGGACGCCTCATCTCACGCCCTAATAAGTGTAAAATGACCACCGTTTGGTTTCGATTCGGCTGGATCCACAAATTCTAGTATTAAACTTTCCAGACGTGTTATGGTTGCGATCATCGGAGTTTAATGCAATTATGAACTCATGTTCGGCATCTTGTTGTTCGTCCGTTTCCGTCATCATCACACTTAGCCTTTTAGCACTGAGCTAGCCGCATATAAAAGGCATATTTTATCTTACTGGTGTGCTTTTTAAAAAGGCTAAACTGCGGTATTAGCTCTAGAACGTGTGGGAAATTAATAAACATATCGATTGTAAATAGCAGAAGTGTTTTTGTGTGCGTATTTACCGTTTTTGTTTCAGATGTCCTCGCTTTCTTTATCTTTTCCTGTACGACCCCAACGCCCCGCCCCGCCCCGCACACGGTGCCACGCCGCTAAGACACGCCCATCGTCGACCGTTTCCACCAATCAGAGGCAGAGTCGCTGCAGTGACGTCCAAAAGCAAGCGAACAGCAACATTTTTTTTGAATGACTTTTTACATTTGTTTATTTTATTAGGAAAATTCCATATACATAAAAAAGTGGGCTCAATGTAGACCAGATTTTTCCCATTTTATTAATGACTTCAAATTGTAAGTAAATCTCTTGGAAAAAAACAAAAAAGCACTGAAAACTTGTAATGCTCTGAAAGCATTGGAAATTATGTCATTTTCTTTCTTTTTTCTCTTTTCGTTTATTTTTTTTCCCCTCTTGCAGCTAATGTTAATTTGACATGAATACGTAATACCTAAAAAAAATTTGAATGACCTTTTGATTGACTTTCTTCTCAAATCTTTTGATTGAACTAATAATATTAAATATGACAGAGTCATGAAACAGTGTAAGAAATGTTTTGGAGATATTATTGATGAGGTATAATTTACTTCCTCTGTTTTTTCCCCATTTTATTTGATTTATTTATTTAAATTTATTACATCATGTATTATAAATTATAACTATTCAAAAGTTAAGATTTTTCATTTTTTTTTAAGTCTCTTCTGCTCACCAAGCTTGCATTTATTTGATCCAAAGTACAACAAAAACAGTACAATTTAAAATTTTTCTTACTATTTAATATATCTGCTTTCTATTTGAATTTATTTTAAATTGTAATTTATTCCTGTGATCAAAGCAAAATTTTCAGCATCATTACTCCAGTCTTTTATGGTTAATTAATACTTTTAGAAATAGAAATGAATACTTATTTAGCAAGGATGCTTTAAATTGATAAAAAGTGATAATAAAAGACATGTATAATGTTACAAAATATTTCTATTTCAGACAAATTCTGTTCTTCACTTTTGATCAGCTGTTTTCAACATAATAATAAAAATGTTTTTTAAACAGCAAATCAGAATATTAGAATGATTTCTGAAGGAAATGTGACTGGAGTAATGATGCTAAAAATATATATATTATTAATTTATTTTGTTATTTTTCCATGTTTTACATGCAAAGTTTCATGAACATGCTTTAAACTTCCACTAAAGGTGTACAGTATTTCTGTTTTTTCAATAAAAAAATATTAAATGATTGATATGTGGCTTCGTCATAAAAAAAACCTCAAAATGCATTAAATGTTGTTCTGTCTTGACTGATAAATATACTATATATATAAAAAATGCGTATCTGAAGCGTGATGGCATTTTGAAACACCTATTCTGTTTAGATTCTGCATTGTCATAATCCTGTTAAAACATTAAATTTTAGCTAACATGGGATACATACCATATTTTAAAATATTTTTGTCTATATTCCCAACATTATATTGCACCACAAACCAGCTCCTTTCAGTTGTTGTGCAGCATAGAAATACTTCTACCCTGTCTACATTTATTAGCCTTACATGCTGTTAATAGTGCAATCATTAAACTAATTAAGATTAAATAAAACAACACTGTATAAACACTCAAATTTTACATGTATATTACAGACATACATTTGCAAACAAAAATATAGGTTCACGCTTTTTTCAAGTATCAGTTGAAAATACCACAAACCACTATATTATAACTTTTTTTTTTTATTATAATATAGTTGGAGGGAGACAAATGTACAATGAAACACAAATTAACAGCATAATTATTGACAAAATGTTGTCTACTCTTCAGAGGAGGGCAGAACAATCGTGCTGGGATCGTAATAATTTTCAGTCATGAGGGGAAGACCCTCTGCTTCCCTCTTTTTAATTAACCTTTCAGCTTCCCGTCGAGCCCACTGCCTCATACTGAAGGAGAAAAAACAAGACAGAGACAAAGGACATTATGATTTAAAAAAAGACAAACCATTATTCCTTCAGATTAAAACAATGGTAAATTTCACATTATTTTCACAATATCACATTTGGAGACCACTTAAGGACATTCACAGTTATCTAAAAGCCACTCATGCTGTGTGCCCTGGTTGTTTCAATCTTCTTCCATTGAGGGTAACAGAGACTACATGCATTTGTGAACCTTTAATGCAGCAGAATTTTTTTCTGAACTCTTCCCCAGATCTGTGCCTTGACGCAATCCTGTTTCTAAACTCTACAGGCAGTTTTTTTTATTTCAGGGCTTGGTTTTTCCTCTGATATGCATTTTCAGCTGTTAAGACGATTTATTAAGACATGTATGTCTTTCTAAATCATACCCATTCAGCTGAATTTGCCACAGGTTAACTTCACTCGAAGTGTAGTAACATTTACAAGTGATATGAATGTTCCTGAGCTAAATTTCAACTGTCCCAGATAAGGGTATGAATACTTATGCAATGGAATCACAAGTTTTTTCTTTTTAATAAATATGCAAAGATGTTAAAACAGTTTTTTTGCTTTGCCATTATGGTAAGTGTAGACTGACGTGTGTGTTTTTTTTTTTTTTTGTGCAGTTTAACACAAGGTTGCAACAAAAAATGTGAAAGAAATTAAGAGGTATGAATACTTTTGCAAGGCACTGTATATATAAGAAGCAAATTCACCCTTCACATTGCACTACTGAATAGTTACATGCTTTTTCAAGTTTTAAAATTGAGACCTTTCACATGCTTTTTGGGGACTTCATCTTATGCCTACTTTTTGATACCTTTTGAACAATTACAACACAAAGTCATCAGGAACATTCAAACAAACTGGATGGTCGATGTAGGGCTTATCTGGCCTCAAACGTCTTCCCAAACATTTACATTATAGAATAATACATTCCAGAACTTTTCGGCAGATGTAATGTTATACATTTCATGGTTCACTCTTGTATTAAGAATGTTAGGTTCTGATTGGTCAATCACTGCATTCTGTGCAAAATTTACAGTCTTTGCATTCATGTACTTACCCGTGATCTGGTAAATAGTGGATGAAAGTTCCTCCGACAACAATGGCCACAGAAATGCCAAAGAAAAAGGCCAACCTCATGTTCCACTCATCCACAAAAGAGTCGTGATGATGGAAGCCATGGAAATCTGGATTCTGAAAACACAAAGACGAACATCTGCCATTTATACACTTGAACAAGTCAACAAAAATATCACTGCAGCAATAGAATAGAATTAAACAGAATAGAACAGAAACTTAGCAGGCACAGCTTTGCAACACCATGTATATAACAAAAACAAACAAACAAACAAACAAAACACATCATTAAAAAATTGGAGTTGGATCATACAGTGCACAATGTAAACATGTACAGTTGTGCTTTAGTTTACATACCCCTTGCAGAATCTGCAAAATGTTAATTCATTACATAAAATACATTTAAATATAGTCCACATGAGAAAACAATAGTTACATTTATAAAAATGACTCTTAATGCATGTTTTATTTCCTTCTGGAGCACCAGTGAGTGTTTGAACCTTCTGTAATAGTTGCATATGAGTCTCTCAGTTGTCCTCAGTGTGAAAAGATGGATCTCAAAATCATACAGTCATTGTTGGAAAGGGTTCAAATACACAAAAATGCTGGAAAACCAAATAATTTGTGGGAGCTGAAGGATTTTTCTGATGAACAGCAGACAGTTTAACTGTTCAAGACAAACAAGGGACTCATGAACAACTATCACTAAACAAAAAAACAGCATTGGTCATTCACGTAACAACACAGTATTAAAAATCAAGGGTATGTCAACTTTTGAACAGGGTCATTTTTATAAATTCAACAATTGTTTTCTCTTGTGGACTACATGTAAATGTCTTTTATGTAAAATATCTTATTCAGGTCAGTACTAAATAAAAAAATAACATTCATTTTGTATGATCCCTCTTATTTTGCTAAAAGATTCTGCAAGGGGTATGTAAACTTTTGAGCACAACTGTATCTGTCAGAGCACGTCAATAAACAAAGATTTTATTGAGCAGCCTACCAGCATTCAATCGCGTCTGCCAATTAACCCACTGTTAATTACTTTCCCTGCATCATACACACGCGTTTGTGTTCCTCTTACCTTCTCAAACGGGCTGACCTCTGCGTGTCCATGACTGTCCTGAGCAGCGGGAGACACGGGCTGCAGATCAGACGCCACCGCCGCGCCGGACGCGCTGGATTTCGGCGTCTGCGACACACAGCGGCTCCCGAGCGCCGAGCTCAAACGAACCCGGGACAGGGTGGGCCAGATTCGGCTCAGGCGTGAAGCCATTTTCCCCGACTTCTCCGTACTCAGAAGCTGTTTCGAGACAGTTACCGTTCCAGGTTATTTTTTCCGGGTTAAAGTGAGGTTCGATAGGTTTTCTGTGAACATTACCGCCACCGAGTGTCGCGGATGTATTATAACGCAGAAACGGACAGTTGTAGGAACCATTGCTTAACAGCAGGTGCCTCTGTTTCGATTTATTGTGTTTACAAATCTAAAGTGGTGCTGTAGAAGCAGTTTGAAAAATAACAATTGTAGGTTTGGGGTGAGCTATTCTTTCTATATATATATATATACCTAGCAATGTTTCCACATCGAGTTTAATATAATTTCTGCGGCATATGTAATTATTTATACCATTACAAACCAATGTGTGAGGTATGTAGTTCACTCATTTTTGTTTACACATATATACTCCTCTGCACAGTATAACAACTCTTTGTACATATATTTTTCATATTATTCTGTATGAGCTGTTCTTCAATTCTGTTTTGATTTTGTAGATTGATATTCTGTGAGTACCACAAGTTTCCACATCAAATTTCCTGTGTACATAAGCACTCCAATTAGGTGAGTAACACTTTAACCGGTTGTAAACTAGCACCACATTTTTGTAAATGTGTATACTATAATTTTTAGCATTGGTTTGGTAAATTTATCTGTAAGGTACATGTGTATGCCACTCAGTTGTCTTCATGGGTTTGTTATCTGACTGCAGAAGCAGGAAGTTGTCAAAACCACAGACGCTTCAGCTCTTCAACATGTTCCTCCCTCGCAAGAAATCCAGTTTACACGCATGAACATTCGCGAATCTCTTTGTCTCACATTTAAAAATATGCTCGAACACATTCTGGTGCTAAAGATTAGACTATCAGATCCTTTTTTAATTCACCACAAGAAAACATTTTGAAAAATGCTTAATATTTATTCAGTGTACATTTTTGTCTACATAAGCTTTCGAGTAACTTAGGAGTCAATTGAATATTTAACAACTACAGTACAATACTTTTTAAACAGTGAGGTGAAGTGTACAAAAACAGTGCTGTTTAACAAGCTATTAACAAAATTATTTAACGGCATGAGGTCTTGGCATCTTGCAATAAAAACAACTTTCTTTCACTCAAATCAGTCTTAACATTGAGAAAGAGAGATTTTTTTCGTCTTCGAGGTTGTTAAGGTATTTCCATGTCTCCATTTGTGGACAAACGCTTGTCAGATTCACACCCTCCTCTGCTTTCCATGTTTTCTTTGCTTTCCTCATCCTGCTCATCTGATTTCTGTTTCAAACGTAGTCCTGGATCCTTCTGCGAAGGGACGCGAAAGCTGGAAAAAGATCCTGAGGGCCGTTTTTCTAGACACAAATGCGAAACAAGAAAATATAGGGAAGTTAGAGGGAGGTTTCTGATTGTGAAAGCAACTTAAAGCAAGGGTGAATTATCTTAAAGGAGCTGTCTTATGGGAATGAGGTTATTTTTTTTTTCTCTGAAACCGCAGAGAAAAGGGTAGTGCAGACCTAGTTTGCATGCCACTTAGTCTTTGCGTTAACCTCCTACTCAACATATGTTGAAATGCCAAGTTAAACCAAAGATCATCAAAGATTTTAGATGAATCTATAGTCTTGTTAAAAGTAAACAGTGTGAATTAGATTGTCTTGAAACATGGTAAATGTTAATATGCATACCTCCTGGTCCAATAGGATGCATTAATCTGTTCATCTGAACGTTCCAGTGTTTAACATTGGTGCTGGCCTGACGAAGCTTCCTTTGAGCAGCCTGTCAGACCAAAAACACCACAGATTCAGCTACTGTCAGCATTAGTACACAGTTTTCAGTGTCACATGATCCTTTTGAATTCATTCTAATATGCTGATTTTTACATTGATGATGGTTTTGAGTTAAAAAGTACAACAAAACTAAAAACCATACAACCAAAACCATACAAACAAATATATTCATCTGAGCTAATACCTCCACCCTTGTTTAGATCAAACCGCAGCAGAAAACTCACCACCACATCCTGGTCCACTCGGTGGCGATTGGCTCTGACCTCCTCTAGCTGCTTCTGTGCATCCTCTAGAGCTCGAGACTTACTTTCCATTTCCTGTTTAAGCTCTTGTTTCTCACGCTGGGCACGCTGGATATATTCCTCCTGCTCCTCACGGAGAGACATAAGGGCCTTCATCTTCTCCTCTTCCTCAGCCAGTAGCCTGTAACAATGAGGTAGTGAGCGATCAAGCACAACGTTAAAATACCACTGTGCATTCAAATTTTGCATGTTTTAGTAACGTAACATTAATTTCCGTGATCTAGGTTATCCAGTATTATTTAAAAATGAACCAGAGAGCATTTTTTTGTGCTTCACTGGACAGAAGAACATCTGATGTGCCATAAATTTAATAATATTTATTAATTCGTATTGTTTTATTTACAATGGCATTTTGTATGCATGTGTATTGAATAGATTTGTAACAGAAGTAGAGTTGTATTGTATTTACTGAACTAGAAACAGGATTTATAGTTTTTGTATATTATTACTATTTGTTCATTATTGTGTTTATATTAATTTCTCTGGACAAACATATGTTATAAGAGCCACTTCTGTCCATTACTTCCTCTGGTAACTTCCTCTTGATTATTACCTGCATAACCTGGTGCAATTATACAGGGGAGAGCTTTTAAAACATTATATTTCCTCCCCGAATGCTACTGTTGAGTTTCAGCATCTGGTTTTGTGAGACGCAACCCAGTACACTGAATAGAATATGCAAAGAGGGCACCAAACAGTCTGCAGATGTGCCACTGAAAAGCACTGTTTAACCATTAGTGTGACTGTGTGTGAAACTGAGCATGGCTGCGTTGCTCAACAGTGTTTGTGTGCTGCTGCTCACCGAGCCTGTGCGTAACGGAAGGCCTCTTCGTCCTGCCTGGCTTTGATTTCCTGTTGTAACGCCTCCTCTAGCCGCTGCTGCATGGCCTCCAGTTCTTTGATTCGTGTTCTCTGTCTTTCAGCCTCAGCCTCCTTCAGTGCCATCTCAGCTTGCATGCTCGCCCGCGCCTGCACACAACCAAACAGTGGTCAGCTATACCTCACAATGACTTATCTTTATACATTTATCAGAAATGAGTTCAGAATGCTTTTAAAGTCCAGTTTCTGAATTCAAACTGAGGTAGCAAATAAAACAAAAAAAACAAATAAACATTTTTTACATTTTTGAATATTTTTTTGCAACAAATAAAATAAATAGATAGATAGATGATAGATAGATAGATAGATAGATAGACAAATGAACAGTACATAGATAGAACGAACAACAAATAGATTATAGATAATAGATGAATGAACGTACAAATGAATGATAGGTAGATAGATGAATGAACAAACGATTGATTAGATAACAAAAGATTGATAGACGAACGAATGAACAATAGATAGATAATGAACGCTAGGTTGATAGAGAGATGAACGAAGAATGACGGATGCAAAGATAGATGAATGAATGAACTATAGATAGACGAATGAATGAACGGTAGATAGACAGATGAACAAACAAACCATAGATAGATAGATAGATAGATACACACACTATATTGCCAAAAGTATTGGGACACCCCCTTCTAATGAACAGGTTTGACTACTTTAGTAATTTCCATGAGTAATTTGTGTACTAAACTTAATGTTTAAGCATATAATGATATTCTAGGGAATTGTGTCTAATTATATAGCAACATCTTGGACAGGACCCTTTTTCATTAACAGTCAGTGCGGAAGAACTTGACTGGTCTGCATAAAGCCAAGTTCTAAACTCTGCTGAACACCCCTGGTGTGACTTTAAATGCAGACATTGAGCCAAAAAACTCCTAACACCAATGACCTGTGTTTGGTGATGTGTTTTTGCCACAAGGTCTGCATTTAAAGTCACACCAGAGGTGTTCAGCAGGGATTAGAACTTGGCTTATGCAGACCAGTCAAGTTCTTCCACACTGACTGAATCAAACATTTCTCTATGAACCAGGGGGTGAAGAAGAGGTGTTCCGATACTTTTGGCAAAATTGCGTAGATAGATAGACAGACAAACAGTTAACCTCTTCAGCCTCCTTGAGCTGGATCTCCAGAGCCTTCTGGAGCTGTTCGTGTTGCTGTCGTCTGCGGAGTTCGTCCTGCTCCAGCAGTGCCTGCGCCTGCCTCTGCGCTTCCTTTAGCAGCTCCAACTCTGCCATCTTCCGCTCCCGCTCCTCCTGCAGGGCCCGTAAGCGCTGAAGCTCCTGCTCCTTCGCCTCTCTCCTCTTCTCTCTCTGTTCCCGCTGCTCACGCCGTTTCAGCTTTAGGTCCTTATGAAGAGAGGTTTTACCCTCCACATGCAGCCGGATGGCTGTTTGGATAGCTGGTGGAAAACAGGAATACTATGAATGCAAAATTTTGCATTTTTTGGGGGAAAACATTTTGATTGCTGTAAAGATGTTCTAAGATATTTTTAGTGTTGTGGGTGTTTTCTAGGTAATTGCTCACTGGCCCAAGTCTGAAAAAAAGAAAGCACCCCTTCAGGTCTCTATGATAAGTTAAGCTTAAGTTGATGTGATTTTTTTTTTATCACGTTTTATCCACCAGGTGAAAGTTACCTAGTTCAAAAAATTTCCCTGTGCAGTTTCATTTTAGAAAGTCTCATGAAACACCCAGTGAGTAAAAAGTCAACCTTTGAAATGTCACAGGTTTCCACTAACAAAGGTGTTTCCAAACCACAGTGACAGTGACACATTATTTTTTTAAAATGTGTTTAAAGGTTACATAACAACAATGGCCAACTGTTAAAAGTAAAGAAAAGTGGCCCGATGAACAAGGTGTCTCTTGAAGAAAGGGAAACTAGACAGGGAAATAAACATCTTTAAACTACTTACAATTTACACAGCCACATTACCAAACAGAATACCTGAGGAATAATCAAAAAGTCAAATCATATTGCTTACAGACCTGTAGTCCACTCCTGCCTCTGTTTGGTGTCAGACGCGCTGAGTTCATAGGTCTTGGTGAGCGTCTTCAGACAGAACATGCACCTCTTCCCATCTCTGTCAGGAAGAACCTTATATACAAAACGGAAAAAAACATTTCACACATGGCTCTGTTCATCACTGAAGCAGATGTTCACTTTGTATTGTGTGTTAATGGACCGCAAGGGGAAACATAACCTAATGACCACGTCAATAGCCAACTAATAATGCTGACAAGTTCCTGCGACACATGCGTTCATGAGGTGGCAGTGATACTACGCCATTGCAGAATTATACCAGCTTTACTTCTAACAACAACACATTTAAACCACAGCCACTTATGCCTTACCTCGACACAGCAGTTTCCGTCTAGTTGAATGTTGCCTTTGCGGTCTTTGCGGTCCTCGCTAGTGAAGTAAATTAAAGTGCTGGGTCTCAGGGTAAACCAACGCTCAGTCCAGTTTCTCCTCAACTGACCTTTCTTCCACAAATATCCCTGGTGTCAAGAAGCAAGGATTTTTTGAATAAATAAATATACCCACAAACACATAATTGCACTTAATATATAAACGTAATGTTGGAATGTTTAACAAGGTTTTTGCTCAGGAAATGGTGCCATTTGTGTTTAGGGTGTCTCAATGACGTACTACTGATATTTTAAAAGGATACTGAACTTAATCATATTATTTAACAGATTTACCTTTGTTTAGTGTGTAATGCCAAAGCACTTTTAAAATGCAAGCTTTATTTTATATATATTATTTTTTATTTTAAATGTAGTTTTTCGTTGATATATCTTTTTAATTACTGATCATCAAAATGAATATCATCACAACAATAAAAAAAAAATGCTATTATTCAGAAATTTTCAACAATAATTAAAAAGAAATGTTTCTTAAACAGCATATCAGTATGTTAGAAGGGTCATGTGACTATTAAAGCCCATTTCCGCCACTAAATAAAATAAAAAGTAAACGCGACTTTCTAATATTACAATTTTGACTTTTTTTCTCAGAATTGTGAGACATAAACTCGCAATTACGAGTAATAAAGCTAGAATTGAGATATAAATTTGCAATTCTGAGAAATGAATTCAAAATTGTGAGATATAAACAGGCATTTTTTTTTCAGGATTGCGTAATATAAACCCACAATTGTGAGATAAAAAGTTGCAATTACACTGAAGACACTGAAAACACTAAACAAACAAACAAAAAAAATCACCTGTCACTACAGGAATAATTTACATGAAAAAAATTATATATATATACACTTGCAATTATGAGTAGTTAAGTCAGAATTGAAATATAAACTAGGTCAGAATTGCGAGAAATAAACAGACAATTCTGACTTTTTTCTTCAGAATTGCATGATATAAACTTTTTTCTCTGAATTTTGTGTTAGCATCTCACAGGTGTGACTTTTTTTTCCTCACAATTTTGAATTTTTAAGTTTACATCTCACAATTCTGACTTTATAACTCATAATTGTGAGTTTAAATCTCACAATTCTGAGAACAAAAAGCTAGAATTGCGAGTCTGAATCATGCAATTCTGAGTAAAAAGTCACAACTGGAGGTAAAAACGTCGCAAGTTATTTTAAATGGTAATACTTCACAATATTATTTTAAATGTATATTTGGTGAGCAAAAAAAAGACTTTCAAAAACTTTATATCTCACAATTCTGACTTCTTTTCTCACAACTGCGAGTTTACATCTTGCAATTTTTACTTTTCTTCTCAGAACTGTGAGATATAAACTTGCAATTACGAGTAATTAAGTCAGAATTGAAATATAAACTCACAAAAAAACTAAACAAACACAAATAAACAATTCTCACTTTTTTCTTCAGAATTGCATAAGAATTTCGTGAATTTTACATCTCACAATTCTGGCTGTATAACTCGAAATTGTGAGAACAAAAAGACAGAATTGCGAGTTTGAATCATGCAATTCTGAGTAAAAAGTCACAACTGGAGATATTAACTCAATTCTGAGAAAAGGTTATTTTAAATGGAAATATTTCACAATATTATTTAAAATATATATTTGGTGAGCAAAAAAAATCTTACCGACGCCAAAACTCTAAATCCATCTGATGTCTTTCTTTAAAAAATGCTTTTTTATCAGGCCCCAATGTATAGGTTTCTACCGAAGTATTGGTACTTCTGATTGGGCTGAAGCTGGAATTTTAGTGAGTTTAAAGTAAAAGTATTTGATGGACATACGTGTCCAGAGCATTCACTCAGTATCATTATCTCATTTTTGACCGAGATGGCTTTTAGGGGGTTTTGCATCTGAACTCCTCATATATAATACTTGAAATAATAGGTTAGTAGTGAGAAATAACTTTTGATATTTAGCAAAGCTGTAACTACAAATTTAGGCCTCTAGAATCAAGCATAAAGAAAATCATATGTTTTAAAGAACAAATGGCCCAGTTTCCTGCTACTGACAATTCAACATAACATATGATTATTAAATAAAAACTAATAGAAATAGATAAAGCTAATACCTCTTTCAGCACATCGCCCACTATTTCCCGGTACACCTCCTCAATTGCCATACTAATGGTTTCTTTGGCAATGCCCCTCGTTAGTTTCCCAGAATTCATCATCTCCAGAAATGTCCATACTATGAAGCCATTCTGCTGAACAGAATCTTGGGAAATAAAGTCTTCCAGTTCCACACAGTTCAGCTCGACGCTCATGGCCATGCATATCTTCTTCAGCAAATATTCAACCTGTGAACAAAAGCAATAATATTTTCATGTGAGATTGTATGCAGATAAGAGCCGCCATCTGATGCTGCTGCAGTGCATTTACCAACCAGCTTCAAAATACTGCATACAAAGAGTTTTTGCTTATTTTAATACTGCAACTAGCATAAATGATTTATAGCTATGAAGCACCAAGATTTATGTTTGTACATCATTATTTCATTCCTCCCTTTGTGAAACTATCACAAGTTACAATTCATCAACAGTTGCAAAACAGGGGCACAGGAAATTAACCAAGCTGCACGACGAGAAACAGCACAAGGGCGTTGGGAAAACAAATTCAGCAAATACAAAAAAACCAAAAAAAAAAAGAGAGAGAGAAAATTGACATTCTTTAAACCACATAAAGTTACCAAAAATTATATATAAAGTTTGTATAGGCTTGACTATACTGTTTTACAAGTTAAATCTGTTTTAACTTCTTCCCAGTGACAGCTACATCACCCTTGTTTCCTGACAAAATCTATTTAAAGAAAGCAAACACCTGCTAGTAGCATATATGCACGTATACAAGCAGACAGGGTACTGACAAACATGACATACAGTTCAAAATTCACATACACCTTGTAGAAAATGCACAATGTTAATTATTTTACCAAAATAAGAGGGATCATACAGAATGCATGTTATTTTTTATTTAGTACTGACTAAATATTTTACATAAAATACGTCTGCATATAATCCACAAGAGAAAATAATAGTTGAATTTATTAAAATGTCCTGTTCAAAAGTTTACATACACTTGATTCTTAATACTGTGTTGTTACCTGAATGATCCACAGCTTTTTTTATTTTTTTTATTTTAGAAACCGTTGTTCATGAGTCCCTTGTTTGTCCTGAACAGTTACATTGCACACTGTTCTTCAGAAAGGTCCTTCAGGTCCCACAAATTCTTTGGTTTTACAGCATTTTTGTGTATTTGAACCCTTTCCAACATTCCAACTATATGATTTTTAGATCCATCTTTTTACACTGAGGACAACTGAGTGACTCATATGCAACTATTACAAAAGGTTCAAACGCTCAATGATGCTTCAGAAGGAAAAACGGATGCAGGAGCCAGGGGGTGAAAACTTTTGAACAGAATGAGGAAGTGTGTTGGGGAAAGTTACTTTGTCATTTTAAATAAAATATCTGAGTCAATTTTTCAAAAAAGTAATGCCAGTTACTTTTTGTCTCCTTTATGTATTCAATCCCATTTTATTAACCAATGTCTTTTGCTGCTGACCTTTGTTGATCCAATTCAACCATACTAATAAGCAAAACTTACTTTAGATTAGATCTAGATTTAGATCTCCTACATTTCTACTGTACAGGCGTGAATGTACTTTTTATTAAGACTTAGGCTTAACTTTTTTACATTAAAAACAAACAAGCAAGCCCTGCCGTAATACGTAATTAGTTACTTTTTTAGGGAGTAACGCAATATTGTAATGCATTACTTTCCCCAAAACTGAATGCGTTACCTCCAACACTGATGAGGAATGTACATTTTTCTTATTTTGCCTAAATATCATTTTTTTCCCCATTTAGTACTGCCCTTCAGAAGCTACCCAGTTTCCCATAAGAAAAAATAAGTTACATTTAGCCTGATCTTCAAATTCAAAAAGTTTTCAGCCCCCGGCTCTTAATGCATCGTATTTACTTCTGAAGCATCAGTGAATGTTTGGTAACACTTTCTATGAAGCCCATATTTATAATACTTTATAAGGGCATTCTTAAATCATTATAATGAATGCATAATGCATTATAAAAAAAAACTTATAATATGTTATATCATCTTATGAATATTTATAAGAACAGTTTTAATGTATTATAATATTTACTTATTTGTAGATTTACAACACACAATAAACACATTGCATCCACTGGTTTATATTTCTCATAGTTATAATGTATTATAAGCCTCATTTCTTGCCATTTTAGTAATAATATTTTTTTTCTCAAACAGCCATAAGATCAGGTATCAGATCAGATGAATGTGTAATATGACACATTTGCTTTGAACAATTTTATTTGTAATATCAGTTTGATTATTTTGATGGTACCCTTTAAACAGCTGTTGATAAGTAACTCTGCAACTACATGTCAACTAGAAGTCATTGGAGTATTAGCAGAGCAGTCTGTTAAATAAATGCTAACACTTCATTTTGATGGTTCCCCAACAGACAAACTGAGTAATTTTGCAAGTACGTCAACATTCCCTAACCTTAGCCTAAGCTTTACTAATTCTAGTGAGAGTTAGTTGACATGTAGTTGCAAAGTTACTTATAGTCAATAGGCTAAGGGGAGCATCAAAATAAAATGTAACCTAACATATAAAAATTCTATTTTTTTC
The DNA here is from genome assembly GCA_033026305.1 of Cirrhinus molitorella. NCBI lineage: Eukaryota > Metazoa > Chordata > Actinopteri > Cypriniformes > Cyprinidae > Cirrhinus > Cirrhinus molitorella. Next base: position 6,143,547 of record CM065125.1, read on the forward strand.
AGTTGAAATTATTAACTTGCTCACATGAAAATTAACATTAGCCTCACAGGCAACACTCAAATAACACTCCACACCTAAACACTTACAAGATGTAGTAAGATGCTGTGCAGCTCTTAAATAAACAATGTCAAGAAATATAGTCCACTATAAATGTAAAAGTAGATTTAATATGGTGTCCACTGTGTGTTATAAATAATCAGAATTTTAAAAGCTATAACCACAAACGCATAAGCACAATAATGTATTAATAATCTAATTATTATTAATAATAAATAATCAGAATTTTAAAAGCTATAACCACAAACGCATAAGCACAATAATGTATTAATAATCTAATTATTATTAATAATAAATAATCAGAATTTTAAAAGCTATAACCACAAACGCATAAGCACAATAATGTATTAATAATCGAATTATTATTAATAATTGTTGTTATGATTATTTATAAGATGATATAACATATTATAAGGGTTTTTATAATGTATTATACAAAATTAGAACCTTCTGTAACAGTTGCATATGAGTCCCTCAGTTGTCCTCAGTGTGAAAAGATCTTAAAATCATACAGTCATTGTTGAAAAGGGTTCAAATACACAAAAATGCTGAAAAACCAAAGGAGGATTTTTCTGAAGAACAGCAGACTGAAACACTGTTCAGGACAAACAAGGCTCATGATTCATGAACAACTATCACTAAACAAAAAAACTAAACAAAAACAGCTGTGGATCATTCAGGTAACAACACAGTATTAAGAATGAAGTGGTAAAATAATGAACATTTTGTAGATTATGCAAGGTGTATGTAAACTTTAGATCTCAATTGTAAGCTACTAGCAGATTTGGTCTTATGATTATGTCAGAAACTGAAAAACCTGCAGGGCTTTTAATGATAAACAGTTTCAGTTAAAGAGGAAAAAAAAAAAAAAAAAAACTAACAGCGTATAGCCAACGGTGGTCCTGTGGTTAGCAGCAGGTTGATGGTGTCTGATGTGATTTACACTCAAATTCCCAAAAATGAAAGAGTCAGAAAACAGATAAGGGGTATAAAACACATACTTGATTTAGGGAGTAAAATATAAAGGCCCTAAAACTATTTTAGGCATATGTGTGAATCACACTCATAAATGTGTGAATGTCCCAGCAAAACAACAAAATTTGAAACTAACTTACTAACTGCTCTCATTTTAGTAGATGTTTGACATCAGTTCTCTTCAGAATATCCAGGTTAACTATTAACAAGAACCGATAACGATTGTCAAAATATTTGGAACCACTACTTTACACCTTCTAGGTAAAGAAACTTCTAGTGCTCATAGGAAAACGGTATACTGAAAGCTTCTAAAACTGGATCTAAATGACAAATAACGCATGAATCTCACCTCATCAGGGATCATGACCAGAGGATACCTGTCCTCCGAGAGAAATATAAACAGGCACCAGAGCCGGAAGGCGTCTTTTCCGGGTAAAACACACTTTCCCTCTGGTCGATAGTTTTTCTTGGCAGTAAGAGTCCAGCAGAGCTCATCCACATTTTCTTTGACAAATGTGCCTTCCACCACCTTACAGAAAGGAGACAAACACTCGTTCAGAAACTAATCAAGAAATGCAAGAATGTTAATCATGAATGTTAGTACAACCAGTGGGTATACATGCACAAGAAACACAGTCTCACAAAGGATGATACAGTGCCTTTGCGAAAGTATTCATACTCCTTTTTTATTAATGTTTTGTTATGTTGCAGCCTTGTGTTAAACTGCTTTAAATAACTTTTTTCCACAGCAATCTACACTCCATAAACCTTGATAACAAAGCACAAAAAAAAAAAACTTTTTATGATTTATGAAAAACCTGCAGGGCTTTTCACAATGTGAATACTTATGCAATGGAATCATTTTTTAATTAATTAATTTGTTATTGTTACAAACCTGTTTTTTGCTTTGTCATTATGGTGTATGGAGTGTAGACTGATGTGGAGAAAAATAGTTATTTAAAGCAGTTTAACATAAGGCTCTAACGTAACAAAATGTGAAATAAATGAAGGGGTATGAATACTTCTGCAAGGCACTGTATATAAAGCCTGTGTCTCAAAACAAAAGACATACTAAGGTGTAGGAGAATGTAATGAGGCTGTGTACCTTGTCCAGGATGTATTTGTTGAGGTACGGCATGTATCCCTGGCTGGACACTGGACCGTCATCATCATCTCTGAAGTGTTCCTCGAGAGCCGCTGGGTCGTGTGGGATACACAGAACTGTGTAAAGGTTATGGGACAAGACCTGCAGAGCAATAGCACAAATCTTAAACAACATCATATGCCAATACTGATATATACACACAAACTATTACATGGGAATTTACTGATTCTGTTACTATTCCATGAATGAACAGTTCACCCAAAAATTGACATTTGAAAATGTACTCACTCTCAGGCCATCAAAGATGTAGATGAGTTTGTTTCTTCATAGGAACACATTTAGTGAAATTTAGCATTAGCTAACAAATGGATCCTCTGTAGTGAATGGGTGCCGTCAGAACGAAAGTCCAAACAGCTGATAAAAACATCACAATAATCCACAAGTAATCCACACGACTCCAGTCCATCAGTTAGTGGCTTGTGAAGTTAAAAGCTGTTTGTTTCTGAGAAACAAATTCATCAAGACATGTTCATTTTAAACTGGCCAGTAATCCATAATACATCATAATGCTTTCCCCAGAGATAAGGTCTTTTCCCTGTTGTCCTTAGACATCAAAATCCACCACCATATATATTTAGAACTGTTTTGGTCTGTTTTTGCTTGTAAACAGTGCTTGAAACTCTTGATTGAGATGAGAACTTTTTCACAATACTATGGACAAAGGACTTGTGTTTTAGCTGGGTTAAACACACTCAGTTTTTCACTTCAAAAGACAATAATTGATGGACTGGAGTTGAGTGCATTACTTATGGTTTATTGTGATGTTTTATCAGATGTTTGGACTCATGTTTGGAGTCATTCTGACGGCACCCATTCACCGCAAAGGATCCATCGGTAATCAAGTTATGTAATGCTAAATTTCTCCAAATCTGTTCTAATGAAGAAACAACTCTACATCTTTGATGGCCTAAGGGTGAGTACATTTTCAGCAATTCTTTTTCATTTTTTGCAGTTCAGAACAGGCCTAAAAATTTGATTTTCAATGCATTATTACAACCTTGAAAGGAGGCAGACCACAAGTAGAGTTCTGTTCTATTTATACACACTGCTTTTAGATTCTCCACTCACAGAGGTTTGATTTAACCACAATAATGGGATCAAAAGTCACATTTATTTACTTAAGTATTTAGTAAGATTAACTAGAGCCATTACCAGCAGGCAAGATTTTGAAACAAATAATCTGCTGATAGACTAACAACAGTAACAGAAGGGCTACATTGCATTACTTCTCTAACTTTGCTCAAGAACTTCTCTAAATGTTTCTTTGAAAACTACAGAGCTGACGGTGTAGCCTAGAAATGAGTACATCAGACCATGATGTTACAAAGTACAAATAGTGTGATCTCACGACACATCCGGTGAAGATTCAAAGGTGAACCGTTTGAGCCAAAGTTACAGCTTCAGACCCAAAATGTTCCAGAATCAAAGATGCCCTGTTACAGCTGGTCAGCTTGAAATATGGACTGGACAATACCTAATCATGGGTCTGAACATAAGCAACCATCTGTACATCCGTGCAAATGACCCTGAACAAACAGAACACAGTCTATTGTAGTATAATGTGCTTTATGAATAAACAATTTAGCAAAACTTAGGGGGAAAAAAAAAGAAAAAAGAAAGAAACCAACATGAGAGTGCAACTCTCAGTATAAGATCAGACATAATCTTTATAAATGCAAGGAAAAACAAGAAAAAAAAAAGTAGAATAAAAAAAAATCAAATCCATAAAAATAATGACTATGAATGAACAGGTCCCTTCAGTCTTATAAATGGGCAATTGTCAAAGAACACCTATGACCCCGATATTCAGTAAGTTCACTGTAGACCATGTGGCATAATTTGCTCACACAGGAAACATATCGCAAGCAGTTAAAGCAAGTGCATGGGATCTTTTAAAAATAACATAAGAAGGAAAAAAACAATTCATGTAATGATTCCTCTTCCTGTCTTTTAGATTGAGGAATATGAATAAAGCATTTTAAGACCTTGAGAGCAGAGAGTCGTACGGGACCCTAATTTTCAGCCTCCAACATCCGAAAGTTTTATCATAGTGCAATAATGTTTTTGCAGCTCACCTTGAGTTGAGACTTGGACACCTTTCCACTCTTCTCCACATCTAGAGCAGTGAAAGCGTACCAAATGGACTTGAGCAGTTCTGAGCGCAAGTCCATGACTGCAGCAATTTTACTCTTCGTTTTTCCTTTTTTCACTGCCTTCTCTTTCTCTCGCTCTGTCGTTCAAGGCCACCCACACCCACAGCAAATGTGTGCATCCTCCAACAGGCAAATCACACCCCCTGCTGGGCCAAAACTCAAAAAGAAATACAGTTTAAAATAGAAGGCATCAAAGCAAAGAATGGGTATATAAAGGTACCTTCTGAGATCAATAAAATGTTATCTCATACAGAAATCACTCAAGTCAGGCTAAACTTACCTTTGATTTTGAAGCAAACGAAAGTGGTCTGTAAGAGCCAAATTAGTGCTTGTCTGAGTGTATTTATAAGCTATGAAAGAGGAAGAACCCATTTGGCCCTGTGAAGACAGGGCAGTACAGTAAAAAAAAAAAAAGCCTGAAAGTACGTGGAATAAAATTACAATTAAATAAAATAAAATGAAAAGAGTTAACACAAGCTCTGAATAAAGCTATTTTGCAACTTCAGAGGTATATAAACTCTCAGCCTAAAAACCTGTGGAAAATAAAATAAACAGAGTTAACACAAGCTCTGAATGAAAGCTAAAATAAAATAAAAAAGTGTTAACATAAACAGTGAATAAAAGCCATTTTGCAACTTCAGAGGTCTACAAACTCTCACTCTGAAAATCTGTGGAAAATAAAATAAAATACAAGCTTCGAATGAAAGCTAAGCTAAGCTAAAATAAAATAGTGTTAACACAAACGCCGAATGAAAGCCATTTTGCAACTTCAGAGGTCTATAAACTTTCAGCCTGAAAATCTGTGAAAACTGAAATAAAATAACTTCCTGGTGAATATCATGAAACCAATGAAGATATTTCCACCCAAAAATCTGAAAAATAAAAATAAATCAGACATCATAAACAATAGATAAAAATGAAACTTATTAAAAGATTATTAACCCTTTAACTGTCACTCTCTATTGTGAACATAGACTTGAAAATGCACTATCCAAATGTAATTTTTTATAATTCATGAACAAAAACATTTTGTAATGATTTTCATGTACAATTTCCATGATAATGCAATGTCTGATTTTAAAATGGTTTCCAAAGGATGAATTTTGAAATTTTAAGTCTTCAAGTGATATATAATTTCTTATGATTTCTAAAGCGTGATAGAAAAAAGGCAACAAAGAAAGTCTTTTTGTGAAAAAGGTCTGAACTCCTGTTATGAAGTACATTTTTTGAGGTGCACTCTTGTCATAAATTAATCTATTACTTTTCCTAAATAATTTGTAACACAAAACAGTGGTAAAATATCAATTTTAGGAGTCTTAGTTTCTTTCCAACGATATATAGTTTGTATATATATATATAGTTTATTAGATTAGGATTTATTTGATATATGGTGAAGTAAACGTAGGCGTCCCGATGATGGGACAGTGACAGTTAAAGGGTTAAAATGAATTGCATTTTGACATTTTCATGACAGTTTAACACATATTACCTCACATTCATCAAAAAAATAACAATCGATAAATAATAAATAAATATATATATACACACACATTTATTTATTTATATATATGTATGTGACCCTGGACCACAAAACCAGTCATAAGTCACTGGGGTATATTTGTAGCAATAGCCAAAAAATACATTGTATGGGTCATAATTATTGATTTTTCTTTTATGCCAAAAATCATTAGGATATTAAGTAAAGGTGAAAGATATTTTGTAAATTTCCTACCATAAATGTATCAAAACTTAATTTTTGCTAAGTAATATGCATTGCTAAGAACTTCATTTGGACAACTTTAAAAGGAGATTTTCTCAATATTTAATTTTTTTTTTTTTACACACTCAGATTCCAGATTTACAAATAGTTGTATCTCTGCCAAATATTGTCATATTCTAACAAACCATACATCAATTCAGCTTTCAGATGATGTATACATTTCAATTTCCAAAAATGGACCCTTATGACTGGTTTTGCCACATATACATACATATGTTGTAAAAGTATATGTTGTACTGGATCTCATTTATGAAAAATATAAATGATCACAGTTGTGTGAAATATGACCCAGACACTTTCTTTGAATGATATTTCACAGAAAACCCAAAAATGTATACAAAAAAGGCTGGTTTCTCCATTATGGTATCCACTGATAGATTAATATTAAACAGTGATATCAAATAAATCATAGAATTAGATAATGTTGCTCCCCCCCCCCCCCAAATGTACAATCTTCTGATGAAAAGGTGAGAACTCAGCAAGAATCATGACCCGTTCTTTAAGAACTGCACAACTAGGTTGTTTATTTTGTGATAACTGATACAGGATAAATGTTATACATTCTTTTTTCAAAACACTGATATTTTGTCATTTTTCTGTTTTAATATGTAAAAATTACACCAAACAAAAGCAAGGATTTGGCGAGATCGATATGATACATGATCTGGATGTTTAACAAAATCGACTATAAATCATGAGCAGTGATTGACGGGTGACACTGGCGATTCTCTGTTCAGTTTTAAGAGACGATGAAAACAAAGAACACAAAACAGAGAACTAAAACAAGGACATTACGGATAAGATGCCAGTGTGCACCAGAAAAACAATTTTTCCAAGTCATCATTCATAGCCAAGAAAATGCACACAGAATAACCTTTCTGCTGTATATATGCAATTGCTCGAGCTCTTGAGTCGACTCTTACTGTACAAAAAGACATACAGATGTTGTAGACATACTTTAAACCTAGTCTCTCAATACTTCAGTATAAACAAAACAAAACTCTGGTTTCAGGAGCTAAAAACTACAATGGACTTTCTTTAAAAAAAAAAAAAAAAAGAAAAAAATTGACATTCACATTTCTGAAACGTCTGGTAACTGCATCGTTCATGATGGTCTAGTGTCAAGATGTGATGCTTTTCAATGAGGCATTCCCTCCTTTGAGCAGCTGTCTGTCCTCAAACCACTCCTGTCTGTTCACTGTGTTTCAGCCAAGCATATTTAAGCTCGGCCATTTGAAAGAGTGAGCGAGAAAGAGACAAAGAGAGAAAACAGAGAGAGAGAGAGAGAGAGATATCACAAAAATCCATCCCAAGGCTTGAGGTTTTTACGGTGAGGCGGGGGCCTTGCTGTTGTAGTGCACCTGGTACCTGTTGACATGTAAGCCTTTGACCTGCACTGACACACAAGTGGTCTTGCAGGGGATCATGTCCTCATCCTCTTCTCCCATGAGCCAGTCCTGCACGTTACGCTCGGCAGTGGACGACACATGCTCGCTTAACCAGCCTCGGTGCCACTGCTCAAAGCGCTCATGCTGGGCCTGTGCTACTCTGTGCTGGGACTGGGGGAAGAAACAAGATTTTTTTTTTCACTTTTATTCAGGAAGGATCTATTAAATTAATCAAAAGTGACAGCAATGTAACATTACAAAAGTTTTCCTTTTCAAATAAATGCAGTTCTATTTCGATTTATCAAGGGATATTGAACAAATGTATCACCGTTTCCACAAAATGATAAAGCAGTACAACTATTTAACACTGATAAATGTTTCTTGAGAAGGAAACCAATACGCTGGAATGATTTCTGAAGGATCATGTGAGACTTAAGACTGGAATAATGATGCTGAAAATTCATCTTTGCATCACACGAATAATGTTTTACAATATATTCAAATAAAAAGTTATTTTACAAATATTACAGGTTTATTTTTAAATCAAATACATGCAACTTTATGAGCATAGAAAACTTCTTTAAAAAACAACTGAAACTTTTGAATGGAGGTGTAAATTGGAAGAAATTGGAAGCATTTTCCCCTCTCTTTTAAAGGTTAATAAGTTTATTTACTTTGTGATCTTAAATTCTGCTAACCATATACCATATGAATGGTTATTTGAATTTAACAGTTATAGAAGTACATTTAAAAAAATCATTTCATAGAGATTGCACTTGCAAAGCACAATTTTAAAGGGATAATTCACCCAAAAATAAAAATTGTCATTATGTCGTCCCTCATGTCATTCTTAACCTATAGCACCTTTGTTCATCTTTAGAACAAAAATGAAGATATTTGATGAAATCTGAGAGCTTTCCGATCCTGCATAGACAGCAACGCAACTACCACACTCAAGGCCCAGAAAGGTAGTAAATACATTGTTAAAACAATCTGTGTGACATCAGTAGTTAAATCATAATGTTATGAAGCTACGAGAAAACTGTTTGTGCACTAAGAAAATGAAAATAACGTCAGTGGTGCTGCTGATGCAAGAGTTCTGACATAGAACTCGGATGCGCTGCACCTTATATACAAGCAGAGGAAGACTTACCCTGTATATAAAATAAAGTATCTTTGTAAACATGTCTGAAGATTTCGATAGAGGATGATTTGGAAATTTTTGCCCAAACTTACTTATTAGAACCAGAATAAACAGACAATGAACTAACGATGTGTTCACACTTGTAGTTCAGATTCATTTGGTTTATTTGTTCCGGACCAAATATGAAAGTGATACATTTGGTCCTAGACTGCTTAGTATTCACACTGGCATTTTTGACAGATACCGATAGTGGCATAGTGATACATTCACAAACTGATGGGTTGGGTTAAATGATAAATATATTTTGTGACAAAACTCAACAAACACTCCGAACAAAAAGTGTTTTCAACTTCAAGCGGCACTGCGCAGAGTGGTCAGTTGTTGACATCTAAGTACCCATTCACCGATCGATCTGCTCAGTGCTGCTTTAAGTCGAATACACCTAATGCCGTCTGCTGGACAAAGCGTGCTCATTGTTGAGCTCATAAAAGGCACTTTACCTCCTCGTTGCTCCACGTTTGCCCTATGCAAATTTGCTTTTGGGCTTGTTGACCTCATGTTGCATAGCATTTAGGGCTGTGAATCTTTGGGTAAACAGCAAATCGATTCGATTTACGATTCATAGGGTTTCAATTCGATTCAAGAGCGATTTTTGCTAATTCAGAACGATTAGATATGAGACGATTCACAATACAATTCGATGTGATTCAATTAACGATTTTGTGTATTCACAGGATTTTTTAAACGCCTCCCCTAAATTCTTTATATGCTTAGTCAGGGGGCAAATTACACTTCGGCCTAAGGAGTCAGTAAGTGAGGGCAAAAAACAAAACAACAAAATACCCCACTTTTGTCCACTGTTATGGCATGACATATAGCATTACCCTAGTGAAAAGTAAAACATTTAAAATACATTTATTTCAAACTAAGTATAGTTCAAATCTATTAACATATTTACTGATATATCCCTCAAAACTTTGATATAAAAATAATTAAACTTTATTTCAAGTACTACATGTGCACCAGTGATGCGCGGGTCAATGTATAAACAACCCGCACCCGACCGACGTTTTCAACTAACCCGCCCGCAACTCGGACCGCAAAAAAAAAAGAAAATATTGTACCCGACCCGCTTCCTGACCCGCATTTTTTTTTTTAAGTAGTAAATGCTCATCGTAGCGTCATTGGGCCATAGACGTAGGAACTAGGGGTGCGGGGGGTGTGTAAGTTATTTTATTTTAAATTATGCCTATATATATATATATATATATATAGGTTTTGTTAAGCATGCTGTTATATATATCTAGTTTTGTCGTTGTCAATCAATAGAGGCCGAAATGCCATGTAGTAATGATGTAGTAACAAACGCAACTTTCATGCATATTGACAGATAAACCTTGCGCTCTTATTTTAAAGTTGCTGTTAATGCTGTGGTTATTTTAACCATTTCCTTCGTACTTTCGGTTTAACGACAACAAGCTGAAACGTCTATGAAATTGTGCCTATGCTTTCAGACACTTACATTGTTTTTGTTCCGTCCAAACGCAAGCTTTCAACTGCTCAGGTAATGTCAATGGTATGGCTGAGAGCCACTGAAAAACTACTTCTACCAGTACTGGCCACGAGTAATAAGAAGAGATCACACGTTGGCTGCTCAAGACTCGGGTGGTACTCTCGCAAACGTGTGTCGAAGACGGACACGAAAGAGAAGAGCGTATTATTTAAAGTGTCAGTTGTTGTTTTTGTCTATGCAGGGTCAGAAAGCTCTCAGATTTCATCAAAAATATCTTAACTTGTGTACTAAAGATGAACGTGCGTTTGGAGCGTAATTAATGACAGATTTTTTTTTGTTGAGTGACCATCCCTTTAACTGCTGAAATAATAGAACAAAAATGTATATTGACTACAGAAAAGTTGTTGCTGTATTGTATTAACATACGTATTTTGTCAACATACCCTCCGGGCCTTCACCAGGGCCCCTCGGCGATACATGTAGTCTTCGGAGTTCATCACAAACACCATCTTGTGTGTGTTGAGTTTGAAACGGCAGTCCAGATTCCCGGCTGTCTCCACACCCATCTTCCGATGCCACTCTCTCCGGCAGCGCATGGCTTCCACCTGCTTGAGCTGCCAGCCGCGGAAATGCCTCAGATTCCTAAAAGTGAAACACACAGAGGGGTAGAGCAGGGGTTAAATCTAGTTTCACACAGATTTCAGCATTGATTAAATATGCACAAAACAATTTTTAGCTTCTATTACAAGGTCTAAGACTTTATACTTAGACAATCACCCTCAAATGGGGAGCAGTTGGGGTTTCGGTGGCTTGCTTAAGGGCACCTCAGCTGTGGGTAATGAGAGTAGAATAGAGCACTATTCATGGACTCCCCCACATACATTTCCTGCTGGTTCTGAGACTCAGTTACAAGTCTGACACTCTAACCATTAGACCACAACTGCCCCAAAATAAAATCTATGCATGTTTAAACAAAGTAACCTTCCGGCTACTAAAGAATAGACATAAACAGACAAGGTTAAACATGGTTTTTACCTGGGTAGAAACACAGGCTTGAAGTAGTATCCTTCTGTCTGAGAGCAAACAGACTCAGTTCCTATATACTGCTCCATATAATTAGACAGGCTCTGAAACAAGACACAACAAATATTAACGCACTAAGAAAGAAAAAGAAAAGATTACACTCTTAACCAGATGACACTTAAACAACCCATGTGTCAGAAGTACTTTCTGTTGTAAAAATACACAACTTTCATAGGTACCTGAACATCCAATGGGTCATCGCCCTGGGCCTCCTCCGTGTCCAGCAACTCAATTGTTAAGGTCACCTGACCTTTGTTTTGAATGAACATGACCTGACAAGAGAAAGCCAAAAAATTACAAACTAAAAGCAATTACAAAACAAGCATGACCATTCATAGGATTAATACAACTGAGGAGGTGAACATCACATCTGAAATCAGATTTCACACACACCACCAGTCAAAAGTTTTTAAATGTTTTTTTTGAGAGATTTCTTCTGTTCACCAAGTCTGCATTTACTTGATTAAGAAATCACAGCAAAAACAGCACAATTTTGAAAATGTTTTACCATTTAACATAACTGTTTTCTATTTGAATATATTTGAAAATGTAATTTATTCCTGTGATTTCAAAGCTAAATTTTAGCATTATTACTCCAGTCACAAGATCCTTCAAAATCATTCTAATATTCTGATTTGCTAAAAAAAAAGTTATCATTATTATTATTATTATTATGTTGAAAACAGCAGATTCATTTTTTTTCTTTGGTGAATGGAAAGTTTAGAAGTACAGCATTTACCTGAAATAGAAATCTTTTGTAACATTATAAATCCATTTGTAACACAATCACCCCCCACTACTTACACTGACTCTAAGCTTTCATCTTAGAATGATTTCTGAAGGATCATGTGAGACTGAAGACTGGAGTAATGATGCTGAAAATGTAGCTTTGATCGCAGGAATAAATTACATTTTTAAATATATTCAAACAAGAAAGCAGTTATTTTTAAAATGGTAACAATATTTCACAATATTACTGCTTTTGCTGTATTTTGGATGAAAATAAATGCAGGCTTGATGAGCATAATTCTTTAAAAAGAAAGAGAATTCTTTAAAACACACACAAAAAAAATCAAAAACTTTTGACTGGTAGTGTAAATTTTATTAGGTCAAGCACCTTGAAGCAGTTTTCCTCAGCCATGACTCTCTCAGCCTTCCATTGGTAGCTGGCCTCCCAAGCGGCACGGACACACTGGGACGAGAGATTGCCACCAGCAGCGCCTCTTTTCCTCTCTGCCAGGTATAGCTCAGTGACTTGCAGACACACCTCATCACTGACCAAGTGCTGAAGCTGTTAGAGTCAATCAGAGAGAATAGCATTTTTACAACCAGGCCAAAGGCTCTTTTGTTGCATTTGTGGGAATACAGACATTCAGACTAAAGTTAATGAAGCAGAAAACAGGATTTTACTAGCTCTTTTGAAATATGAATGAACTGTAACATTCACAGCATAAAGGCTCCCTACCCAGTCAGTTCACACCGACCATATAAGAAACACAAACTGCAAAAATGAGTTACACGCTTATGATACCATGATAAAGCTTGAAATAAATCCAAAATCATATTATAGCTTAGTGTAATTATCAAATTGCAATAACTACAATTCAATTGAATAAATATGCATCCCAGCTTACATATAAACAGCTATTTAATGTTCGGTAACTATTCAATTAAGATAATCTGTGAATCAGAACTGAGGTTATTTACATAGACGTCCAAGACTTTTTTCCTTTAAAGACGTCCAAAACCAGCTATTTGCAAAAGGTCAGCAAGTGGAGAAATTGTTGTAAAATTTATGCCCCCTTTAAAAGTACACAAATGCCACAAGAATCTTATCTCTGTGTAATCCAACTCGATTGTAATAAGACCCACCTGTCTTACGATGTTCTGAATGAGCTTGTCGATGGTAAATCCGATGTAAGCGTGGATGGTGAACATCTCTCTCAGGGTATCTTCATATTGCGTGGACTCCAGGTTTCCATCCAGTAGACTGCGTACCATGTCTAAGAACGCTGGGTAATATTCCTCTAACTCTACTTCACCTGATACAACAGACATAACTTGTAAAAAATTGTGCAAGCCTGCTAATTTAGTTCTAAAACTAGACTTAAAGGGATAGTTAACCCAAAAATGAAAATTCTGTCATTACTTACTCACCCTCATGTCGTTCAACTTTGGAGCACAAATTAAGATATTTTGAATGAAATCTGAGAGCTTTCTGACCCTGCAAAGACAGCAACGCTAACTACCATGTTTAAGGCCCAAAAAGGTAGTAAGGACATCTTTACAATAGTCCATATGACATCAGTGGTTCAACCGTAATTTTATGAAACTACAAGAATAATTTTTTGCAGTCCTTCGCTTGAAAACAAGCCGCAAGTGACCGCAGCACCACCCGAATGTGTCGAGGTACTCTTGTGAATGCCAGAGAATGACACAAGAGAAAAATTGTTGAAAAAGTACTCTCGCAGCTTACAGTTAAACCACTGATGTCACATGGACTACTCAACAATGTCCTTAATACATTTCTGGGCCTTGAATGTGTCAGTTGCGTTGCTGTCAATGCAGGGTCAGAAAGCTCTCAGATTTCATTCAAAATATCTTAATTGGTGCTCCAAAGATGAACAGGGTCTTACAGGTTTGGAATGGCATGAGGGCGAGTAATTAATGACAGAATTTTCATTTTTGGGTGAACTATCTTTATCAAAGCAAATGTGAGTGGTGCATCCAATGCAAATGGTGCATGTGTAGTTGTGTATGTGTATCCTTCAGGAAATCTACTCACTGGGCTGTTTCAGACGCAGCTCCATGGCCAGGTCGTTTGCCTTTTCTCTGCGCCCCTCTCCCATGAGCAGCCGTTCCCGATTCTGCTCTGCCCTGTGCTCCAGTAACTGTCTCTCGGCCTGCCTGTAAACCCTCAGCAGCCGCGAACACAGAGTCTGGTGCAGCCGCAGGAAGAAGTACCAGTTATTATTGACGAAGAACAGGTTGTAGACTCCATCCAGCTCCTTCTGGTGCTCAGCCTCCGGGTCGCGCAGATCCACCGCCTCCCCTTCTGGATTCATGCCGTGGGCAGGCGTAGAGGTGTCCATGCTCTGAGGGGAAGTGCATCGTCTTCGTCTAGAATCGCCGTTCAGCTGTTGCTGGCCGCCTGGTGTTGAGACTCCACCTCCTGCGGCGGTGCCGTCTTCACCTTCGGCCTCCTCGTCTGTAAACTCCTCTGTTTCACTAAGCTCTCCACGACGGGCAAAAAATAGGTCGGGGACAAAGTGCTGGATGATACGCTTGATGTGGTCCTTGTCGTCTTTGTGGATGGTGGGTTGCCGCTTGACATGGTAGATGATAAGGGAGGCGGCGTCCTCCAGGATCTGTTTGTCTTCGTAAGTGAAGATCATGTGAGGTTCGCTGGTTGAACCTGTGCCCGAGCCGTCACGACCTTGCTGGCCTACACCGCCCTCTTCTGTGCTCTGCTCTTGCCGCTGTGGAGGGGGGAAAAAATGTGCTAGTAACAAGTTGTTATCTGCATGACACATGAGAGACTTAGAAACTGACCCGAGATGAGATTTCACACACTATACTCGGTTTTTATTGAGCAGGAATGCAGAATCAAAATGGTGGCGATGAAGTTTATTTAGACAATTAAGAAACATATGTGTGCAGATGTAAGACTGTGTCATTTTTTGTAAAAACAAACAAATAGGGATGTAACGATATCAAAATCTCACAATATGATATCGCAATATGAAGTTCACAATACAATATAAAAAAATTAAAAAGACAAATGAAGAATTGGAAAAAGCAAAAATATATTTTAATATTTTAAAAGTTAAATTATTCTATCTAATGCACTTTAAGAGTACAAAATTAAGAGCTCCAACCCATGTTCTGAACTAAGAACTTTTGCTAATGCAATATCACGATATTGATAATATCATTACATCCCTACAAACAAATAATTCCAAATGCTATTTTGGCTAATTAAAAAAAAAAAAAAAAAACATATCTGGTCTATTATCTCAAAGTTAGGGATGCTAATAGGGAACGAATATGAAACTGAGAAAAAAAAAATGATTATAATGTTGTAAAATCACCCTGTGAAAATAGAGAAGGAGAAAGAAGTAAAAGAGGATTTGGGGAGTACAAAAAGAGATTTGATACGTAGTAGAGCGGAATAATTCATGAGATGTTGTTCATTAAATTGGGTGACTGAAATACCTGCTGTCTGTTTTATATTGTAGGAGAAGAATAAAAGAAAAAAGGTGCAAAACTGAGCTTCATAAGACTATTTTACCTAATAACAAAAGTTGTTACAGATGCTCTGATTTAAGCTTTTGGACTTTTCTAAATCAAATATCCATCGTACATTTACTCAAGTCCATGTCATTATCGACAAACTCAAAAATGACACAGATCTAAATGATAAGTTCTGCTGTCAAAATAAATCTAATGTATGAAATTACAACTCAAAATGGCTGAAAATAAGGGACAAATTATTAACAATGAATTGTTAGGACGTCAGAAACAGAAGATCAGCTAAACTCACCTCGTCATAGATGCTCTCGATTTCATTGAGAAGACTCTTGGATCGAAGTGCCTTCATGTCGTTCTGTTTGAAGTTGACACCCTGGTGGTCCAGTGATTTCAGATACGCCTTCTCATATTGTTCCCTCCAGATTTTGTTGAAGCCCTGCTGGGCCTCCCTCCACTCCTCCTCTTTAGCTTTCAATCTATGGAAAGAAAATCCATTTACTCTTCAATTAAAATGTAATTTCTGCTACACTGAAGAACTCTTAACTTTGTGAACACAAATAACTGCAAAATAAGAGAATAAAGGATAGTGTAAAAATGACATCTACTGTTTTCGTTTTTGATTAAAGGGTTATTTCACACAAAATAAAAATTCATTGTCATTGTTTACTCACCCTCATGTCATTACAAACCTGTAAGACCTTTGTTCATCTTCGGAACAAATTAAGATATTTTTGATGAAATCCGAGAGCTTTCTGACTTTGCATAGACTGCAACACAGTGTTTAAGGCCCAAAAAGGTGGTGAGTTCTTAATAATACTTTTTGTGCCCAAAGAAAACAAAAATAATAACATTCAATGTTTTATTCTTTATTCTGATGTAGAATGTTCATCTCTCATGGTACTCTTGTGAACATCAAAGTCAAAGTCAAAGTCTGCTTTATTGTCAATTCTGCTATATATACAGTACATACATACAGAGAATTGAAATTGCGTTACTCTCAAACCCTAGATACATGTATCTAGGGTTTGTATACATGTAACATGTTTGTACATGTAACATGTAACAAACCCTAGATACATGTAACAAACATGTAACAAATCCTAGATACATGTCAAAGACTGACATCTTCATAACATTGTGTTTGAACCACTGATGTCACATGGACTATTTTAACAATGTCCTTACTACCTTTCTGGGCCTTGAACGTGGTAGTTATGATAGCTGTCTATACAGGGTCAGAAAGCTTTCGGATTTCATCAAAAATATCTTAATTTGTGTTTCGAAGATGAACAATGACCATTGAAGGTCTTATAAGTTTGGAACGACATGAGTAAATAATGATAGAATTTTCATTTTTGGGTGAACTATCGCTTTAATTGAGCTGGTTTGATTAACTCTGTATAACAACTTGTAAATCTCAATGATTTGTTTTTTTACCCAGAAAGCTAAGAGCAGCAAATGCAGAATAAATAGGTTGTTGACCCTTAAACCATTCTATTATTTTTGCTGTTGAATGAAACTCTTTTCATTCAAAATTTCCTGATATCCTGAGAAATTTTTTGTTAACCTTTTGAGTACGACAGGAACCGCAGTGGCTGGACTTCTCTTCAACCCCTCTATGATCTCTGGAGCTTTGTCGCCGTAGATACGATAGATCGCACGCCGCTGGATGACCTCAGAAGTTCCACCCAAACAGTCGTCCAATCGGAAGCGCTCTTGATCCTCCGGCGAAAGGCGGGATAGTTTCTTCTGCACGCTTTCCAAGACTCTTATCGTTGCCAAATTAGTTTCAAGAACAACATCCAGCTACAGAGCAAAAAAAAAAAAAAAAAAAAAAAAAAATCAATATCAATCTCAACAGTTTCAGGAGAAATCTAAATCTCCTGATTTTTCTCAGAGACTCTTACCTCAAACCTCTCATCCTCACAGCGATGAAGTTGCTCTTCATATGGTGTTTTCTTGGAACTCACAAAAGTGGAGTCTTCTGACCAGGAAGGGAATGAGACCCAAGTATCATTCAGCACCTACAACAAAACAATGAGCTTAAACCAGTTTGTACGACCATCGGGTTTCTGACCCCATGACTAAACCCTTGCACTGAAGTAACAGGCTGCTCTGTTTAAAGATGTCTTGCGCACAAGCCACTTTAGATTTGGCATGAATATCTAGCTTATCTTCTACATATAAAATTACTGTTTACAAACAAGTATTCGGCGGCGACACCTCCGGGTTCTCCAGGCAGCCTAGGAAAAGAGCTATTTGAGATAAGTGCTTCCATTCAAACTGAGCTGAAAAAAAGAGAGCAGTGTGGGGGCTGAAACACCCCATTTTCCAAATGATTCATGGAGATTTGGGCTTCTGCGGATTTGTACCATTATCTGTGGATCGGGACCAACCCAGGATTTGTGTCATCATTAACGCCTCTCCTCTAAAACACAGATGACCGTGTCTGGCGTTTTCATAATGGTAGATTTGCATAATTTTATCTTGTATTATTAGCGTACCACTGAGGTGAAATATGTGTTAAAGCAGTAAAGAAAAAAACATACATATACATATACATACGACATATACACATACACACACACACTAATTATATATTGTAAATTATGAATACAAATACTGAAGTAATATTTTTAATATATGTGACCACAAAACCAGTCATAAGGGTACATTTTTTGAAATTTAAATTTATGCATGATAATTTTTAAAAAAGATTTTAAAAGATTTATAAATAAGCTTTCCATTGACGTATAGTTTGTTATGATAGGATAATATTGGGCCAAGATACAACCATTTAAAAATTTGGAATTTGAGGGTGCAAAAAAAAAAAAAAAAAATTCTAAATATTGAGAAAATCTGTCCAAATTAAATTTAATTAAATTGTTTTTATTAAATAATAAAATGCTATTACTAATAAAAAAAAAAGTTTTGATATTTTTATGGTAGGAAATGTACAAAATATCCTCATGGAACATAATATTCCTAATGATACAATGTAATGTACTTATGACTTGTTTTGTGGTCCTGCGTCACATATAGAATAGACATATTATATACGACAATAATATGTTTGTAATAGTACAAACATTCCATAAGATCACAATTTCAACTATATCCGATGAAAACGCAGTACCTCTTTGCATATAGCAGTTCGGCCACTGCATTTGGGCTGCTGGTAGGTCTTGGGAAGCGCTCTGTAGCTGGATCCCAGGCGTTTACAGGAGGCGTAATCCACTTCCCTGCCTCCACCCTCCATGTAGCGGTCAGAGAGGCCCGTGATGGCATGAGACAGCTCTTTATCACCCAAAAATGACTTAAACTGGGTGTACAGTTCTGGAAACTTCCTACAGAATGAGGCACCAGTGGCATATGACTCATGACTGACATGAAAGGGATGCGAAATGCACCATATGAAGACAAACAGGATTAAATAAACATGCCCTATTTAAATCTTTCTTACCCCAAGAATGGAGTCACAAGCTGCAGGAGTTCGGCCCCTGAAACCACTTCCTGATTGAACAGAGCTATGCAGCGTAAGAAATTCTCGTACACCTCCTGACTCTTGAGCAGACGGCGAACCTAAAAAAATAAATGAAATTGTTCAATGGCTGTGACTACGTAATAAATCCTATGGCAATGGCTGATGTGCTACCACTTTCGTTTCAGAGCAATTTTGTCAATGAAATGTACCTTGTCAAAGAATGTGAATTCCCGCAAGACTCCATGCTTTCCGACAGAGGCAAAAGATGGGTCCTTGGAACAGGAATACTTCATTTTTTTCTATGTGGATTAAAAAAAAAAGATTGTTTAAGCACAAGTAACCCGAACATACTTCTGAGATATTTCAACTTTCCAGGGCCCTCATTTATCAACAGTGCGTACAGATGTGTGCATAATGAGCACGTAAGAACAGTTTGCATGCAAAGTGTGGGATCTACCAACTTGTACTTATACGTAGAAATGTGTTTAAATAAGCACAACTCTGAGCATGCTTACGCAGAGAATCTAGTGGTGAAATGGTGATACTACAAAAAGTGTTGCTGCGTGTTTCCTGTGTTCTTTAATTGCAAATACTCAATTAATACATTCATAGTTCAAGCTAGACATTTGCACAATTGGTGTGGAAAGCAATAATAGACACTGCAAAATAATCGTACTTATTATTTTGTCTTGTTTCTAGTTCAAATATCTAAAACAATCTTAAAATATTTAAATATCTTTAATCAAGATACATTTACTAGATAAGCAAAGATATTTAGTCTTGTTTCCTGGGGGGGGAAATCTAAATGAAGTGAATTTTGCACAAAACAAGTAAAATCCTCTTAAAACTTTTTTTTTACCCCACCAGCAGGTAATTTTAAGCACATGCACTTAAATTAGATTTTTTTCCCCCCAGGAAACAAGACTAAATATCTTTTTCTTTATCTAGTAAATCCATCTTGACTTAAGAATTTTCTGATATTTTAACTAGAAACAAGACAAAAATATTAGGTAAGATAAGCCTTTTTATTTAAATTTTATTTAATTAATATTTTTTTTTCTGCCATGCAGTTGGCAAGTCATTTGAAATGTAGCTAGTGTCATGGCTGATCTCGCTTTGCTGGAAGATTCAGCAGACCATGCTGCGCCGAGAACGCGTTTTCAAAGAGCGCGGCGATCTGTTTAGTGAGAGCACAGAATGGCTTCTCAGTCGGTACCGCTTTCTTTGCCATGATTACAGTGAGGACAATATACATATTTATAAAGGGAGGTGTTGTCACCATATATGGTTTAATGGAGGCGTTTCTGAATGCAAATGCTATGAACATGAACAACACGTTTTTTTATCAACAATGATAACATACTAGTGTGGGTAAGAACTGTGGACGCATGTTTGATAAATACAGATTTTTTTTTTTTTACTTACATTCTAAATTTCATTCGTAGGATAAAATATAGAAACTTTTCTACGCATTGTTGATAAATGAGAGCCCAGGTCTTTAGGATACAGAGACGTATGGGATTCTTGCTTTGGCATGAGTGAACTCTGACCTTCAGAAGCGGGGTCATGTGGGGCAATAACATGGGTCTAGGTCTCTTCTTGCTCTGTTTATTCATTTCCTCATCCTCTGCTTTCTTCAGACTGTCTTTGCCAGTCAAAGAACCTCCAGTAAACTGGAATCAAAGACACAGTGCATATTAAAAAAAATACACTCTTCTTTTCAAAAGTCTCTTAGGCACACCAAGGCCGCATCTATTTGATCCAAATAAATAAGATTGTAAATCATTATTACAATTTAAAACAACTGCATTTTATTTTAGTACATTTAAAACTTAATTTATTCCTGTGAATTTATAGTAATAAATTGTCTTCATTGTCACATGATCCTAGAAATGATTCTAATATACAGATTTGGTGCTTAAGACACATTAGAACACAAGTATTTTTTCACCAGGTAAAAATGGTTTTAAGTCAGTTGTTTCTATCTTTTGCTGTAGTGTGTCAGTAGGAAATTTATCAGTTTACATTTCCAGACATTACAGTACTGTTAGAAGTTTTAGCCACTTTTAGGCATGCTGCGCTTTGCCACAGTTTTCCTGGATTTAGTCTGTCTCACTTTGTGGTGTTTCTTCATGTCATTCCAGACAGACTGGATGATGATGAGATCAGATCTCTGTGTGGGGCACTGGGCAGTTGTCAGACTCCTTGTGCAAACAAAAATCTCACTGGATTATTACAATTAATAGCAAAATGAATGTTTGGAAATGTAACTGATATTTTCTACTGACACACTACAGCAAAAGACAGAAATAACTGACTTAAAAAAAAAAAAAAAAATTAGCTAGTGAAAATACTAGTGTTCTAATAATTTTGGCCACCACTGCATATGGAATGAAATACTAAAACGTACCAAGCCCAAACTTTTACTGTACATTTTTAAGAGAAAATGCAATACAAATCAATACAAAGGCAAGACATTTTTAAAAAGTAGACAAAGATAATTTTCTAACCAGAGATCTTTTAGCATCAGGCAAAAACTGGCCAAACTCCGCAAGCAGATCCTCTTGACCTTTGAAAAGGCTTGCCACTTTAGAGAAAACCTCATCTTCAGTCATTCCTCCAGTGCTACGCCCTCTGCTCTCCTTCACCTCCAGCTGCTCCTTCTGCAGATGGACACAGGACGCACAAATCAATGAACATCGATAAGTTTACGGGATGGATAGGAAAACAGTCCAAGAGTCTATTTCCTGTAGCACCAGTAGGTAGTAGTCTGGTCTCAGCCTCAGGCAGAACACCCACCGATGGCCCACAGTCCGTTCATTGACAGTCTAATGCATACTGCATGAAAAAGGCAGCCACCTGCTGAAAATCATGAGCCCCAATCTGATTGGCTTGCTGAAACGCAAGATATTCACAAGCAGAAATGTATATTTAATTTCTATGAAATTATGAGAACTTAAAACTTAACCTGAATGGCAGATAATAAAAAAGCAACTGGTTAACAGCTTTTCATGCTAGTCAGATGGTCTTTTCCTGTCTTAATTAACAGTTGACCAGAACATGCTGCACACTGGACCAGGCTTTATTTTGTTAGTCAAAAATCTTGCTCTGTGATACTGGTGGTAGCCCATTGGTTATTATCTGAGCTGGTAATACAGAAGGTTCAATTCTAGAGGAACAACAGCATAAAAATGCATTTACGTTATTGCTCTCACCTGGTATGTATGTAGAATTTCCAGAAAGGCCCGGTAGGTTTCTGGGTTGTCCAAAAATCGGTTTTTGATCTTATTGACATAGCTGATGGCACTGTCAAACTCCACAGGGCTGGGCTCTGATGTGGGAGGGGACACCGATGTGGTGGCCGGCTGGGGTTGGCTCTCTCGGCTGGGCAGAGGAAGTGACAACCGGCTTGATTGTTCTGGAGGTCCAGACGATGAAGCAATGCTCTCCGGAGAGGTCACAGCTTCATTCGGAGCCGGCCCGGGCTCGGCCACCGCTGACGAAGAGGCACTAACCACAGAGCTGCCCGTGCTCTTTCCTCCTGGTCCTCCTGTTCCTGGAGAGACCTGGGGGAAAGGAAAAAAAGAACAGTCTTACTTTAATATACCAAGAAAGCCACATAGGTTCACTACAACAGGAGAAGTGGAATACATAACTTTTACACAAAACGTAAAAAGGTTGGGGTTGGTAAGATTTCTTTAATGTTTTTGAAACCAAGGCAATATAGTGTTTTTTAATGCATAAGTCTCTTACGCTTAAAGGCTGCGCTTATTTCAATATTTGAAAATATTATGAAATTTAAAATAACTGTTTTCCATTTTAATGATTTAAAATGAAATGTATTCCTGTGAAGGCAAAACTAAATTTTCAGCAGCCATTACTCCAGTCTTCAGTTTCTTCAAAAATCATTCAGTGTTCAGGAACATTTCTTATTATAAATGTTGAAAATGGTTGTGCTTTATTTTTGTGAATTGTGATACATTCTTCATCAAGGTTCTTTAATGAATAGTAAGTTCAAAAGAACAGCATTTGTTTGAATTAGAAATCTTTTGTAGCATAACTATTCTCACTGTCTGTTTTGATCAATTTAATGCACCCTTGCTGAATAAAAGTATTCATTTCATTTCAAAAAGCTTATAAGCTGCATTTGAGAAAACATGGTATAAAACTGTCATAATTGGTATGCTTGAAGGTATAAACAATTCATAAGCTAAAGGAATTTATTGTAAAACTCTAAAAGTTGCTTTGAATAAAAATATCAATAGCAGTACATGTAAAGAATTTGTTATTATTGTGTTATTACAACTAATAAATGTTAACTCTGACAATCAAAATGACATGCAAGCAATAATAAAGCTCTTTTTTCTAAAACACCAAGCTAATGTCATTGGACTACTCCCTGAGACTATGTGGCATGACGTCACCAAAGTGTGAACTCGAAGGAAGCCAGCGAGGGGCCCATTTGGACTGGGGCCAAAGTCAACATGAAATCAATATCAACCCCATTTACTCTCTTAATAAACATTCCTGTCTTATTGTGCATGGTTCATCACTGCGCATTATTCCAAATAAAAAAATATTTGTCTTTACAATCACTCGTTAAAATGAAATTACTCGCTCCGCCTTTTCTTTTGTCTTCTGCCAGAAAGTCCATGTGGGCTATTGGAAATGAAAAAAGCTGACAAACGGCTATTTAAGCATTGTTTTAGCAAACTTTTAGTTCTATTCTAGTATGCAACACTCACTTCACAACTGCCGTTGGCTACAAATAAAGATCTACCCTAAATTCATTTTCTCTAAATATCTTGCTTCATTCAGAAAGGTCACACAAGTAAAATTAGTTGTGAATGCGGTTCAATGATGACCTTTTCATGGCTGACGAACTGAAACAGTAAAAATGAAGAACAAAACACAGACACTAAGACAAACAAGTAGTAGCATCACAAGTCCTACCTGTGAGGACAACGGGGACTGAAGAAATGCCATTCCATTCTTGGGAATTTCGATCCGATAGCCAGGTGGTAGAAAGGCATTAAACCCTAGGACAAGGTCTGGATGCCCATGGAAGAGCTGAGAAACTCTGTTGATAACTCCTGGAGTGTCAATGCTGTGGATGGAGATATCAGAAATGCAATCACTCAGTGCTTTCTGTGCATTGACACACATTTGTGACCCAGGGTCACATTTAAAGTGCACAGACACCTACGTACCTCTGAGATTTGAACTCTTTCATGATATCCAAAAACTTATTGTATATTCCCGGATCATTTCCGAACCGTATTTTGACTTGGTCCAAGTAAGATAAGGCATCCTCGACCTGCAACAGGAATACATTTTATTTATAAAACATTATGTTTGCAAACAATGTAAGCATGTGTAGTTTACAAAATGCTTACAGTAAAGGTATGGAACGGTAATAACATGTATTTACATCAGTTAAAAAAGTACTTTTTGACAAGTACAATGGTGAAACCATAGCATTCACGTAAGAACCTTGGAGCATAGACACATGTAATTGCACTGCCATGGTACTATTTCCATATGATACAAATAACTAAAGTCAGTACTGCCACAGTACTTTGTTCTAATGTACTTCGAAGAATTCCACAGTACACGTCCTAAACACCACTGTGGTTTTTTTTTTTTTTTTTTGGCTTGTGAAAGGACAGATATGGGGCATCAAGTTCATTTCTATTGAATGTGGAGCCACATCACATTGAATGACTTTGCATTTGTTTCTACTATTGAAGTAATACATAGTCTACATTCTTTGAATTATGCAGGAGAAATAAAAATCTCTGTGAAATCTAAACCACTGCACACATACAAAAGGCAAGTTCTTCGATTTTTCCTCACTGTTCACAAGAACAAAAACCCTACGAGAAAAAACACACGCCTAAATAAACCTTCAAGATAAAAAAAAGAACAGTTACAATGTCATATTCAACCACTGCGAAGCGGAAAACTGACCCAAACCAAGCGTTTTGGAAGAAAAGCAGACGGGTTATATTCTCTTTGTGGTTTTATTAATATTCAGAGAGGAAAATAAAGGCTCACTGACTCTTTTAGCTTTGCTGCGTTAGCACTAGTGCTAGTCACAACACACAACAACCCCGCTACGATTTCACAACAAAAACAAACAAAACGCAATTCAAACTGCTTTTTAACAGAGTAACGCTTGAGATATGTTTAACATGCAGTTTTCATTTCTTTCAAAGGTCGGGTTAAAACGAAAAGAGACACATTTATGACAAAAGCAGCTGTTAGCGGAGCAAAACCCCCTTTCTTTCTCTTATCTACGTCAATGATTTCAAACAAACCGGTTAAATCTTAAACAAAAGGAGTGTAAAGAGTGATTTTTGGCGGAGCCGCAATTAATATCCACCGGTTTTGGTTTTAACAAAGAGCAGCGGTGAAAACGACCGCGTAAGGGGAAAACATTAGACTTTAATACAGTAGATAGACTTCCATCATGTTTGACTGGTAAACTAGCATTGCTTTAACCGGGAATCGATGCGTTAAGCGACTATAAATCGACTTTTGCATCTTGAAATGATGTAAATAAGTGCGTGAGATTTTCAAATCCATTTCCACACACTCAGTGTGAATGCTTTGATATGCCCCATATGCATATGAACAGCACAGCACTTCCTAATACACAATGCGTTGTGTGAGAGAAGGAAACACATGCACTTGCTGCAATGCTTCTTACCTTTAGTTTCTGAAAGTGCTGCTGCTGGACTTGCTTCTGAACCACATAGGCCTTGTCTTGGATCTGGTTGATTTGCTTCGCAGTGCTGCTGCGAGCCTGAATTTTCGCCATGGTGCGTTTCCTTCCCCACCAACAGCCACCGAAGCCACGATGATTTACCGTCCCTCCGTGTTTGCAGGTTGTTCTGGCGTGCAAAAATCAGTTCGGATCGGGGGGCCACCCAGCTCTCTTCCCCCCACAAGTCCAGTCTACTTTACGGACGGCCACCCAGTTACTCCAGTATAGACTTCCAGCTCAAGCCCGCAAGTGTTTTCAGACCTCTCAATCCCTACTAAAACTACACCGTCAAGCGTGCGGATCAATAACGAGCCCCCATCGATCTCCGCGAAGAGAACCAGAAACAATGTATGTAATTTTTTTTCCAATGGTCGTATTATTTAAACAAATGATGTATGTCTCTTTAAATTCGGCGGCAGCTGTGCGCTCGATCCTAGCGTCCGGAAACGGAGGGAGTTGTGGAGAATTGAAAAGCGCATGCGCACAAACCGAAAGAGGGAGGAGTGTACGGAATCTCAGCGGCCGCAGGCATGAATGGGATTCTGCACACGTTTTTGTTCACTGGGTGAGTGTTGTAAAAAGTTGTTTTGCATCGATTTATAAAATGTTTTATAACTCACTGATTGATTTAGCCCAGTAATTCTGGTGAATTTATATATGACATGACAGAAACGTGTCAACTGTAAAAGTTGTAAATAGGAAAACGGCCTGTGTTTTAAAAGAAAAACAAACATTTTAGTTTTTTGTATTTTCTTGTATAAAGTAAACATTTTCTACAGTATTATACATTTGTATTTGAGGTTTGGATATATGATATCAGATTAATGTAGAAGGTCAAAGTCTAGATGAGAAATTACATGACAAATGTGGTGTTTACTCTTGCTTTGGTCATACATTTAAAAAAAAAAAAAAAAAAAAAAAAAAAAAAAATATATAATATATATTTATATATAAAATGTAATTTATTCTTAAGTGTCACATGATCCTTCAGAAATAATTCTAATATGCTGATTTGCTGTTCAGGAAACATTTATTATTAGTATTATTATCAATATTTAAAACGGTTAAGTACATTTTTGTCAGGATTCTTTGATAAATAGAAAGATCCAAAGATCACCTGAAATAAAAAGCTTGTTTTGTAACACAGTGAAATTTTTTTGGGAAGGGGGGAGTAATTATCAAAATTAATACTTTTATTTGGCAAGGATGCTTTAAACTGATCAAAAGTGATGATAAAGACATTTATAATGTTACAAAATATTTCTATTTCAGATGAATGCTTTTCTCCTAAACTTTCTATTCTATTCATCAAAGAAACCTGAAAAAATCTACTCCGCCGTTTTAACAGAATAACACAATAATATATATATATATATATATATATATATATATATATATATATATATATATTTTTTTTTTTTTTTAGCTGCAAATCAGAATATTAGAATGATTTCTAAAGGATTATTTGACAAGAGTAATGATGCTAAACTCTTTGAAATCACATGTATAACTTACATTTTAACATCCATATATATGAACAAAATATTTTTAAATTACACTGTTTTTTCTGTACTTTGGATAAAATAAATGCAGGCTTAGTGAGCACAGTTGAATATCCATAAAGTCAATGTGAATAAATAACGAGGCTGACACAAAATGAAGGTTTTAAAAATAAGCGTGGTTTATAAAACCCAAATATGACAGGATCACCAAAGTGTATACAGAAACACAAATGAGATCATCAGTGGAACCATCATAGGAATTACACTCAACATTTACAAACTACTCTGTAAAAGGGAAACTCTGGGACATTTTCTCTCTTCTTATATTACTATTTAATCACAGAACCACAAGTTTTTCTAGTTTTCTTTAAGTCTTTACTCAAAAGTACAACCATCTATCAACTACAAACAATGTCACAGTCAAGTATTTAAGAAGGGATACAACATCGAGATAGGAGATAGAAAAGATGCAGAGATATCAAGCACTTAACATCATGGGTTTAGCAAGCAATCAAGTCAACATAGTTTTTCCCCCCATGAAGAAATGATGTCAGGGCTTGTGTATTATTCCAGTTCTGTATTTGAAAAAGTAAAAAAAAAAAAAAAAAAAAAAATACAAAAACATTTTGAGGGTTCAGAACCCCCTACTTAGGGTCTTCATGAGAATGTTAGCATGTCCCAATCGTCTCCCAATCCTCCTCAGCCAGATCAGTTCAGTTCAAGATATCGACCCAAAACCACCATCACCCAACAAGTCCTGTCAAATGGGCACAAACCCTGGGGATGAAAGTGTTACGAGTAGAAATATACACCTACTGTAGATAAAACCGATCACATTCCATATTCACTAAAGCGTCTTAAGTTACACTATGTCGACAAAATGCACATATGTAAGACTGTGGGATTGTGACTAATCAAAATGCCCTTTATCTACCATAATACTGCTCATTTAAAACAAAAAGTCTCCAATTTGTACATAAATAATTAGTACAATAAATTAACCAACATTCTTTTACACATTTAAAATGTAAAAAATTAAACTATTTACAGTGCAAAACAAAAGCAGCATGCAGGCAAGACAATTGGCAATGCATTACAAAAAGCACTGGATGGGGCAAATTTGTGCTCAGCATCCACATACGGTGATATTGGTTCAGAAAGTGTATAATTTCTACAATTTTTGTGTGAGACTCAGTAGTCTACTTGATAAAGATTCAGTCAGTTCTGAGAGTCAAGAACTAAAGACAGCAAAGAAAGACACACAGTGTGTCAAAAGATCATTTTGAGAACAACTAGATTGACATTTCATTCATATTAAAGGACAAAAGGACTGCACATTAACACAGTAACATCACATTTTCAATGAGGATAGCACTTTATATTATTTTTGCGACCACAAATCACATGTAGTGTGTCCCTTCTTCTGTGTTAGATTTGTAATCCAAACTATGAACATTTAAAGTTTGCCTTAAATGTGTTCAAGCAAAAAAAAGCAGCTAAAATGTTACTCACAAACGCCTGCTCGTACATTTGTACATTGTTTTTTCATTAGCATTAACACTTTTCTTGTAAGAAGAGAGCAAATAAGAAAGATTGTAATGACAAACCCATCTTTTTGTTTGATTTTTAGCTATAGCTGAAAGATTGTGCTTGCAAAAATACAAGGACACATGCTGCTGAAAGACTATCAAAATAAACTAAAAGCAAAAATAGGCAAAACAAACATATCAGCTAAAACAGCCCTGGTGTTTTTTCTTTTTTTTTTGATGACAACAATGAATATTAGTTATTATTATAAAAAAAAAAGTCACTTTAAGGTAAAATGACAGTCTTCACTCTCGAAGCATTATGATAAAGAGGTGAAAAACAGATGCTTTTCTCCTAAATATGCAGAGACCATATATGACAATGTATGAAAGATAAGTAGTTATAGCTGTCTCGCAAAATGTACATTATAAATCATGTACAATTACATTTTTCTTTCATTTAAATGTAAAACTGATTATAAAGATATTACCACACTCATCAAGCATACAAATAATCAAACTGCAACTGTAGTCAAGATGTTGGTAAGGAAAAAGCTTCCATAAAAGATGTCTCCTCACCACACTGGAACTACTTTTTGATGCACAACATCTCGTATAATTTACCACAATACAAAACTGATATCGCAACCTTAAGAATTATAATCGACTGGCAGTGTTTGCATTTCCTCTTTGGCTTGCAGTGGCTATGGCAATGCTTAAAAAGTGATACAAAAAGCCATGTAGGAAACACATTAGTTCAATAAAAATGTGTCCAGTTCCATTCAGTTTGCAGTTGGGTGACAATTATTCCTGAATCTTTTCAATTTAGTGCATCATTACAATTAAAATTGTTTACAGAATCATCTGATCTTTTCAGAGGACATAATTTTTTTTACTTAAATAGTATTTTAAATATTAACCAGCAATGTTAGATTTACTTACAGTAGTTGCACTGGTCAAAGTAATAATGAAAATAGCAATTCTATACATCCTCAGAGGACAGCACAATATAAACTTTTAGCTATCGTTCCTCAAAAGAAAACACACATGCACACTCCATTCTCTCAAACACAAACCATACATGGCAAAAATACGACAGCTTTGATATCAAAGCAATGCATGTTAAAAAATAAAAAAATAAAACATATTTGCATATTAAATATGATGAAACGATAAACCTCTAAACATTGTATGTTTTTTTATGGTTTAGAAATATGAAGCGTTTCCAAAAAGTGCCACCAGGGCCGTACTCTTATGTTGTGACAACTCAAAAAAAAAAAAAAAACGAATAAAATGAAAGAAATAAACAATTAAATGAATATAAACATCAGCTATTGAGCTGTTGTTATTTCTAAATGCGCTGCAGTTATAGTGTGCGAATATCGTAGAGTCCGTGCGTTGTACGATATTATATTATTCTTTCATATGATATCTCTCCTCCCTGTAGTTCCTAGTTATTATTTTAAGTTTGTAAACAGTCATATGCAGTAATATAGATTCAAAAAACCTAAACAAATGTACAAAAAACTATCAATATAGAGAAACAAAATGAAAAAGTTGAATAAAAAAAGTACCTTGAGAAAAATTCCACACTTGGCTTTTCCACATGTGTGTGTGTGTGTATATATCTTGTTGTATGTGTGTGTCAGTGTTTGTGCGATGTCACTGTTGTGTCCTGATATGTCTTACAGCTGTTTTTGTGCTTAACTCTGTCCACTACTCTGTCTTTGGATGGTTTTGTGTGTGATTATGTGTGTATCTGTGTTTGGGATCAGGTGTGCTGAGGCAGCTCTGTGAGGAACCAATTGAAAGCAGAGACAGGTGTTGTGACAGCCAGATCTGGATTCAGCTGAAGGCCTCATCATCCGTATCCTCAATGAGCACCTTAGTATCCTTCTTAGACCTGTCAGAGAAACACAAATATTGTTTTTCTTAAAGCAAAGATGCATTCAGTTATGGAAGCCTGTTTCTGCCACTGAATTTCAAACAATTTTGACTTTTTTCTCACAGTTTAGAGTTTACATCTTGCAATTCTGATTATTTTTCTCAGAATTGCATGATACAAACTCGCAATTCTGCCTCGTAATTGCGAGTTATAAAGTCAGAATTGCTAAATTTAAACTCAAAGTTTTAAATTCACACACAAAATTCACTTTTTTTTCTCAGAATTGTGATATAAACTCAGTATTGCATGATTTAAACTCACAATTTTGAGAAAAAACTGAATTTAGAGTTTTAATCTTACAACTTTTTTCTAGGAATTGCAAGTTTACATCTCACTATTCTGACTTTATAACATGCAGTTGCAGTCTTTTTTCCCCCTCAGAATTGGACTTTATAATTTGCAGCTGTGAGTTTATATTTCACAATTCTAAGAAAAAAGTCAGAATTGTGAGATACAAACTCGCATTTGTGAGAAAAAAGATTCTTACAACTGCGACTTTATTTCATGTAATTCTGACTTCATTTCTCAGAATTGTGAGTTTTTATCTCAACATGGCGAGAAAAAAGTTTGAATTAATATTAAAACAGATTTTCACATTAAACTGATAAAAAGTGACAGTATTTTTAATATTTCATGTTACAAAAATAATACATCAAATAAAAGCTGTTCTTTTGAACTTCTATTCATCAAAGAATCCTGAAAAACTGTTTTACCAGTTTGTTAATGACTTGATTATTATTTCATTAAGTCTTATCTGTATTTGAATGCATATAAATTGCATTTAAGTGCACTAATCTGGGTTGCCTACCCATGACCCCCTGAAATACGTATGATAATATATTGTCTTACTGAGAAGACAGCAGTGGTCGTCGTAAGGACAGGCTGTAGCTCCGTTTCCAGCTCTTTTTGCCCTGTCTGTTCCGGACTCCATCCTCCTGGTCCATCATCTGCTCCAGCAGCGTCTGGTCATCAGCATTTAGAGGAGCCACCGAGATGTCCCGCACCGCTCTGAACTCACCGCAGTTGTTCAAGTGCTCATTCTCAAGACGGAAGAAGTTCCACACAAAACGTCTACAGGGAGAAAACAATTCAAAAGATTTGGAGAGAGTGTTTTGGGGCTTCCAAAAATGGGCTTTGTGATAGAACTGGATGGGGATAGTGAGTTTATTAAAAGCTAAACATTACTTAAATCATAAGAATAAATCAATAGAATTAAATATTTTATTCCTTTACCTGCATTTACCAAAATTATAGAACATGAATGTGTTGTAAATGATTGAAATAGAAACTTAAAGACAGTTCACTCAAACATGAAAATTCTGTCATTAATTACTCACTCTCACATCATTCCAAACCTGTAAGACCTTATTCGTTCATCTTCGGAACACAAAATAAGATATTTTTGAAGAAATTTGAGAGCTTTCTGACCCTGCATAGACAGCAACACAACTGACACATTCAAGACCCAGAAAGACATTGTTAAAATAGTCTATGTGACATTGGTGGTTCAACTGTAATGTTATGAAGCTACAAGAATACAAAAATGAAACAAGACAAAAATGCATCAAATACTCTGAAAAGCATGAATTTTTGAATAAAATGATTATTTTTGTTTTCTCTGCACACAAAAAGTATTTTCCTAGCTTAAAAAAAATCATGGTTGGACCACTGATGGACTATTTTGACAATGTCTTTACTACCTTTCTGGGCCTTGAACGTGTCAGTTGCATTGCTGTCTTTGCAGGGTCAGAAAGCTCTCGGATTTCATCAAAAATATCTTCATTTGTGTTCCGAAGATGAACAAAGGTCTTACGGGTTTAGAACAAATGTAAGGGTGAGTAATTAATGACAAAATTGTCATTTTTTTGGGGTGAATCATCTCTTTTTTTTATGAATTATCTTAAAAATCTTTGTGGTTACTTCAAGTGAATATTTTCGCTCAAAGGGATTCAGCTGATGACATTTTTGGAATCCTTGTTTTACACAATCATCTCACCTAAACACTTCCAGAGGAGCTAAAATGGTAACCACGATGTCCTCAATGGAAGGAATGGCAGTCATGGAAGTCAGAGAGATCTGCAGTGTCCAGGCGAAGCGCAGAATCACATCTTCTATAATGGCACAGTAGTAGTAGGCCTAACAGGAACAGGAAATGACATCATAAGAACTGGTAGTAACATATAAATATCCCTGTCTTAAAATGAGAGCATCTTAAACCAAGCTAAGCTGGTTTTCTGATCTCCAATTGCTTTTGGGTACCAACTAAACCAGCTTAAGAGCAGCAACCCAACTGATTAAGTGGGATTTTTTTTGCTTTGCTCCTTGTCAGGTTTGAACCTACAACATTGTGTTTACCAGAGCAGATCTTTGACCACTACGCAACATATTCAATATGGTGCATTAAGATGGTATATTATTTTCTGCTATTTCTTACTTTATGTGGGTAAACAATCTCCTCTCTCAAGAAGGTATTCTCGCCTGCGTTGCGGTCGAAAAGACCCCAGTCCATCTTTAGGTCCCAGATCAGTGTGTAGAGTGAACTGGCGACTGAAGACAGGATCAGCATGTAGAAAAACACCTCAGCGTCGGTATGTTTCTGATCTGAAACAAGAGGACGTGAATTTGGTATTACCGCTATGTCCACTAGAGGGAGACCGTTTACCATCCATCCATCCATCCATCCACACTTTAAACAGGAAACAGTTGGATTCCAGATACTACATATTTTGTTTTTGTTTGAGACCATTGTTTGCATTATCAGTGCTGTGGTTATTTATTCTATGTCAAATTACAATGTCATATAATAATATTTTTATATTATTAAAAACCATGGTACAATGACCAGAAATTCTTTTTTGAAACTGTTTGGAAGTGCCTTTACTGCATTTTTTATCAGATACATGCAGCTGGGGCTGGGCGATATGTAGTCCATGTGACCCTGGACTACAAAGCCAGTCATAAGCAGCACAACTATATTTGTAGCAATAGCCAACAATACATTCTATGGGTTAAAATGTTTGATTCTTATTTGCCAAAAATCATTAGGATATTAAGTTAAGATTGTGTCCCATGAAGATATTCTGTCAATTTCCTACCGTAAATATATCCAAACTTAATTTCTGAATAGTAATGTGCATTGCTAAGAGCCTAATTTGGACAACTTTAAAGGCTATTTTCTCAATATTTAAATTTTGCACCCTCAGATTCCAGATGTTCACATAGTTAAATCTTGTCCTAAATATTGTCCTAACAAACCATACAGGTTTAAATCTAAATACTGAATAATAAAAAAGACCCTAATGACTGGTTTTGTGGTCCAGTGTCACATATATTGTGGTGATGGTATGTTTTTGATCATACAAATAAAACCTTTGTGAGCATAGAATACTTTATTTCAAAAACATCAATAAAATCTCTTTTTACCTTTTGAACAACAGTGTATATTAAGCTATTTTTACTGTTCCACAAAATGAATACATTGCATATTGTTCTTAATATTCTTACTGCTATCTTACAAGTGTATATATAACAAACCACATGTAATGTGATCAGCAACTATTTTCTGCTGCAACTGAGATCAATATTACTGATAGTACAACCCTTAAACATAAATAACCCTGAAGTAGCTACATATAATCTGTTGAAAGGCAGAGGATGAAAGCTGTATGGGAAAAAAAATTAGCAGTTAATATTGATGATGAGGCATGGGAGAACATATGGAACTATGCCAAAAAAAACAAAAAAACATGCATTTTGCACAAGGGGAATAAAAAAACAGTGGGCAGAACTGAAATACAAGAGTATGAGCCATCCTGCAGTACAATATTAAAGCATCAGTGTAAGTTAATTGGGGGCGAGACATTTATCAGATAGTGGAACAGGGCAGGTCTCAGGTCAGTGAATGGTTAAATCTCTAAGGCCTCAGACAGCAGACAGGGCTGAATCTGGAACAGGCCCATCAGTCTTAATAAAGGCTTTCACACACTGCCATCCAGGCGCCAGGAAACCAGCAGAGGACATTTTTCAGTAGAACACATAATAGCCCTGTATATCCTATTCCAGCCCTGATCTACGAGTGCCCATGTTGAATATGGTGTCCCTAGATTACCCGAAAATCCAGATGCTCACCCCATAAAACCCTTTAAGAGTGCAATGCAAGTCTAATCTCTTCACATAGATCAGAGGCAATCAGGAAAAGCTTGGGCTGATTTTCAGTCTTTTGTTTCACACTTTCTATATTTATTGCACATGACAGAGTATTATTATTGCACTTTGTGTACCAAATCTAGATCATCTACCAAAACCTATAGACATTTACCTATAGATGTCTTAAAATATACCTTGAGCAATTTAGAGGTCAGAAAGCGGTTGGAAAACAGCCATGGAACACTAAAAGCCCGCTGTTCTTCAGGAAAATCTTTCAGGTCTCACAAATTCTTAAGTTTTTTAGCATTTTGGTGTATTTGAGCCCTTTCCAACAATGACTCTGATTTTGAGATCAATCTTTTCACACTGAGGGACTCATATGCAACTATTACAGAAGGTTCAAATGCTCACTGATGCTCCAGAAGGAAAAACGCTGCATTAAGAGCCAGGGGACGAAAACTTTTGAACAGAATGAAGATGTGTATATTTTTCTTATTTTGCCTAAATATCATATTTTTTCATTTAGTACTGCCCTTCAGAAGCTACAGAAGATAGTTACATGTTTCCCAGAAGACAAAATAAGTTAAATTTACCCCCCAAGTTTCCTTCTGAAGCATCAGTGAGCTTCTGAAATTTCTGTAATCGCTGCATACGAGTCCCTCAGTTGTCCTCAGTGTGAAAAGATGGATCTCAAAATCATTCATTGTTTGAAAGAGTTCAAATAAACAAATGCTGAAAAACCTTGTGGGTATATGACTTTATAGGTTTTTCTGAAGAATAGCTGGTTAGTTTAACTGTTCAGGACAAACAAGGGACTCATGAACAACTATCACAAAAAATAAATAAACAGCTTTGCATCACTTACAGTTTTAAGAATCAAGTGTATGTTAAATGTTATGTAAATTCAACTATTATTTTCTTTTGTGGACTATATGTAAACATCTTTTATGTGAAATATCTTATTCAGGTCAGTACTAAATAAAAAAATAGCATGCATTTTGTATGATCCCTCTTATTTTGGCAAAATTAACATTTTGCAGATTCTGCAGCTTGTATGTGAACTTTTAACCTCAACTGTATATTCAGCAATGAAACAAACTGACAAAAATAAAGACTTCTATTTTAAATAAATGCTGTTCTGTTTCTGAAAAACAAAAGTATGCTGGCCTCTACAAAAATATTAAGCAGCACAACAGTTATTATGAATATTCAAATAAGAAAGGTTATTTTAAAATGCAATATTTCACAAAATTAAAGTTTTTACTGTTTCACCACTTTCAAAAACAAAAATCTTACAGACATCCTACATTTTTGAACAGTAATGAACACTTAAGTACATTGGCCTATAATATTTTTGCCTGCAATAAGATAAATGGATATACACTGCCAGTCAAAAGTTTGGACACACCCTCTCATTTAATGTTTTTTAAAGAAGTTTCTTATGCTTATCAAGGCTGTTTTGACTTGATCAAATCAATACAGAAAATTAAATATTGTGAAATATTATTAGGATGTAAATCAATGTTTTTCTATATTAATATACATTAAAATTTCATTTATATCTGTAATTAAAGTTGAATTTCCAGAATCATTACTCTAGTCTTCAGTGTCACATGATCCTTCAAAAATCATTCTAATATGCTGATTTGATCACGTGACACTTAAGACTGGAGTAACAGCTGATGAAAATTCAGCTTTGCATCACAGGAATAAATTATATTGTAAAAAATATTAAAGTAAAAACCATTATTTTATTTTGTAATAACATTTTGCAATATTACTGTTTTTTTCTGTATTTTTGATCAAATAAATGCAGCCTTGATGAGCATAAGAGACTTTAAAAAACATTAAATGAGAGGGTTTGTCCAAAATTTTGACTGGTAGTGTATATCAGATGGATATGCAAATGACTAAATTTGAGCACAACAACATTTGCCAGTGAACAGGAATGTTAGTTTCTCACTGTATCAATTAAAAAAACTGTGTCAACTGATAATACACATTTCTATTTTCAATTAATTTTAAGTAAATATTCTATCAAATTTCATTTGTCATCATTATATTGAACTATGTAAATACAGGCCATCTGCCACCCTGCTCTTTAGATATCAGCATCGGCCATTAAAAAAACCCATATCGGTTGACCGCTACTGGTCACACTAAACTTTGGTTTAATCTCATTAACACAATGGCAGATTTATGTAAACATGAACCATGATGTACCAAACCCATTTCCCAGAGGACCACAAATCCCTCTCAACATCCCTCAGAGTCCTCGGACACAGAAAATGATTTTCATCCTTTCAACATTGACACTATTTAGGTGTTGTGGGTAATAGAGTACAGAATGGCAAATAGAATGTGTCACTCTCTGCACCTGACAACCTGATGGCTACATGACAAAAGAAAAAACCCAAATAAATAGAACAGAAAAGCGCATCACCAAAATTAAAGCCAAGTTATGGAAAAATAATTCCACAGCAATACTGACCATGTGTGTAAACTGATGCATCTGTTCTAAATTGTAATATTTATGCACAGGCCGGGGGTTAACACACTACAACAGTGAAGTTTATAATCAAGCTGTGATATCTGACTACATTGTCAATCATTCCCTGTGTACTCCATCTGGACCATATGTATTCCTAGGTACATGTGGTCTGCACAGAACAGCTTAAACCTGTCTAATGAAGCCATCAGAGCAGCGAACACCTGTCCATATACAAATCTCTATGGCTCTCCTCTAAAATGTTTGTTTTGATCAAAGATCCAGGTCTGATACAGAGAGAAAGGAAGAAAAAAAACAATCATATTTCAGTGGTTCAGAGCTTCATCATTATTCTAGCGATAGACTCACACTGTTCTGTCTCGCCACAGGCAGGCAATTACAGCTCAACCTCCTCTGGATAGTCCATTTTCCCTCATTTCCTCTTTTCTTTTTCGCCCTCCCGCTTTATATTTTCTCTCCCCTTTAATCGTTTTTTAGTGTTCACACAGCAGCATCTGTTTGCATTTTGCTCTGTCTTGTTGGATGTCATTGAGTTCTTCAGCTAAGCTTAAGCTCAGATCGACATTTCTCATTAAAGTTTAAATGAAATCTTTGAGGATATCGACCATCTACCATTTCTACAATCACTTCTACAATGAAATAGAGCACTAAAAACATGAAAGCAGTTGTAATAAGGTTATTGACTAAAAATAAACACTTAACAAGGCAAAACTTGCATTACAATGTAACACATTAAACTTTAATAATTAAAGTTGTTCGCAAATGGGGAAACAGTAATGCTTATCATGTCTACCACTGGTCTCAATCTCACACACCTGTTTGTCTCATGACTAATGTTAATTTAAACGTTAATTATTCTCAGACATGTTGACTTCCTTTGGGATTAGTTAACATGAAAACTAAAATAAATTGAATCCACAGACTGACTCATTTATCTGGGCAGCTTACTAGAGCGAACATCAGTTTCAATCAGGGCACAAATGATGTAGGTGATTTCTCATGCATTCACATTTTAAACGGGCCCGCTGCCAGGAACGTCTCGAGTGGATCCTAATGAATGCATCAAATGCGTGGCAAGGTTGCCATGTTGGGTTGAATGCGGCCTCTTTTAGTCATATGAGGCAGATGCTCTGGGCTGCGGTCCAGACTTCATCTATATCACAGATACAGAGATGTTTCTAATACGCATTGAAGGCTACAGCAAAATGCACCCATGCTTGATATTTAAACAGTGACATTTAAGGGAAATAATCAGAAACGGCCATGTGTGCATATAAATAGTGAAATGGATGAAATGGCTTAGCCGAGCGCTTTGAGATCGATTCGGGCTGAAGTTGTCTTTCTGAAGAGATACGGGAAGGCACGGAGGCTGACTGTTTGATAAGAGAGAGCGAGACAGACAGCGAGAGACATGTTTGAGCAGCAGTCTTCGCACTTCAGATGGATTTCAGTAGCAGAATAATCAGACGGTAATTGTAGATAGAGACAAGGGATATGTCTGGAATCTTAATGGCATGCTTTTAAACTCTTTAAGAGTTCATATGAACCGAATGTAGGATAATTACTGTGACTGAATGCAAAATGTGGTGTTTGGTGACAAATGAGTTTTTATAAAGAAGGCGGATCTTTCTTAAATGCATAAATGTAATTCCAACCTGTTTCCTATACAACTCTTTTATTAGATTATAAAAATGTCCCTGTCTTTGTGCAATTCATCTCTAACATAAAACCTAGATGGTTGCTGTTTCTGTTGCTATATAAACCAAGTCTCTAACAGACAAGGACAGGCTCAGGGTCATTTTTGCTTTTTTGCTTTTCTCAAAACATGCTTTTGTTGCCTATTCATCTGTATCTGTAGGCAAACAATGGCACCCAGGTGCTCTTTGTACCTAACATCAGAGTCAATGCTAGATTATAACAGCAACTTCCATAGAACAGTAAAAATACAACAATGTATTAGGTTTATAAAAAACCTACCCGCTGGAGCCAGCGGGTTGAAGGTCCAAACTGCAGTTTTAATGCAGCTTCAAAGGACTCTACACAATCCCAGAGTATCTAGCTAAATGATCAGCCATTTTCTAAAAAAAAAAACAATTATATACTTTTTAACCGCAAATGCTCATTTTGCACTGGCTTGACTTCACGCCTTACATAGTAAAAGATCACATGCAACGTAGGTGGAAGTACCAACCCAGTGTTTACAAAGCGAGAGTGCAAAGAAAAAGATCCGAAGTTGGAGGAGAAATGGAGATTGAATTTTTCACTCTACTCTACTTTTTTGAACTGAAGTACACAGATGAAGAACTAACAATGTGTGACCTTTCCAATCTGATTACGTAATAAGTGAAATCATAGACACTTTTTAAACCACAAATGCGTATATACATTTTTATTTTTTAGAAAATGACCAATCGTTTCGCTAGATGAGACCCTTACTTCTCGGCTGGGGTCATGTAGAGCCCTTTGAAGCTGCATTAAAACTGCAGTTTGGACTTTCAACTGTTGATCCCCATTGAAGTCCACTATATGAAAAAATCCTGAAATGTTTTTTTTAACCCCCTGGCCCTCTTCGGTCAGACCGAAAAAGTTCATATTTTAAAATTGTAAAAATCGTAGCTTCATCGAAATGAGATGACACTTGGTGACTTTTGTCACATTAGCAATATGAAAACACAAAAAAAATCATGGACATGACTTTTTAAAGGCTCAAAAAAAAAAAAAGTCACGCTTGACTTCTTCGCGGTCAAAAATGGCCGCCATAGGAAATGAATGGGAAATACCAAAAAGCACGGAAACTCAGAGAATCTTTTGGTGGTACAAACTACAAATCAGCCACTGTGCAGGAAAAAAGTGCACAGCAATCAAGGAGTGACACTCTAAATATATAAATAATTGAATACAAAAATATATATTCATTCCAATGGAAAAAATAGCTTATTAAAATTGTATAAATACTGCATAGTATCATAAAATCTCTACAAAATTCTAAATAATAATCAAAAAATATTATCGAACAAAAATGTATTGCATTGATTTTCCTGACCGCGAAGAAGGTGAGTGTGACTCCTAAATGAAGAGTGCCAGAGGGCTAAAAACCTTCATTTCTTTTTGACTGAAGAAAGAACAACATGAACATATTGGATGACATGTGGGTTTTTATTCTGGAAGTGAACTAATCCTTTAACTTTGTTTGTTTTTACCTTTATGAGTTCTGTAGAGTGCCGCAAATGTGACCACAAAGAAGGTGGTGGAGTATTTCCCAGCATTCACCAGGTGAGGGAAGGCCCTCCTTGTGTCACGGTAACGTCGCAGACACTGAACAAACCGCAGCCAGGCAGGCAGACAGTGGATGATGGCCCGAACTCCGTAAGAGTAGCTGTTGCATCGTTCATCACCTTATGAAGGAGGAGAAAATTATAAATGCACATTGATATTTCCAAGACTATACTACAATATTGTAATATAGTATTGTGAAAACATGTCCCGACATAAAACCATTATTTTTTATATGCATTTCTACAAATTAAATGATGATTATATAATAGTTCAGGGCTCAAAAATACAGATTTTGTCTTGAAAACTTAGTTTTGATAAACTGAAATATATTTAACATAAATACAAAATAGGTAAATACACGAACTAAAAATTTTGTAAAATTGTTTTGTTTTTTTTGTTTTTTTGAGAAAATGTGAAAGTTTTGGTTAAAACTGCAAGAATGTCTAGAATGATAATCTTGTAAATGTCACTTTTTAACAAACAAATCAGTAAAGTGAACTGTCTTTAACATACATTGTCTTTAATGATCATTAAGTATAGATAATTAAGATAATTAAATAATACTAATACAGATACTAATAATACATTAATACAAAATATTTTGCTTTTAACATTGTTATTAATATATACACTGCCAGTCAAAAGTTTTTGGACAGTAAGACTTTAGTTGATTTTTGTTTTTTAAAGAAGTCTCTTATGCTCACCAAGCCTGCATTTATTTGATCTAAAGTACAGCAAAGGCAGTAATATTATAAAATATTTTTACAATTTAAAAAAGCTGCTTTCTATTAGAATGTATTTTAAAATATAATTTATTCCGGTGAGCAAATCTACATTTCCAGCATCATTACTTCAGTCTTCACATGATCCTTCAGAAATCATTTTAATATGCTGATTTGCTGTTCAATAAACATTTATTATTATTAATATTTAGAACAGTTGAGTACATCTGTTTCAGATAAATGCTGTTCTTCTGAACTTTCTATTTATCAAAGAAACTTGTAATAATAACAATAATAATAATAATAATAATAATAATACATGTCTTTTAAACAGCAAATCAGAATATTAAAATGATTTCTGAAGGATCATGTGACACTGAAAACTGGAGTAATGATGCTAAATGTTCAGCTTTGAAATGACAACAATAAATTACATGTAAAAATATATTCTAATAGAAAGTAGTTATTTTAAATAGTAAAAATATTTCAAAACTGTCAAAATACATTTTTGCTGTATTTTGGATCAAATAAATGCAGGCTTGGTGAGCAGGAGAGACTTCTTTAAAAACATTAAAATCTTACTGTCCAAAAACTGGTAGTGTATATATAAAAATATGAAACTTTACTAAGAAAATAAGTAAGACATGAACAGGCATAAAAATCTGAACTATTCATTTGACCAGGACAGCTGAAAAAAAGCCAAAGTGTTGAGCCCTGTTACTTTCTTGTACTCCCTCTTTGTCTTTCTCACTTTCTCTCTTCTTCTTTCTCAGTATTTTCCTATATT
The DNA here is from genome assembly GCA_033026305.1 of Cirrhinus molitorella. Classification (NCBI taxonomy): domain Eukaryota; kingdom Metazoa; phylum Chordata; class Actinopteri; order Cypriniformes; family Cyprinidae; genus Cirrhinus; species Cirrhinus molitorella. Next base: position 6,185,722 of record CM065125.1, read on the forward strand.
CCTGAGCTGGTGTGACATTTCTGCACCATTAGACAGCGGATGGTGCTCTGAATTTCCTGGTCCATTTCACATGATAAACTCCACTGAACCTGAATAACTCATGTCTGTGTTGACACTGCCTGTGCAATCTTAATTCATGTGCAAGAGCGACTAATCATAACTGGCCATTCATCTACCATTACATCTAATGTTGAAATTGGGATGGTTCAACATGAATTGCATAGCGAGTCAAAACTTGGATCAGTACATTTCAGGATGGCTTCAATCGGATTTCTGAATCAATTACCATATGTGGAGGGCAGTAAGCCGCTGCGATCTCCCCACTGCAGCTCCATGCTGTAGTAACAGACCAGATACTCCAGATCCGACAACACAATGACCAGGGAATTGAGTTGATCAGCCAGCCAGAAGTCTGCAAACTCCACTCGGTGGAACGGGGCTGTGAACACGCGGAACTACAAACAGAGGAAATATGAAGTTTACATATTTATACTGTATACAGTACTTAAGGTAATCACTGTGGACAATAATAAACAGCTTTTTTCTCCCAAAATGAGCTGATTTGTGCATAACAGCTCATCCCTGAGGTCAGAATGAACTCTGAGACAGCGAGTGAAAATCTTTATAAGAACCTTTATTAGATGTGTTCCACCATTAATCTAGCAAACTGTGAATCATGTTTGTTACAGCTGCTTGTGATTGAGGGATGCACATAAAAAAAGCAATAATACTTTTAATGCTTTATAGGTTTTATAATAAATAGTTTTTATGCCATGTTCATTGAGTTACTTATTAAAAAAAACATGACTTATTAAATTAAGTATTTTTCTCATTTGTGTTTTTAGGGTAAACTGAACCAGCAGCTTTGCCTACAAATGAAGAAAATATTCTTAATAATATTAAAAACAAATATAAAAAAATAATACAATTAAAAAGTATAGTAAAGGGGTTTTTAAAATAATACTTACAAAATAAGAGCTGCAAATAAAAGTTACACAATTAAACTGAAAACACACACACACACGCACACAACCAGTCAAAAGCATTTATTTGATTTAAAGTACCGCAAAAACATTTTGAAATATTTGTAATATTTAAAATAACTGTTTTCTATTTGAATATATATATAAATGATTTAAAATTTTGGGAAGAAATTATAGAAATTAATACTTTTATTTAGCAAGGATGCTTTAAACTGATTTAAAGTGATGATAAAGACATTTATAATGTCACAAAAGATTTCTTCTTTAGATAAATGCTGTTGATCTGTCCAAATTTTCTATTCATCAACGATTTTTTCATGAACCTGAAAAAATCCTACTTGTGATTTCAACACAACAATAATAATAAATATTTTTGAGCAGCAAATCAAAATATTAGAATTATGAATTCAGCTTTGAATTCACAGAAATAAATTACATTTTAAAATATATTAAAATAGAAAACAATTATTTTAAATAGTACACATTTTTAAAAATTTTACTCTGCTAGCTGTACTTTGGATATAAATAAAAATAATAAATGCAGGCTTGATGAGCAGAAAAGACTTTCAGCTCATCAAGCCTGCATTTATTTGATCCAAAGTACAGCTAACGGAGTCAAATTTTAAAAAATGTACATGAAAATCTTACTGTCAAAACCTTTTGACTGGTAGTATATACAAACACACACACATTTAAGTAAATAAATAAATGAAATCATATTGCAAAATACAATTACAATCAGACAATAAATAATAGTTAAATAAATGATGTGAAGAAAAATAAACAATAAATTTATCAAAATAAATAAATTAAATATAACAAAAAAAATATATATAACAAAAAATATATTCTATACATATAAGGCTACATGCTAACTTAGGTGAGTTACCTTTGTTGCCCTTGAGTTTTTTTTTCTTTTTTCCACATATTTTTCTATAGCTCAAATCACACTACCCTATGAAATGAAATGTTACCTCTCTCAGCCTTCAGGCCACTGCTGACATTTCCCAGCGACACAGTTTTGCACTACACCGATCTATGCCATCATACTCTCGAGGCTCAAATGCCAGTGAAAATCGATTTCTCCCTACACAAACCCTGATCAGTTATTTTTACCTGACGGAACAGGTGAAGGCAGTCCACAAAAATGCTTTTAAACATACAGGTCTGAATGTGAGGTACATTTCAAGGTTACAGCTGCATGTGCGATGCACAGCTTGAGTGTGACAGCGTGCGTTTGAGCTCTGGGAAGAAAGCCACCCACTGTTTGGCCATCAGTACGTGTCGGTTTTAATCTACAGGAAGTGTGTGTGTGTGTGTGTGTGTGTGTGTGTGTGTCTGCGTGTGCTCCAAGGAATAAGGCTCCAGTCTAGGTCAATTAGATGTGGGGAGGGCAGTGAGACAGAGGCAGGCGGCCACTGATGGCTCCATCCCAATAATGATTGCACAGGCACAGTCTTCACATCCGCAGAGATAGAGCTGCAATCTATTTTCCCTCACCTCACTGCCCCATGCCTCACACAGAGACACACGCATAATCGCACACACAGACCTCATTGGAACACTCTGTACACACAGTTTGGGGTCAGTAATATATTCTTTTGAAAGAAATTAATACTTTTATTCAGTAAAGATTATTAAACTGACATTAAAAGTGACAGGAAAAACATTTATAATGTCATATTTCAAATTAATGCTGTTATGTAGAACTTTCTATTCATCAAAGAATCCTAAAAAAAATATTACAGTTGCTGCAAAAAAATATTAAGTATAAACACTGATAAAACACTGTTTCTTAAGCGCCAAATCAGCATATTCATGTTATAAACAACTCGGTAGATTTGTTCAGGTTTCTCTGATGAATAGAAAGTTCAGAAAAACAGCATTTATCTGAAATAGAAATAGAAATAGAAATCTTTTGCAACATAATTTTTTTTGATCAATTTAAACCATCCTTGCTAAATAAAAGTATTAATTTCTATCATTTATTTTGCAAAAAGAAAAATGAATGATTTTGAATGGTATAGTGTATAATCTTACAAAATCTTTTTATTTCAGATAAATACTGATCTTTGGATCTTTCTATTCATCAAAGAATCCTGGAAAAAAAAGCACTCAACTGTTTTAAATACTGATGATAAATATAATAATAAAAATATTTATTAAATAGCAAATCAGCATATTACAATATTTCTGAAGGATCATGTGTCACTGAAGACTGGAGTAATGATGTTGAAAATGTAGCATTGATCACAGGAATAAATTATATTTTAAAATATAAAATAGTAAAAATATTTCACAATATTACTGCCTTGGATCAAATAAATGAGAATTCTTTAAAAGACTGGGTCAAAAAAGTTTGACTGGTAGTGCATATTAAAGTACAAGACAGTTATTGTAAATTGTAATAATATTTCACAATATTTTACTGTATTTGTGATGAGATAAATGCAGCCTTGGTGAGCATAAGAAACTTCTGAATAGTAGTGTACATAATGCACACAGTATCTTTTTTTCATATAGGCCAAGGGGAAAACAATTGTTACTACTATAAAACTAATACAAATGTGCAGGGAAAATTAAATGGATGAAGCTGTTTGTGCACTGAAATGAGGCAATTAGCTCTTAGCTAATTAAATTAAATTTGTCTGTGTCTGAACAGGTGGGTCTCCTATTAGCAGAGTGATTCCAGTGAAAACATTAACATTTTATTGCCTTAAACAAGAAAGGATATGATCATTGCAAATGCTGTTTATAACCCACTTTACTTGCAATTTCACACATTTCTAAGTTAAACAGGATATTTATTGAGAAAAAAAGACTTTATAAATCCATCTGGAACTGATTGGATCATAAAAAATGGGTGTTGCATATTTGTACAGAGCCAAAAATCAGCATGAAATAGCCTGTGCCACCCACGTTATGTTCGCGTAAAAGGCTGTTCACTATTTTTCACTATTTATAATTCATTTTTTGTGGCAATTACAAGCTCCATGTTTGTAAAATGTAATGCTTTTGTCTCTCACCAGAAGTTTGATGAGCCAGAAACGGGATTTGTAGTAGGCAGTTTTGAAGGGGTTGATGAGAAAGAGCACCATGAAGCCATAGAGGATGAGGGGGTTCGCCTGCATAGGGAGCCAAGTGTAGTCCGCGAACAGACAGGATAGGATGCTGAGACACCACAACACCCCCAAAAACCCTGCGATCTATAGAAAGTGAAAAGGAAAAAGACCAAATTGAACATCCAGATGCATCAGAATGATTTCTGAGAGATCATGTGACAGTGAGGCTACAAAAAAAATTGCCATCACAGAAATAAATGCCATTAAAATGAGTGGTGTTAAAATTAGTGTTAATGCAGGTGATAATTTTTTTTTATTTTAGCGCATTAAAAATATTTAACACAATTAATGCATGGGAGGGATTAAGTTTGGCCACCCCACTCACAAGTGCTAAAGAAATGTGTTTATTTAGATGTGCAGAGCGTCTTTACAAACACATCAAACAGGAGACGTTTTAGACACAAGCTCCAACTTTTCAGCACCAGACACGAGTCAAATGAGTGCGGAAACGGTACCGTTGACAAGGAGCTTCAGTAAAACATCAGTGAACTGTGGTCAGAGGAGATGTTGTCAGGTCATATGTCGGTAAAAACGAAACTACCTGTCCTGTCAGCCGTTATACTGTAATCGTAGCTGTATTAGGCCTTTATTAAAGCACTGTATCATATTCAACCCCAGATGAAACTGCGAGTATGCAATGTCCTAGTTATGTCATCAGTAAAGACGAATTTACAAAAAAGGCGATTAAAGCTCCCTTAAAATTGTGCATGTACGTATTTATTATTTATAGGTCACATTTAAAGCAGTGTCAGATCCTCATCATGCTCAGCAGAGGCAGCTTTTAAAGTGACAGCAGCCAAAATATTATAATAACCGGCTGCTGTGATGTCTGTTAATCCAAAAAATAAATTTAAAGAGCAAATTAATAACTTCTCTAGTTTTAAGCTTTGTCTTAGAATTTAGTTTTAAGCTTTATTATAGAATTTGGAATTTTATATATTTTATATATTTTTTTAAATTTTATATTTAGTGTTTGGTAAATTATGCTATACTTTCAAGTTCACATAAATTAAAAGTCTTTTTTAAAGCCTAATAAAAGTTAAAGTGAAATTATTAAAAGTTAAGTTAAAGTCAATTATACTGTAATGTTATATTCTTGGATATAAAATTCACATCAGTTGGAACATCAGTTGGAATCAGTGATACTTGGCTTCAGTCATAAAAAAAGATGGCATTAAACAAATATAAAAAATACACATTCTTTATGTTGTTTCTTCATTAATTCGAAGCATGAATGTGAAATGATTACAATATAGAAGTATAATTATTTTTTTTAATCGATTGACACCACTAATTAAAATACTTGTAATTATTTAACAATTCTAATCATATTTCACAATATTTCTGTTTAAATAAATGCAGCCTTTGTAAGCACTTCTTTCAAAAACAACAAAATCTAACAGACACAACTTTTGAAAGGCAGTGTATACGCAGGCTTCCTGTAAAGTTTCCTTCTACATGACGTGTCTCACCTCGAACAGATGTTGATGTGAAAGATTGTTTCGAGGGTTCAGCTCAAAGATCAGCACATGATTGACACCCGCCTGCCTCCAGCCATAAGTGTTAATCCCCAAGAGGAAGAGAAACTGAACCAACAGGAAACCGCCACGGTAGATGCGCACTAGTGGCCAGATGTTCTGATTACGAATAAAAAAAGCACCTGGGAGGGAAGAATCAGCCATACAGCTGGATTATCAACAAGGCTGTATAAATGTACTGCACTGTTCTTTTATAAAAGTGCCGGATGAAATGTGTGTAACAAGATGCATATGGACTAACTGTGCAACAAGGCTAAAAAACTGTACCAGTAAGGACGAAGGCGACAGCCAGGACAATGAAGACCCCACAATACAGTCCCACACGAAAGGTGGTCCAGGCAGGTGCAGGCTGAGGTTGAGAAAAAGCACATACTATATATAAATCACTGCAGTTCTAATTTTGAAGCAAGGATTTTATCTCAAAGTAGCTTTTCTATTACAATATACACTTACACTGAATTTTTTTTTTCTTGTACTATTAATGGTTTAACGGTATATTTTAAGTCATTGAAACTTAAAGAATTAGTTCTAGGTCCTATAGAACTTCCTGAATAAAAAAATCCTGAAAATATACTCCTATACTATGTCATCCAAGATGTCCCTATCTTTCTTTTTTCAGTCAAAAAGAAGTTATGGAAATTTTGATTCTGGAAGTGAACTAATCCTTTACCATTTCAAGTTCCGTCATTACATTTACTAAGAATAGCTAGCTATTACAGTAAGGCCTCAACTCAAACAAGCCAGTTATCCTAATAATTATTTTTTTAAGTTCTACATTTATGTTATGCAAAGGTCAGGAAGTACATTCTCTCTATTAAAGGTAAAGCAGTATTTTATTCCTGCATTGTACATGATGTTCCAATCATAGGTGTATCTCTACACCCACACTGCTTTTTGCATTATATAGTTCCTGAGTACTTAGTACTTACACAAGTGTTATTGACCTAAAACTAACTGCACTGCATGAAAAGATTGATAGAGATACTTTTCCATATTTTTCATGGGCTGTTGCTACTATGTTATTCTTCAACTAGCATATTTGAGACCCTAAATAGAAGTAACATTTTCATAGATGGCTGAAAAATGTATCAAGTTAAATTTTCAGTTTTCAAAAGTTACAAAGAATCAACCAGATGTTTAATGTTAACGGAGACCTATTATGCTCTTTTTTGCAATATGCAATAGAAGTCTCAGGCATCCCCAGAATCTGTCTGTGAAGTTTCAGCTCAAAATACCTCAAAGATCACTGATTATATAATTTTGAAAATGGGATGTCACACGGCATGTGAGTACTAAGCTAAGCTTCTCTTTCATGTCTTATTGCGCTTAAACTGTCGAATACACACAAGTTTATGTTAAAAACACCAATGAGTTACAAAAACAGTCGGTTATGTCTGTGAAGTAAGCAACTGAAAAGAAATTGCATGTTTATATCAGATCTGTGTGGCAGCAGCTTAATATACAGTAAATAAATCAATAAATCCACTGCTCTCTTGTCTCCTCTTAGGCTGAGAATCTAAATAGTGTTCTGTGCTTGTCTGTGCAGCCAATGACAGAACAGTTAGCATGCTTTCCTCAAACTTTTGCCATGGTGTTAAAGCTGGTACACTGGTGGACCACATAGGTGGAAATGCGCAGTTAATTAATGAAGTTTTCTGGGTTGGTAGATACACCTGGAACCCGATTATAGCATATATTTTTTTCCAATTATAGTATATTTTTCAAGCTATAAAAATGGACTCTTAGACACCAAACCAATGGACGACCATAATGTATGTACTATCTGAGTTTTTTTCTCACCTGTGCTGCTCCAAGAGGTGGAACCCTCAGCCTCTTCATGGCCTTCTGACGGTCACCTCCTTCCAGCTCTGTGGTCACCAGAGCCTGGGCACATAAGGGTTAAAATTCAGACACCATACTTTAGTTTAGCCATTTCTGCCCTGAATTCTGCTTCATTCAACATACTCTAGGAATTGAAAGATCATTTATCATTTTCAGCAGCTATGGGAGTTTACAGTAACACTAATACATGATCTGATCATGATGCAAGCAGGAAGTCAGAAGTCCAAAAGTGGAGCCAGGCAGTCTACCTCGGTCTCAGAGATGAGCTGTGTGATCTTCTTACAGGTGTAGAATGGAGCCACCTCCACGTGAGCCACACGCCAATCGGCTCCACGCTGTGTGTCCAGAATTTTGTCATGTTTCTTCAGAATCTTACGGAATCCAGTGAAGTTCAGATTCTGTATGTGATTAGGGTAAATCAGAATATGAAATTAATACGTGAAATTAAAAATTCTCTTTTCTTTCTACACATCTTAAAAAACGAAAAAGCAATTCTATACTTCTTTACATTGAGACACATCCACCCAGTAAAAAGTAAAAGTGAAAGTTAAATGAATGAGAATCCAGCTGAAAAGACCAGCATAAGTTGAGGTTCAGATGTCATCTCGCCAACAGAGAACAACAAAAAATAGAAATTGACAGTGAAAAGGTCAAGAGGGAGTCAGGACAACATTCACAACAGGTGACAAACAAAAACAACAACAAAAAATATAACAAATATCTTACCTGGTAGTTCTGCAGGAGGATGAGGCTGAGGTAGAACTCGCTGAAAGCCAGCTGCAGGTCTTTGATGTTGCGATGTTTGTTGCGCTCTTTGTTAGACAAAGGCAACACCGTTTTGCGGCGACTGCGCAGCCCTGGAGCATTGCTCTCCCGCTGGGCATCCAGAGACGTCTGCAGCTCATTCTGCAAAGTTGCAAATCGGCGCTGCGCCTCTGCCAGTTTCTCTGTGAAGTTCCAAAAAGAGACGACAATATTAATCATTAAGTCTTATGGACAATTTCCGTTTCCTTTGATTTATGGCCTTTGAGAGAACATGGGAAACAAAAAGCCTAGTTATACACCAGGACGGAAAAATTACATCTTAAATGCATTAAAAACTATTCGACTATGCCCATTGAGAGACATAAAGCCTGCTTGGCTTACAACCCTGCAATGAAATGTGCCAGAATCCACTTTGCATGACAAATAAATCCCTCATTCTACCCATCAACTGGAAAGTAAAGCAGACAGATTTCCTGTTAGAGATGAGCCTCTTCCTGTAAGGGCGATATCTCAGACAGCATTATCCATGCTGGCCTGCATCCCAGCGCAGTTTGGTGAACAGGACCCTGCTCACCCATCTCACTTTCAGAGGAAGGAAACGGGATATTATGTTCATGTAAATACTGGGAGTCCTGTTGGCGTATGGGTTATAACCCTTAGTAAGGGACTGAGGAGTCCAAGACGAAAAATGAAGTGAAGAGGAGAACTGCCATACTTTGTTCCCAAGACACTGATCATCCAGTTTTCTCTACTAATGTGTCTTCAATTTATTTAATTTACATTTTTATTATTTTTTAAAATAGTATTTATTATTATTAGTGCTGTCGAACGATTAAATGCGATTAATCGCATACAAAATAAAAGTTTATGTCTGTGTAATGTGTATATTTATTATGTATATATAAATACACACACATGCATGTATATATTAAGGAAAAATATTTTAGATTTATATCTAAAATATTTATATTTATTTATAATCTAAATTGTATACAGGTATAAATATATATACATATAAATATTTTTTTTTAAATACATGTATACATGTATGTGTTTGTATTTATATGTACGTAATAAATATACAGAGTAAACACACATATAGTATGTAAACACAAACTTTTATTTTGGATGCGATTAATCCCGATTAATCGTTTGACAGCCCTAATTATTATACACATAAATGTAATATTTGGTCATTAAATGTTTTCCTTACAGGTAACTCCAAGACAGGAATATATAGAAACCTGTTTCCGTCACTTAAAAAAAAAAACAAGAAAAAAAAAAAGGTCATTATGACTTTTTTCCTTACAATTGCAGGTTTACATCTAGCGATTCTGACTTTTTATCTCAGAATTGTGAAATATAAACTCACAATTGCAAGTTATACAGTTATATAATTTATATAAACTTACAATTCTGACTTTTTTCTCAAAATAACATAACATATAAATTTGCAATTGGAAGAAAAAAAGTCAGAATTGCGTGATATAAAGTTGCAATTGTGAGTTATACAGCCAGAATTGCGATACAACCTCACAAATCTGTCTTTTTTCTCTGCCACTCAATAAAAAATATAGAAAAGCTAATTGCAACGTCTTATCTCACAATTCTAACTTTTATTTCTTGTAATTGTGAGTTTACATCTCACAATTCTGTCTTTTTTTCCTCAGAATTGAGAGATATACATTCACAATTCTGAGTTATAAAGTCAGAATTGCAAGATATAAACTAGCAATTGTGAGAAAATGTTAGAATTGTGTGATATAGTCGCAATTGCAAGTTATACAGCGAGATATAAATTCACAATTCTGACTTTTTTTTTCTGTCTCTGAATAAGAAATAAAAAGAGCTAGTTGTGACTTATCTCACAATTCTGACTTATTTTCTCGCAATTGCAAGTTTATATCTTTCAATTCAGAATTTTTTTTCATAATTGTGAGATATAAATTTGCAATTGCAAATTATAAAGTCAGAATTGCGGATATAAAGTCGCAATACCGAGTTATACAGCCAGAATAATGAGATATAAACTCACAATTCTGAGAAAAAAAAAACAAAACTAATTGCTAATCTTTTTATCTTACAGTTCAGATTTTTTTTTCTCAGAATTGTGAAATATAATTTGCAATTGCACATTATAAAGCCAGAATTAAGGAATATAAACTCGCAATCGCAAGAAATAAAGTTAGAATTGCAAGATATAAAGTTTGTATAATGCAATTCTGAGAAAAAAAGTTACAATTGTGAGATGTAAACTAGCAAATACGAGAAAAGAAGTCAGAATTGTGAGATAAAAAGTTGCAATTACCTTGGCAGAAACGGGATTCCATAAGAAAAATTAAAAGAAAAAAATTTTTTTTTAAAGATTTTTAAAGATTTTAGCTAGTTTGAAAAAGTATCTAGCTGACAAGTTTAAATAGTTTTAAACAAGCAGAATTTGCAAACAAACAACACAGAAAACTAACAATGTGAGTTTGGACAGCATTAATAATGCAAACACATAAAAAGATACAATGACAGAACATCAGCTTAATACCACAACTCCACAAAAACATTGGCTATGAACAAAGATTTGACCTTAAAAAAAAAAAAAAAACACATATCGAATAGACTGCACAACCTCAATGTAAATATAGCGCCCAGACCACAATAACAGTCTGACTAAGGTCTGTGCTTCTGCAGGCTGAACGTGGCTAAGATGGTGCTAAGAATTTATGTGCTTAGCAGATCTCGTCCACTGGGACAAAGACTGCATGTACTCAAGGTTTAGAAGCTATGTTGTTAATTCAAGACCATTTAGGGGGGAGGCAGGGGTCTCAGCCATAACACAGTCTGGGTCAACTAGACAGAATTAGTTATAGTGCACTAACAGCGCCTGCCATCCAAATATAGATTTCAATTCTAAAGGGCATCATATATGATAATGCCTTGCATTTCACCTCATAAACCTTTAAAACCGGCTTGTGTGTGCATGGAGACATTATCTGGAGAGCTGAATGACTAAATTAGTATTTGTTTGAATAACATTCCTTTTCTTTCTAATTTTATTTAACACTACTTCTGAGTAAATGAAACTTTATTTTGTCCTTGTGGAAAAAAAAACATCGATGGGTCAGAGATTTTTCCAGCTTAATGGACTTGCCAGCTTTCTTTGGCTGGGCAACTCGATTAGAGTTTATTTTGGTCCGCCTATCAAACCTGCAGCACTGAGGGAGTGAATGATTTTCACTGGCAACTGGAGTATAAAAAGACTAAACCCATATTATAAGCAGAATTGATGCTTTCGTGTTAAATTATTAATGTACTTCTGCTTCTTTGTTTCAGAATAAATGCTGATACATTTGTCTCAGCTCATTCTGAGATTTTAATTTAGATGGAGAATTAGCTACTGTTATATTTTCATGCATGCTAACAATGCATCCAAATGCAAACAAATCTTCAATTAAATATTTGCTTGTCATGCCATCCCCCAACCAGCCACTAGAGGCAATAGAGCACAGTCATTCCGGCTGCCATGAACAACACAGCTTATGTTGCAGTGTGCATATATTATCAGTCTAAACATAGTCTATTCCCCTTGACGCATGTCAAAATGACTACGGCAGGCATTGCTTATTACATCATGTTCCCAAATAGTGCTGTACACCCAGAGCTCATGCACAGGGAATCCCTTGACGGCATTTAGCTGGCCACTGCAGTTCAACCACACGCAGTAAAGACTGTTTCCACTTGTGCTATTTATGAATTACAGAAAGAATGCAAAAATCATAGCCAAACAGTTTGGATTATTAATAGTTAAGTAGTTAATGCTCAACAAAGCTCTCTTATAATCCTCAAAAAAGACAGATTGAGGATATATACACTTTAATTTTGTGTTAAGATTTAACTGTTTATTATATACACTCACTTTAGGAGCAAGTATTATTGTTAAATTCAACTAAAATAATACTGTTATTCAGCAAAATTACAGTTGAGGTCAAAAGTTTAGATGCACCATACAGAATTTGCAAAATGGTAATTATTTTACCAAAATAAGAGGGATCATACAAAATGCATGCTATTTTTTATTTAGTACTGACCTGAATAAGATTTCATTATAAAAGACGTTAACATATAGTCCACAAGAGAAGTAATAGTTGTATTACAAAAATAATCCGGTTCAAACGTTTACGTACACTGAATGATCCACAGCTGTGTTTTTTTGTTTAGTGATAGTTGTTCATGAGTCCCTTGTTGTCCTGAACAGTTAAACTGCCCGCTGTTTTTCAGAAAAATCCTTCAGGTAACACAATGCATCAAGAGCCGGGGGGTGAAAACTTTTAGAATTTGAAGATCAGGGTAAATTTAACTTATTTTGTCTTCTGGGAAATATGTAAAAAGAAAATAGTATCTTCTGTAGCTTCTAAAGGGCAGTACTAAATTAAAAAAATAAAATTTTTAGGCAAAATAACAAAAATGTACACATTTCCATTCTGTTCAAAAGTTTACACCCCTAGCTCTTAATGCATCGTTTTTCCTATTGGAGCATCAGTGAGCTTATGACCCTTCTGCAATAGTTGTATATGAGTATATATTTATATTTTATATATATATATATATATATATATATATATATATATTTTTTTTTTTTTTTTTTTTTTTTTGAAGGCATGTAGGGGAAACAATACCTGAATAGAATGTGTTGATCTTGGAGAGCTCCTTTTCGCACGTCTGAAAGAACTTCTCCTCAAACTTGGCATAGTACCGTTTAACAGTGTCTTCATCTGTGACTGAAAGAGACCAAACAAAAATGTAAATCTGTGTTCATTTTCATATTCAGCAGTTGGCAGTGATCCACTCAGACTAGAGATTCATATGTTCCAAAACCCACATCAACATTCATAGCCTTATATCTTTTACACTGATTCTTCAAGGCCAGAGGAAGTAATAAAACCAGTGATTTGAGCTTCAATCAGCAAAGCTTAGGCTAAATTCTAGATTTCAAATGTAATATGTGTATATTTACACTACCAGTTAAAAGTTTGGACACGCCCTCTCATTTAATGTTTTTTAAAGATTTTTCTTATGCTTATCACGGCTGTTTTCACTTGATCAAAAATACAGAAAAAAAATGTAATATAGTTAAATATTATTACAATGTAAATCAATGTTTTTCTATATTAATATACATTAAAATGTAATTTATAACTGTAATTAAAGTTGAATTTCCAGAATCATTACTCCAGTCTTCAGTGTCACATGATCCTTCAAAAATCATCCTGCTTAATCTTTTTTTTGGAACCTGTGATAAATTTTTCAGGATTTTTTTGATCAATAAAAGGTTAAAAAAGAACAGCATTCATTTAAAATAAAAAGGTTTTCTAACAATATACACTACTGTTCAAAAGTTTGGGGTCAGTAAATTTGTATTCTTTCTTTTTTTGAAAGAAATTAATACTTTTATTCACAGAGGATGTGTTAAATTAATAAAAAGTGATAGCACAGATTTACATTGTTAGAAAAGATTTATATTTTGAATAAATGCTGTTCTTTTTAACTTGTTATTCATCAAAGAATCCTGAAAAAAAGAATCACAGGTTGCAAAAAAATATCTGGCAGCAAAACTGGAGTAACAGTTGATGCAAATCCAGCTTTGCATCACAGGAATAAATTATATTGTAAAGTATATTCAAATAAAAAACATTATTTTATATTGTAATAACATTTTGCAATATTACAGTTTTTTTCTGTATTTTTGATCAAATAAATGCAGCCTTGATGAGCATAAGAGACTTCTTTAAAAAACATTAAATGAGAGGGTGTGTCCAAACTTTTGACTGGTAGTGTATGTTCAAACGCAGACTGTAAAAGCTAAGATAAATGTTTGTGGTTAAAACATGTTTCACAGTGCAGCTGTCTGTCTCTTCCACTTTGCTGTCTTTAGTAAAGAATGGATGCCTGAGGCATTTGGCTGTTGAAGTCTCTCTCTATAAATAAGCCAGAGTCAGGTAAAAGCTTTTAGCATCTATTACAAGAAGATATTAATCAGATATAACTGCTCGCATCTACTTAAGTTTATACAGACCATGCATCAAATATTGCCTTCGCATATAAAGTCCAAAAGTCAGATTCAATAGCAAACACATCTGAGTCTGTGGGTTCTATGGTTACACATTTGATTATGTATTTAATCCACTATAATGATACTATAAATTGCCATTACCATAGACCAAAAAACAATGAACATTGACCTTAAAACATCACTGGCTTACAATTTACATTTTGTAAACAAACACTTCATTTGCAACTTAACATTAACAAATGGAGCACAAAGAATGTATTATGTGCAATGCTTTTTCAAAGCTTCCTTTTGAGCATATGGAATTGATTTTGAAGAATCTACAAAGAGACAACAAAGGGAGAGACATGATGGCCTAGGATGACCTCTGACCCCTTCCATCTCTGTGTGATGTATAGTGAAGAGAGAAAAAGTAATTCTCTTTACCCACGGACACCTGTTCCCCTAAATGGCACATACAGCACACATGCAACTACAATATTCAAGTTCACCATATCTCCAGTTTTCATGATAAATCAGATTTATTGTTTAGCCCTAAAAGCTAGCTTTTCTAACATCTTCATACACCTTCCTCATCTACTTATCTTTTCTGCTGATGTGGACTGGGATAAATAATATCATATTGACATATGGATAACAATCCATTTCTGTGCATTAAATAAGTCAGAAATCCCATTTCATGTCACCTTAAACAAGAAATGGCAAGAAAAGTGAAACAAATAGCACAGCTTGTTACAAGAAAAGCATGTATGCTCATTAGGTCTGTGTTGTCACGATAACAGAGGAAGCCCTGTGTGATGTCTTAAGTGGTGTCTTCCTGCTGTTCACTGCGAGAGCCCTCGTTAGCCTTACAATGGCTTTATGGCTCTGTCATGACCCGGACACAAAGGAACATGACTTCAGCAGGAGACTCACTTTAGAGAGAAACGAGAGAGGAGGCTGGGACTAGACCAAAAAACATGCATGCAAACACAATGACGGTGCAGTGTGTGTGTATTAATAGCAAAAGAAATCAAACCCACCATGGGGTGGTCTACCAAGAACACAAAATACAAAGAAAGAGAAAACCTGCAGAGTATGTTGTCTGCATTTAAAGGAACAGTACTACACATGTGAGGTTTACAAGCAGAAGACGATGCACGCATGCGCTGTATTAGGCCCCGATCAGACAGAACACGTTATTTGCAGTGAGAGGTGCCTTTTTTGAATTGTTTTCTATTGTCAGTGAACGTTCTGCACGCTGTTTATGCTCCCCGGGCGCCTCGTGTTTTAACCGCCTGCTGAGCAAAAAAGTGCTCGACATCATCCTATTTTTTATCCACTGTCCAATCGAATGAATGTAGGCGGGCCTTTCCGTTGCGTTGACGAAATTTACCGTTGCTTTTACCGTTGCTTAGAAAGTCCGGAGGCTGCAATGATGGAGGATAAACTTTTGGGTTACCCGCAGCTGTATTTTTTAAGGTTTTAGCTAATATGACAGTTTACTTAACAGCAAAAACCAAAGATGTTAGAGCACTCGTGCTGTAATCCTTTGATTCGACTGACAGGGCTGCTGTTTTGATGGTTTCCTAACAACATAAAAAACTTCTGCGCACTGCTCTTTTTTTAAAAGTCACCAAAAAAAGGCAGTGTGGTGCGCCTCGCGTTTTCAGACCTAAAGAGTGCATTTGGTGTGATCGGGGCCATACTCTTGTGAACGTGCATCAAAGACTGACACGGAAGAGAATAAATTGTTGAAGAAAGTAATTATTTTTGATTTCATTGTGCATAAAAAGTATTCTCGTAGCTTCATAAAATTAAGGTTGAACCACTGATTTTACTGATGTTCTTTCTACCTTTCTGGGGCCTTGGATGTATCAGTTGGGTTGCTGTCTGCAAGATCAGAAAGCTCTCAAATTTCATCAAAAATAACTTGGAGATGAACAGAGGTCTTACGGGTTTGGAACAACATGACGTTGACTAATTAATGACAGAATTTTCTTTTTCCTTTTTTTTTTTCTTTTTTACCTTTAATATTCAGTTTTGTTGATGGATGTCAACCCCCAAAGGTATACTGTATCATATCTGATACACAGATTTGTAAGACTTTTTTTTTTTTTTTTTACATGCCCCTTCTGTCTGATATTAATACTTTTTCAGCAGGTAAAAGTTTTTTATTATAATTATAAAAATGTCTATAATGTGTCTTTTATTATGTTTTTTTTTATATATAAATGTAAGAATAACGTTTATATTTCAAGCAATATTTCAAGATAAACACTTGGAATGAAGCTACTTTGGTTTATATCATTCATACAGCATTTTTGAGAAAAATGTTACAATGTTAGTATCAAATGTACCATTAGGCTTTTGAAACATTTATTTGAAATCTCTCAATCATTCATGCATTGCACTGCACTATGTTTTGCCCCCAACAATTGATCAACCACAGAGCTTTGATCAATAAACATCCAATTTTTTGTGCATTTTATGTATGTAGTCTGTTATAAAGGTCTCTGTGATTTACATTACAAGCTATCAATATTACATCTACCATTTAAATATCAGCAAAATGCATACTGAATAAAGATTTTTTTCCTCCTTGAGCAAGAGCTCCATATTCTCATATCACACTAAAAATAATGAAATGAAAACATTTTTTTCCCCAACTAAAAGACTGTCTAAAAGTGAACTAAAGTTCTAAAAAAACTCATATGCCAGTCTTTGCAGGGTTAAAGGGATAGTTCACCCAAAGATGAAAATTCTGGGACATCGTTAAAATAGTCCATGTGACATCAATGGTTCAACCAGAATTTTATGAAGTTACGAAAATACATTTTGCACGCAGAGAAAATTAAAATGACAACTTTATTCAACATTTTTTCTTCTCTGTCAGTCTCTGCCCTGCTTTCATGAGAGTACCACAACGTTCTCTGTGCATAAAAAGTTTACTCGTAGCTTCATAAAATTAAGGTTGAAACACTGATGTACCTTGAACATGGTAGTTGCATTGCTGTGTATGCAGGGTCAAAAAGCTCTCGGATTTCAAGGTCATACAGGTTTAGAATGACATGAGGCTAAATTTTCATTTTGGGTGAACAATCTTTTTAAATCCCAGACAGGAAAAAACCTTTAGGCTGTATCATATTTGTACAGTTTTAGTGTTTTCTTTTCAATCTGTTTGGTCTCAGGCATAAAACTTATGACTTTCAGTGCTTTAATTTAGAAAGTGGAGTACAGAACCCTGACATCAGCACGGTTTTCCTGACTAAGGAGCTTGCTATCTGTTAAATCCTGCACATAAATCCTGCACACCGTTCCTTTAAGGCTGCAGCTAACTTTCTTTTGCTTATCTGATGTTCTCTCTCTCTCTCTCTCTCTCAATCATACTCTCTCCTGACATGCTTACATGAATATAACATTTTCCCTCTGGGTGCCTAGATTTACCAGACCTGACTGTACCCATGGATCAAGGGATCAAACTGTGTATTGTTTTACCCAAAAAGCCCTGCAGGAAGAGGATTCATTTGTCTAGTCTTTTGGAATAAAAAGCTAAAAGTTTTTTTTTCCTTCTCAGTTCTTTCCCAGCAGGATTACAGTGCAAGAAAGCCAATTTCAATTGAGCATGTATATGATTTTACAGCAGAGAGAGAGAGAGAGCATTGCTTGTATTGTCCAGAGTGAGCGATATCATCTTTCATTAGAGGGTTACTAGTGGCAAACAACGATTCCTCGATCAGCAGCTGTATGACCCCTCATTTTACAATCCATTTAACCGCCTCAGTGCTGTTTATCGCCCTCGTCTTGCTGTTTGCATTGTCACTGCGCTGCCAAACATGGGTGCGAGTCCCTTATCTCCCCTCTACACGGAGATCTCAATCATCGTGGTTGAATTAAACTGTACGCCTGGCGGCAATAAAGAGGCGCGGGAAACGCTCTGTTGTTGGAGGTTTTTACGAGGACCCATCATCCTGAGTAAATTAGAGGGGGTGATTATTCGCTCTCGCTGGCACGCTCTATTAAAAGGCTGAAGTGTGTGGGTGGGATTGCACGAGGACAGCCGAGCGGCAGAACCCGTTAAGCAGGAATGATGCATGCTGGGAAAGAGACACAAAGTGAAAACATGAAACGCGGCACATAAAAGCCTCTTACAACCATCCGTTCGCTCCCCTGCCCCCTTGCTAAGTTCAACCAGATCCTCTGAGATGAAGGAAAACCCTCCAAGCCGCCCCGGTCTCTCCACCAGCGCTCTCGTCCCTCAAGCCACAATTAGCCCGACCAATCAGGAAGCTTCTAGAGTCGGGAGATGATTAGCAATGCACATTAACCAGTTCAGAACGGTGTCCGTGTAAATAACGCGTACTGTATAAAAGCAAAGTAAGCATGAGGGAGAAGCTCTCGGAGGTCTCAGTCTAGACTCATTCATCAGAGAGCTGTTCAGCACATTGAGAGTGTAAATCTTGGTTTCTGTAGGGTTGGGGGAGGGGGGGAGGGATTCCCGGCAGCATCCAGACCGGGCGAATGCATTAGGAAGAAGGGGTGGATGACACAGATGGGATGTGAAATGGATGGTGGGGTATGAAATCTGAGCAGGTCAGAGACATGACGCTGCCACTGAGTTGGTTCACAAAAATGACACAATGAAATATTCATCCGAACATGTCATTCTGACATGATACTTCTAGCAAGTGGCTGCTAGCTCCTGTTCACTTATAGATTTAGCCAAAGAAAGAGATCTGGGTGGTTTTCACTTACACTACCAGTTAAAAGTTTTTAAACAGTAAGATTTTTAATGTTTAGTTTTTTTAAGATTTCTCTTCTGTTCACCAAGCCTGCATTTTTTAAATCCAAAATACAACTAAAGCAGTAATATTGTGAAATATTTTTACTATTTAAAATAACTGCTTTCTATTTTTATATATTTGAAAATGTAATTTATTCCTGTGATCAAAGCTGAACTTTCAGAATCATTACTCCAGTCTTCAGGGTCACATGATCCTTCAGAAATCATTCTAATATGCTCATTTGCTGTTATTCTTCTTCTTATTATTATTATTATTATCAATATTTAAAACAGCTGAGTACAGTTTTCAGGATTCTTTGATGAATAGAAAGATCCAAAGATCAGCATTTATCTGAAATAAAAAGTTGTACTCAGCTGTTTTCAACATAATAATAATGTTTTTTGAGCAGCAAATCAGAATATTAGAATGATTTCTGAAAGGATCATGTGACTGGAGTAATGATGCTAAATTCAGCTTTAAAATCACAGGAATAAATTATATTTTAAAATAGAAAGCAAACAGAAAGCAGTTATTTTAAATAGTAAAACTATTTCAAAATTGTACTGTTTCTGCTGTACTTTATATCAAAAAAATGCAGGATTGTTGAGCAGAAGAGACTTCTTTAAAAAATATTTAAATACTTTTGACTGGTACTGTACAGTTAATAAACTAAATATACTTTTTAAAATAAAAGTTATAATAAACAATTCTTCATTCAAAATGTAAATTAAAATATGTAAGGCATAAAATTAGGGGTGCAACGGTTCTCTGTAAAGATTCAAACCGTCCCGTTCTCCTCCCACAGTTCGAGACGCACGTGGACCGCGGTTGCTCTGACCACGCACTTACAATACAGTTCGGTGAAAAAAAACAACGCATAAAACAGAGTTCAGCTAATGTATGGTTCTGAATATGCCCCACATGCGTTTCGTGTGAGACTGCCGTCCAATCAACTCGTAGTATGTAAATTTGTTGCTATAACGACACAGTTCCTCAAGTGTTGGTGTTTGTGTGTGTGTTGCGGATGCGTAACGTTACTGTTCAGCATGGCGAGCGGAGGAGATAAGCCGCTAATAGAGCCGCCACCCGCTTCATTTAAGTCTGCTGTCTGGGAACATTTCGGGTTTCCAATAGAAAACAGCAGAAAAAAAATAAAAAAAACGCGGACAATAGCGCTGTGCCGATTTTCAGACGCGATAAGCTACGCAAGTATCGCCTTCAGTATCGCAGGCGATACATATCGATTCTGCACGTGAAACTGCGTAGCTTGTCAGCGAACTACGGCTCTGTGTAGTAAACGCGGTTGCATGAATGAACAGGTGAATAAGATTTACGGCTAATCAGAGAACCGGCATTACTGACGAGATACGCATTATAATTCGCGTCCGAATATCGGCACAGCCCTAGTGGACAAAACAGTCACTGTATGTAAAATTTGCCACGCGCGAGTGTCGTATGCTCAGGGCAATACATCCATGTTGGTACTCTAACGTAGGCTTCTCTTAAGGTAAAATGTTGGTTTTACCAGGGATTAAAAACTGCTTAGAATTTTATTTTTGTAAAGAAGCCTGCTGTGATCAAGGGTTTAAGTATTTGTTTTTTCTTCGAATTTGTCAGTAGCATTTTTTTTCCTAAACACACACATACCGAGCCGTACCGAAACCGTGACCCTAAAACCGTGATACGAACCGAACCGTGACTAATTTGAACCGTTGCACCCCTACATAAAATGTACAATCAGCCACCAGTCATTATCTAAACCTAAAATTAAATATATTCAAATCAATTAATCATAAATATATATATATATATATATATATATCATATATTACATACTAATAAATACATAAATAAATGAATAAAAATGTGATCTAGTTGATGTACTAAGTTCAACTAAGACTGGGCTATATGGCCAAAACATTATAATTTATTATTATTATTATAATAAATATATTTTTTTTATGGTAGCCAGTATCAATAATTATCACAATAAATGTCAAATCTTTATTTATTTCAAGTTTAAAGCTGTTATAGCTGTATAGCTGTTATCTATGTCATGTTCATAAAATAGGCACTGACACAGTCAAAATTAGTCAGAGTATAGTATGTAACAGTATGTAAAACTTTTATGGTTTTCAATATATATTATATAGTTAATATAATATAATAATATAATTAATATAATTAAACAAAAAAATAATTAAAAACAACTATAGACAAAGATACTAGATGCTTTCTTCGGACATTTGCTTTAACAAATGTAAACAAATTCGGTACTTCTGCCTACGTCACGTGTGACCTTTCCAACATGACTATGTAATGCGTGGGGTCGAGCTAGTGCAACCATTTGTGGTCAGAAAGTATGCAAATTGTTCTTTTTTTTAGAAAATGACCAATCGTTACGCTAGATAAGACTCTTATTCCTTGGCTGGGATCATGTAGAGCTCTTTAAAACTGCACTGAAACGGCAATTTGGACCTTCAACCCATTGATTCTCATTGAAGTCCACTGTATGGAGCAAAATCCTGGAATGTTTTCCTCAAAAACCTTAATTTATTTTCGTCTGATAAAAAAGAAAGACATGAACATCTTGGATGACGTGGGGGTGAGTAAAATTGTCTGGAAAGTATAGAATTTAACAATGCAGGGGGAAAAAAATAAAGAAAAAAAGGCAAAAAAGTAACTTCTTTGTTCTTGGTGAGTGTTATTATTTCTTGGGAAAATATTTGTATTAATTCTACATTTCAGAGTTCAGGAATGTCTAGTAAATTTAACAAACTTGTTTTCCTGGCCTCATTTCAAAGCAGCTCCATTGGAGTACATGAGCTGTCCGTGGTTCTGAAATTGTGTTCCAACTGCAGAACAATCTTTTGTCTATTTAGAACAATACACTTTTAAACTTCTATAATGAGACATTCCATTCTCAAAGCACTGAGAGAAAAAGTTACAATTAAGAAGGCATACAGGATTCCACCGTTTGACCTAAATCTTTCAAACTGCATCACAGGAACCCTTAAAATAATCAGCTTCAAAGTGCACAACTATTGCAGCGCAAACTTTGTTTTCATTCTCCCGACCGTTATTCTCAGGATATCAGATGGGAAGATCTGCTCCATGTCTATATACTCCACAGATCAACACAGAGTCATTACATTCACTGAGAATGTGACTTGACAGTGAATGCCTGTAAACAAACAAACATGATTTGGTTGATTTAGGTGACTCTAGAGTCTGCAGTCTGTTAGAGAGCAGTACACACAGGATATACCCCTGTAACTGTGTTAGAGGTTCCTGGGGTGGAAACATCGCATTCGAATTAATCGGGGAAAAATTAAAGACTGGAGAGCTTATTCTTATTGACTGAACAGATTTAAGGACACGTTAACAGAGAATCCGAGTGGGGATAATAGGAAAAGTTTCATATGAGAACAGCAACTACTTATCTATCTCTAAAAAAGGATTGTCTGCTTATCTCCACATACTTCCTCATAACGCGCACACACAAAATATTCAGAGACTCGGCCAGAGATCTGTTTTATTCTGAGTTCTGTCTTAAAATATCTCTGTCTTTAGCTGATGTGGGAATGAAAAGCTGACGATGAGACTGGCAGTATGCCGACCCCGCTGAGCATCTCAGCTGTGAAGTGTTATCAGTCCAGCTCACAGTCAGACACAGGCCAGACGTCTGCAAGCTCTGCCTGAAAAACAGCCCCATCACGGCCCTGTGAAGATTTCACTCTCTCTCTGACTCACAGGAAGCTAGAAAGGTCACTGATAAAACATCCACTGAAGATTTGTCTCCTTTGTTTAACTCGGATACTTATTTTAAATGCCATGAGTTTAGGTTCACAGTAGGAGGTAATGTCTGTCTGGCATATTTATTCAATATACAGGTATACTAACTAATGTTAATAACTTCTATGTTAATAATGTATGTGAATTGCATATGAATTGCATATAATTATAAAAAAAAACTGCCTGAAAATAAAATAAAATAAAATAAATTTGGCAAATTTATTCAATATACAGGTAGAATAATAATGTATGAACTGCATATGAATAAAAAAAAAACTACCTGGGAACATTTAAATAAAATAAAATAAAATAAAATAAAATAAAATAAAATAACAAAAATAAAATGAAAATAAAAAATAGAATAAAACAAAATTAAATTAAATTAAATTAAATAAACTAAAAGAAAATGTCTGGCACATGTATTCAATATACAGGTAGAATAATAATGTATGAACTGCATATGAATTAAAAAATAGGAACATTTAAAAAATAATAATAATAAAATAAACTGGAATAAAAAAAATAAATAAAAAATAAACAGAATAAAACGAAATAGAATACACTAGAATAAAATAAAAAATGAAATTAAATGTAATAAATCTGAATAAAATAAAAAAATAAAATAGAATAATACAATAGAATGCACTGGAACAAAATAAAAATAAAAATAGAATAAAACAATAGAGTGCACTAGAATAAGATAAAAATAAAATAAAATAGAATAGAATAAGAATTCTAAAAATTAAAAAACAAAATCAAATAGAATAAACTCTAAAATAAACTTTAAAAATAAAATTAGAACAAAATAGAATGCACTGGAATAAAAATAAAATGAAGTAAACTAGAATAAAATAAAATAAAGATAAAAAATAGAATAAAAAATAAAATAGAATAGAATAAAATGGAACACACTAGAATAAAATACAAAAATAGATTAAATTAGAATAAAATAAAAACTAGAATAAAACAAAAAACTAGAATAAAATAAAAATAAAGTAGATTAAACTAGAATAAAATAAAAATAAAGTAGATTAAACTAGAATAAAATAAAAACTAGAATAAAATAAACTAGAATAAAAAATACCAGAAAAAAACAAATAAATTACAATAAAATAGAATAGAATAGAAATAGAAATAAATAATATAGACCAGAATAAACAAATATTTTTTTAACAGTACACAGGGACAAAGATTAAAATAAAATAAAATTTAAAGAATTATAGAAACTAAATATAAAATGTTTGTATAATATATAGCTGATTTTTTATAACACCAACTAGTAAAGTATGTTGAAATGTTGATTTTAAATACACAACACAATGCTTTCGGGTTGTGCAGCATGACTATATTTAGTTCTCTTAAAATCAGGTTTCTTGAATTAATCATGACGTGAAGACATTGTCTACCTCAGCATGCGTTCACAGCAGAGACATTTCACTACACTATATGTGAACCAAAATGTACTAAGCATGACACTTTTAAACTCATTTCACCTGGTTTTCTTCAGATGCAAAGTTTGTTACAAAGCCAGGCTTCCACTGTGACGCCACAGAGGTAATGTCACCTCTGAGAACGGCAGAACGGGGCTTTCAATTATCTTCAGGCAGCGTGTCTGCAGGCCAAGAGGCTTATGAAACAAAAGACTTATTAATCTAGTCCCCAGCGGCGAGCTTCGTCCTCTGAATTAGCAGGGGTGCATATTTTAACACCTCTGCGCAGAGGCGCGGCATCTCATCTCCGTAAATGTCAGAGAAAAGAACAAAAAAAACAAGTTTACATAATCAACCGTTTCAAAGTTTGGGGTCAATATGTTTTTGAAAGTCTCTTATGCACTGATACTCAAAAATCTTGTTGTATACTCTTTTCACCCTGATTCTAATAACACTTCAAGCGTTCATATATACACACAAGGTACTAACATATCATCTTGAGTTTTACAACCAATTAAGGCATAGCTATTACCTTAATAAGCTTGCTAATTTAGAGATTGCTCTAATGAATAATGAGCTGATTTAAATGCTTTCGGCAGAACAAACATGAGTGGGTGGTTAAAATCATGTGACACATTACTACTCTCTATTCTCTATTCTCTCTCTCCTCTTCAGACCTAAATAACACGGCTCATTATCACCTCCTCCCTTAAGTATCTTTGCAAAGGCAGTAACCAGTTTATGGATACATTCCATCGCTTTTTCAGGCCCATTACACACACACAGGTGCCTATACAGCTCTATTACAGCTGCTGAGGAAGAACAAGAGCCGAGTGGATGCATTTTGACAGGATCTCAAGATACGGAGGACTCTGATAATGCTTTGAGCCCGGATACAGTGCACCCAGAATTGGATACAGATTTTTGGCGGATATCCTACCTCTTATGCCTCTGAAACAAAATTTAGAGTCAGTGATCAATATGTTTAGTCCATTTTACGGGAACAGAACGACTGTACATAAGTTTATGTTGATGTATACTGGCATAAACATACTCAGATATGAAATAAAAGCTATAAATCACTAGATTCTACACCAGATTCTATAGCTTTGTTACTTTTAATGGGAGCAATGGCACTCTTTTTCACTACACAAGATGCAAGATTCATTGGTCTTTCATATTGTAGAGTAGACATATTCAGGTAACCTCTTTAGTCGTTTGTAAAACAGGAAAGGGCACCACGCTCCATATTTTAGTCTTGTTGCTGATGACAGTCTTAAGCTGTCTCACATCTATAGGGCACTTCAACGACACATTCAAACAGCGGTTAATGAGATGTCTTGCATTTCTGCCTTGTCGGGCCCTCTTGAGACCAGCACAAGACACACAGCAGCTGCTCCCTGCTTTCTGAAGACTCTCCAAACGTGTGTGAAAGAGAGCGAGAGAGCGAGAGACATGTGGTTGTGTGTTTTTGCAATTTTTTGCATGTGATGTACACATGTAATGTCGCGTTATACTGCAAAGGTGGCAAAGAAGCAACAATTAACAAGTTATCAAACATGAAATTATAATTTCACATTATAAACTACTGTACATACATATCATTACATTATATATATATATAGAAAATAAACATTTAATTAATTGTGAGTGTATGTATGTGTGTGTATATATTTATTTATTTATACACACACAAATTATAAGTTTAATAAATAGTACACAATAATTTTTATATTTAATAATATATTTATAATAATGTAATTTATTAATATATATAATTTATATCATTTTTGATGTTTGTAATGTTCTGAACATAAGTGAAAGACAGTCTTTTCTGCTTGCTGTAATAAATCACTATTTTCTGCACTAAACAAGTGAATTTTGCCAAAATATTTTCAGAGATGACAGATGAGATGTTATGGAATAATAATTTAATGAAAACCTAATTTTGTCAAAAAATTTACATTCAACCTATTTTTTGAATTTCCTGAATACACACACACACACACACACACACACACACATACATACATACACACGCACACACACAAACATTTTTATTTATAATTGCATTTTTTAAATTATATATTTATTTTTTTAAACAAAATAAAACAAACTAGAATAAAACAAACAAAAAATATATAAATATGTATAAATGTACATTTTTATTTAAATGCATTTTTAAATTATATAAATGTATAACAACAAAATAAAATTAACTAGAATAATATATATATATATATATATATATATATATATACACATACATACATATACACGCACAGATATTTTTATTTATAATTTCATTTTATAACATTTATATATTCTGATTATATTTACAATAAATTATAATTTGTATTATATATTTGTACATACATATTTTTATACAGAACTTTATATATAACTTTTTACATTTATATATTTAGATTAGATTATATGTTGTATTTTATGTGTGTATATATATATATATTTAAATTACAATTTTAAATAACTAATATATTTTAAAGGCTAATTTATTAGAATTTTACATTATTTGCTAAATATTATCATATACATTTATTATATATGAATCTAAACAAAATTACAATAAAACATTTAGAAAAAAAACTGTCTTTTAAATTAGTTTATATAATTTACAATGAGTATACTCATCTATCTATCTGAAAAACCAACAAGCACAAAGTTCCAAACACTCTTTTTTTCTGTTTTTCTTAGTGTTTTTCAATTTCTCATCTGCTTTCATCTGAAATAATGACATAGCCAACCAAAGAGCAATTTTATGTCATCTGTGTTTGTGGGACTGACATTGCTGTTATCGACCCGTCACTAGGCTCCTGCCGTTACCTTGTAGCCATTAGCAACCGCCACCAAGAGAACGGCCTTTCAACCGCCCAGCCAATTGCTTTCACATGAGTGTGTGTGCATGCATGCGAATGAGCAGGTGTTTGCCGTGTGTGTGTGTGTGTGTGTGTGTGTGTGTGTGTGTGTGTAGCCTACATGCATTCCAGCATGTGTGTGTGGGAGTTGAAGCCACAGCATTGCGGCTGTGTGGCACTTGTTTCTTTGGGCGTGCAATGTTGTTTCATTTTTCAATTTTCCATAGGCGACGAAGCATAGCTAACACTTCTCTGCAAACACAGAAGGCATACATTTCAGATTTTCCTTGAGCTAGAGCTCGTTGCAAGCAATCAGCAGGCAAACTAATCAATGCAGCTTTGATTGGGAAGGCCTCCTGCCTTTGTGCTGCCTGGCATCCACCCGCCTATTGATTATGCATATCCTGTGATCAATAATACACATAACTATTACCGTTCACAGCGCCATTACACAGCAGCGCATAATGAGATCAGACTAAATCTCCATCACAATGTATGTGACCAGGCAACATTTATTTCTACCATCCACAAATAGAAACAAATAATCTTATTGACATCTACTACTATTCAAATGGTATAGAAAGAAGTGTCTTATGCTAACCAAGGCTGCAATTTTTTGGTCAAAAATACAATAAAAAAGGTAATATTGTAAAATATTACAATTTAAAATAGCTTTACATAAATTTACATACCCCTTGCAGAACATGCAAAATGTTAAGAAAATTGCATGTTATTTTTTATTTAGTACTGTAAAGCTATTTCACATATCAGACATTTATATATAGATATATATATATATATATATATATATATACACTCTACAAGACAAACAAATAACTGATTTTATATAAATGACCCTGTTCAAAAGTTTACATACCCTTGAATCATAATACTGTGTGTTGTTTCCCAGATGTTCGACGATTGTTTTTATGTTTTGTTGTTTATGAGTAAATATAAACATTGTTATGTGAAATAGTTTATTCAGGACAGCACTAAATAAAAGGTAGAGTTTTCATGTTATTATTTTGTTAAAATCATTAACATTTAGCATATTCTGCATGTAAATTTATGAGCACATCTGTATTTTAAAATGTAATTTGTTTCTGTGATGCAAAGTTGAATTTTCAGCATTGTTACTCCATTCTTCAGTGTCACATGACTCTTCAGAAATGTGCTGAATTGCTGCTCAAGAAATATTTATTATCATCAATGTTGAAAAAAGTTCATCTTTGAAGAATAGAAACAGTATTTACTTGAAATAAAAATGATTTTTAACAATGTAAGTAGTCTTTGCTATCACTTTAACGTATCTTTGCTGAATAAAAGTATTAATTTATTTAAAAAAAATACCACTGTGGAGAAACAACAGATCTCATTTATGATTTTTCTTCCAACCGTTGTTGATGACACTCTCTGCTAAAGTTTCTGATGGTGTTGAAACACAGAAAACCTTTTAGCAGATCCATGTCTGTGACTCTCGCTTGCTGGAGGTCAGCTGTAAAAAGAAAGGGATTGTGGGTAAAACCTGTTGTCTGCGTTTCTTTCAGTGTATTGGGCTCATCTGTAATTGGTCGTGTTTTTCACACTGGTAATTACCAGAAGGCCTTTGTCTACTGTTACCATGGATACCAGGTCATGTGACGAGCTGAAAGGGTGTGAACTGCATGTATGAGGACCTGTGGGATATATATATGTGTGTGTGTGGATCTGAATATTTATTCATCCCTGTAAAAGCTCTTAGAGTGATGATGGGCCATGTAACCTCCAGAGATTCACCCCGCCCCTGTCAGCCCCACCCCCTTGTTTCAGCCCCGCCCCCACCTTACCCTACACTGCATGAATGAAACCACTGTTAAGCCTGTTACAAATTCATTACCACATTCTCAAAACATAAAATCTCCAACAATACTTTTAGAAAGTAATCACTAGATTTTAGGAGCCACTGGATATCCACAAGCCAAACTGCCCATTTCATTTGGTAGCAAAACATTGCTTTTGGGCAGAGAGAAATTCTATTTAAAGGGATAGTTCACTCAAAAATGAAAATTCTGTCACTAATTACACACCCTCATGTCGTTCCAAATCTGTAAGACCGTTCATCTTCGGTACACAAATTAAGATATTTTTGATGAAATCCAAGATCTTTCTGACCCTGCTTAGACAGCAATGCAACTACCACTGTAAATAGCATGTGAAAACAAAAACTGTAGTTAATCACTTAACATATTGATCAGAAAACCTTTATCTGCCACGGCCACAATACGCTGCAATGTGAATCAGATGTTAGAGTAGAAGAGGAACAGACAGCACCTGAAACTCAGTCACCCAGAGACCCCAGATCATCAGCTACATCAGTGAAGAAATATTAGCAGAGACACACTCAGTTCCCCTCAATTACTCTCATGCCATTAAAGAATAACACAGAGACACAGGGAAACAGAGAGAGACCCCAATTTGCATCAACAACTTTGCATTTCATTGTGCAGTGAACGGAATAAATCACAGCAGACTGCTCATTTAAAGGCTCCTACGCAAACAAGCTCCTATAAAGCTCTAATTTTTAAATGCCATAACCTTCAGCTGTCTGCATTACAGGTGCTCACATCCATTACCAGTGGAGCTGCCATTAAAACAACCCAAACCAGCAGTTTTTAATCTTACAGTACAGAGCACTCGGTTAAAACATCATTTTAGATAAGTGCTTTCTCCATGATGCAGTTTCATGTTTTAAAGAGGTCATATCATGTGAAATGATAGTTTCTTTAATCTTGCTTTAAGGTAAAAGCCTATTTTCACCACTGAATAAAAAATGTAAAAAGTAATTGCACCTTTTCTCTCATAATTCTGACTTTTTTCTTAGAATTGCGTGATACAAACTCTCAATTCTGACTTTTTTCTCAGAATTGTGTTTATGTCTCTCAATTCTGACTTTATAACACACAGTTGGGAGTTAAGTCAGAATTGTAAGGTATAAACTCGCAATGCTGAGAACATATCAGTCTGTTTTCACTCAAAATTGGACTTTATAACTCACAAATGTGAGTTTATATCTCACAATTCTTCGAAAAAAAGTCAGAATTGCGAGATACAAACTCGCATTTATGAGAAAAATTGTTCATATCGTAATTCTGAGAAAAAGTCAGAGCTGTGAGTTTCTATCTTGTAATTCTGATAAAAAAGTCAGAACTGTGAGTTTATATCACGTAATTCTGATAAAAAAAAGTCAGAATTGTGAGTTTATATCACGTAATTCTAAGAAAAAAGTCAGAATTGAGTTCATATCATTCTGAGTTTATATCTCATAATTCTGACTTCATTTCTCAGAATTACGACTATTTTAACAATGTCCTTAATGCCTTTCTGGGGCTTGAAAGGTAGTACTGACATCAGAAAGCTCTCGTATTTCATCAGAAATATCTTAATTTGTGTTCCGAAGATGAATGAAGGTCTTACGGGTTTGGAACAAAATGTGGGTGAGAAATTAATAACAGAATTTTTTTTTTTTTATTAACAGTTCCTTTAATAGCAGTCCAGTAAAATGCTCATGAAAAACTACATAATGACTATTTATGCTGCAATTTTTTTTTTTTTTTTTTTTTTTTTTAACTAATACAGGTGGACTACATGGAAATATTTTTTTAATACAACCCATAACAACCCATAAACCCAGGCTTTTTTTGCTCTACAGACACGTCATGCTAAGCACCAGCAAACAACCCTGTCTGACTAAGAATGACTAAGAAACTGTCAAAAACCTTTTTTATGTGATACAATGAAATCCCTCGTGATTTCAGTAATGTGTGATGTGGCCTTAGAGAATGATAGCACTGATTGGCTCTTGCCCTACAGCTATGGTATAATGCTAATGCCATGACCTTAGGTATTGATCGCTCTGCTTGTAATGCCGACACACACACACACACACACACACACACACACACACACACACACACACACACACACTTGTTAAAGGCCTTACTCTCTGGAGTGATTTCAAATGAGCAGAGACCGCAATCCCCCTCCTCCGCCCACTTATTGGCAGAACCCAAATGGAGATTGCCCGCTGTCCGGACAGGGATAAATTTGGCTCATAAATTGGTAGATCGGGGTGTAGTGGGTATGTATGGACGCGTTCAGAATGGGGGCAGAGAGGCAGTAAAACCATTGTGAGTATGCGTGTGTGTGCTTTAGCTTACCCGGTGAGCTGTCTATCACAGCGATTCAATTATTTTTGTTATGTCCCCACTGGACTGAGCGTAATCAGGAAGTCCTTGAGCCAATCTGACGTTAATTAGATCAATGCGGAGCAAAAGAGTATGAGAAACAAGACAGAGAAATTGAAGAAAGTCTTTATATCAAGAACAGAATAATGAAAATTTGCTTCCTTATACAAAAGTCCGGTCATACTGTTCGGAAGTTTGAAGTTGGTCAAAAATACAGTAAGAACTGTAATATTGTGAAATATTACAATAAAAAATTTAATTTATGTAATTTTCAGCATTATTCTAGTCTTTAGTGTCACATGATTCTATCGAAATCATTCTAATATGCTAAAATAAATATTTCTTATGTTGATAAGTTATGCTGCTTAATATTGAAAAACTGTGACACAAAATACTTTAATGAATATAAAGCTCAAAAGTACAGTCTTTATTTGAACTAGAAAATATTTAAGAAAAAATCATATTCAATCAACACGTGATTATCTAATCTTTCCTTTTAAATCTGTACCATTTGTTAAAAACATAAGGTGTGAAATGGAAATGAGTGATTTCAATTATCTCCTCTATCTGGTCGCTCAGTTCACCTGCATTAATAAGAGCAGCCAATTGTGAATCATCCTGATGTGGGCGGCAATTTTGCCATCAACATATGATGCATGCAATCATGATGTAAATGATGTGTTGAAAGGTCAGAAGGTCAGTTGTGTGTGTATATGGCTGTAGGAGAAAATGGGCAATAAGGTAGGAAATAAACACATCACTGTGAACAATGAGAGATCCTGAGAGAAAGAAAAAAAGGTGAGAGAAACTGAGAGAGAGAGAGAGAGAGAGAGAGAGAGAGAGACTCATCGTTCAGTCCACTGGACAACAAAACAAACACACACGAAAGATGAAAGTCGCTGACTGTGAGAGGGGAGAGTCTGAGTCCTGCCAATGAGCTCAAAAACAATTGTTTCATCTACACATCTATCAATATATCCCCCTCTGCTCTTTTCCTCTCTTACTTTTATGCCCTCTCTCTCTTTTAAACACACAATGTATGCACATACATATTTACACATAAAACACACAAGCACTGTTCATGCATAAACAGTTAAAAGCTGGTTCATTGAATAAACAGAATAATTTACGGCAGGCCTACAAGCTTCAAGCTCTTCCTGCAAGATCTGCAATGCATCTGCAATACACTGCAAACATCCTCTAGGAAGTGAAACCACATACCATCAGAGCCTAAAAAACTATGGACAAGTTGGAATGCACATACTGCATTCAACTTCTATTCGATTTCTATTTTTTAAATTCCAAGAATCGATTGGTCAGCCTGTTTTTTTCAGTTAATGAACAGAACTGCATGGTGCCTCCCATCCAACAAATTGCAAAAAGCTATGCTGTGTTACTTTTAATATGAAACAAAGTCTCAAATTTCAAATTCTGTCCATTTTATTACAATATTTAAACAATTCTTAGTGTTTTGACATTGTTTAATGTGGAGTGACATTTTGCCTTAGTTCAAGAGAAGCGGCATGTGAACTGATTGTCTCCTCCACTTTAATACCAGTTTCAGCATGAAATAAACATAAATGAACATTCAAAGCTATGTTAAAAAACACTTATACAACTGAGTACAACTTACAGAAGTCTCATGTAATTGCTCAATCAATGTTTCAAACGTGGAAAGACATCAGTATGTCACATTTAACTCTAGAGAGAAGCATTTTTGCTATAACCATATAACATATTCATAATAATTTTTACTGTTCTTCAGTGTTTCATTTATGTTTGAATAAATCCGTCACATTTTTATGACAGACACCATTTAAATGTTTATTTAAAAATGAATTAGAATAGAAATATAATGATGTAATTGCAACTTTATTATTATAAAAACTTCAGTGTATAATTTAAGTATTTGTATACAAATCACATATATTTTACTGCATTAGTTGAGAGATTTTTTTTCTGTACCTGTCATACACTATATTGCCAAAAGTATTGGTGCACCCCCTTCTAATGAACAGGTTTGACTACTTTAGCAATTTCCATGAGTACTAATCTTAATATCTAAGCATATAATGATATTCTAAGGAATTGTGTCCTTCTAATTTTATAGCAAAAGTTTGGACAGGACCCTTTTTTATTCTAACATGACAAAAGCTCATCACCAAACACCAATGACATACATACACTATATGAACAAAAGTATTGGGATACCCCCTTCTTTTTTGGAAGTGTCTAAAATGACTGTAACCATATGCACAAGTCGCTGGTGTTTGGTCTGAGTTTCTGGCTCAAGGTCTGCATTTAAAGTCACACCAGAGGTGTTCAGCAAGGATTTAGACGGCTTTATGCAGACCAGTCAAGTTCTTCCACACTGAGTGAATCAAACATTTCTCTATGAACCTTGCCTTTCACACAGAGGCACTGTCAAGTTAGAATAAAAAAGGGTCCTATCCAAACTTTTGCTATAAAATTAGAAAGACACAATTCCCTAGAATATCATTATATGCTAAAACATTAAGATTCATACTCATGGAAAGTAGTCAAACCTGTTCATTAGAAGGGGGTGTCCAGATACTTTTGGCAATATAGTGTATATCCAAATTAAATGATATAGATATAACAATAGATATAAAAATACTTTCTTATTAAAAAAAAAAAAAAAAACCTGACACAAACCCCCCCAAATTAAATTTTGCTGGGTCCCATCAGGCTCCAGTTTGGTATCAGATTTCCACTGCATTACAAAAATATTGGGAGTAGCATGGTGAAATGTCATTACAATCATAACCAAAGACTTGATTTTTGTTTGTATCCAAGTTCTTATCTTCTCAATTTTACCGTAAGTGTGTGTGCGAAGAGTGGACTCACTCATATCCGTTTCCACAAACACTAGTGGAGTGCTTCTTAAGTGTTCCTTCACTATTTATAGTGAAACCCTTGACTCCTTGTTTTTTTTTAAGAGCCATTCTTGACCATAATGCCTAGATCAGTGTCTCTCAAACTCAACAACCCTTTCCATCCCCTCCTTTGCACTCAAATATAGCGTGAATATCACCTATTTGATTGACAAAAGTCATGATCACATTCTAGAATGTATTTATTTATCTATCCATCCATACCAAAGCTCTAAAATATTGTGCTAACAAAGCAATTTTGGATGATAATAATAAAAGACGATAGATAATGAAACAGCTTTAATGATATTAGACCATGTGGGAAAAAAATAAAAAATAAATTACACCCACAACCGAGAAAAAAACAAAGCAGCAGCAAACAGTTCCTCAATTATCAGCAGAAACATTAGACAAGTCCCAACAGAGTTTCCTTTGAAAATGGATTATAATTTAAAAAAAATGAAACTTTCCCACTGCCAGGTGCTTTAAGAGCCACAGACTTCCTATTGCTAAACAATTTTCTTAATGTCACACAAGCTGAATCACTGAGTAGTTTACTCTCCTCTGGGTCACGGATTTGCTGCCACGCGCTGCGCTGTGGACGGATCACTAGAGTTATCGGCGAGAACCACTCTCTGCTCTCTCCAGCCGGGCATCTCAATGCTCTCCTCAGCTGGCATCAAGCCCAGTCTTTTGCATTAAATTAACACACCAAATCCCAACCATAACCCATGCAAAACAAGTTCCAATAATAAAGTAAACTCTGCTCTCTATGTTCAGAGACTGCTTGGCAGTGCATTTCACAGCATTGAATTTCAACATGTGCAGAGAGACTTGTGATTTGAGAAGTTCAACAAGAGTACCGTGTACAGATACTAATTATGCTAGAAATGATTGGACAGGAGGGAATGTGAAATGCATAAATTTACATGTATAATCATGCTACAGGTGTCACTCTGATTTGAGGTCATTCATGTCTGGAGAACGAAGAGTTGCGCACCAAAGTTTACATTGATGATTTCAAATTTGTTCACATTAGTTACATTTTACAAGAACGATTTCGAGTCCAATCAGCATAACAACACAGCAAATAGTTTTCACGTTTGGCAATTGAAAGCTAGAGAGTGACAGTGATGGCTAATTTTACAAAAGCTCTTTGCTTTGGCTGGAATTTGCATAATTACAGCACTTATCACGCCATCACGCGGAGACTGAACAGTTTCGCCCAGAAAGGACTGTCGGCATGGCAACAGAGGCAAGAGTTCAGCAGGGACGTGATCAGTCCTTGGCGAGGGAGGTGGAGAAAGGGGCGGAGATCATCGGATTACTTGTTAAGGGACACGCAAAACAAAACTCGGAGGTGTGATTGAGCAATAACAGCGGTGATTTCAAGAGAATGAAAGACAGCCAAAACAAGTAAAAAGACAGCTTTTATAGTGGATTATTTTTAAGAAACTGTGTAGTTGTGAAAATGGCTGATTATTTACAGTCTACTAACCAATTGATGATGATAAGAGGCAAAGATGACACATTTCAAATCTCATAACCTTTATTGCGTATACACCAGCTGAGAAAATACAAAATTAAATGAAGAATAATGCTAGTGGATAGTGTTTTCCAGGTATTATATGTGACCCTGTACAACAAAACCAGTCTTAAAGGGTTACAAAATGAAAATTGTGTCAATAATCACATATGTCGTTCCAAACCTGTAAAAGCTTTGTCCATTTTCGAAAGACAATTTAAGATATTTTAGATGAAAATTGGGAGGTTTGTGACTGTCCCATTGGCTGCCAGGTAAATAACACTGTCAAGGAAAAAGAAAAGTATGAAAGACATCTTCAAAATCTGCCATCAGTGGTTCATAATTTTACAAAGCTACCAGAATACTTTTTGTATGCAAAGAAAACAAAAATAACATTTATCAATTTGTCTCCTCCATGTCGTTGTAGCGCCATTTTGGAGAGTATCCACTGGACACAAACAGTGCACGTTGTTCTGTGTCAGTCGCAAACCTCCCGTTTTTTATCCGATATATCTTAAATTGTGTTCCAAAGCTTTTATAGGTTTGGAGCGACATGGGGGTAAGTGATTAATGATTTTCATTTTGTGGTAGAGTAACCCTTTAAAGGATTAGTTCACTTTCAAAACATACAGCTTCAAAGGGCTTTAAATGTTCCCAGATGAAGGGTCTTATCTAGTGGAATGATCTGTCATTTTCGAAACAAATTTATATACTTAACCTCAAATGCTCGTCTTGTCTTGTCTCTGCGATGCACATGCGTAGTCTATGTGATCCAAGTCAATACAGTTAGGGTATGTCCAAGAACTCCCATATTGTTTTAGACAAGACAAGCATTTGAGGTTAAAAAGTATAGAAATTGTCAATCGTTTCGCTAGACAAGACTCTTCTTCATCAGCTGGGATCATTTAGAGCCCTCTGAAGCTGAATTTGAATATTTATATATATATAGACTTTTAGAAATATTACTCAAAAACTTTTTTTAAATATTACTAATCCAAAATGTTTGATTAGTAATATACTTTGCTAAGAACTTCATTTGGGCAACTTTAAAGGCAATTTAGATTTTTTCAGATTCCAGATATTCAAATAGTTTTATCTTGGACAAATATTGTCCTATCCTAACAAACCATTCATCAATAAACAGGTTTTGTGGTCCAGGCTCACATATAGATATCCTTGATCTTAACAAGCAACAAGTGGTACACTTTCAAGATGATATTTTTAAGAATGTTGGTAACCCAAACAGTTTCGGGTTCCAGTAGGAACCATAATTGTTTGTTACCAACATTCTTTAGAATAATATTTACCTGCTCCATAGAGAGTAAGTAAATTACATAATTTTCATTTTAGATGGACTATCCCTAAAAGGGATACATTTCTTTCTGTGACTTACAGAAGATATAAGATACACTACCAGTCAAAAGTTAAATTGATAGTAACAGTAATAAAAAATAAATAAATAAATGCAGGCTTGGTGAACAGAAAAGACTTCTTTAAAAAAAAAAACATTAAAAATCATACTATTCAAAAACTTTTGCCTGGTAGTGTATTCTTTTGAAGAATGTGGGTAACCAAACAGTTAATGGTAGCCATCGACTGCTATTGGGTAAACTATCCCTTTAATTCTAATAATAGCTCTAGTATATACTCCCAAGTCTAAAATATCACAGAACAAGGCATCTATTCCTGTTAAAAAGTTGGGCAGTGGCTGTGACCTATATTTCACCCAGAGTTCTTTCTGAGAAAGTACAAACATAGTTTATAGCCGACCCCTAAAGCTCAGTTTACTGTCTAAAGACTGCAGCAAGGTGAGTCATCCATCCTGAGAGCATTCTGTGCCTCTGTATTAGCACAAACTGATACCCTTAAGAGAACAAAACACCCCATAAAAAAAACAGAAAGCATATAAACACACACAGAGCATAAACCATAGTTTACACTGGCAAACAGCACAATGCTACTCAAAATATATAATTACAGGCTGCTTCGACATGTGTACTCCTCATTCCTCAAATTTCAAGGCGTATGGACAAAATGTTCTGAGGTTATAAAAGCAACAACAACAATTTAACATTTCAATCAGTCTATAAATTGCTTATAGCTTTATCTCTAGGAGAGGAGAAAATGTTTTAACATTGATACACAGCAGAAAGTCTGATGTCTATTTTGTTCATCCATTAATCTGTGCATCCATCCATCAAATTATTCATCTATCAATCTAAACACAATGAAACGTTTGCTAGTAGGGATGTAACGATATCAAAATTTCACAATATGATAATATCACAATATGAAGTCCACAATACAATATTATTGTGAAAAGACAAATAAAGACTTGGAAAAAATGAACAATTTGTACAATTTAATCTTAAATTATTCTAATGCACTTTGAGAATTCAAAATTAAGAGCTCCAACCCATGTTCTTAAATTTCTACACTTGAAAGAGACATTTTGAATTTGGACTACAGTAGTTGTCATCAATTCATGCTGCAATTTTGAGCTGCCGCAAAAATAAAGCATAACTGGTGGCCGTTGGGTTCTCAAATGCTTGCTAAATGTTCTGAGCCGTTCTGAGGGATGGAAAACACTTGATCACAAGCTGACTGCCTGAACGAAGTACGCACTTTGCTTTGAAACACACATCGAAAACAGACTTGATGAAGGCCCTGAAGACCTATCGTTTCATATCGTATTGTGACCACGATAATATCGAGACTATATCACGATATTGATAATACCGATAATATCTCTATTTGCTAGGGTTACAAATTGCCTAACCAAAGCAACATTTTAATAAATCACATTAAAAACTTATGAAAAAAGTCAGTGTTAAATTAATAAAAAACTAAATAATATAAAATATAACATGCTATAAAATGTAATTTGTATCACAACACAAAAAAAGTATGAAAGTGCTTTAATGACAATCTGGTGAGTAACTTTATGAAATGTAACACGATTCCATCTGAACTTAAAGGTCCTTCAAGCTTTGCTATGATAGTATAATAGTGATGGAATCCAGGTTACACGAAAAGGCTTGGAGGTTGAATGTAACAGGAAAGTGCTAGAAAGATAAAGAGAAGAAAATAAAGAAAAAGTCAGGTGAAGACAGGAGGTGGGTTGATTTTTTTTCCTTTTTTTTTAGAGCACTTACGATGTCAATCACTTTCAAGGCCACTTGCACAATATGTGAAACTGCTGTTACCAAGCAACACTCCTTTGAGTGCCTGGATACTTACAGTAGCTCTCATCCATCAGCCAATCAGCAATCAATGCTGACATCCGCAGTCCCAACGGACCCACTGACCTTTCAAAGCATCTCTGCTGCACTGCTACCTATACATCCACATACGACAGCCCTACCTGTGCAGAATGTTTATCGAACTAGCATCCATCTAAATATTCCATATCCATCACTCAGTCTACCTTTCAATCCATCGATCAACCAAAACACAAGAGCATCTCGACTGTTAAAAAAAATAAATCGACATGTTTACAAGAGATACCAACTACAATTAATAATTTAAGATTAACATTTTGGAGAATTCTTTGATGACTAGAGTTAAAAAGCATTTATTTTAAATTCAAATGTTTTGTAACAAAGTAAAAGTAACTTTTGATCAATTTAATGTATAGTTGTGCATAAGTGTGCTGATCCTGGACATTCCGGTTCTTTTTTGCATTTCATCAGTGTCTGTTATTCCAAAAAAAGTGTCTTTGCATTAAAATGTATTAACTAACTTAGAGAACATAAAATATAGGCATCAAAATGTCATAATATACAGTAGAAAAAAATATAGAATATTACAGATCAAGTAGTCCAATAACTACTTTTGATCTGTATAATAATATTTCCAATAAGTATAATAACTATCTGTGCCGATATTAAGCATTTTTATGGTTATCGGTCATTTTCGAAACCGATTTGCAGTTAAATTTTTTTTTTTAAAGCATTTAAAGAATTTTTTTGTTAGAGCCCTTGTTATTCTTAATTACACCACATAAATATATTGATTCAAAATATTGGTCATTGGCCCGGAAAAACATACAATTTGACCCCTAGTTAGTGATATTATTTTCTTCTAATTCCAACTTAATCATACCAATGTCTATACCAAAACAAAACAAAAAGATGTAAAAATAAAAAAATAAAGGCTGTTATGATCACAGATACAGTTTAAGTCAAAAGTTTACATACACCTTGCAGAATCTGCAAAATGTTAACTATTTTACCAAAATAAGAGGGCTCAAAATGCATTTAGTTTTTTATTTAGTACTGACCTGAATAAGATATTTCACATAGAAGACAATGACTGTATGATTTTGAGATCCATCTTTTCACACTGAGGACAACTGAGGGATTCACATGCAGCTATTACAGAAGGTTCAAAATAGGAAAAACAAGAAAAAACAGCATATTCTGTTCAAAAGTTTACACCCCAGGCTGTTAATGCATTTTGTTTTCTTCTTGAGCATCAGTGAGCATTCAAACCTTCTATAATAGTTGCATATGAGTCCCTTAGCTGTCCTTAGTGTGAAAAGATGGATCTCATTGTTGGAAAGAGGCCAGAGGATTTTTCTGAAGAAGAGTGCTTTAACTGTTCAGGACCAACAAGAAAAAAAAAACACAGCTGTGGATCATTCAGGTAACAACACAGTATTAAGAATCAAGTGTATATAAACATATTATTTTTATGAATTCAACAATTCAAATTCAAGATTTTCTCTTGTGGACTATATGTAAACATCTTTTATGTAAAATATCTTGTTCAGGTCAGTACTAAATAAAAAACAACATGCATTTTGTATTATCCCTCTTATTTTGGTAAAATACTCAACATTTTCCATTAATCTTGAACATGAGGATAATAGTTTGCATCTTCATTTATAGAAATGAAAAAATAAACCCTTATACAAATGTAGCTGTAAACTAGTCTGCATATTACAAACAAACCCAATTCAGTTTAAAAATCACAAAAAAAGGCATCATCAGCAAATTAATTTTTTCAGGTGAGCCTTCCAAAAGCAATCTGTGGCACACACACCACACTTTTCTGGCATATGCTTCAGATTATTTCATTTTTTCATCTCAACAGATCTTCATCTTGCCACCAGGAGCGTTGTTTCAACAAGCAAACACAGGGAGAGGTCTCAGATCCTCTCTCACTGACAAAAGAACAGAAACAGGCCTGTCACTGCTCATCTTTGTACTTTCATGCTGACAGCCCTCCGCTCCACAACTTTAGCAGAGTAAACGATTCTCTAAACAGCCTGTGACAGCCTCTGTGATGATAGCTTCGGCATGCGTTTGATCCTGCAGGTAAAAAAAGAAACAGCAGCTCCGGAGGAAATCTCAATCTATTAGTAGGCCGTACGAGATCTGGAACATTAACAGAAATGCTGGTGTAAACTTTAGAGAGCCATTAGCACTAAGAAGGGCATCAATAATGCAACGCATCAACCCAGTATAGCAGGTGAAACATAGAGACCTGCCACCTGCTGCTGGAGTTTTATGAGGAGATATGACTACCCCATGCAGCTCAGGGGTCATAAACGCTACACTAAGTGCTGTGTCAATAGCCTGACCAGAAGACATTAATCTCAACCAAAGTGTCTTGGCTACAGTTCAGCGAAGGAAAATACACAGCCACAGCCAATAATAAAAGAGAATGACAGTATACTGATAAATGGTGACGCTGCACACCAAACAGAACAACCATACATAAATGTGCATACATTCAAAGGTTTGTGGTCAGTAAGATTTTTTTTTTCTGTCTTTGAAAGCCCTTTTGTGCTTACCAACACTATATTTATGTGATCAAAAATACATTAAAAACAGTAATACTTTGAAATATTAATAGAGTTTAAAACAACTGTTTTCTATTTGAATGTATTCTAGAATGCAACTTATTTCTGTGATGACAAAGTTGAATTTCAGCATCATTACTCGTTTCTCATTTCTGCCACTGAATAAAAAAAATAATAATAAAAGGTAATTTTAACTTTTTATCTCACAATTCTGACTTTTGTTCTCGCAGTTGCGAGATTTAAACTCGCAAATCTGGCTTTATATCTTGCAAATCTGGCTTTTTCTTCTCAGAATTGCTTGATATAAACTTGCAGTTGTGAGTTATAAAGTCAGAATTGCGAAACAAACTCAGAATTGCAAGACATAAACTCACAATTCTGACCTTTTTCCAGAATTGTGGGTTTATACCTTGCAATTGTGACTTTTTTTCTCAGAACTGAGTTTATATTTTGCAATTTTGCGAGTTTGTATTTCATAATTGTGAGGAAAAAAAGATATAAACTAGCA
The DNA here is from genome assembly GCA_033026305.1 of Cirrhinus molitorella. Lineage (NCBI taxonomy): Eukaryota > Metazoa > Chordata > Actinopteri > Cypriniformes > Cyprinidae > Cirrhinus > Cirrhinus molitorella. The sequence continues at coordinate 6,227,853 of CM065125.1, forward strand.
ATTGTCAGAATTCCGAGATACAAACTCACATTTGCAAGGAAAAAAGTTTATTTTTCACAGTTGTTGATATGATATCATGCAATTCTGAGAAAAATGTCAGAATTGTGAGTTTATATAGCAATTCTGACTTTATAAATCGCAAATGCAAGTTTATATCACACAATTCTTTATAACTCACAATTGTTTATATCTCAGAATTCTGACTTTATAACACGCAATTTGGAGTCAAAATTGTGATACAAACTCACAGTTCTAAACATATCCATCTTTTTTCCTCTTAAAATTGGACTTTACAACTCGCAATTGCGAGTCCATATTTCATAATTCTGAGAAAAAGTCTTGAATTGTCAGGTACAAACTCACACTTGCGAGAAAAAGTTTATTTCTTGCAACTGTGAGTTATCATGCAATTCTGTGAAAAAAAAGTCAGAATTGTGAGATTATATCTTGCAATTCTGACTTTATATTTTTGCGAGTTTTTAAAAAAATGTACAGAATTAACCTAATCAGATTAGACCATTAGCATCTCATTCAAAAATGACCAAGGATTTGATATTTCGATAAACTTGACTCTTCTGTAGTTACATCTTATACCGACAGAAAATGAAAAGTTGCCATTTTCTAAGCTGATATGGATAGGAACTATTCTCTTATTCTGGCATAATAATCAAGGAACTTTCCTGCCATACCACAGGTGCAGCAAGCGCAATGATATTACGCTGCGCCTGAATATAGTCCCCAGCTATTTTACTATTACCTTAGTGGCTTAGTGCTGGTCACGTTGGAAGTTGCCTATCTAGGGGCTATTTTCAGGAAAATCACAACTTTTTATTTTCTGTTGGTCTTAGTACACAATGTAACTACAGAAGAGTCAAGTTTTAAATAGGAAAAATATTGAAAATATTTGGTCATTTTTGAGCGAGATGCTAACAATCTAATCTGATTCAATGATTTATGCTAAGCTATGCTAAAAGTGCTACCGGCAGACCCAGAGATCAGCTGAATGGATTCAAAAACGGTAAAACTCGTCTGTTTAACCGAGTTTTGGAATGGAATGGAAAATGAGCCTATTTTCAAAAAAAGTGGTGTGTTCCTTTAATATATTTGTGGAAACTGTGAACTTTGATGAACAAGGTGTTCAAAAAAAAACAGCATTTATTCATAGAAATGCTTTGTAATTATGTCTTGACAGCCACTTTTAAGCAATTTAACACATCCTTACTGAATAAAAGTATTGATATCTTGCTCAAAGGTAAATATTGATGTAAATTTCCAGTTGTTCTTCTAATAAACCATGAAGTAAACCTTAACTTGTAAGTATATATGGTAGACTTTTTCTCAAGGCAATAATAATCACCTGTGCACCCTGACTCCTGAAAATTGCATGTGAGCCAGCCAATATGATGGAAGCTGGCAATTTTAGGTTTTATTTGTGCGTATGAGACTGACATCACTGTACAAACCTTCGCACTAACAGACATGTTCATAAAACATACAAACTTTTCTCTGATGGACCACTTCGATAATTTGCGAAATGTTAATAAAAATCTAAATTTCCTCAAGTTTTCTGGACTTGTCAGATTCAGCCTGTGACTTTGGAGATGTTTGCATTGCTAGCGTCTTGCCTATTGCCAGCTGCAGGATGTTGATAAGGAGTGAAACCCAGGGCTTTTCTTTGAGGACAGTAATAAAGCAAGTAACGGACACGCTCACGCAGGCCTGTCTGAGCTCTTTGTGCCACAAACAGATAGGAGAGAATGCTGCCCACAACAATGGATTAACAAGCATGAAATGCCAACTTTAAAAACATAATTATTTGCTTTTTCTTGCAGTATTTCACCTGAAATATTGGGAAGTTTTCAAAAAATAGGGTGAACATACAACCTGATACTATTAAAACTGCAAATGGCTAGTATCTTCAGAAAATGCTGATGGGTAACCTCAGCAGGTCAAAATAAATATTACATGACCTCTTTTATTTTACATGAGGTTTGATTTTTTTCCCCCTAAAAATTGGGACACGTCTCAAGACAGTTTAAAACCCTCTTATGTACTTGTATATATACACATGACAGGTGGTAAAGGCTAAATTTGCAATTTTACACTGGCAGGTACACACATTTTATTTCATTATTACATTAATTTAAAAGTAGTTCATTTTAATGACATGTATATTTAACAAGGTCTATGTGGTTCTATGCCTACAATAAGTGAAGAAAGTGGCATTAATGATGCACAACGAAACAAGCATACACTTTTCCTGTAAACCTACACCGACATACATTTGTCTCCAAGTTGAAATGCACCCACTTTTGAGATTCTGACAGTTTATATATGCATCCTGACACAATATCCAAGAATAAATCTCCCCCATAAATAAAATGAGCTTCCCAGTGATTATCATCCTGTCATATCACACGGACATGTGGAAGCTCCAGCTGCAATTTACGGGGGTGAAAAACGACAGATCCTCATTGGCACAAATCCAACGGTGTCTTGACATCCAATAAAAGCACCATCCAATAAAAAGCACTCATTATCCAAAACAGCATCAACGTGCGGTGGATGCAGGACACGACTTGGAGATAAACGTGGCAGACAAATTGTTAAAATTCAACGGCCATCATTAAAAGTCAAGTGCAATATTTAAAGTAAGAACAAAATAATAATAGTATTGATGTAGCATTCAATACATTATGATAAGCTAACATTTGGTTACTGTTATTGTACAGAGGAGAATAATCCTATTAGATGTGAAGCGGATTTCGTGCTAGAGGAGGAGGCTAATTTTAGCTTTCTTAATAAGCATGGCTGTTTTGCTAGGCATCTCTCTCTGGGAACTAGAATAAATCTTGTTAACATCTTCCATGATTCCAGGAAGTCATCTCTAAAAACACTCCTAACCAACATCTTTATCCCTTAACAACTCCCCATGTTTTTAACAAGATGTTATAGGTGACCTGTAAAGTGCACATGAGCAGAGATGGAAAGCTGTTGTCCTATGTCATTCCTGTGCTTGTTTTGACACAGTACAGAGACATCCTGACTGCCTGGTGGTTTGAATCCCACTAGTAATGCCCTTAAGAGTTCCTCTTCCATCATCCTGACGCAGAACCCTATATACGGGAATGCTTTACTCGGCTTGATTTGATTATGAGCAATTTCCATGCTTGATTGAATAATACAACATTAACCTTGGAATTCATTTATTTTTTCCACAATGACACACGTTGGATGGTAAAATCATTAAAATGCATAATCTAGAATCTCAAATATTTAGCAAACCATTTTCCAGACCTTTGCCAAAGAAAAGCAAACAGGTTCACAACTGAGTAGTTGCCAGGATGTTATGTTGTTGCTAAGCTGTTCAGAGTGGATTTTAGTGCATAACTGCTTTTTCATAAAATTAGCCATTTCATATAAAAAAAAATTATTACTATACAATTAATAAATGCAGGAAAAAAATAAATATGACCCTGAGATGTATATGTATCAATAAATAAGCTTACAATTGATGTATGGTTTGTTAGGATAGGGCAATATTTAGTCGAGATACAACTATTTGAAAATCTGAGGGTGCAAAAAATCGATAAGTTGTACTCTTTCTTTTAACACACCCTTTGAATGTTTATTCATGTTAATTTCATACAGAAACTGGTATTAAAGCAGAGGAGATGACGCTACAGTGTTCCATCCATTAAATGAGAACAAGCTAGACTAATCGATTCTTAGGATTTAAGAATCAATTTCGTAAAAATGAGAATCAATAAAACTGAAATCTAAAAAATCTTTAATTAGCCAAAGAAATGTATGTATGTATATATGACACTACCAGTCGAAAGTTTGGACACACCCTCTCATTTAATGTTTTTTAAAGAAGTCTCTTATGCTCATCAAGGCTGCATTTATTTGATCAAAGATAAAGAAAAAACAATAATATTGCTAAATGTTATTACAACATAAAATAATGTTTTTTATTTTAATATACTTTACAATATAATTCACTTCCAGTCTTAAGTGTCACATGCTCAGGATGCTCTTTGATGAATAACAAGCTAAAAAGAACTGCATTTATTCAAAATATAAATATTTTCTAACAATGTAAATCTATGCTATCACTTTTTATTAATTTAACACATCCTTGGTGAATAAAAGTATTAATTTCTTTCAAAAAAGAAAGAATAAACATTTACTGACCCCAAACTTTTGAGCAGTAGTGTATATTATTATTATTATTTATTATTGTTATTATTATTATTATTATTGTTATTTTAAATAAAATAATAAAATATTTTAAATAAATGCTGTTCTTTTTTAACCTTTTATTGATCAAAAAATCCTGAAAAAAGTATCACAGGTTCTAAAAAAATAGTAATTAGCACAACTGTTTCCAGCCCTGTTAATAAATCAGCATATTAGAATGATTTTTGAAGGATCATGTGACACTGAAGACTGTACCCGCATATGTGCGTGTGCATATAAATGAAAGGGAATGTGTTTGACAAAACAAACATTACAGAGCAGCTTATGTCTTAATTCTCATATGACACCAAGAGAAAATGAATAAACTTAACAGTTTTAAAGAAAGAACTAAAGTGTATAATCCTTGGCTCACTTACAAAGGGAAAACAACCTAGCACAACTGTTTCCAGCACTGTTAATAAATCAGCATATTAGAATGATTTTTGAAGGATCATGTGACTGGAGTAATGATTCTGGAAATTCAAAGTTAATTACAGATATAAATTCAATTTTAACGTATATTAATATAGAAAAACATTGATTTACATCATAATAATATTTCACAATATTACTTTTTTTCTGTATTTTTGATCAAGTGAAAACTGCCTTGATAAGCATAAGAAACTTCTTAAAAAACATTAAATGAGAGGGTGTGTCCAAACTTTTGACTGGTAGTGTGTGTGTGTGTATATATACATATATATAAAATCATCAAAAATCATCAAAAAAAAAATCTCTGCAGTTTTGTCTAATAAAGACCCTGGGAAGCTACAGACTGGTTATGTGGTAAACACAACGAAGCCAAGCATATGTTGCTAATGAAAGTATATTAGATGAATCTGGAGACTTCCTTCATATCACTGACCCCGCCTCCACTCGTCTTACCATCAAACCTCTCCTTTTATCTACTTCTCCAACTCCCGTCTATTTCCTCCCTCCATCTCCATCGCTCCTTCCCCAGGGCTTACGTTGGCCATCTGTACGAAGCGTGAGAGACTCTGGTGTTGGATTACAATTAGGTTACAGTGGTAATTGGTGATTATTAATACTCATCTCGAATGCATTACCCGCAAGCCGTGGATGTGCTGAAATATGCATGCATCCTCAGGCGAGAACGCAAATTGTAAATTGCGGATAATCACTGCATTCCCGCTATAGAAGAATTACACAGTCAGTGTCTAAAAGCTTTACCAGCAGATGTTGAGGTGATCTATCAATACGCACACATATAAAACATCTGGAAAATATTTACTTCAAATAATAAATATATGGCTGATTAACATACTAGCGCCTAAAAACAACTACAGATCAATGCTGATTAACCAGAGCCATTCATCATAAGCATAATATAAAACATGATTAATTAAAATAATAAAAAGCTTCACATCTCATTTACTTAATCTGACACTTGTGTAGTTTTTATTTCATTTCCAATCCAATAAAATCAGGGTTAAAATGCTGAGGTGAGCCTGCATCTCACATCTTCTCCTTTGTGAATAATTTATCATTTAATATAAATCAAGCTGACCGGGAACAATAACCATCAATAATTCATATAACCATTTCCCTCAGTGTCTGGCTTTTCAGAGAGCTCCTGTATGATTTATATCTAGAGAAAAACATTTCTTTGAAGATAATACCCTGTTTGTTTCAGTGATTAAATACAATGACGATCATTTTATGTAAATTAAACGGGAAGGCTGTTTTTGTGATCTTCATGTCATAGACTTTGCTAACGAGAAGTGCATTGTGGGTGTTCATGTGCAAAGAAATGAGCTCCAGGACTCTTCCTTCCTCCTCTAATGTCAACCAATGCCAGTCAATGTCAACAGAGTTTCTCCAGTCTGTGCTTTGCTCTGGGCTACAGTACGGCATAAAAGGATCCAAGTCAACATGGGAATACACACACACACAGACAGACACACACACCACAATACACACTGACCCAGAGGGCTAAACTCAAATTAAACCCACCTGCTTTGGCTCACAAAGGCACCAGGATAAATTTAGCCCCTATAAAAAAATACAATGTTTCCTACACAACCACTAAATGGGCTCTTGATAAAAAAGGCAAATAGGCCAAGGTGACAAAATTGCATGAACACGATGACTAACAGGAAACCAGTAATCCTCTGAGAAACACAATTAGATTTTTTAGAAACAACAGCGCATCAAAATGTAAAACTACCCTTGTATTTCAGCACTTGCAGGACGTCCTGTATGGATCTGCTCAATTTTCTCACATTGCTATGGGGGTGTTGGCACCTGTAAACTCTCCGGAGAGAAAGCCCATTAGAATATAGATTAAAGATGAATGTGTTGAAGACAGCAGACCTCTCAGCAACACAATCTGTTCTGCAGAGACACACTAGAGACAGATCAACCAATCAGATTGCAGCTATCAAAGTGCAAGTGGAGATGCTGATGGATATGGTCTGGTTTTTACAGCATAAACGACTAGGGTTGTCCCAGGATGACCTTACAGGGATGGAAACAGTATGTATATTAAGTTTACTAGCTGAAATTTTGCAGAACAGACTATAATTGATGACTCAAAAATGAATATTCTGTCATTAATTACTCGCCCCCGTGTCATTCCAAACACTCAGTGGAGATTTCACTTTGAATATGTCATGAAACATACATGGTGGTCTGTATTTTGCGTTTGTGAAAATGTTTCCACAGGTAACATTACATCAGGTTTTTGTCAAGAGATCATCTTAATTTGTGTTGAGTGTGAGTAATTAATGGCAAAATTGTTATTTTTGGGTGAACTATCCTTTTAATACTTTTATTCAACAAGGATACAATAAATTGATCAAAAATTACAATAAAGACATTTTTAATGTTTCTAAAGATTTGCATTTTAAATGCAATTGTTTTGAACTTCCTATTTATCAAAGAAACTGAAAAAATATACATTAAGTAGCTGGGGTATATGTGTAGGAATAGCCAAAAATACATTATATGGGTCAAAATTATTGATTTTCCTTTTATGGCAAAAATCATTAGGATATTAAGTAAAGATCATGTTCCATTAAAATATTTTGTAAATTTCCTACCGTAAATATATCAAAACTTAATTTTTGGTAAGTAATATGCTAATAGAAATTAACTTAATTTGGACAACTTTAAAGGCTATTTTCTCAATATTTTTATTTTTTTGCACCCTCAGATTCTAGATTTTCAAATAGTTGTATCTCAGCCAAATAGTGTCTTATCATAACAGACCTTTCAGATGTATACATCTCAATTTCGAAAAATTTACCATGTTTTGTGGTCCAGGGTCACATTTATCAAATTTTCCACAAAAACATAGGCAGCTCAACTGTTTTCAACATTATTAACAATAAGAACTGTTTTTTGATCAGCTAATTAGCATATTAGACTGAATTCTTAAAGGGTACATAACATACACAGTTTCACCTAATCTCATGTTAATCCTGAGTACCTATAGAGTAGTACTGTATCCTTAATATCCCCAAAAAGTCTTTAGTTTTATCATATTCATAAAAGAAAAATACAGCTTTCTGCTTTTCTCCGGAAAAACCCGAGCTTCTGGAGGCGCGCCATGGGTAGAGCTAAATTCGATGATCACTTGCGCTGGGATTGCCAATAAAACACAGACATTTGATGCTGTTTCACTTACCATCTGCAGTTCTGAATCATGAGCGAGATCTTTTATAGCTGGGACCGCTCCATCTTTCAGTATCAAACAATGTGCAAATCCAGCGTCGAACTGGGCCTTGTATACAAAACGTTCATCAGCAAACACACATTTGCAAAACTCCATTGCTGCCCCGGAAAAAGGAACTGCATCCACTGTTCACGTAACGCTGGGTTCTTCGGGAAGCTGAGCAAAGCTATCTTTATATTTATATATGCTTTTCCGGGAGAAATGCTCATATAAGGAGTTCCACTATTGTCTACGTCATTAAAGCCACAATCGAAGAAAAACAGCCGAAACTTGTACCAACCAAGTAAGATTTTCGACAAAGAAATTCTCCGTCATTTGTCTAAATTATTTTTTTTAAATAATAATAAATATAATAATAAATAATATAATAAAAATAATAATAATAAATATTTTTTGGCCATGTTTAGCATGAGAATCCAACTCTTTAACACTGTAAACAACTCTGAATATACAAAACACCATTGTAACCCCCCCCCCCTTATATCAAGAAAAAAACTATTTTAAATTGTACAAATATTTCACAATTTTACTACTTACTGATTTGTGATCAAATAAATGCAGCCTTGCTGAGGATAAGACTTCTTTCAAAAACAATAATAAAAAAAAAATCTCAAACCTAAATGTTTGAATGGTAGTGTATAAAAACCAGAGATCACAGCAAACAAGGCTAAGACACTAAAACAAGAGGAAAATGTGCTTTTGAATGTGTGGCATAAATTTGAAATACCTGAGCATATGGTATCACAGCCACCTCCTATAGTTTTCTTTCGACCTCCTCCCTTAGACACTGTACCCGCATATGTGCGTGTGCATATAAATGAAAGGGAATGTGTTTGACAAAACAAACATTACAGAGCAGCTTATGTCTCAATTCCCATATGACATCAAGAGAAAATGAACAAACTTAACAGTCTGTTTCAAAGAAAGAACTAAAGTGTATAATCCTTGGCTCACTTACAAAGGGAAAACAACCTACTGAATGTCAATGTGTCTTAGTGGCTAAACTGGAAATGTTTGATAATACATGAAACATATAAGTATATTTGTAGCTTCTGAAGGTCAGTATTAACCAAAAAAAAAAAAAAAAGATATTTAGGCAAAATAAGAAAAATGTACACATTCATTCTGTTCAAAGGTTTTCACTCCTTGGCACTTAATGCATTTTTTTTTCTTTTAGAGCATCAGTGAGCATTTAAACCTTCTGTAGTAGTCGCATATGAGTCCCTCAGTTGTCCTCAATATGAAAAGATGGATCTCAAAATCATACAGTCAACGTTAGAACGGGTTCAAATACACAAAAATGCTGAAAAAAAACAAAGAATTTGTGGGACTTGAAGGATTTTTTGGAAGAACAGTGGGCAGTTTAACTGTTCAGGACAAACAAGGGACTCAAGAACAACTATCACTAAACAAAAAAACAGCTGTGGATCATTCAGGTAACAACAGTATAAAGAAACAAGTGTATGTAAACTTTTGAACAAGGTCATTTTTATGAATTCAACAGTTATTTTATCTTGTAGACTATATGTAAATGTTTTTTATGTGAAATATCTCATTTCAGTACTAAATTAAAAATAACATGCATTTGTATAATCTCTCTTATTTTGTAAAATAACATTTTGCAGATTCTGCAAGGTGTATGTAAAATTTTGACTCAAATTATTTACTGTCTACTCTCACTTTACTGTGAGAATAAGTATGTGCTAATTCTTTTAATAACATATCTTCCCATTTATCTTTATGGCTAACATTCTGCGGCTTCTGGATATTGAAACAGCGAGTCATACGTGCATCCATCATGTGCTGTCTCAGATGTTTAAAAGCTTAAGTGCACATTGTCAAATAAGACCTTGACTCCTGCTGCCTCCCATAACCTCCTGTCCTCCCCTCCCCCTGTCCTTCTTCCCCCCACACCGTCCGGCCTAGATGTAATTCACAGATGAATAATGGATGGACTTTCATCTCTTCTGGATTTGGGGTTCACTGCTCTAAGCTACTGTAGCTGAGGCAACTGCATTTAACATGAGATGTGGGATTCTCCTACAGTGCACCTGACTCTATATCTGTTGGCTGTCAGTCTGTGTGCTGGTTTAGGCTGTCGATAGCAGATTTCAAACCATCCTGTCCTGTACTGAAATGTTTCACTCCAGTACTGGAGGAAGAGATTTGTAATATCTTACTACATGAACTCTTTTCTCTCATTCTGTTTTTTTTTCCTTCTTAAAATGCCCGTCCCTCAACCATTTTTTGTGAGCTTCCGTTTACTTAAATGCACCCATTTTGTACTCATCTCGAATGCTTTTAGTATAAAAGCTCATAGCATTAGTCTTAAAAGACAACATGAAATCAAAATTGAGCCTCTTTACTTTCCTATGTGTCTAATTTGAATGGTTTAATGGTTTTACGATTTTACTGCACAAGATTTATCAGTGCACATTACATTAGAAAGAAAGAAAGAAAGAAAGAAAGAAAGAAAGAAAGAAAGAAAGAAAGAAAGAAAGAAAGAAAATTTAGTGAATTTAGTGAAACAACTTTTGTTAAATAAAATTATCAATATAATAAACAAATAAAATAAAGATAATAATATAAACAAGATAAAAACAAAAAGATAACCAAAATAAATAATAATAAAACAAAATAAATGGAATTTCCCCCTGAATTTCTCTAAAGTAAAATAGAAAATAAATTAAATTTGACTTATAAAATAAAATCCTGATAAATTAAATTATGTACTGCTTTACATTGTTTCCCAACAATATCTAATAAAAGATAAATACAATAAAAGTAAAATAAATAAAATAATAATAAATAAAATTTAATAAATGTAATTAAATTAAATTAAAATAACTAAATTAAATCCTGACATATTAAACATCTGACACCAGACATCTACTGCTCTACATTATTTCCCACTAATTAAATTGCAAGATAATTAAAATAAAAAATAAAATGATAAAAATAAATAATGAATTTTTCACTGTATTGCTCTGAAAAATGTAACATTCTCCCCCTGAATTTCTCTAAAATGTAATAAAATAAAAAATGTATTTATCAAATCAAATCCTGATAAATTAAACCATGTACTGCTCTACATTATTTCCCAATAATTAAACAAAATGATAAATACAATAAAAATAAAATTAATAAAAAACAAAACTAAATAAACTGAATTTCCCTCTTTATTTCTCTGAAAAATTAACTTTCTCCCCCTGAATTTCTCTAAATAATAACAATGAAATAAAATAAAAATAATCAAATAAAAATAGAATTATTAAATAAAACCCTGATATATTAAAATCATACTAACTTTCTCCCCTTGAATTTCTCTAAAATAAAATTAAATAAAAATACATGTTAATTTATTAAATCAAATCCTGTTATATTAAATCTACATAATATCCCACTATTTAAATAAATAAAATACAAATGAATAGATAAACTAAATAGAACTGGATTTCCCACTGTATTTCTCTAAAAAAAGTAACTTTCTCCCCCTTAATTTCTCTAAAATAAAATAAACAAAAATAAAATACAAATAAAATTGTATTTATCAAATAAAATATTGATATATTAAATCATGTACTGCTCTACATTTTTTCCCAATTAAATTGAAAGATAAATAAAATAAAATAAAATAATAAAACTAAACTGAACTTTCCACTATATTGCTCTACAATATGTAACTTTCTCCCACTGAAATGAAACACAATTTATTAAAAAAAGTTAATTTACACACACTGCATTCAAACCATACTTACATACGTTTATCCACCTTACAAATATCCCAAGCATAAACGTTTATCATAAACAGAACAAATTCACTACATCTACAACAAACGCAATCCATGTTTTTCAATTTATTCATCACAGTGTTTTTGCATGTTTGTTTCTCCTCCAAGAAGGAAGTAAAAACAACCCAGCTAGTGCACAATTAGCATCGAGCTCCACATCTGAGTGACAGCTTGTGAAGAAGTCCATCAATAATGCAGAGTACTGGGGGGTTGGCGCCGTGCTGATTCTGCCAAGCTAGCGGCCCCCTTGAACGTGGCCCCTGCTTGGCCTTGTGTCCTTGGGCCAGCACAACCGGGGAACAGCGCACTCCCAAAGCACCGCGATCGGAATCTTTGCTAATGAGAGACTCGGCACCTCCACACGTGTGCCGAATAACAATAACAACAACAAGACCTCCTCCACTTAAAATAACCCACCACATGTCTGTCAAAACAGCAGGCTCAAACAGGAGGGAGGGACACGAAACCGAAAATACACCTCCGCAGCACAAGAGCTGGGAGAATTAAAATGCCATTATTATTTATGCAATGGGTTTAATTAATTGGGTTACTCGAACCTTGTATTCAAATGTTCTTTTAGGAATTGTACTGTAGGTAGTCCAGATGGTCAGTAGAATGGCTTATTCATACCTGATTAATTAGCAAACAAAAAGCAGAATGATAGGCAAAGCTTTTTGAATACATGTGCACTGAATCATTTGTGCATTAAGTGTGCCTGAATAATATAAATGGATAAAAAGACTACACACCAGATGATTTGGTCCATCATAATGTGTGTGCGTGTGAATTGTGACCGGACTCAAAGTGGAAGTAAGAGAATGATGCCGTTCGCTGCTCTTTGATCAGAACGAGCCCCAAACACTAATTACACTGGCTGCTCTCTCAGCAGGCAACAAGCTGTTCACAGCTCCACATGACAAGAGCCCTACACAGCTTTAAATGAGCTGTGGGAGAGTCATATACAACGCGCACACACACTACACTGTCAATAATAACAACTTATGATTCATTAGTTGCTATAGGTAAATAACTAGAAGAATAAAGCGCAGTAAATACCGAAGGGGACATCGGATAAAACAATTCACTTTTAAAGTGTGGACACAACCACCCTACAATGATAAATAACCATTCACTCCTCCATATTTAAACCCCAAAAAACACAAACAGTCTCAATTATCAAGCTATTTTGATTTTCTGAGCAGTATGACATCATATTGCTCAGGCTCCACCCACGACCGCTGACGGACAATCCCGTATTAGCATATTTCCACCCTCAGCCAGTTGTACGCCGTTTTGTATTTGGATGTAAAAGGGAACATAAGTGTCTACATTTTCTCCTGACATCAGAACCACTGAGGACGCAGAGGATTAGCTTTGTTTTGATAGTAACATGCCATCGAATACAAGAAAAACGGAAGAGAGGGCTAAAGGTGACCAGTAACTCATAATGATGAACTCATAAAAATCCACAGGAAGTGGCGAAGTCACACAGTCCGTGACAGACTGATCGTTAACAAGTGGTCTATGTAAGAAATAATTGACGACGGGCCATTGAACTGCATCATGTTGCTAGTTCCAAAACATCATTTTAGACCTATTAACGACGCTTGAGCCGTTGATAGCAGACTAAAATGCAGGTAATAATGTAGTTTAGACAGATAGACAGGCGGAAAGAGAGAGAAAAAGGGAGATTAAGCTCGTGAATTACCTCTGTGAGTCTGTGCTTCTCTCAAAAGTTATCAGCAGCAGCGTCTCTACTTATATAATTTTCTTCAGGAACAGCATCGCTGTTACATCACTTGTGAGAAATGTAATGTAGTTTTTAAGTTGTTAATTGTCAGAGCAGCGCTAACAACATTAGCGCGTATGTTAACGTGTGTGCGTCTGTAAGAGAGAGAGAGTGTGGGAGAAAAAGACTATGTGCTTTTCATACATTATAAAATGTAATTTTGTGGCAAAATCTGTCATTTTTTATCCTGTTGTTTACTGTATTTGTTTGGCCAGTGTCGTTGTGGGTTTTGTTTGTTTTGCTGTTTTGAGCTGTAAGGACCTTTGAAACAACTGAAATATGTGAGGCAAAGTGATATAGACATGTAATGCAGTCAGGAGCTGCCTGGAACTACGTTCACTGTGCGTTTCCCTGAAAATAATGCACACCTTCAGAACGTTTGTCAGCTAATCAGATTCAAGCATTCAACAGCCCCATAGTATAAGTGGTAATACAGTACATTAGGCTGGACATCCAAACCCTCCTATCATTCATCAATCTCAAATATGGCTTTTCATCAAAGATGTATATTGTAGCAACTTTACATAGCAGCTCAATCTAATGTTAACCTAGAAAAATGTGCGCTATTGAAGTGTCTGTGCGTAGTGCGGAAGCTGAATAGTAGCGCACCCGCAGTAGCAAGTGCAGTCACTTGCTCTTAAAATACTCCATTTCTGGTCATACAGATAAAAGTAATACATCTTCTGAATTTGTAAAGACTAGGGTTGGGCTGATAGGCCGATGGCTGATAGACATCACAATGTTGAGTCGGCATTGTGATCCCATTGCCCCCCCGCAACTCGGCACCCCTAAATAGAATAAATACAAGATGGGAGGAAATATATATTTCAATACTTTCTTTCACAGTTATATCATTGGATAATTATACTATATCAGGGGTCGGGAACCTTTTTTCACCAAAGAGACATTTTTTTGTTTTTTGGAGAGTGCATTTTTTCAAAAGAGCCATTGAAATAAAAAACTATATATTACTATAATAAAAAAAATTAAGGTTTTCAATAACAAAACCTTTATTTGTCCATGTACAACTCAAAAATAAACAAATATTAAGCATCACATGGTGAATGCATGAATGAAAAACATGCACATTTTATAAATTCTAGATAATACATTTTTTTCACAAATCGAATTTAAAATAAACTAATATTTTACTATAAAAATAGCGTTTACTTATTTCGAAACTGCATCTGGTTGTTGAAATCACATATGCAAATTTTACTCATCCCAAAATGTTAAAATAACTAGGGCTGTACTAGAATATTCGTTCGGTGGGTTGGCATTCGATTTTCAATTCTGATATTCTTTTTTTTTCAACACGTGACTTCCCCCGCGAACAGTTCTCATTCGCGCTTGAATGGCCCATTAGTGAACGGGAGGGGGAGAGCTGTCAGCAAGCCACGGAGAAAAGACTGTACTATAGTGTCACTATAGTTTGCAACCTGGTTGTGATTTATTTTAAAGTTTGAAATATAAAGAAATATTTTTGTTCATTGAAATGTGAGCAATCTAGCCAGCCTAACAGAGCATGAGAGCGGAGATGCATACCGTTTTCCACCGAAGCCTCTGAGACACACTGCCCGCATGGCGGACGTGGAGCAGGTTTGTTACGTGACTGCTGCAGAAAAACTCCGCTTCAGTTCTATTCTGTCGTGGGGTCGCGGTTGCGGTGTGGTTGGACCACACCTGATATAAGCGCGTATTCCGCAGACAGTGTGGCTGCTCTAATCTGTTAACATAGGCACAGAAAGAAAAATCAACACGCAGCAAATCCGCGACCTGTTCGCCACGCAGCCTATATCCTATAAAGAACTCACAGCAACAGTTATAAAGCCTAGATATATTATATAGCCTAATTTGCGCACATGGAATCGCTCTATAGTATTAAAATTGCTTTTGAATGCGCGTGCGCGTTTTAATTTCGGTTTCTTTTTAAGGATCGCGTAAAACTCTTGGCGGCATGAACGTGCATTCTAAGCGCGTCTACAGGCTTTGTTATAATGAGAGGATTAATTAGCTTGCAGAACTTAGGACTGAACAAAAAATCCAGCGTTTTGAGCGGTGAGTGGATTCTGACTGATCAACGCAAACACAGATGGAGTCTGGCGTGAAGCGGCTGCCGTTTACTTTCGTTTTGTTAATGTTTATTTTGTTATTAAAGTACGTTTGCAGTTTCCCGCATCCTTCCCAGAGTCTTGAACTTCGTTACATACACATCTTCCGGAAATCATCCTGGCGACCTATTTTTTAAGTCCCTCGACCCACCCGATGGTCGCGACCCAGGGTTTTAAAACCACTGCCCTAGACTCGTTGTGTGAGCATATTGGAGCTGAATTTCCTTGGGTCTGCAGAAACGCATTCGTGACGCGTGAAGTCGTTTGGATGAACAATTCCCAACATAATACAAATGCAAACAGACAACAAAGAGATTTCTGCCTTTATTATATGCTTAGCCCCTCCCACCTAAGCTTCGAATATTCGATACTGATTACCACCGAAGCTTCGAAGCTCAAAAAATGGTATTCGAACCAGCCCTAAAAATAACAAACGTGTGAGAGCGTTTCATAGGCTATATGGCATGTTATAGTCAGAAAGCAGCAAACATCGCCGCGGATGAGTAGCTGAGTATCTCTTCAGCAAGCCGACACGCAAACTGCTATAACTGAAACTGAAAGTAAGTCGCAGATGTTCAACATAAGATGAGCTTATCTTTGGAATGCGGATGCCGCGCTCTCTCCTCTTGCGGTTTTTCATCTTGAAATTAGCTGATAATTAGTAAAATGCACCGCTTATCTGTTGCATTCCTTGATGTGATCTCCTCTACATGAAGATCGGATTCAAATCAGTTTTGCGACAATTGATCTGAGCAAAGACAGAGAAAGCAGAGCACATAGCTTTCAATAAAAGCAAATGTTTCTGTCCGCTCATTTTGACACTTGCTGGTCGATGCTCCTCTGAATGTTTTCTTTTTGCCATCACCACTCACGGTTGTTGCTTGAATCTGCTCGCTCAAGGTGTTGTGACGCTTGAACACAGCACCGCATACTCGCATTGGTCGGAACAACGTAATATTATTGTAAACAGACTCTGTTAACTTTGATTCGCTGTACAACAAAGAAAATGCACTTTTATTTTATGCAGGGAACTGATTTCTAGTGACGGTTATATTTTTTTATATGTTAGTGAAGGGAGACAGCTGGCGAGCCACGTCATTTTTGTCAAAGAGCCACGTGTGGCTCGTGAGCCATAGGTTCCTGACCACTGTACTATATATAAATTGTGGGCATCAGGGAGCCACTATTAATATGCTGGCCACTGAAAATGCTTCTGAATGCACGATCGATTTTTACTTTCACTTTTGAGATTTGCGATCACACAAGCTCTGTGTCTACTAGAGCGGCAGGTAAACACTTCACAAGTTTAGATGCTTGTCAATAGTGCTCAGGATCGGCAAACAATTTGCCATCGTCCTGAGTCATCTTTACTCTTTTTATGTGCTAAGTGAAATGTACTGTAATTTAACATGCGACCGTTAGCAGCTCCCTTCAGTGGCTCGCGTTGTTTGTTTAATATGCCGTTCTGAATACAGATCAACACCCCCCCCCTTTTCTTTTTTTTATTTTTTCATAGAAAGTGCTTGTTTATCAATAAATTATTAAAACGTTAATGCAATCTACTTGCTGTTTTTCCTTAATCCATAATTATTATATCTTCCGGTGCTCTGTGGCAAGCTTTTTTTGCATGCGCTTGAGCGCTTATTAGGCTATGTAGGCAATTAAGGGCTCATTATTATGATTCATATGGACTAATAGTTGACTAATGCTTAACATGAATCTAGTCCATCAGAAAAATCTTTAGTTGAGGGCAGCCCTACAAATTACTTGCATTTCTTACAGTGTAGAAAGATAATTTAAATGCAGTTGTCTCTAGCAAAACTTTGCAAGGCATATGTGACCCACATATACAAGATTCAAGGTCACCCAGTTCTCCTTTTTCTTGTTCTATACAGAGCAGGACTCTATACTAGATGCTTTCTTATGTCCTTGTGTTCATTCCAACCAAGAAGATCATTTCACCTCATCTCTCTCGCTCTATTGGATTACTGGAGGTGGGCCCAAGCAGCCAGCCAACCAGGAGCTTAACCTATAGAGTAGAAGAAGATGCACACAATTGCTTTTCTGCCGGTATTGATTCAGCATCATTAAACCTTGAAAGGCTGGAGGATTCAATGGGAATGGGTCTTGAATCTGTCCATACAAAAGAAAGACACATAAAGAGATTTCAGAGACTAGTGGATGAAGAGACATGCCAAACAGTTGGAAGTTTAAAGGATATTCAATCAGGAAAAATTTACAAAGACTTTTTTTTTTTCGGAAACTGATCTCTATCCACTTTATTCTTCAACGCAAAAGTAAGCCTATGGGTGAGATTTTCGGTTCATTAGCCGCTATAGGGAAATAACGAGAAGAATAACAACGTGGAGTAAACGGTAAAACTGTTTGCACTAAAAACCAGTGTATTCATAATTAAGGTAATACATTAAAATAATATGGTAAGACACAGGAAAAATAAGGTGGGTATGACAAGCTGAAAAGGTTTCAGTTTAAAAAAAGGAAATTAAACATAAAAAAAACAAAATGCGGATAGACGTGATGTCAATCATACAGCCTCGTACTGTTTAAGTATACAGTTTCTAACCAAATTAAGTAGCTTAGATTACCAGACTGCTACAGTTTTCCACAATTTTCACTGTGGTCATGCACAATAACACCCTATAATAAAATATAATCAAGTATCATTAAATGTAGTAGACTTTCACAAGCACAACAAATTGCACTATTTTTTTTTTCTTATTACTGTAGTTCATTCACTGCAGCTTGATCTCTTATTTTGATTTAGACACTGGCTGTGTCTGAAAGAAGCTGAACTCCTTTTAGAATGGCAAGACACGAGTGCAGCGGTCACACACATCCAACTACTGCACTTACATAGAAAAACAATGGAAAAAGAGCGCAGGTAAATGGAAAACTTGTTCTGTGTGAACCAGCCCCAAGGCAGAATAAAGGTTTAATGATCTACAACAAAATAGGGAAAGCTTTGGCGATAAAGCGAATACTTAATTACTACAACACTAAGTTCTCACTAGAAACTTGAAGAAGTACACTAACAGTCAAAAGTTTTTTTTAATGTTTTTAAACAAGTCTCTTCTGCTCACCAAGACTGCATTAATTGACCCAAAATACAGCAAAGAAGTAATGTGAAATATTTTACTCTTTAAAATAACTGCTTTCCATTTGAACGTACTTTAAAATGTAATTTATTCCTGTGATTTCAAAGTTATCATTACTCCAGCATCAGTCTTCATTGTCACATGATCCTTCAGAAATCATTCTGATCATATGCTGATTTGCTGTTCAAGAAACATTTTATTATTATTATTATTATTAGCGATATTTAAAACTGTCTAAGTACCTATTTTTCAGGATTCTTTGATTAATACAAAGATCCAAAGATCAGCATTTATCTGAATATTTTTTGTAATATTTTACACTTTGCCATTGAAAAGCTTGGAGTCAATCTAATCAGGGCTCGCAAAATTTCAAAATCTCTGGTAGCCCTTCGGGCAGGTACTCTTTAGATTTTGGTAGCCCGAAAATAATTTAACTAGCCCTAATTAAAAAATAAGACCTTTTTTAAAAAATAAAATAAAATAGAAAATCAGATAGGAGTCTAAATGTCAATCAAAAATATTTTCAATATACAAATATCAACAAATATGAAAGAATTTTATTTCACTATTTACAGGGTATCTGCAGAATTTTAAAATATCAATTTAAGGCAATTTATGACCCTTTTTAAAATGAACACAGTATGAGTGGGGTTAGACAATGTACGGTAACATATTAAGCCATGAAACTATGATTTACAGTTCAGATACAGGTTTTCACAAAAACCAAATATGTTATACAACACCATTTTAGCCTTTATACCATTGAAAGGGATAAATCAAGTGTATAATTTATTATATTTATTTAAAACATACATATTACTGTCTTAATTGTTTAGATATTTAGAAGGCACATTAACTTTTCACATTTACAAATCTAGCCTATGTGTTTGCTGCATAAAAACATGGGTCGATATTTGCAATAATCTGACCATAAACAGCTGAATTTTTATTTTAAAATTACTGGAAATGCAGATTTATTCTCTGACCCGAGGTGGCGCTTTAGGAGTGCTGAAATATTACGGCAAAGCAGCACCGCGCTCATTAACGCTGTTTTATCAGGCATTATAGGTAAGATGAAATGACAATGCAAAGGACACGTTTCTAAAGACAGTTGTTTCCCTTCAGATGCATTAATATAAAGACAACCGTGCCGCGTTTTGACTTTGAAATGGGCAGCGCGCATATTTATTCAGTGACATCATTGCCTTTTGAAGTTTAATCCAGCCCTATCACGATTCTTGTCTTTCCGTCCCCAAATGTAAGACCTCTTAAATTTACGATTAAAAGACTTTTCTTATACTATTTAACGTATCGAAAACTTTTTATGGACTTACATTTTATACAACTAAATTGAGGAGTATTTAAGGACCTGCAGGAGCCCTCTACTTCAAGATAGCCCGTCGGGCAGGGCGCTGAAACATTTCGGTAGCCCGACTGGAAAACACAATAGCCCCGGGACGTCGGGCTAGCGATTTTGTGAGCCCTGCTAATTATAGAAATTAATACTTTTATTTAGCAAGGATGCTTTAAAATAATCAAATGTGATGATAAAGACATTTATAACGTTACAAAAGATTTCTATTTCAGATAAATTCTACTCATCTAAACGTTCTATTCATCAAAGAAACCTGAAAAATTCTGCTCAGCTGTTTTCAACATAATAATAATGTTTTTTTTAAACAAGAAATTTGAATATTAGAATGATTTCTGAAGGATCATGTGACTGGAGTAATGGTGCTAAATTACATTTTAAAATATATTCAAAAAGAAAACAGTTATTTTAAATAGTACACATACTTCAAATGATAGTTTCTGCTGTACTTTGGATCAAATAAATGCAGGCTTGGTGAGCAGAAGAGACTTCTTTAAAAAACATTACAAACCGTATGTACATTACACAAAAACTGACAGAACCATTTACAGAAACAATTTTTATGTTTTAGCTTGAATGTGAAAGAATCAATTGTACAGGATAGTGTATCATAGACAGAGAAGGATACATTTATGCATTTGAATGTGCCTTGTTGCCTTTGTACATGTTCTGCCTGAGGAGGAAGCATTTTTCAGCTTTCGGATACAGCCTTCATCTCAATTTTTTATATTTATTAAATTAATATTTGTTGGTATATTTCTAGAATGTCTTCTATTTTCTGTTTTTTTGTCCATTTGTGGTGCTACTGTGTCAAATTATATTCCTCCTATGAAGACCAATAAAGACGCATCTATATCCACATCTCACTTGGTTTGGCCAAACCAAAAGCAAGCAAACAAGCAAGAAATTAACCAAGCGAAAAAAGAAAGCTAGCGCTCATATTTCCTTCACTGCTGTCTCGTCTTTAATTAAAACCGCTAGGCTCAGACAAAAGGCCCGCAGTGCAGGTTAAATACCGCATGGACTCCAAATCCATAAAAGTCTTGGAAAGCGCACACAAAGGCAATTTGAATGCACTCACCTCAATTACAGCTAAACTGATGAGTTTTAAACTGGCAAGCTAAGCTGAGAGGCAGGACTACAATGTTATGAATCACTCTTAATGGGAGTCAGATGACCTTTAGGTAACCATGGGCAAACCACTCCTGTCCTTTGCAAAAAAAAAAATTGTGTCCTGGCAAACCCCTCTGGCTCAAGTTCATATTTACACATGCTAATGAGCTTTGTTTGCCACAAATCTGCACACAGTTGATTATGGTAGCATGCTGCTAAGCTAATGAACCATTTCTCAAACAAACTAAAAATGAAAAGCAACTGTTTTCAATATTTTATATTAGACCAAATGATTTTAGCAACGCTTAATTGTTGTTTAGGTAAGTAGCACACTAGATTTTAGTACACTAAGGCTTTGCGTAAGGGCATACAGCAAGTTTACAGTGATCTTTCATCCTCCGTCTTTCAAAGCATTTATAAAAACACTCACGTACCTCAGGCCCGTTAGGGACTCAATTGCTTATTTCCGTACCCGAACACGTTAGCATACTGAGCCAATCTGTGTTCCTGACAGTGTATGGGAATGCTGACACTTTGAACTGGCCCTCTCTCAATATTGAGCTTTCAATATGACTATATCAGATCAGGCCAGAGAGAGAGAGAGAGAGAGAGAGAGAAAGAGGGCCGTAATAACCCAATAAATTGCCTCCCTGGGGCACCAGAGTGTTCACAGAATATCAAAACTCCTCTTTCTTATACTCCACAGTCTGCAAAGGAAAAAAGCTTCCCTCATAAATCTAGCGGCGGTAATTAGTGTTTCATGGGAGGCTTATTTAATAAAATCATCACTTGATCTCAACAGACTCTGACATTGCAAACCTATATGTGAAAAACGACTGCGTTAAGCCTCACAAATCATGTTAGGAGTTTTGATAGACAAGAAACTTAATATAAAAGCCACATGACAGGTGCTTCAATAAGTCTGTCTATTCCTCTACTTTATTTTCCTTTCTTTCATTTTCCATCAATCCACTTTCCCTGTAGAGGGACATCAAAGCGGTTTTGAAGGAAAGAAGAGACCGCACCACAGCTGTAGTGATACTGGAAACTGTGTGGGGCTTCAACTGAATGCTGGGAAAGCAAGAAAGCCATTGATCTCAATGGATTAACTCTTATCTGCTGGATTTAGACACTGGCATTGATTATAATAGCATATACTGGCCACATTATCATTAAGACTTAAACTAGTTTAACCCAGTGATTACATGATATCACAACTGTTACTCAATGGATCACCATTTACAAAAAAAGTATCCAAAGTATTCACATCCTTATATATCACTTGAGTAAGTAAGTGTACCTTACCTTAAATGTAAGTCTAAGGGATTTTTGTCTAGAGATGCACAGATATAAAAATTCTGGTCAATACGACAAGCAAGTATTATTTTCAGATAAATTACTGCTATTAAAATTCTTACATTTGTTGTATAATACAATACTAAAAACTAAAGTCAGCCATTTTATGTGTTACAAGTAAATTACATTAGGGCTGGGTAAAAACACTGATTTCTGAATTTTAATCGATTCTCATTTTTACAAAACAATAATGATTCTTAAATTCAAAAAAATTAGTCTAGCCTGTTTTCAGTTAACGACCGGATCATTTTAGCACACCTCTTATCCAATAAATCGCAATAAGCTTTGTGCTTTGTTGCTTTTGATAAGAAATAAAGTTTCAGATTTCAAATTCTGTCCATTTTATTACAGTATTAAATCAATAAATGCTGTTTTGGCGCTGTTTAATGTGAAAGTTACAGAATGCGCCTCAGTTCAAAAGAAGCGTCAGTGCGACATGCGCATGAACTGATCATCATCTTCACTTTAACCAGATCCAGCATGAAATAAACATAAATGAATAACCAAAAGTATGTTAAAAGAAAAAGTACATCTTAGCAAAACCAGTATCCCATCGTATGTAACCGTTCAGCGTTTCAAAAGCGGAAAAACGTCAATGGAACAGAATGTAAACCATCACATAACATCACATTTACCTCATTTACACATTTCGTTTCCATAAATTGTTAGTCAGGTAGAAAAATGAGGAGAATTTTGCTAAATACTGTATTTGTACCATATAACATTTTCATTACAATTTTTACTGTTCTTCAATTTTTTTACTGTTCTTCAATGTTTAATTTATGTTTAAGTAAATCTGTGAAGTTTTTATGACAACCACCATTTAAATGTTTATAATTCAAAAAATGCATTAAGTACAAATTTATTTATGTAACTGTAACTTTATTATTATAAAAAAAATATACAAATCTGTTAATTTTAACCTTAATATTACAGTAATGTAGTACCAACTGACTATTTTACAGCATAAGTTGCTGAAATTTTGGCACGTACTGTACTTGATGTATTATCCAAAAATAATTGATATTGAATCAAATCGAAAAATTTATGTTATAACCCAGCCCTGATGTACAAAATACATATAAAACATCCATTTTGAGATATGTTTTAATATTAAATTATGGGTGTTTTTAAATATTAATTTGCAGCAAGCGTTGGATGACAACAAAGGTAATCTAAATGTAAAAACTGGTGAAATAAGCATTCAAAATTCAATAACCAATATTGACCAAAATATCCAACATTGGTAAAATAAAAACAAAACCAAATCAAAAAGTAATATTGGCCTGTAAACGCTGTATTGCATCCTTAATTATTCACCCATTTTATCATCCTCCTCCATTGCAAATAAAAATGGAAGTCTGACTGCTTCCAAAAGTAATATCACACTCTCTGCAATAAGTTGCATATGCAAATGTATAGGATGAAATATATAAGTTCAAGTTCAAATGTCTAACCCCAGGTATAAAGTTCTGGCCATAGAAAACACCACCAATAATAACAATTAACATTTTTTTTAATAAGGAAATAGGGCTGTCAAATGATTAATCGCAATTAATCACATCCAAAATAAAAGTTTATGTTTACATGCTATATGTGTGTTTACTTTGTATATTTATTATGTACATATAAATACACACACATACATGTATATATTAAAACTAAATATTTATATGTATATATATTTATACCTGTATAAATATATATACACATATAAATCTAAAATATTTTTCCTTAATATATACATGCATGTGTGTGTATTTATATATACATAATAAATATACACAGTACACAAATATATAGTATGTAAACATAAACTGTTATTTTGGATGTGATTAATCGCGATTAATCGTTTGACAGCACTATAAGGAAATCACAGTTACAGACAACCAGTGGATTAAAGTAATGTTAACAGGAAAGAGTATTTGTATGCCAGTAAGCAAAGCCCAGTTTAAATGCAGCTCAGGCTTTTCCTCTTTTCCACCCAAAACGTTTTAAGCACAATAAATCTGTTATCCTGACCAACAGACATGCCAACTTTGCTTTCATTTCCCACCTCAACGAAACCCTGTATTTCAAAAACAAGGTCAAAGTGGCCTGCCAGATGCACACACAAAGTCTGACAGAGTCATACAGAAGCACTGACTGGAAAGAATATCTCTTCTTTGGCTTGACAGGACCTTATAAACACACACACACAAACACACACACAATCTCCTGAGGGCTGTTAGTTGTTAGTTCTCCAAGAGATGGATGCCAAACTGTGTGGACCTTCTTCAGGTGTCTGGCACTGTTATGAATGGCTTGCTCAGTCTTGTTTCTGGCAAAATATATGTCCAATCGCTCATGATCCAATTGACTGTCTCATAGGACGCTTTAAACTATAATTCACACTCGCAATATATCATTTCATGCCATGGCAAAGTATGTGGTGTCATGCTTTGTCATGTAATTTAACGCCACATGAAACCATGACATAAAACTGCATTAACTATCACACTGATTTGAGAAACAGCAACATCTGCCATATCAGACTCATTTAAAAGTACTAGAAGAACATCAATGCTGTGTCACTTTGAAACCCAAGAACTCTGTTTACTTCTTAGCGACAGTGCCTCAGATAAACTATTTTCCCGTCGCACCCTATCGCCCTCACGCCTCGGCGGACATCTGACGTCCTGTATTAATTATAGCTATGCCGAGCTGCCCCACTGTCTTGCGAGAGATGCGGCAGTGCTGAAATTTCTTCTATTTATAGTAGGAGTTCATTCTAGGGTGGTGGAAATGAGTACAGAATGGAAAAAGGGTTTGGTCGGTTACATGTTCAGAAGGGAGTTTCCTTACCTTCTATGGATGGGGCCTGGTCCTGGGCTGCATACAGCATCTCCTTGAAAGCCTGTGTTAGAAAAATAAGATACGGTAACGATGAGATCACAGTCTTACGGTGAAGGGTCAATGAGGCAATGATGTACAGAAGTCCTACATAGCCTATTAAGGCAATGTGTCCAGCAAAGATAGTTGACTTTGGGTATGTAGGCTAATTGAGGTTACTTCAAACGTTGATCTAGCATGTTATAAGGGCATTGTTGGTTCTTTAAACATGAATATTAAACTCTGTGTGAAATTATGACTTTCAGTTCACTGGGAATATGGTTGCCTACTTCTCTTAGCATGTCATTAACCTTGCAGATAATGAAAAACATTGGACAATTATGCATAGTCTGTTTCCAGATACTTCAGACTGCGAAAACATATAACTTTATCCCAAAGGTTTTTGATAGATTCTGAATGCATTTAATTTCTTGACAGCAAGGTTATTCTCAATAATTGGTACAGTTTCATTAATTTTTTTTTTTTTTAACTCAGGGAGGCTTTGAAGATCTGCATTATTATAAAAAAGTGAAAAGCTTCTTAAAAAGTTGGTAAGGACGCTTTAAAACATATCAGAAGGTTTGCTAAACAAAGATAAAAAAAAATATGCAATTATTGCAAAATTAAGGAATTCAATCCATTTCTACCTGACCTAAAATTATTTCCAAAATAATTTATAGTAATATTAAATTATATATTCTACATGTAAATTAAAAATGTTATACACACATTACATATATACACTGCCGTTCAAAAGTCTGGGATCAGTACGATCAGAAGTCTCTTATGCTCATCAAAATGTTTAATTTATTTGATCAAAAAAAGTATTATTACGAAATATTATTGCAATTTAATTTAACACTTTTCTATTTAAAAATACTTTAAAATATAATTTATCTATGATATAAAGCTGAATTTTCATCAGTCATTAATCCAGTCTTCAGTGTCAAACAATCCTTCAGAAATCATTCTAATATGTTGATTTATTATCAGTGTTAGAAACAGTTGTGCCGCTGAATATTTTTTGGAACCTTTTGGAAAAAGAAAAACATTTTTTCTAAATAGAATTATTTATAACAATATAAGTATTTTTTATCGCTTTTTATCAATTTAACACATTTTTGCTGAATAAAAGTATTAATTTCTTTCAAATAAAGAAAGAATTAAAAAGATTATTGTCCCCAGACTTTGAACGGTAGTGTTTTAAATAATTGCTTTTCTTTTTAACATTTTATTCATCAAAGAATCCTGAAATTTCCCTATATATATATATATATATATATATATATTAAGCAGCACAACTGTTTTCAACATTGATAATGAATCAGCATATTAGAATGATTTCTGAAGGATCATGTGAGATGGAAGACTGGAGAAATTATGCTAAAAATTCAGCTTTACAACACAGGAATAAATTCTATTTTAAAGTATATTAAAATAGAAAAGCACTATTTTAAATTGCAATAATATTTCACAATATTACTGTTTTTTCTGTATTTTTAATCAAATAAATGAGGCCTTGATTAGCAGAAAAGACATCTTTAAAAACATTAAAAATCACAAACTTTTGAACAGCAGTGTATATAGACCAATTTCGTCAGACAAATGGAAATTTGCTTGATGGTCTAAATTAACTGGTTTTATGGTTATTTAAAAAAAAAAAAAAAAAAAACCTTTACAGACTCAATTCTTTATACAATAAAATAAGATCTATCGGATATAGTCAACATAAACATTTAGCCCACAGGGGATGAAACATTATCTGGCAATTTACTACACAAGCTGCTGTCAGTGCAGGGAACTGCTCAGTCAATATATAGCATAGATTGAAATGCATATCTAGACACAACAAAAGACAAATCACAATCAAGAACATTTATTAAGCAGAAATCCCTCGTTCAAGCTGAACACCCACCAAATCCAACAAACATAGGGCTGTACAGATGCTGTGAACACTTCTTTTCACTATAAACAAATCTCACACTCAAGGTCAAAGCCTGGCCAGTGTGTCAGCCAATGAAATAAGAGAATCGTCAAGATGGCGGCATTGCCATGGCAATGATGATGATGACACAAAGGCTAGATGTGCTCTACAGAGTATTCAAGTTATACCACCAATAACTGTAACCAAGACACATTTGCACTATACATCTGCTCATCCTCCAGAAATATGCGTGTATGCGTCTATGTGAGGTTTGGGCAGATCTTTGCGTCCAGCGAGCCTGACAGCAGATGTCATCCCAGTGGGAGAGGGAGCGCAAGTCCATGTGTGTATATGTGTTTGTGTGTGTAAGTGTGTGTCAGTGCATGTGTGAACAGCAGGTCTGTGAAGTCAGCCAGCAAGATCCATACGTCCCAGCCAGTAAGCAGACCTGCTGCTTTGAAGAAATACACTGTTTGCATGCACAAGCCACATATATATATATATATATATATATATAACTAGTAAGGCAATATTACTAGAACTATCACTCATGGTAACATAGTTAGTTTATGTGATTTATTCTAAATCCTTTAAGTTTAAAAACTGACATGTACACACATGAATTATACCTCAACTGACCGGACTAACATTTTCCATCAGAGGACAATAAAACAGGTGAAATTAAGCTCTCAGATGTACTTTAAAGGGATAGTTCACCCAAAAATTAAAATTCTGTCTTTAATTAGCGTTTTGACCCAAATATAAGACAAGGTTTTTTCTTGGAAATACATTAGAAAATAATTCGTAATGTAATGTTTGTCGGTAATGTTAGAATATGCAATTGAAAACAAAAGAAAAATAAAAGCTTACAGCAGCATGAGTCTTGACTGTCATGTTAGCCTGATGGAACCGAACTTCCTCTGTACATGATTTTGAAACATAAAACAGTATCCAGATTTAAGACTACAATAAGATTTCACTTCTACTGTTAATGAAATGTTGATAGGCTACTATGAGATGGATAGCTTAATTCTTATTAAGACCTGTTGTTTTATGGTATATCAAAAAAAAAATTATGTTATTGTTAGTCCATTTTACTAGTATTTACCATACTTTCAGTACAAAAAAAGGAAAAATATGCAATATGAAAATGTAAGAAAAAAAAAATTCTTAGTAAAACAATTTGGTTTTCAAGAAGACTTTTTCCAAAAGGTACATCTTATAACCAGGGTTGGCTTAAATTTGGGTCAATACGGTACTCATGTCGTTCCAAACCTGTAAAACCTTTTGTTCGTCTTCAAAACACATTAATTTGATGAAATCCGAGCGCTTTCTGACCTCGCATAGACAGCAAAGCAACTGACACGTTCATCATTAAAGACATCACTAAAATAGTCCATGTGACAAAGAAAACAAAAGTAACAATGTGTCAGTCTATGTCAGATTTTATTGATTCATTAAAATGTAATGCTTTGCCATGAATTTACTTTTTAGAAATTGAGGAATCACAATTTTGAAAAGGAATGTTACCAAATGTTAGAATTAGGCACTTTGACAGTATGACAATAATAGCAATAAAGAGAAAAGAGTGATCCAACTGCATGTTGGTGCATGTGATTAACCACTCATATTGGTAGGTGCCATTCACACAGAATGTGCTTTTGTGTTGACAACAGATGCGACACGGGCAGTGGAATAGGAAGAACATGCAGGAAGATGGGAGTGAACTTTTTTAACTTGAGTCCCATGTTTTTAGAATGTCATTTCATGCATGAGATGCTGCAATAGATCAAACGCGTCCATGTTTACATCGAAAAAAAACAATGGAAAAGCAGTGCGATTGAATAAAAAAACCTGTGAAGAACTACTACTGATATTTCATGTTTGCATCATGGTGACAGGCTGAAAGCAACTGTTCATTGGTTTTACACAACATTTTAATAGCTAATAATACTACTGGTGTTATACCTTCAGTCATTTTGAATTTGAATTACCTAGACTTGGTAATTGTTTTAAAAAGCATTTCCCTTGTATTATTTCTGAACATATAATATGCATAAGACAAGTTGGTACAAGATGTAGATCATGCATCTTTTCTGCAAAGATATTTAACAAGTGATTTGTTTAACATTTACATCATGTTGAGAACTTCATGTGTGGTGCACTTGGAATAGAATTTTTAACTAGATGGTTAAAAGTTTAATTAAGTTGTAGTTACATTTTGCAGTTGACTAGTTAAAAAAAATTAAAATCAAATCAAATGTTCTGAGAAAAATAAATAAATAAATCGCCAAGCCCCACATTACGGTTGAACCACTTTTGTCACATGGACTTTTTTTAATGGTGCCCTTACTACCTTTCTAGGTCTTAAACATAGTTGAGTTGCTATCTATGCAGGGTCAGAAAGCTCTCGGATTTCATCAAAAATATCTCAATCTGTGTTCTGAAGATAAACAGATGGGTTTGGAATGACATGAGGGCGAGTAATTAATGACAGAATTTTCATTGTCGGGTGAACTACCCCTTTAAAGGAATGATCTAAGTCCTACTTGGGGATCGTTTTGCAGTCTGCAAATGCAGACGTTTTCTAGCAATACCCTAATAGCAATATCTTAGAACACTCTAGCAACCACATAGCAAAACACTAATAACCACTCAGAATAATTAGCAACTGCACAGCAACACCTAAGAAACTGCCAAGAACATCATACAGTAGCAACCACATAGAAATACACTAAGAACCACTCAGAACACTTCAGCAACTGCATAGAATCACCCAAGTAGCAACCTCCCAGTAAGCCCTAAAAGTCAAAAGTATATACATTTTATTTTTATTTTTTAAGAAAATGACCAATAGTTTTGCTAGATAAGACCATTATTCCTCCGCTGGGATTGTGTAGAGCTGTAGACCTGAAGTCCACTATATGGAGAAAAATCCTTGAATGTTTTCCTCAAAAACATTTGTTTTTTTTCAATTGAAGAAGAAAGGCATGAACGTCTTGGACGGTAAAAGATCTATTTAGGAGTCTTAGACCTTTCCAACGATATATAGTTCGTCATGATTAATTTAGGATTTATTTGTAAAAAGGTGAAGTAAACTCAGGCGTCCCACTGAAGGGACATGTGACAATTAAGGGGTTAAAGGCAAATAAAAGATACCTCATCTACTTAAAATGCACAGCCTGGAGTGTGAGACCTCATTAATTTATCACTTAATCAGTTTGTCAATTTATCAACTGAGAGACTAAACATGTCATCAACGTTATTTCACCCTATTATCGCAATCCTCTTTCCACCGTAGTATGTAAATCACTCAATATTTCATACTGTTTCAAGGTCATAAGTATGAAACAACACATGTAACATTGTGCAAAGTTTTAAGGAAAGCACTAAGAAAGTGTGTCACTTTCTTAAGAAGTTAATTCTTTATAAGGTTTCTGAAATCAGTTTATGGACTCGGTTTTATTGCGTAGAGCCTGTGGGGCTGCTTCCCATTGACTTTCTATGGCACTGTCAGCCACAGGCGGGAAAGCAATAGATGAGCAGAGACTGAGTCCGACTAGTAATCATGGCTTAACTGCTCACAGAGGGACTTCAATGACCAAACAATAATAAATTCTGCTTTTCTCTGGGATACACTCTACAAGACACAGCTGCAGTAGAACATATTGTATTGAATGTAGCTGAAAAAAGATGTTCATCTTCATCTTGCCAAAAGAAAATCAGAGCCTAGACTCCCACTTCTACACAATCTATCACTGCATTTAAAGAATAGAACCAGACAGCTCATTGATAAGGCTGTACAGTGCTGGAAAGGATATTGTTAATCATCTATCTGTGTCATGTAAACAGTCTACATACATCTCACAGATCCATATAACACTCCCTGGTTGTGTCAAATGACAGGTTGATCATTATGAATCAAAATTTTTCCTTGAGTCCTTTGTCTTGTCCTTGACAGATCAAGCTGGAATCTCACTGCAGTCAATTCACACATGCAAATTGGCACATGCGGCTAGGAACCGAGGTTTGACAATGAAAGTCTACCCGAAGACAACTGGGATTAATTAATCAATCTATGATGCAACAGATATAGAGGCAGCATTCACTAAATTTGTAAATTTATCATTAAATGGTCCAATATTAACCAATTTGGCCAAAATATGTGAAAACTAAAATTTACTACAACGATTTTTCATAGACAATCACTGCAATTTTCTTGAATAAATGTTTTTGTTTATAGTTTTCCCAATAGTTCATGTTTGTCTGAGTCCTGCGTCTGATTACGGATTCAGCGCTCCAGACAAAGGATTTCTCCTCCTTTGCGCCAAGACGGATGCTGAAGCTCTGACCATCCACCATCACACAACAAATACCATTGATTTATTGTCCAAGGCTCCAGTCAATAATTTCACAGCACAGAAACAATAAATCAACCAACATCAGATTAAAATCATGCTTGAAATCATTCATTATTCAACAGTTTGAATGACCAGTCTAACATTTTTTAAATCCACTGTTCAAATGTGAACAATAACAGGATAAGATGAAAAAAATAATTACACGTCACCCATAATAATAATAATCATTTCTAAACACAAGTAATTCTTAAATTAATTTTGTTTTCCTACTTGTGTTTTATTTTAAGTGGAATTACATTATACTGAAGAGGCTTAATAGTGGGGCATGTTATATTTAGTAACGGATATACTATGAATCTCTCAGAGCTCTTTCCTTTGTTCATAATTCATAAAACTAATGGTGGTTGAAAACCTTGGAAACCATGGACTGCAGCTGTGTTGAACCTTCTGTAAATGAAAAAAAAAACCTAAATTTTACCTTGTATATTGGAACTGATGTATAAATATATTTCATGTTTTTTTTATGCTATATTATATATTTAATAAAATCGATCAGAAATTATGATTGTTGTATTTATTATTTGCTGTTGCACAAAGCTACATTCTAAAATTTCATTCAAAACAAAGAAAGCAAGAAAGATTTTTTCTGCAGAAATAAATTGAACTCCTACACTCAGCAAATTAATTGCCGCAGACACAAAGTGGGCGAGCAAACTAATTACATCAAATGACCTTTCTGGCTTAATCCCAAAAAAGAAAAACTTAAGGAGGAATTTAGGTGAACTTTACAATTCTGTTTAAAACATAATATATAACATCAATATTTTTAGGCGATTTCTCATTTGTCCCAAATGTGCAGGCAGGTGTTTGACAATGCTCCAGATACACTGATTGTGAGAATGTAAAAAAAGAAAAAAAAAGAATAAAGAATAAAATCACTATGAATATATTAAAGTATAATATATATTTAAAAAAGGAAAATAGCAATAAATAGATTTAAACATATGTCTGGAGCTGCTAAAGGTTCCCTCATTAATAGAAGAACATGAAGATGATGCATATGATGCATACAATATATACTATATTATGCAGTAAGCTATCATATAATATGCTTCAATGCAAAATGACAAAAAAAAAGTGCATTTAGCAATTTTTTTCCCCTCTGATACCTTTTTGTTTTAATGATTATACGTTAGATCATTTAAATTAAGCCTGTAAACAATCTTTCACAGCTTCCACAATATTTACAATTGTTCAAATTAAAATACCCGCTGAAGTTTAGCTCATACTGGTACCTCCGAGTT
Organism: Cirrhinus molitorella; assembly: GCA_033026305.1. NCBI lineage: Eukaryota > Metazoa > Chordata > Actinopteri > Cypriniformes > Cyprinidae > Cirrhinus > Cirrhinus molitorella. The sequence goes on from CM065125.1 coordinate 6,260,900, forward strand.
GCTTCACAATTTCTGGGACGCAACTACAGACTAAACGCAGCATGCAAAAATCATAAATAAATCTCTTACCTCGTATTGAATATATTGTTTCCTCCATTCTGGAGTAATATGCGCGGACAGGTGCTCCGCAAACTTCATGCTGGCGGAGCAGATATCCACAGTTGGACTATAATAATATCCTCGGGTCGGGCAGCCTCTTCTTTTGGGGCTTTTGTTATTTCTGTCACTAAGTTACAGAGCCGCATGCGTTGAGTTGAGTTGCGTTGCGCTCTGTCTAAATCCTGTCCGGTCTATCACAGTCCACTATTCCCCCGTCCCACATATTACCCCGTTCAAAGTGAAACCGCAACAAAAAGGGACTAAAAGTAACCTCCTTCTACTTCCCAAAACAGGTGCCTAAATGACAGCGCTACAGCCCCGGTGCGGGCGTCTCTGGGAGTGACTTTCTCTCTCCGGACTCTCTGGGCGTTTGTGAAGTAGCTGTTGTCCGCCATCAGCGCGCACTGGGTGAAAGACGTATGTGCGTCACAGCGCGCCGTGAGGTGCGTTTAGAAATAGCTGTTTGTGATTAATCTTTGCATGCTTTTTGTAATATTTAGAAATTAAAGTACATATGACTTTTTTATATAGCCTATATTTTTTTTGTTATTAATGTACATTCCCTATTGATTTTTCCCTGAACTGAAAGGGAACAATTAATGTTTTATAATAAATTTGTAATATACATTATCTTACTAATAATTTATTAAGCTATTTATTACTAATTCGTCATTTTTACTGTGTCGTCAAATGTATGTGTCTGGTCAAGAATTATTTTTCATTCCAATAGGAAACAAGTAACATTAAACTATTATTATATACTATTATTACTATATAAATATAAAAACTGATCTCGCTAAATCCCGCCCTATGAGCATTGCTGGCCAATCCTGCGTTAGCAACTGTTGACAAGCTTTTTGTGGAGGCTTTGTATGTTTGGATTGGTTAAAAGGAATATTGCAAAAATTATTTTTAGATATTACTAATGATTTTTATTTGTTATAATATGTTAAGTAATATAATACTGCTCATGACATAATATGTAGATATACTTTTTTATGTAATTTTTATACACGTACATTACCAAGGTTTTTGGACAGTAAGTCTGCATTTATTTGATCCAAAGTACAGCAAAAACAGTACAATTTAGAAATATTTTTGCTATTCTAAAAAAAAAAAAAAAAAAAATCTATTTGAAAACATTTTAAAATGCAATTTATTCCTGTGATTTCAAAGCTGAATGTTTAGCATCATTACTCCAGTGACATGATCCTTCAGAAATCATTCTAATATTCTGATTTGCTGCCCAAAAAACTATTTTTATCATTATTATGCTGAAAACAACGGAGTACATATTTTTCAGGTTTCTTTTATGAATAGAATGTTCAGAAGAACAGCATTTATCTGAAATAGAAATCTTCTATTACATTATAAATGCTATACATTATAAATGATCACAATTTTAAGCATCCTTGTGAAATACAAGTATTAATTTATATAACCCTATTTATCAAAGAATCCTGAAATTTTGTACTTAACTGTTTAAAATTTTTTAATAATATTAAAAAATGTTTCTTGAACAACAAATCAGCATATTACAATGATTTCTGAAGGATAATGTGACACTAAAGACTCTAGTAATGATGCTGAAATTTAGCTTTGATCACAGGAATAAATTATTAAATAAATACTTTTATTTAAAATGTATTCAAATAGAAAACAGTTATTTAAAATAGTAATATTTCACAATGTTATTGTTTTTGCTGTACTTTGGATCAAATAAATGCAGGCTTGGTGAGCAGAAGAGACTAATACCATTAAAATTCCTGTTCAAAAACATTTGACTGGTAGTGTATTTTTTGCAAATTTGGATGATGGCAGTGTTTATTTCTTGGAAAAAAAAAAAAAGATGTTCTGTAACAAGTTCAGTTGTAGCTGGCCTACTTATCTCTATATTTAACATCAAAGAGAACACACTCAAAGGGAACTGCAACACTCTTCACAAATATATCAATACATTCATATATTCAGTATGGTTATTAATCAGAATTAAAATGGGATTATTGATTCAAGTATACCACAAAGTATAAGAAACTTAAAACTAGCCATCCAGCAGTCCATCTGAGCCCTTCACTCTTGTTTACTTTGAATCTACTTACTTACTTACATTTAACTGATGTACTGCTTGCTGACTCAAGGCCATAGAGGCCTGATTTATGCCCCTTAAGAGGCCTGCATTCCCACTTTATGTTGTTATATTTTAGAACACCAGGGTGGCACTTATAGCTTCTGGGCAACACGGGAGGTGTAAATAAAACATTTCAGACTAGGCCTAAAACGCTCCAGCCAGAAATGTGTAAAGAACTGTAAGAGAAAAAACAACGAGCATATTTTATATTATATCTTTAATCAAATTTTATCAATTTAGTCAGACATAAGAAAATAAGGAAAGGAAAAAAGAAAAGAGGATTGCACGCTGTTGAAGATAAATGAGATTGAAGTGGGAAGTGTAATAACGAGATTTGCTCAGGAAAATGTGATTTGTGTGCCATCTTGTGGACAATACATGCATTGCAAGAATCTGCGTATAAATCCCTGCTAAGTGTTGAATTAATATCAACAAAAAGGCAAAGAAGGTTTGATAAGAACGTAAATTAAATATAGATGTAAATCGATTAAGCGTGATTAATCGCATTCAAAATAAAAGTGTTTTATGTGTGTGTGTAATACAAGCATATATTATTTAAGGAATATTTATAATATTTATAAAATGACCCTGTTCAAAAGCTCACATACACTTTTTATAGCATTCTTGTGCATTTGAACCGTTTCCAACAATGACTATGATTTTGAGATCTATCTTTTCACACTGAGGACAACTGAGGGACTCATATGCAACTATTACAGAAGGTTCAAATGCTCACTGATGAAAAAAGGAAAGGAAAAAATATGCATTAAGAGCCAGGGGGTGAAAACTTTTTGAATTTGAAGATCAGGGTAAATGTAACTTATTTTGTCTTCTGGGGAACATGTCTTTTATAGCTTCTGAAGGGCAGTACTAAATGAAAAAAAGATACTTCAGCAAATTTAGAAAAATGTACACATCCTTATTATGTTCAAATGTTTACACCCCTGGCTCTTAATGCATCATGTTTCCTTCTGGAGCATTCAAACCTTCTGTAATAGTTGCATATGAGTCCCTCAGTTGTCCTCAGTGTGAAAAGATGGATCTCAAAATCATACAGTCATTGTTGAAAAGGGTTCAAATACACAAAGGTAACAACACAGCATTAAGAATCAAGTGTATGTAAACTTTTGAACAGGGTAATTTTTATCAATTCAGCTATTATTTTCTCTTGTGGACTATTATGTAAACATATTTTTATGTGAAACATCTTATTCAGGTCAGTACTAAATAAAAAATAATGCTTTTGTATGATTCCTGTTATTTTAGTAAAACAATTAGGCCTAACATTTTGCAGATTCTGCAAGGTGTATGTAAACTTTTACCTTCAACTGTGTGTGTGTGTGTGTGTGTGTGTGTTGTGCACACACACATACATTATGTAAACACAAACGTTTATTTTAGATGCGAATAACCGCGATTAACCGATTTGACTGCGCTAGGAAAGTTTTAAATTGTTTACAACGGCTATCGCCAACACTTGATTGTATAGTGTAATATAGCATAGTAAAAATATTATTATAGATTTAATAAATAATACGTCTAAATGTTCTAGCATAGTAGCAGTATTTACAAACGTTCGTAAAACTGGTAGGACGTAAAAAGCGTTGGAACTGTTACCAGCAGTCACAAGACGCACTCGTGCCTATTATTGTGTCGTACCATTCACGGACCAATTCTCAAAACAAGTCCGACTGAATCGGATTACGGATAACGTACTGTAGCAGTCAACTGTCTGTGCTGTATTTAAGAATAATTAATAATCGTTAAAGCAAAAATACTGTTGAGTACCTCTATTAGGCATTTTCATTCTCTTCAATGGCGTCTAGATCTCCGTCCTCTTCCCCAGACTCAGCCACGGGCTCTGGTACCGATCCAGCCCGGCCTGACACTGGAGAGCCGCTCGGTGGAGGTTCCGATTCGGATTCAGATTTCGGATTAGGGAAATTTGATTGTAGTGCTGGAGATGCAGCGCTTCGATTAGAAGGTGCTGATCTAGAGAATGAATTCGAGGCGGCAGCGGACCGGGTCAGAGATCTCGTCCAGACAGCCAGTAGAGAGCAGCTGCTGTATCTGTACGCCAGGTTCAAACAGGTAAAATGAGCGTTCTTGTTTTTGCCATAGCTGATATTGTAAAACCATAATACATTAATATGATATCTCACGATGCGATGCTTTAAGATTGTTTGGCAGTTTATTTCTATTTAATTAATTATTTATTCATGGTTGTGGCTAATATAAAGTTACTCCAGTTTTTATGCACTAACAGTAACTGTAGTTATAGTGTTTTGAGATATATTATATGGTTTCCATGATACGTTTTTGTAAAAGTGTGTAGCTCTGACAAGTGTCAGTTGGTTCTGGCATTGGGACCAGTTATTTGAGTATTTGACAGTGATTATTATTAAAATAAACATCAAATATATTAGTTATTAGTTAAGATGTGGTGGTTTACATCCAGCCTGCAACATTTCCCCAATTTATTACCTGTTTCTCTCACCAATACATTTTCTGTCACTCTCTACTGTCTTGTCTGTGTGATAAAAGAAGGGGGGAAACAATTAATTCTGTCTCAGCTCAACGGAGGTCCCTGGGTCAAATTTTTGACTTTGCTAATATTTTTTTCTGAAAAAGATAAACATGTATACTGATGAAAGCTGAAATATTAAATGTAATGGGTGAATATTTACCCATGACCACTATCCAAAATTCACTATCCAAACTGGCTATTTTCACTTGAGATTCAGTACCAAATTACAGGGGGTTAAGATGTCTTCAAAAGGATGGCAGCATTATAATATTACTTTTACACAGAGATTGGTAGGACTGTTAGTAAAATCTGTTGACTTCAGCTATCTTTGTTGCATTATCCAATCAAAAATAGAGAAACAAAGTGACCAACATTTGGTTTTCAAGAATTAAAAAAAAAAAAAAAAGAATCGATAATATTCAACAATCTGGACATTAAGCTACATTGAGGTCCCCATATCTCTCGAACTGCATGTTGCAGGCAGTAATGAAGATCCCAAATGAAAAGAAATGGAATATAAAATCTTATTGCCATATCTATAATACTTCTTTTAAGCATGCAATCTTTGAATATTTATGGCACTCAGGTACGTTCAATGCAGTTGTTTTTACAGAAAGAAACAAGATACATCTCTAGTTTCAACATTATTCGTTATTCAGACCTTATTCTTTAAAAGAAAAGTATCATAATTATGCAGTGTGACCCACATTTGGTTTTTGACCACTGAAAATGTGTACATTTTAACGATTTTCTCCTGGAGCCATATTGAAATTCCAATATCTCTGGAATTGAACTATATAGGCAGGCCCTAAAAATGTAGATGCCAAAGGGAAAATGTATTAAGACCCAATATTTAAAAGGGCATTAATACTTCAGTTACAGGCATACAAAACTTTGGAGAAAAAAACCTCACGATTGGCATATAATGCAACAAATATTGCTAAAGTCAACAGATTTTACTAATAGACCTAACAATCTCTGATTAAAAGTAACATGATGCTGCCATCTTTCTGAAGTCATTTTTAACCCCCGTAATTTAGTTCTGAATCTCAAATGAAAATTGCTATGTTGACCCTTCTCTACAAAATAGTGGATTACTCTGTAAATATTCATCCATTGCCTTTAATATTTTATAAACTATAAAAAAAGAACAAAATTTGAGCAGGGGAAGTTTCTGAAATTTGTTTGATTTGATGCAGAATGACCCATAAGTAATTTATAAAGACAGACTCCACCTATAAATAAAATTAGCTTGATTTGGAGTCTAAAAAATGTGACATAAGTACTGTCTAAAACGTTTGACATTTGAGTTATTTGAGCATTTGATATTAAGTAAACTGTAAGTATATTAATAAACTTACGTTTGACAGGTCAAAGTGGGAAAGTGCAATACACCAAAACCTGGTTTCTTCGATTTTGAGGGTCAGAGAAAGTGGTAAGTCTCTTAACAAACCATGCATTTCTTGATAAATCATGAGTTCTGATTTGGTTTCGATGTCTTCAGTATGACAATTCAGTAATTCAGTACTATGAATATTGTTGGCTCTTATGACAAAATGCTTGTGGTTTTTCTTAATTGTAAGTCTTCAGATAAAATCAACAGCTCAATAAATGAACGTAAATATAAATTAGGAGCTTTTTCGGAGCAAAAAAAAAGTCCAACAGAGTGCTTTCTCTTCACAGGTCAGCATGGAAACAACTGGGGGACATGAGTGCAGAGCAAGCCATGAAGGAGTACGTGTCATGTGTGCATGCCCTGGATCCTGAAGGCAGCCAAAAGGTAAAGATTAAACCCACTGTAGGGGCCGTTGCATGAGGATGGAAAACTAGATTGTTCTCACTCTTTTTAAATTAAATAGTTTGATGTACTGATGTATAGATATTCACAAGTTCCAGTCCACCCAGACAAATGATGGAAAACAGATCTGCATTATATTGTTTTGGAGAGATTATCACTCTTAACCTAGACTTTTTTGATCTCAAAGCAAGCATATTATGTTTTTACTAATTAAATTACTCATAAAATCTGCCTTTTGGTAAAACTATAGACATTGTGCTGTACTGTTACTGAATAACATGTCCAGAAGAGGGCAGTCTCTGATTGTGCTGTTGTTGTGGTTGTGCATCCTTCTCAAATAGGTAGTAGAAAAATATCCCACTGTTTTTCACCAAGATTTTTTGAGAATAACACTCAAAAGATATCAGAAATAGTTACTACATTTCAGTATGTTTTCTACAGAGCTGTAGATGATTCATGTTTATTATATCATGCAGACATGTTTAAAGGATTGGTTCACTTTCAGAACAAAAATTTACAGATAATGTACTCACCCCTTGTCATCCCAGATTTCTTCAGTCGTGAAGAAATTGTTTTTTGAGGAAAACATTTCAGGATTTCTCTCCATATAATGGACTTCTATGGTGCCCCAAGTTTAAACTTCCAAAATGCAGTTTAAGTCCAGCTTCAAAGGGCTCCAAACGATCCCAGCAGAGTAAGAAAGGTCTTATCTAAGGAAACGATTGGTTGTTTTCAAAAGAAATCAACAATTTCTTTTGAAGTTATATTTTAGGTAAAAAACCTAAAATGCTAATCTTGTCTCATCTCTGCGATGCGGAGTCTGTGTGATCCGGGTAAGTACAGTTAGGGTATGTCGAAAAACTCCCATCTCGTTTTTGTCTTCAACTTCAAAATCATTCTACAATGCTGTTTTACCCTCTTTTTTTTGTAAAGGACATTTGATCTTCTTTATATGTTCACTTTGTAAATACTGGGTTGGTATTTCTGTAGCGATGTAGTACGATTTTGAGGGAAGAAAACGAGATAGGAGTTTTTCGACATACCCTAACTGTATTGACCAGGATCACACAGACTACGCATGTGCAACACAGAGACGAGACAAAACAAGCATATAAGGTTAAAAAGTATATAAATTGTCCATTTGTTTTGAAAATGACCGATCGTTTCACTAGATAAGAGCCTTCTTCATTGACTGGCCCTTTGAAGCTGTATTGAAACTGCATTATGGAGATATATTATATCCATTATATGGAGAGAAATACTGAAATGTTTTCCTCAAAATACATAATTTCTTTATGACTGAACTGAAGAAAGACAGACATGAACATCTTGGATGACAAGGGGGTGAGTATAGTATCTGTAAATGTTTGTTCTGAAAGTGAACTAATCCTTTAAGCAAACCTTTATGTTGCTTTTGCACATGCTCCATTGAGTCATGGTGCTTATGTGAGTGATGCAGGTTTAAGTCCAGCCTGCAATGTGTCCCCAATTTATTACTGTTTAAATGACCTGTCACTCAAGTTGAACTCAAACCCTTTATGCTTAATCTCTCTAGGTTTACTCTTCCTTTCTTCTTTGCTATTGTATTCTCTTCCCTCTGCCTTATTGCTTTTTACCCATAACCCCCATGTCAGAGCAGACACATCCCCTTCACCGATACCACTGCAGGTAACACAATCTGACTGCCATCCAGACCAACACAAAAGCGCATAAACAAATTCCCCACCTTACAGAATGAACTGATTGTGTTAGTGTGTTAAAAGAGGGCAGGAAGCTCCATTACGAGATCGAGAGAGAGAGCCGGGGAGGGAAGAGAGACAATAGCTTGTTCCTGACCTCCTGTGCACTTTTGTTGTTACGTGCACCTGCTGTGGAGGAACAAAAGAAAAGTGCACGAATTTACGGTGTTTTAATACAAGCCTACTATTCAAGCAGAAGTGCAGATGCAGCACTTTTCTGCTCAAAACGGTAATATTTTTAAGTCATTGAATTAAAATTGCTGTATAATAGAGCTGGCTGGCTGCACAAAGCAATTTTAATCTATTCCTCAGCGGGTTTCACCAGTGGTTGAATACTCAGAGTCCTTTGTGTGCTTTCTCTTGCTTTTGCCAAATGCTGCTGTGTCTGAAAATGGAAGAAAAGTGAATACAGCAATGTCAAAAATACAAAACCTTTCTAGCACAAGATTAGATACATGTGCAGCGTCCTGACAGGTTTCCGTCATGTTTGAGCTCAATGGAGGTGTATTGTACCTTTCTCTTGTAACCTAAACTGTTTCTGAGAGTGATTCCTTTGAGCTACTGTTAGTGTTATTTATTTTTATATACAGTAGTCAACATTTGAAGTGGATCAAAACCTTTCATCAAAGTTGTTCTAAAACCAAAACAATACCCGTTCTTGTCTTAGGACAACTTTCAGTAACTTTTTTGATCCATTTCAAATGTTGACTACTGTAGTTTGTTAACCAGTTGAGGCTTTTTAGATGTTTAAAGAAATTTACTCGCCCTCAGGCCAAATGTACTCACCATACATCATTAAGACGTTTTTGACTTCAGTCCATTTTGGTTAAAATACGAGTCTTTTATCCATAACATTATTTTCTCCAGTGAAAAAAGTTGTTGTCTGAATCAGGAGATTTGCTTCAATGATTACAATTTTATTTACAATTACAATTTTAGTAATTGTAGTACAACAGTATTTCAAGTGTGATTTATACAATTTGTTAATATACGTTGATGCAAATACTATCATAACATCTAAGTTGATAATTCAGCAGGCCTATACTTTATTTTTGACAAAACATCCCATGTTTCAGTTGTGACAGCACGTTTTTGGTAGTGACAGTAATGTTTTGGTAGCGACCACATCACATTACAGAATTACAACCACATACCAAAACACTACTTAAACATACTAAAATACAAACAATTTGCATAACTGTACTAAAGTTGTTTTTATTTCCTCCAAATGAAGAATTATGTGTTCCCTTCCCTGTTGAAAAAAACAGCATATGCTGGTTTTAGCTGCTTTAAGCTGGTCATGTGCTGGTCCCCACCAGCACATGACCAGCTAAAGACCAGCATAAACCAGCTAAGGACCAGCTAAAACCAGCATACCAGCATCAAAACCTACCTAACCAGCATATGCTGTTTTTTTCAACAGGGAATTGTGTCACTACTGAAACAATGGTTACATGTTTTAATCGAGACTGTTACAGTCACTGTAAAAAAATGACTGTGAATTTAATGGTAAATTGACATTCCCAGAATTCCCTGTGTTACATTGTTTTTAAAATGTGATGTTCTTTTGTTGAAATAACTCTTTCTTCTTAGTTTTTCCTTAGCAGTTTTGTACATTAGGGTTGTATGCTACATCTAATGTTGTTCAGTTAATGTTTATTGCAATTTATGTAGTTTCATGTGTGTTAATCATGATGGTGTTTAGTGTTTGTGTGAATGACACCGTGCACCTTTAATATATTTTAATATTGAAAAGCTTGTGATGGGCTTTGGTTCATCATGTGACTTTCTCATCACCACCTGCTTTTGGTGTTTATCAGTGTATTACAAAGTTATTACAGATTTCAGTACTTCAGTAGGTTGGTACATTACCATTATATAAGTTAATTACGGTATTTACCTGTACATTTAAGTGAAAAACTGTAAAACGTTGCTACTGTATTTTTTACGGGAAAATTCCGGCAACCACAGCTTTCGGTTTTCTACTGTAAATTTTACAAATTATTTCTCACAATGACAATTTTATGGGATAACAACACCCAAAAAGACAAAGATGTCACTACCGAAACTTTACCAAATATTTGAGTTGTGACTGTTTTGGTCATGACAATTTTAGATCATTTTGAACCTAGCTCAAAGATGCTAATCAGCACATGATTAGCTAGCATAGTTCTGAACTGTTATGGAATAACTCCCCCCCCCCCCCCCCAAAAATTGTTTCATTATAAAAAATGCTGTTCGGTAGTGACATTCTTTATTATCTCTATTGTAGTTATGAGAGAGAGGAGGGCACATGAATATCCTGATCATAAATTTAGGGATGTAATTAAAATCAGCCTCAGTCCAATGGACTAAAACATACATTGTTTCAGTAGTGATATGAAAATGCGTAAAGTTTTAGCATTCACTAGAGTGTATAGAGTGTATTCACTAGATAATACAAGTTTTGAATACCTAAATACTTTTGTATGTGTTTTTTTGGTTGTGGGACAGCAGTTTGCACCAGTTCTGCAGAATGGCCCATATATGGATCTTTAGGCTTCAGTTGTAGGGATTTTGACAGTTTTGTGTATCTTTGGTACCTGACATAATTCTTTGTGTCTTTTTTTTCAGTCGTCAGAGCGAAGGGGAGGAGAGAAGCGAACTGGATTCGGTGGTCCAGCGGTTAGCTCTCTATACCAAGAGGAAAAGATAAGGTAACATGCTTATGAATATGATGATTTTATTATAATTTCTTTCAGTTTTTTTTATTTGATCCAGTGATCCCTCTTGCATCAGTGAGGCATGATTCATTTTCTTGCTCATGGAACTCGCATAAACTAGACGCCCCGTTGCTTCTTCCCTTTACCAAGACAAATTAAGGGCTGAATTCACATGGTTTTACCTCTTAAATTAACGGTATTAGTATGCATGCATGGGGGGGTGAAGAGGCCTCAGGAAGCAGTAGAGTTTAATTACTTTTTTTATGATTATATCGATGATAAGAATGTAAAATGGATCCAGGCATGGATGGATGAAAGAAATATATGGAAGTATCAGTGCAACAGGGGTTCATTCCCCAAGTCGACGTGTCCCAGGAGAATGTGAGTCGCTCACTGGGGACGGAAAAGCAAAGAGGCAATTAACATCCCGTTCCCCCTCCTCTTCTCTCATTTGTCGCTCACGGAGCGGCCCATTTCGGGCGTGACCCAATCAGACTGCCATGCAGACTGCTTCGCTGCTTTCCAATTTTCAAGCTCGGTGATTGAGAGCCCTCCTGCATATTCAAACCTCTCGTTAGCATTTGATTAGAGAGTCTTAATGGCTTCTGCATTGCCCGATTGCTAAACCAGACGACCTGTAACTCCAAGGCCATCTCTTTTTTTTCTTTTTTGCTTAAACTCACTCGGAAACAACAGCTGATAAGCTGCCCAAGTTGCATAATACTATGCTTCTGTAGGGGTCATGAATGAGGAACCTTTCTCCTCTGAAGAATGCATGATAGATTGGTTGTTCTGTGAGGATGACTAGAGAGAGATGAATCAGATTGATCTGATCTGATTGATGGGAGCAGAGGTGTCAGTTTCAGAATATCTGGTTATTTTGGAGGGCAGTGTGTTTTCGGACAAGGTTTGGCATGTGTCCTTGTGATTGATTGTGTGAAAGGGTTAGTTCACCCCAAAATGAAAATTCTGTCTACTTTTACTCATCCCAATGTTGTTCTCAACATGTATGACTTTCTTTCTTCATAGAACATAAAAGATCATATGTTGGTAACCAAAAGTTTCAGGTTCCCACTGACTTCCATTGTACAGTTGAAGTCAAAAGTTTACATACACCTTGCAGAATCTGCAAAATAAATGTTAATTGTTTTTACCAAAATAAGAGGGATCATACACAATGCATTTTATTAAATGCATCTCCACAAGAGAAAATAATAGTTGAATTTATAAAAATGACCCCATTCAAAAGTTTACATACACTTGATTCTTAATACTGTGTTATGAATGATCCACAGCTGTGCTTTTTTTTTTTTTTAAGTGGTAGTTGTTAATGAGTCCCTTGTTTGTCCTGAATGGTTAAACTGCTTGCTGTTTTTCAGAAAAATGTTTTTTTTTGTTTTTTGTTTTTTTTTTACATTTTGTGTATTTGAACCCTTTCCAACAATGACTGTATGATTTTGAGATCCAACTCTTCACACTGAGGGACTCATATGCAACTATTAAAGAAGGTTCAAATGCTCACTGATGCTTCAGAAGGAAAAACAATGCATTAAGAGCCAGGGGGTGAAAACTTTTAGAATTTGAAGATCGGGGTAAATTTCACTTACTTTGTCTTCTGGGAAACATATAAGTATCTTCTGTAGCTACTGAAAGGCAGTATTAAATGAGGGAAAAAAAAAAATCTCCATTCTGCTCAAAAGTTTTCACCCCTTGCTCTTAATGCATCGTTTTCCTTCTGTGGCATCAGAGAGCATTTGAAATTTCTTTAAAAGTTTCATATGAGTCGCTCAGTTGTCCTTCGTGTGAAAAGATGGATCTCAAAATCATACAGTCATTGTTGAAAAAGGTTCAAATACACAAAACTGTTGAAAAACTTCAAAAAATGTGTGCGAACTGAAGAATTTTTCTGAAGAAAAGTCGGCAGTTTAACTGTTCAAGACAAACAAGGGACTCATGAACAACTATCACTAAACATAAAAACACAGCTGCTGATCATTCAGGTAACAACACAGTATTAAGAATCAAGTGTATGTAAACTTGAAATTGGTAATTTTGATCAATTCTACTGTTATTTTCTCTTGTGGACTATGTAAATGTCTTTTATGTAAATTATCTTTTTTCATGACAGTACTAAATAAAAAAATAACATGCATTCTGTAAGATCCCTCCCATTTTGGTTAAATAATTAACATTTTGCAGATTTTGCAAGGTGTATGTAATCTTTTGATTTCAACTGTATGTACAGAAATACTATAGAAATCAATGGAACCAAAAATGTTTGGTGAGTAAATAATGACAGACTTCTCATTTTTATTTGAACCATCTCTTTAACTTGGCCTGGTTAACATGAAGGACTTCTAGATTCACCCCTATAATCTGCACTGGAGTCTCTGTGTAAAAACATCAACATAGACCTTTTGTTTGGTCTCTCACTCGTCGGAAAATGTTGATCAAGCGGTGTGGAATGACAGAGTAGCCAGTGACCTTCCCAGCATGCTCAGCGGCATCGCTGATGCCATGTCGTTTATCAGTGGGCCATTAATCAGGTGTAAGCGTGCGCTTGTGTGCGTGTGTGTACTCGGGCTTTAGGAGCACAGGCTAGAATCAGTCTGACGAATGAGCAGTTTTATTGATTAGTTGCCCTGAGAGACGAATGATGCCCACATGGCACAGACACACTGGGTCACCGTAAGACCACACACACTCACATATTCAGCCTTATTTACTACAGCTGAGATAAGACCGGGTTTACTGAACGAATATATAGGCATAAGCCAATTTCCATGATAACTGTGCACTTTGGTATACCATTACTTCAAGCACAAATTTGTTTTTGAATTAGTTTTTAGAACTATTAGATATGTTAGATAAACTACTGTATTACATAAATGTATGATGTAAGCATAAAAAGTACGATAGCTAGTTTGAAACAACTAGCTGTTTGTTTACCCCCCTTAAATGATGATTTTTGGCCTGTCAAACCTCAGAAGTCTTGACTTTCATGAATACAATAAATGAAATAATATGATTCTGATTGGCATAATTTAGAAATTAAGATGTAAGCATAAAAAGCAGCTTTAAACAGTAGTTTTAAACCAAAAAAAGGCTTGTTAACCCCCTTAAACGGTAATTTCGGCCTGCTTGCACTTATTGTAGTGAATACAATAAATAAAATTATTTAAATGTGTCATAATTGTGACCTAATCTGATGTTAAATGCATGTGTAAAACATCAGTTTAAGCTAAATTTACAACCTAACCCATTTTGTAAGTTTCTTTTTTTTAAATGTAGCTAAATGTAATTTACTAACATATTTAAACATATTTAACTTTCATTTAATTAAAAAATAAATAAAAAATTAGGCCATATGTACAACACGGTTACTCATTCTAGCAGTTGTTCCCATCCAGATTTATTTTTCAATTTTTGAATTTGACCCTAACTTTTGTTTAGATTTTTTTTTTTTTTTTTTAAACAGGTCATTTTTTGTACCTTATTTGTGAATCTGCTATAATTTTTTTTTGGTCTTACCACAAGAAATGTATTGTCATTTATGTAGATTTATTGATATGCATTTTGTTTTGAATATCAAAATGAATCTTTTTGAGGTTTATGAAATTTAAGCAAGAGGCTCTCGATGCGAGGCATAACGTGGCTGTTCAAGGATTATTTTTGTCTCACATACTCTTGTTAAAAAATTAGCTTAATTTAGAATTGGCCATATTTAATTTTGGAAATAACAAAATAAATTTTAAAAATAAATACATCATCTGATGTATGATACATTTTCTGAAATTCCAGGCCATTTTTAAACCTTAATTGTGGATCTGCTATAAATGTTTTTTCTTACTGTAAGTAGTTTATGGAATTTTATGTAGATGTATTGGTATATTTTGTTCTGAATATGAAAATAATATTTTTGAGATACAGTTGAAGTCAAAAGTTTACATACACTTTGCAGATTCAGCAAAATGTTAATTATTTTACCAAAATAAGAGGGATCATACAAAATGCATGTTATTTTTTATTTAGTACTGACCTGTTTCACGTAAAAGACATTTATATATAATCCAAAAGAAAAAATGATGGTTGAATTTATAAAAATGACCCTGTTCAAAAGTTTACATACACTTGATTCTTAATACTGTGTTGTTACCTGAATGATTCACAGTGTTTTTTTTTTTGTTTGGTTTTTTTTATTTAGTGATAGTTGTTCATGAGTCCCTTGTTTGTCCTAAACAGTTAAACCGCTGTTCTTCAGAAAAATCATTCAGGTCCCACAAACTCTGTTTTTTTAGCATTTTTGTGTATTTGAAGCCTTTCCAACAATGACTGTATGATTTTGAGATCTGTCTTTTCACACCGAGGACAACTGAGGGATTCATATGCAACTATTACAGAAGGTTCAAACAGTCACTGATGCTCCAGGAGGAAAAATGATGCATTAAGAGGGTGTAAACTTCGAACAGAATGAATATTTTCCCTATTTTGCCTAAATATCGTTTTTTTTTTTGTTTTGTTTTTGTTTGTTTTTAGTACCGCCTCTCAGAAGCTACAGAAGATACTTGCATGTTTTCCAGAAGGCAAAATAAGTTACATTTACCCTGATCTTCAAATTCAAAAACATAATTTTGTATGATCCCTCTTTTAGTAAAAATAATTAACATTTTGCAGATTCTAAAAAAAGTGTATGTAAACTTTTGACCTCAAATGTATATGAAATGTAAGCAAGATGCTCTAAATGCTGATCATAACATGGACCTCAAGCCATTTTTTCTTTTTGTGACATGCTTTTTTCCCTACTGTACGTTATATATTTATTTTTTTCTGTCAGTGTATTGATTCTATAGCATTGAAATACTCCGTACTGCACTGATTCACTCTCAGAAATCAGTTCATTTTAGGTTGGCCAGCCTGTCTATTTCCTGTAACTCTCAGGCACGGAGGTCCCGTCCGCTGCCAGTCTCATCTGCCCTGCCCCTGTAATGAGAGTGAGGGGTGGCCACACAATAGTGCTCCAAATGCAATTAATCTGCCATCCTGCATGGGCAAGAGGGGCAGGGGTAAATCTCTTAATGAGATTTCTCCAACCAACTGTACCTCATCCCCTATAACCCTTTTCTTTCTCTCTCTCGATCTCTTGCTCTGCCCTGCCTGGCTTGGCCCAAATGCCACAAGGTGATTAGAGAGGAAAATAATTAAAACTGCTGTGGTGAGCGCCAGGCTCCTGAGAATTCGTGTCCACAGAGGTGGATGGGCATGTGACCATGGGATGCCTGCCAGTAACATGATTTTTGCGGCATGCTACACCCGTGCATATCAGTTTAGCACTGTTTAGCCTGGCATTATCTTCCTTCTTGGGTGATCACTCAGTAATTTACTGGGCCCAGAATTACTAGCAACAACCCTGTCCCTGGTTATGTAATATTTAAGATTAGACCTATTGGGTTTCTTAATTCCTTTTTATGATTTAATGCTATTTCAATTGTTCTTTCTGATCTGTTTCTATGAGAGGTTTTGTGTGATCATTGCTTTGCACTATTTCAGAGTATTTTCTCTTTTGTTGTGTTTACTGTAGGGAAGAGGACAAAAATATTTTCGACTATTGCAGAGAGAACAACATCGAACACGTCAGCAAGGCCATCAGCTCCAAGAAAGTGGACGTGAATACAAGGGATGAAGAGGTAGGCTTTTTAAACATTATTTAAATTTATAAAATAAAAAAAATATACATAAAAAAAAAAGTAATACATTTTAGAAGTATTTAAACATTGCATATGATTTATTAATAATAATTTGTTATATATCTTACAAAATTACAAATTTTAACAGCATTAGATTGATTTCTGAAGGTTCATGAGACACTGAAGACATCAAAAATGGCCATCAAAAAATACATTGCATTTTAAAATGTATTCAAATAAAAATATGTTACTTTAAATTGTAAAAATATTTCAAAATATGGTCAAATAATTTCAGCCTTTGACTGAGCATGGCACCTTTAAAAACATCTTACAGACAGTATTATTTTCTATATTTTGTAAAGTAGTTAAATTTTATATTATTATTATTATTATTATTATTATTATTATTATTATTATTATTATTAGGGACTGTCTAACAATTAATCGCATCTAAAATAAACGTATTTTGTATTTACATAGTGTGTGTGTGTGTGTGTGTGTGTGTGTGTAAATAGGGTTGTCAAACGATTAATTGCATCCAAGTTTGTGTTTACATAATGTGTGTGTATTGTGTATATTTATTATGTGTATATATAAATAATAATAAACACACACACACATACACGTATATATATTAAAAAAAGTGCTGTCAAAATGATTAATCGCATCCAAAATAAAATTGTATTTACATAATAAATGTGTGTACTGTGTACATTTAGTATGCATATATAAATACACGTATACATTTACGAAAAATGTTTAGTTTATGTGTGTTTTATATATATATATATATATATATATATATATATAATATATAATATATAATATATATATATATATATATATATATATATATATAAAATATTATATTTTTTATGATTATTATTATTATAATATATTTTTTGTGCGGTCAAATCATATTATGTAAACACAAACTTGGATGTGATTAAAGGATTAGTTCACTTTCAGAACAAAAATGTACAAAAAATGTTCTCATCCCCTTGTCATCCAAGATGTTCATGTCTTTCTTTCTTTAGTCGTAAAGAAATTATGTCTTTTGAGGAAAACATTTCAGGATTTCTCTCCATATAATGGACTTCTATGGTGCCCGCAAGTTTGAACTTCCAAAATGCAGTTTAAATCCAGCTTCGAAGGGCTCTAAATGATCCCAGCCGAGGAAGAAGGGTCTTATCTAGCGAACTGATTGGTTATTTTCGAAACAAATTGGCAATTTATATACTTTTTTTAACCTCAAACGCTCATCTTGTCTCCCATCTCCTTTTCATCTTCAACTTAAAAATCACCACTGTTTTACCTTCTTTTGTAAAGGCCATTTGATCCTCTTTGTATCTTCACTTTATAAACACTTGATTGGTATTTCTGCAGCGATATAGGACAATTTAAAGTTGGGGAAGAAATCGAGATGGGACTTTTTCGACATACCCTAACTATATTAACCCGGATCACAGAGACTGCGCATGCGCATCGCAAAGACAAGACAAGCATTTGAGGTTAAAAAGTATATAAATTGTCAATTTATTTTGAAAATGACCGATCATTTTGCTAGATAAGACCCCTTTTTTTCTTGGCTGGGATCATTTAGAGCCCTTTGAAGCTGGATTTAAACTGCATTTTGGAAGTTCAAAATTGGGGGCACCATAGAAGTCCATTATATGGAGAGAAATCCTGAAATGTTTTCCTCAAAAAACTATTTCTTCACGACTGAAGAAAGAAAGACATGCATCTTGGATAACAAGGGGGGGTGAGTACATTATCTGTAAATTTTTGTTCTAAAAGTGAACTACTCCTTTAATTACGATTAATCATTTGACAGCCCTTTTTATGTATTTACATAAGTATACCCCAAACTCCTAATCTGTGTGACTCAAATGTGCTTGTTGAAAGTTTAATTAAGTAAAGTTATATAGGTAGCTGTGAGCACTGCGTAGGGACCATGTGAATCGAAGTGCAGTCTCTCTCTTTCACCCTATCCATGTAAAGAGATCAGCATTTCCCACACAGCTAAAATTCCAAAGGTCACTGGATGCACCATCCATCCGCTCAACTCATTTTTATTTATGTATCGTATCGTGACCAACTGGCCCGTTTTATTCTTTCTGCACTCCAATTCTGAAAGTGGGGAACCAGTTGGCTCACCATCAGGTCGGCCAGATGGCAGCCATTGTCAATCCACCATTGTTCGTCTCGCTAGTGCAGTTCAAAAGATTGACCTCTAGAGGGCACTAGTGAATCTTAAAATCTGCTCTATTTTTATATTTGTATATATATTTTTCTGCCATCTTCCCATCTTACACTTTGCGCTTGTGGTCAAGCTATATGCTCAAGGTCAGACCTGAGGAATGAGGCCTTGCTTCCAACCTGAAGTCCTCAATGCTTTAACTCGCTGCAGCATTAAGATGTGACGTATGCGCTCTATTCTGAACATAATGCCATTTGATGTTTTCAGCAGAGGCTGTTGCCAGTGGTTTAATTTGGGCTGAGATGAGCTTCATGGCTGCCATTTGACCTCCTATGTCTCGGCCCATCTCTGCAGGGGTCAAATACATTACCCTTAATGTACAAGTGCAGCCAAGTGCAGGCCAGTGAGGAAATAATCTCAATGATGATGACAATAGATCAGGCTAAACTGAAAAACTTGGAGTTATTCAATGTGGGATGATAGTGGATGGTGACCAGAGGGGTGCTGGGACCTGGGGGATACCAAACGGTTTACACTTCACTACTGGAGAGAAGGTAGAATAGATTGTACAACCATGGACACGCACTGAAGGTGGATGTGATTATTTAGGTTTGCCCGTGTGTTTTGCAATCTGAGAGACACACTGATTATGCTGTAGTTTCACATGACTTTCTAGTCTGAAATACAGCTTTGTTTTAAAAATACTTGCTCAAAGATGACAGTTAGATTTATACTAATATTTCTGTAATGATGTTATGAAAAGTCTTTCATAATGAGCCTTTACCTCTATCATTATTATTACTACTACAACTGTTACTTCTAAATGACAGCTTAAATAATAAATAATTTTTTGGACATGTACAGTTGGGTTCAAACATTTGAGAAAATGTATTATATTATATTATACAAATATCTTAAACATGTTTGTAAAAAAAAGTTAAGTTTTGTTTACTTCCAATGAGGGAAATTATTTATTTATGTTTATTTTTAATTTATTATTATTTATTTTCTAATAATATACTATGTAATGAAAAAATGCTATTACAATAATAAAAAAAATTTCTTACATTTTACTACATTTACTAGTCTCAGACTTTTGATGCTATAATAATAATAATAATAATTACAGTAAATAAATAAATGTTTTTGAATGTACAGTTGGGTCCAGATGTATTACATTTATTATATAGGACCATATATATTTATTATATAAGACCAGTCATAAGGGTATTTTTTTATTGATATATATAAAAAATATGTAATAAAAAATGTTAGGATAGGACAATATTTGGCCGAGATGCAACTATTTGAAAATTTGGAATCTGAGGGTGCAAAAAAAAATCTAAATGTTGTTAAAATTGCCTTTAAAATTGTCCAAATAAAGTTTTACCAATGCATATTAATAATCAGAAATTAAGTTTTGATATATTACTGGTAAGAAATGTACAAAATAGCCTAATGTAACATGTTCTTTACTTAATATCCTAATGATTTTTGGCATTTCAAAGTACTGTGATATTACCATCTCATACCATCACTTTACCACCACAAGCATTTCTGAAAACAAAAGCGATCTAACACATGCACTTATATCTGAGTTTTTCCTAAATTTTCTTCTGCTGCTTTGTTATGACATGCATTGTGTGTGATGTTTTTTCTGTCTTATAATGGTGATGTCTTAAATGCCCTATAGACGACAGGTCTACGCACGCCTCTGATAGGCACGAGCCCCTCGGCCTGAACAAAAGAGGGCTGGTCTCATTTGTGCAAATGTCCCAAGAATTTCTTGCTTTCCTTTTCTCTCTCTGTTTGTGCTGGAACAGCCCCATCAATTACAGGCAATTGAGTCGGCAGCTCTCCACCCTCTTTGGCAAGGACATTGTAAAGCGAGAGGTTTCCTATTCATCTGCACTGAGCCCTGCTCAATGTACCGCCCCACAGTAGAGTCCATGCCTGTCACACTTAATCCAGAGCTCTCACCCGGGACAGGAAGGTGTAATCAATGGGATTTTTACATCTTTACTGTTTCTAGAGCTCTTCCGCTTACTTAGAAGGAAACGGAGGAAGATGATATGGGTTTTTCCACGTGTTAGTTATGTTTGCTAACACATTGTCACCAGAGGGTTGATTTTGGCCCTTTCTCCATGCACATCTTGTTAGAATTTCTTAGTTACTTGAATCACTATGTTCAATAACAACATTCATAATGTTAAAAATGGTGTCTTTATTTACAGCAAATATTTAATTATTTAAAAAATTCTTTAAATTCATTACATTTGATACACTACCATACCAAGTTTTTTAAATGTTTCTGAAATGTTGAAGTGTTTCATGCTCACCAAGGCTGCATTTTTTTTTACAAAAAAGTTAAAACAGCAATATTGTAAAATGTTATTACAATTTATAATAACTGTTTTCTATTCAAACACATTTTAAAATGTAATTTGTTCCTGTGATGGCAAAACATAATTTTTAGCTGCCAGATATTCTAATATGCTGATTTGGTGCTCAAGAAATTAGTGACTTAGAGTGACTTTTTACTGCGCAGTTGCGACTTTGTTTCTTATAATGGCAACTAATTTTTTACTTATTTTTTACTCCAAGGCAGAAACAGGCTGATAAAATGACATATGAATTTGAAAAATATTCCTAACTACTTTTAGCTTTTTGAACCACTATCATTTAGGTGGTTTTTCATTACATGTTTGACAAAAACTTTGGTAAATCCAAATGATGCAAAGCTTTACAAAGTACTGCAGTGTTACATGTGATGGGGTCAGATAATAATAATACAGTGGTGTTCTAATATACACCAGTCAAAAGTATTTGATTTTTAATGGTTTTTTTTTTTATTTGAAGTATCTTCTGCTCACCAAACCTGCATTTATTTTATGCAAAGTACATCAAAAACAGTAAAATTGTGAAGTATTTTTACTATTTAAAATAGCTGTTTTCTATTTGAATACATTTTAAAATGTAATTTATTCCTGTGAATTCAAAGCTGAATTTTTTGCATCATTACTCCAGTTATATGGTCCTTCAGAAAACATTTTTTAGGTTTCTTTGATGAATAAAAAGTTCTATTTTTTTCTTTGAATGGTATAGAATTATTTCAGATAAATGCTGTTCTTTGGATCTTTTTTTTAGGAAAAATCCTTGAACAGCAAATCAGCATATTGGAATGATTTCTGAAGGATCATGTGACACAGAAGACTGGAGTAATGATGCTTAAAATCAGCTTTGATCACAGGAATGGATTACATTTTATAATATATTCACATAGAAAACTTATTTTAAATAGTAAAAATATTTCACAATTTTACAGTTTTGGATCAAAATAAACGCAGGCTTGGTAAGCAGAAGATAATTCTTAAAAAAAACATTAAAAATCTTTTGACTGGTAGTGTATACCATGGTACTGAACGATTACCATATTCATGTTTGATTCTATTCCATTTACATGGTCTCGAAACCGTGGTATTATCATGGCACCCTGTCTAAAAAGCCATTGTAGTGCAATTTGTTAGTGAAGGGCTGTGGATCCAGAGAATGTTGCGTCTTGGGAGGAGAGTAGGAGAAAAGAAAAATGTTTGGCTATATCTCTGATGAAAATTTGACAAACAGTCCAGGGGACACCCTCCTCTCCCAAAAAGAAAAAAAAAGTCTTGTGGTGTAAGGCTTCAGACTCCCTCATAAATATCAATTTTAACATGCAGCAGTGGAGATCAATATAATTTCAGCCATGGAATACGACTTAAGGAGTTGGCTTTATCTAATTGGCCTTCACTGAAAAATGAACTCTGCAGCCTTGATAGGGACAAGCGGCTTCAGGCCTGGGGGGCGGCGCTGGTGATCAAGGGTCTGCTCTCTCTTTGTCCCCAGAAGCGCATCAATCACTGCTAAAGAGTCTCCCGTCCCACTGCAATTTGTTTCTGGAGCGCCCATGATCTTTCCCTCCCACAATGCCCTTCTCTCTCGCCTGCACGGTGGCCAGAGAAGAACTCATCCTGTCAGCACGTCGTTAAATAGTTGGGTCTAAAGGCTCTGAGTTATAAATTGTTGTGCATAATTTATTTTTTCTGGAGGAGAGAAATCTATTGTGAAGTTAACTTTATAGAGGTCCGCATAACAAAAGGGAATAAATGAATGTGTTAGAGGTGAAGAGGGATTCATCCATCTGAAGGAGTCGACCCGTAGGTTGTGTGGTCTGTAGACACGTCTATGGTTTTGGGTTGCAGAGGTCCTTCGCAAATACGGGATGTTATTGAATATTCTACACGCCTCTTGGCTGCTGCTCATTTTTATGCTCCGTATCAAAGCCAGAAAGAGAGTTTATTAAATAATTGTATCTAGGGATTGAATTAAGAGATCGAACGCCCTAGATTGCCTAAAAGACGTATTGTGCATAGTCTGAAGCAAAACCGAAGCGAAAAATTGAAACCGTCTACACAGAAATTGTGCGTTTGCATCCATCATGAGTTTTTACTCATGAGTTTGTGAAGTTTTATTGTAATAAATTATTTTTGTGTTTCAGGGCCGGGCTCTCCTGCACTGGGCATGTGACAGGGGCCACAAAGACCTAGTGTCTCTACTCCTGCAGAACAACGCTGATATCAATAGCCAGGTGAGTCACGCATTAAATGAATCGTTTACCCAAAAATGAAAATTCTGTCATTAGTTATGATTACCTTCATGTCGTTCCAAACCCAAAAGACCTTTGTTCATCTACTGAACACAAATTTAGGTCTTTTTCATGAAATACAAGAATTTTCTGACCTTGCATAGACAGCAAAAGTCAAGACACTGAAACATAGTAAGGACATCTTTAAAATAGTGTAAAATGTGTCTGCAGTGGTTTAAATGTGATTTAGAATTTTTACAAAGCTACAAGAATACTTTTGTGAGCAAAGAAAATAAAAATAATGACATTATTCAACCATTTATTCTCTTCTGGGACTGTCAGCATTAAGGAGAATGCCACAATGCATTGTGGTACTCTCATTAATGGTGTCTACAGTGACGTAGAGGAGAAGAAATAAAAAGTATTGTACATTTTTACTCCAAGAAACAGGCTATTATAAAATGACACATGAACTTGAAAAAGATGTAGCTACATAAAATTACGATTGAACCACTGATGTCACATGGACTATTTTAACAATGTCTTCTCGATGGAGAAAGCTCTCAGATTTCATCAAAAATATCTTAATTTTTTGTTTGTAAGATAAACAAAGGCCATACGGGTTTGGCCTTAATTCTCTTATAATTAAGTAATTATATATATATATATATATATATATATATATATATATATATATATATAAGTCGCTTATGCTTTTTTTTATTGCTCAGGAAACCTTTTTTATTACTACCGATTTATATTTTTATGGAAATGGTGATAGACTACCATTTAAAAGTTTGGGGTAAGAAAGAAAAAAAAAAGTAAATATTTTAATGGAAACTGATACTTGCTTGAATAAAAGTATTAATTTCTTTAAAAAAAATATATAATTTTTTTTTTTTTTTTAACAATGTCTGTCGATGGAGGGTGGGAAAGCTCTCAGATTTCATCAAAAATATCTTAATTTTTGTTCATAAGATGAACAAAGGCCATACGGGTTTGGAACAACATTTTTATGTTATAGCTGATAACTGATATGACGGCCAATAGATATTTTGTCCTTCAACAAACACAGCAATTGCTAAATGGATTGGACAAGGGTTTTACATGCAGTGATATGGAATAAAGAAAACAATATTTTGGTTTTGGTTGATAATGAATATTTTATTGAGCGTGCTCAAAAACATTTACATTTTGATTACTTTTGCCATCATTTAAATCTCAGTTAAAGGATTAGTTCACTTTCAGAACAGAAATTTACAGATAATGTTGTCATCCATGATGTTCATGTCTTGCTTTCTTCAGTTCAAATAAATCGTTTTCTCTCCATATAATGGACTTCTCTGGTGCCCCCAAGTTTGAACTTCCTAAATGCAGTTTAAATCCAGCTTCAAAGGGCACTGAATGATCCCAGCTGATGAAGAAGGGTCCTATCTAGCTAAGCGATCGGTTATTTTCTAAACAAATTGACAATTTTATACTTTTTAACCTCAAATGCTCGTCTTGTAGCGTAGTCTGTGTGATCCGAGTCAATACAGTTAAAATTCACTCAAAATTGTCCTACAATGCTGTTTTACCTTTTTTTTGTGAAGGTTGAAGGTTATACCGACATACCCTAATTGTATTGATCACACAGACTATGCATGTGCATCGCAGAGACAAGACGAGATGAGGTTAGAAAGGTTAAAAAGTAT
The DNA here is from genome assembly GCA_033026305.1 of Cirrhinus molitorella. Taxonomy (NCBI): domain Eukaryota; kingdom Metazoa; phylum Chordata; class Actinopteri; order Cypriniformes; family Cyprinidae; genus Cirrhinus; species Cirrhinus molitorella. The sequence continues at coordinate 6,286,092 of CM065125.1, forward strand.
ATAAATTGTCAGTTTCACAAATAACTGATCATTTCGCTAGATAAGACCCTTCTTCCTCGGCTGGGATCATTTGAAGCTGCATTTAAACTGCATTTTGGAAGTTCAAACTTGTGAACTAATTCTTGAATGGTTTAAAAACGCTAATAGTTAGACATAATAACAGATGGTTACTGATTTTATACATATAAATGTGCATTTATTTATTTAAATTGATATTTTTTTGTTCACAAACGTAGTGTCATTAGGTTGTTTTTGTTTCTTAAGCTCACCAAGGCTGCATTTAATTGATCATAAACACAGTAAAACATATTATAATTTTTTTATTGCTCAGGAAAACGTCTTGGTTACGTATGGTAACCCTCGTTCCCTGATGGAGGGAACGGAGACGTTGTGTCGAAGTGACGACTAGGGGGTCGCTCTTGAGAGCCCGAATACCTCTGACAGCTTTGAGAAAAGGCCAATGAGAATTGGTATGCAGTATTTGCATAGCCCGCTCCGCCCCGGAGATCCGGGCATAAGAGGGGGGGGCTAGGCAACACTCATTGTTCTGATCTGAGGAGCCGAAGCACCCGGCTACACTCAGAGGCGGTCCGAGGTTGTGGCAAGGGGGACACAACGTCTCCGTTCCCTCCATCAGGGAACGAGGGTTACCATACGTAACCAAGACGTTCCCCGTCTGTCGTTCACGTTCGACGTTGTGTCGAAGTGACGACTAGGGGTCCCAGTTGAAAACGCCACAACCAGCGGACCGCGTCACGAGTGCATGGAGTGCAAATATTAACAGGTCTTGCGTGTTAGATAAATGTCACTCACCTCTACGTGACCTTCCAATGCCCAAGAGCTTCAGCCAGCCTTTCCTCACCTTTGGTTGAACATCTTGGAGAACATTGGGCCAGTGTCCGTCCTCCCCGGGGGGGGATGGGCACTACGGAGACCACACCCTGCCCGGAGGGAGGTATTTGTGTGGAGAATACACTTGAGGGCTCGCACTAGGGGAGCACAACAAGGGGACGATCCTGAGGCAGGCTCCGCATGAGGAGAGACTGCTGAGCTCAGGGTCGGAGACAAGTTTTGTCTTAAGGGAAACACCGCATCTCTGGGAGTATAGGTGGAGATACACACATGGGGCCGCATTAGGAGCCACTACATGTGGGGCACCAACCTAATATGAGAGTTCACAAGAGGCAACCTAACCTCATATTAGATTCTGATAGCTAGTTCCTCCGCTGAACATAGCTACGTTGCGGGTGCAACATGATGGAAATTGTCGTTCAGGGTTCACGCCAGGAAACTTACTGAACTGGGGAAGCGTCATCACCCGTGGGGAACGACGCTTCAGCAAGCTTCTACACCGTGTCAGCTTCAGGAGTTACTGGGCTTGCGTTCAGGACTCCCGAAGAGACTGGTTCTACACGCAGATTGTAGAACCTGGCAAACGTGTTAGGTGTAGCCCAACCTGCAGCTCTGCAAATGTCTGTTAAAGAGATCCCGTTCGCCAGCGCAACCGACGCTGCGACGCCCCTGGTGGAGTGGGCGTGCACCCCCAGCGGGCAGGGCACCCCTGTGGCCTGGTAGGCCAAACGAATCGCATCCACAATCCAGTGGGAAATTCTTTGTTTGGAGACAGCTTTCCCCTTCTGCTGTCCTCCAAAACAGACAAAGAGCTGACTCGACCGTCTGAAGCTTTCAGTACGTTCCAAGTAAATGCTCAGGGCACGGACTGGGCATAACAAGGAGAGGTTGGGGTCGCCTTCCTGAGAAGGGATAGCTTGCAGGGTGACCACCTGGTCCCTGAAGGGAGTGGTGGGCACTTTGGGCACATAACCGGGCCGGGGTCTCAGGATAACGTGAGAGTTAGCCGGCCCGAATTCGAGGCACGAGTCACTGACGGAGAGGGCTTGGAGGTCTCCCACTCTTTTGATCGATGTGAGCGCAGTCAGGAGAGCCGTCTTTTGGGAGAGAGCACTGAGTTCGACTGACTGGAGCGGCTCAAAGGGATCTGACTGTAGGCCCCGGAGGACCACAGACAGATCCCAAGAGGGGACAAGGCGCGGTCTGACGGGGTTCAGCCTGCGTGCACCTTTAAGGAATCGTATAACCAAATTGTGCTTCCCAACCGATCTACCTTCCACCAGGTCGTGGTTAGCGGCAATAGCGGCTACCTGGACCTTAAGTGTTGAAGCAGAAAGGTGTCTATCCAGTCCTCCTTGGAGGAAGGAAAGCACCGTTCGGATGCCACATCTCCGTGGGTTCTCCCCCCGGGAGGAACACCAGTTTGTGAATTTGCGCCATCTGAGGTCGTACAGCCGCCTCGTGGAAGGAGCTCTCGACTGCAACAGAGTGTTTACCACTGCCAGTGGGAGATCTCTGAAATCCTCCTGGTCGCGTCCAGGGACCATACGTGGAGGTTCCAGAGATCTGGGCGCGGGTGCCATATCGTGCCCTTCCCCTGTGAAAGGAGGTCCTTCCTCAGGGGAATGCGCCAGGGAGGAACGGGGGAGAGGAGCACCAGCTCTGAGAACCAAACCCTGTTGGGCCAGTAGGGGGCCACCAGCAGGATCTGTTCTCTGTCCTCCCTGACTTTGCACAGGGTCTGTGCAATTAGGCTCACTGGTGGAAACGCATACTTGAGGAGGCCCTGAGGCCAGCTGTGTGCCAGTGCATCTGTGCCGAGGGGCGCCTCGGACAGACCGTACCACAACTGGCAGTGAGTGTTCTCTATCGAGGCAAACAGGTCGACCTGGGCCTGACCGAAAAGACTCCAGATCAGCTGAACCGTCTGAGGGTGAAGTCTCCACTCGCCCCGAAGCGAAGTCTGTCGGGAGAGCGCGTCCGCTACCCAATTGAGTTCGCCCGGTATGTGGGTGGCTCGTAGAGACTTGACATTGTTTCGACACCAAAGGAGGAGATGGCGGGCTAGCTGTGACATGCGAAAGGAGCGTACACCGCCCTGGTGATTGATGTAGGCTACAGTCGCGGTGCTGTCTGTGCGGACCAGCACGTGTTTGCCCTGAACCAAAGGTCGGAACCTCTTCAGGGCCAAAAACACTGTCAGCAGCTCGAGGCAATTGATATGCCAATGCAGCCGAGGGCCCGACCAGAGCCCTGCAGCTGCTTGCCCATTGCATACGGCGCCCCAGCCTGTGTTGGATGCATCTGTCGTAACCAAAATGCGCCTGGACACTTGTCCTAAGGGCACCCCGGCCCGTAGGAACGAAATGTCTTTCCAAGGACCGAGGGTTTTTAGACATACGGGTGTGACGTGCACCCGGTATGAACCCTGGCGCCATGGCCATCTCGGGACTCGGGAACGCAGCCAGTGTTGTAACGGTCTCATGTGCATCAGGCCCAGCGGCGTGACGGCGGCTGCGGATGCCATGTGACCCAGGAGCCTCTGAAATTGTTTGAGGGGGACCGTCGGGCTGCGTGAGAGCTTCTGGACGCAGCTCAGCACTGACTGTGCACGCTCCGGGGAGAGCCGTGCACTCATGGCAACCGAGTCTAGTTGTATACCGAGAAAAGAGATGCTCCGTACCGGGGCGAGCTTGCTCTTTTCCCAGTTGACCCGAAACCCCAGATGGGCCAGATGGTTGAGAACCACATCCCTGTGTTTGCATACCAACTCCTGAGAGTGTGCTATGACCAGCCAGTCGTCGAGGTAATTGAGAATGCGGATGCCCCTCTCCCGGAGAGGGGCAAGGGCTGCCTCTGCGACTTTCGTAAAGACGCGGGGAGACAGGGAGAGCCCAAATGGAAGGACTTTGTACTGAAATGCTCGACCTTCGAAGGCAAACCGCAGGAAGGGCCTGTGTCTTGGAAGAATCGAGACATGAAAGTACGCGTCTTTCAGGTCTATCGCCACAAACCAATCCTGGAATCTGATGCACGTGAGAATGCGTTTGAGCGTTAGCATTCTGAAGGGGAGCTTGTGAAGGGCCCGATTCAGAATCCTCAGATCCAGGATTGGTCTTAAACCGCCACCTTTCTTGGGTACAATGAAGTAGGGGCTGTAGAACCCTTTCTTCATGTCGGCCGAGGGGACCGGCTCTATCGCGTCCTTCACCAGAAGGGTCGCGATCTCCGCCCGAAGAACCGCAGCATTCTCGTCCCGAACCGCGGTAGAGAAGATGCCGCTGAACTTGGGCGGGTTGCGTGCGAATTGGATAGCATAGCCGAGTCGGATGGTTCTGAGAAGCCAGCGAGAGAGGTTGGGTATCTCGAGCCAAGCTGTAAAACTCTCTGCCAACGGTCTCAGGGGGACCACCGACGTACCTCGGGTGGGTACGGTGTGACTGAGTTGTGGTGAAAGCCCTTTGTTCGGGGGCGTGCTGTCCCGGAGGACACAAGGTGCTTTGATCGCCATAACCGACATACAAGGATCCGTGAGAAGATCGCCTGAGCTCAGGGGATCGACTGACGGATGCGCTTGTTTCTCTGTCAAAGTATGCAGAAGCGCAAGTTTTGCGGTTGAGCATGCTTTGATGTGTTTTGGTGGCTGGGTACCCCGGAGGGACCCAGCCATGGGAGGATCGACCATCGGAACCGACAGACAAGGATCCATCAGAAGATCGCCTGAGCTCAGGGGATCGACTGATGGATGCACTTGATTCGTCAAAGCATGCCGAAGCGCAGGCCCTGCGGTTGAGCATGCTTTGACATGTTTTAGTGGCTGGGTACCCCGGAGGGACGCAGTCACATAGATTTTTTCGCCCAGAGAAGAAAATTGCTCTTTTATTGACCATGTGGTGGCCGTCTGCCGAGAGGCAGACAGCCGGGGTGGAGCCGAAACCCACACTCGTCCCCTCGCCGAGTGTGGATCCAGACAGGTCAGCAGATCTCTCTCCTCCGGGCTGCTCGTTTCAGGAACGCTTCGAAGCCTGACGAGGGTTCTTAGCGGCCTGAGACTGAGCTAACGGCGCCACCTTCTTGCGAGAGCTCGACCGCAAGGCTGGTTTAGGTGCAGGACCAGCCTGTGGCGGGCCCTGAGCCGGTCTGGAAGGCGGTCGTCCTCGGCGTGAAACAGGCGGAGGCTGCTGCCTCGGGGGTGCGGGCCCGGGGGGCGGCGCCCGACGAGGCAAGATGTGTTTGATAGCCTCCGTCTGTTTCTTCACTGCGGAGAACTGCTGTGCAAATTCCTCGACAGTGTCGCCAAAGAGACCAGCCTGAGAAATGGGGGCGTCAAGAAAGCGAACCTTCTCAGCGTCCTTCATTTCCGCCAGATTCAGCCAAAGGTGGCGCTCCTGGACCACCATAGTGGACATCGCCCTCCCCAGAGCCTGCGCCGTGACCTTCGTAGCTCGTAGAGCATAGTCAGTCGCCGAGCGCAGATCCTGCAAAAGCTCTGGTTTGGGAACACCCTCGTGCAACTCGCTAAGAACCTTGGCCTGATAGACCTGCAGGACGGCCATAGCGTGAAGGGCGGACGCAGCTTGTCCAGAAGCAGCATAAGCCTTCCCCACGAGAGCGGAAGAAGCCTTACATGCCCTGGACGGGAGTTTTGGGCGGTCCCGCCAGGTGGCGGCGGTCTGCGGGCAAAGATGCACCGCGATCGCACGCTCCACGGCGGGAACCTCCGTATACCCCTTCGCTGGACCTCCATCGAGGGTGGTGAGAGAGGAAGAACCGCTAAGACGCGTTCTGGCTGAAAAAGGAGCCTTCCACGACTTAGTCAGTTCCTCATGCACTTCCGGGAAGAAAGGAACTGGGGTAGAACGTGGCCGAGAACCACGGTCGTTACCCAGATACCAATCATCCAGCCGTGAGCGCTCAGGATGGGGCGGAGACTTCCACTCAATCCCGATTGCTTTGGCCGCCCGTTCGAGCATGGCCGCCATTTCCGCGTCTGCTACTGACTGAGAACCCGCCCCCGCAGCGGGTGCCTCAGATAGCGCGTCTGCTTCAGATGGCTGCCCACTCTCCGATGCTGCAGACACTTCTTCCTCCCCCGCAGGAGCCCCGAATAACCAATCCAACCCGTACTGAGACGAGTTTTCAAAGTCATCCGAAAGCTCGACCGGCAGACACACAGAGCGCGAGGGACGCGGGGAATTACCCGGCGAAACGCTCGCGCTCTCTCGCTCTTCAACAACACGCGCCGCGGCAGCCTCGTACCCGGAAGTAGAAGGACGAGCCGCGGTAGCGGTTGATGCGAGCCGCGGTCTTTTAGTAAAGAACGCGACTCGCGAACGAAGTGTGCTGAGGGGCATGTCCTCGCAAGCAGGACATCCGCCCTCGCCGAACGCTGCTTCAGCATGGTCACGACCCAAACATTGAAGACAGAGCTCGTGCCGATCGTTTTGGGAGAGAAAGAAGCCGCAACCAGAAGGACACGGAAGGAAAGGCATAGTAAACACACAAACCCACCGTGTCTGCACTCTTTTAGAGAAATTTGCTCTTTAGATTTTATTAAGAGGAAATCTGCTCTTCAAGATTCGCCGTCGAAGCACCCAGGGGACTCTCACTGCTACTGCGTTCGAGAAGGAAGAGACCGCTGCCCGTGCCGTAGATCCAACGACGAGAGAGGTGAGTAACGCTGCTTCTCAATGAAGAGACGCTGCATTCGGCTCCGAAGAAACAGAACAATGAGTGTTGCCTAGCCCCCCCCTCTTATGCCCGGATCTCCGGGGCGGAGCGGGCTATGCAAATACTGCATACCAATTCTCATTGGCCTTTTCTCAAAGCTGTCAGAGGTATTCGGGCTCTCAAGAGCGACCCCCTAGTCGTCACTTCGACACAACGTCGAACGTGAACGACAGACGGGGAACTTTTTTTATTACTATCAATGTTGAAAACAGTTTTTGCTGCCTAATATTTTTATGGAAACAGTGATAGACCACCATTTAAAAGTTTGGGGTAAGAAAGAAAAAAAAATATTTTAATGGAAACTGATACTTGCTTGAATGAAAGTATTAATTTCTTAAAAAAAATAAAAATACTGAACCGGCCCTAATTATTTTAGTCATGTTTTTATAACTTACAATTTTTTTTTTACTTTTTACTGCATTTGTAACTTTTTTTCTCATAATGGCAACTTATGCTATTTTTCCATTTTTACTCCAAGAAACAGGCTATTATAAAATGACATGAAATTGAAAAAGATGTAGCAGCTAAAATACTTTTAGCTATCATTTAGGTTGTGGTTTGTTTTCTCTAATTACATGTTGGACAAAAACATAGTTGGTAAGTCTCAGTTTTGGTAAATTTAAAATGATGTGAAGCTGTACAGTGTTACAAGTTACATTATAATAATAATACAATGGACCTCTAATGTTTTAATAATGCTAATAATTAGGCATAATAACAGAGTATGGTTACTGATTTTATACATATGAAATAAAAAATGTAAATTAAAAAAAGTAAGGAAATTAACACTTATTCATTTTTATTTAGTTGCAAAATGGATTGCTGTAAAGTGTTAGACAAGTAATGGGTTTAGGTTCAATGATATAGGGAAAAAAAAAACAAACTATAAACTTCTGAGATTCATTTAATTAGATTAATTAATCTGCATGTCATGAAATGAATTTCTTTCATTTTTTTTATTTGCTTGAAATATTTCACCAACACTGGATCCAAAACGGTCACACGATATATTGGTTACATGTCAATGTAAGAGTTTTCTTTTATTTAGTTTGTAAGAGTAAGAGTTCATATTTCATATTCAATTGTACATGCTCATTTACTATATTACATGCAGATTACCTTTTGTTGTCATCTTAATCCAAATAATGCAACTATTTCACTCAAAAAAAACTCCTAGTTTAATAACAATCTTTGCAAATCTTACAACTGAGTGAAACACTGTGAACTTCTATATAATTTGTATATTATCACATATTTTAGTTTTTGATCCCAGAGCTGATAGACCCTCATCCTCAGTAATCTGAGAGAACAGTGAACTGGGAAGTCCTGCTTCCATCCTCTATCCCTAAGCTTAGCAGCGGTTGTACTTTAATCATTTCGGGATATCGTATCAGCATATCTCAGTGGGCGTTAAGCAACACGCTATAAGCAGGTAGCTGCATTTAAAAAAAGCACACACACACACACACTACAGGTCATAATGGCAGATTTGGCTTTGTTTTAAGCTGGCTGAAGACTGCATTGGGAAATTAATACGGTGAAGTACAGTTATGCGGTCACTGGCTTGATCTGATTCTCGCTAAGACAAATCAATTGGAAGTAATCAGCCAAATTGTTTGCATTATACAACCCACATAATCAGAACATTTGCAAATGACTCTTTTTATTATTTGATTTTTTATTTTTTTTTGGTGGCTGTGGACCTTAATTGTGTGGGTGGAGAGCAAATGCTTGGCCTAGACAACAATCAATGCTGTTCTATTGTTGTATTTTAACAGTTAGGCTAATGTGAAATCTCCACTAGAACTACAATGGAGAACAGGACGTCATATATGTAACAGACATTTTATCACCGGCTCTGTATACTGTAGCATATATAATCATGCGAAGTTCTGGTACAAATAATAACAGGCAATTAAAATCTTTACTTTGGACTCAAATTGACCTGTTTTTGTCACTTTTTCGGACCAAAGGCCATTCCCCAACGTGAATACAGCCATGTTGAATGCACAGACATCTCTCCAAGGTCTGTTCTGGGTTACTGCACTGACCAGCAGAAGGTGAATATTGCTGGACTACAGTAGGAGAATTATTGAGGGCAGATTTATTAAGTAGCGTTCAGGTGGCATGTGAGAAAATATGACTGTGTTAAATCATGCTGCTACTCCTGCCAAAATTATTATCCTATGTTAATACTTTCAGGAAGTGTGATTTGATAGCAATATAAAACTTAGTAGCCACTCATTAGGCTCAAGTGTGAGCCATGAGTGCATTTAAAGAGCACACAACGAAAACAGTTGTAGCTCATTTTAGATGTATTTTTTAATTCATAAATGTTTTCAGATACTTCAGATACATTCATATTTCTATAGACCAACTGTAAATAATAGGTGAACCATGAACTGAGCGTGAGGGCAGCGTTTTCACGCATCTGTCCTGTGATCCGATTTCAGCTTAGTGTTAAATAAAGATAAAAGTGGTTTATATTTTTAATTTGTTGATTGAAAAAGGGGGAAGGGAGGGGAAAAAGTGCTATTATGTCTTTAATGAAAATTGTATTGAAATTAATCAGCTGATGGAAGCGGTGGTCGTGGAAAGTGTGGTAGTTTGAATATCGTGGTGTTTTGGTGTAATCCTGGATCAAGGGGAACCACAATAGGAGCAAAAAGTCCCCTTGTTCTCTCAGATTAGCTCATATGCCACCTGTCAACAGCCACCTGGACAACATCACAGCCACAACATATATTCAGTTCTCTCTGCATAATTGAACAGAACTGGGACATGTGGGAGAGTTTTGGGGGGACTCGTTTTTCACGCCCATAGAATGTAGTTCATGTATGGTGTGGTCAGATTTGTACTGGTAAGGTCTGTGTTCATGCATCTGTTGTTTTCAACTATACTGCAGACTAAGTGGAACACAGGCAACTGTGAAACCCATGCTGCATATACACTACCAGTTTTATCTCATTTATCTCTGATTTAATATTTTTTAAAGAAGTTTCTTATGCATATCAAGGCTGTTTTCACTTGATCAAAAATACAGAAAAAAAAATTCATATTGTGAAATATTATTACTATGTAAATCAATGTTTTTCTATATTAATATACATTAAAATGTAATTTATGTGTGTCATTTTTCAGAATCATTACTCCAGTCTTCAGTGTCACATGATCCTTCAAAAAACATTCTAATATGCTGATTTATTAACAGTGCTGAAAACAGTTGTGCTGCTTAATATTTTTGTTTTAGAACCTGTGACTTTTTTCAGGATTTTTTGATCAATAAAAGGTTAAAAAAAAACAGCATTTATTTACAATAGAAAGGTTTTCTAACAATATACACTACTGTTCAAAAGTTTGGGGTCAGTAAATTTTTATTCTTTCTTTTTTTGAAAGAAATTAATACTTTTATTCACAAGGATGTGTTAAATTAATAAAACGTGATAGCATATATTTACATTGTTACATTGATTTATATTTTAAATAAATGCTGTTCTTTTTAACTTGTTATTCATCAAACAATCCTGAAAAAAATAATCACAGGTTGCAAAAAAATATTTGGCTGCACAACTGTTTCCAACATTGATAATTCTAATAATAAATGAGCATATTAGAATTTCTGAAGGATCACGTGACACTTAAGACTGGAGTAACAGCTGATGAAAATTCAGCATTGCATCACAGGAATAAATTATATTGTAAAGTATATTAAAATAAAAACCATTATTTTATATTGTAATAACATTTTGCAATATTACTGGGTTTTTTTTTTCTGTATTTTTGATCAAATAAATGCAGCCTTGATGAGCATAAAAAACATTAAATGAGAGGGTGTGTCCAAACTTTTGTCTGGTAGTGTATGATTGTGTTGGAGTCTATACGAGTGGCGTGACGCATCAAAACTTTAGTATTCCCGTTACAATCAATTAAGCTGTCTATAATGAAAGCATCCACTGTGCTTGCATCATGACATGCCTTTATTTTTTTACAAATAAGCGTTGATGGTTTTGCATGGAATTCATGGGTGTCTGAACCATTGTATGTGGGTAGGACAGGACCCACTCCCTTTTCGAAGACCAATGATATTGGACCCACCCACTTTTACCGTCTCTAATACAGCGAATATGTTGGTGCACTTTTCAGAGCGGCATCAGTCAAATCCATTGTATGACAAATGCCATAATAAATGAAACTCCATTTAGCTACAGCCTAAAATTACATGCTGCTGTTTCCTGAAATCCATTCCACTTGCGCTTGCTGCACTCCCCAGCAAAGTAAACAAAGGAGCATACCTGCTGCTCAGATACACCTAACCCTAACCGATACTTCATTTAAACTTCTCAATCATTTCATTAATTTTTATTTTTACTGAAAACAAATGCCTTCCCAATGTGATATGAGATGACAAATGATTTCGGCAAAAGGCGGACATTAACTCGTGTCTCTCGTCAAAAACGATTTACTACGCGTATTATCATTTACACCACTGAAAATGTTATTTTACATGCTTCTTTTATAATGTTAATGTTGTGACATTGCGGGCAGAGATAAAGCAAATAGCCCCTGCCTAAAAGGCAGCCTATTTGCACTTTGTGTAAAAAAACATGTTAATTTAAAAGGCACGACTACAGAAAATGGCATATACTACAGTAAAAAAAATTCTGGGGGAGGACTCACACACATTTATTTTGCTTCTGACGCCCATGATGGAATTTATTTATTTATTTTTTAAGAACTTCTAACCATTAAAGGCCAGCTTATATTGAATTTTTTTGTGTTTGGCTTTTGTGCCTTAATTTTATCCACATACTGGTAAGATGTTTTCTAAAGAAATTTCTGATGCTCACCAAGGCTGCATTCATTTGATTAAACACAGTAAAAAGCGTAATATTGTGAAGTATTAAAATTGAAAACAATTTCTCTATTTTAATATATGTAATTAATAAATGTAATTTACTTCTGTGATCAAAGCAAAGTTTTCAGCATTATTACTTCAGTCTTCAGTGTCACATGATCCTTCAGAAATCATTCTTATATGCTGATTTTCTGCTTAAGAAACATATTATTATTATTAATGTTGAAAACAGTTGCGCTGCTTAAAGGAACACTCAACTTTTTTTTGAAAATAGGCTCATTTTCCAACTCCCCTGGAGTTAAACAGATGAGTTTTACCATTTTTGAATCCATTCAGCTGATCTCCGGGTCTGCTATTAGCACTTTTAGCATAGCTCAGCATAAATCACTGAATCAGGTTAGACTATTAGCAGTTGTAACTACAGAAGAGTCAAGTTTTAAATAGGAAAAATATAGAAAATATTTGGTCATTTTTGATCAAGATGCTAATGGTCTAATCAAATTCAATAATTTTATGCTAAGCTATGCTAAAAGTGCTACCGGCAGACCCAGAGATCAGCTGAATGGATTCAAAAACGGTAGAACTCATCTGTTTATCTCTAGGGGAGTTGGAAAATGAGTCTATTTTCAAAACAAGTGGAGTGTTCCTTTAAGATTTTTATGGAAACTGTGAAATCTCGTAGTATGCTTTGATAAATATAAAGTTCGAAAGAGCAGCATTTATGTCACTTGATAAATTTAAATCTTTGCTGGGGGAAAAAAAAGTATTAATTTCTTTAAAAACTTCTGAATGGTAGTGTATATTCGACATTGTAGTAGTACCTCAAGCTCACATACCTTGGTTCGTGTTAATGAGGCTTTAGAGGTGATGTGCAACTTTGACGCTTCCTACATAAACAGCTTCATGCCACTGATGCCGATGAAGGATCCAGTTTTCTGTGAATGCCAAACAAAATTTTATTTTAGAGATTTGATTCATAGATATTGTCGAGCTCAACCTGTTATTGCAATCAGACACCTTCTATGTATAACTTTAAGTCTTAAAATGAATGCATGCAAACACACAAAGTTCTAAACTGTTCTTTATTCATTCAGGGGCAGATGTTTTGTAAGTTATTTGCATGTTAAACAATGTAAACACAGTTTTAGTGGCATGATCAGAAAATAGAGCATGGCACATAGAGCTTAATGAGCTTAACACCACAAAGCATGTTTTGAGTCTCAAAGGGTCGAGACTAATGAGTGCTTCTCTCAAACAAAGAAGCATGCTGCAGAACAGCAAGCCATAATACTTTTGGTGAAACTTTTGTGAAAATATAAAACATTATGATTATCATTTTGTATAATGTATGTGTTTTGCATTGGAAAGTAGCACTGTAGTGCTATTCCTCCAGTATCCAGATTAAGTACAAATATAACTTATTATAGTACACTACCAGTCAAATGTGGATTTTTTTTGTGTTTTTAAACAGTCTAGACTCTTCTGCTCACCTAGCCTGCATTTATTTGATGCAAAGTACAGCAAAACAGTAACATTTTTAAATATTTGTACTATTTTACTGTTTTCTATTTGATTATATTTTAAAAATTTATTTATTCCTGTGATTTCATAGCTGAATTTTTAGCATCATTACTCCAGTCACATGATCCTTCAGAAATCATTTTAATATTCTGATTGCAATTTTTTTTCAGGTTTCTTTGATGAATAGAAAGTTCAGAGGAACAGCATTTATCTGAAATAGAAATCTTTTGTAACATTATACATTTTTTTTATCAGCACTTTCTCAATTTAAAGCATCCTTGCTATAAAAAAGTATTAATTTCTATAATTTCTTTCCCCCCAAAAAAGTTATACTGACTCCAAGCTTTTGAATGGTATAGTGTATAATGTTAAAAAAGCTTTTTATTTTTAGATAAATGCTGATTTTTGGATATTTCTATTCATCAAAGAATCCTGAAAATTTTTTTTACTCAACTGTTTTAAATATTGATAATAATAATAATAATAATAATAATAAATATTTCTAGAACAGCAAATCAGCATATTACAGTGATTTCTAAAGTATCATGTGATGCTGAAGACAAGAGTAATGATGCTGAAAATCAAGCTTTGATCACAGGAATAAATTACATTTTAAAATGTATTCAAATAGAAAGCCGTTATTTTAAGTATTACTGATCTTGCTGTATTTTGGATCAAATAAATGCAGGCTTGGTGAGCAGAAGAGACTTCTATAAAAACATAAAAAATCCTACTGTTCAAAAACTTTTGACTGGTAGTGTATGTTTTACAAGATTTTTTTTTTTCTACTTAGAAATTGAATTCAATATGTTACTTGCTGTTTCTTTTTAATTAATTGTTCAATTTACTATCAATTTCTGAGTGAAAACTTTTTTTTTTTGCAAATATAAAAAAAAAACTCAGACCAAAGGTATAACACTTCCGCAGTTAATTAAAAATGTACCTAAAATTGCTTTATGTACAGGCTAAGTTCAGACATTTTGTAGTTCAGTTCAGGTTTTGACATAAAACTTGGTACATTTTTAAAACTGTACAAAATAATACTTTTTCAGTCTTTCTACTTCAAAAACACACTTATAATTGAATGTGTTACTTGCCGTTTCTTTGTAATTGTGAAATTTACTAGCAATTTCTGAGTGAAAATTGTTTCTACGCAATTTTTTTGTCAGCATAAAATAGCAATTTTAGTATTCTATCATTTTATTTTACTGTAAACATTATACTTTAAGAAATTTGAGATTGAAGATGGACCATCTTAGCATCTGCCATCTACTTACATTGAGAGAATATATTTGACCTAAGGATTCAAAACAGACAGTGATGATGGCATCATCATTTTTGCATGGTGAATTGCAATTGGTCTTGCTTCTTAAGTCTGTTTGCATATTGAATTAATATTAAATAATAATTTATATATTTTTCTGCTTCCTCAAGTGTATTACGTTCTGTTTTTTCATAGTCAATTTGGCATTTTAACAGTCTAATGTATTGAGGACTTTTTTGAAACATCAAGTTTAATGCAGTTTTAAAATGTAGCTAGAGCTACTGTTTTCTTTCTTTTTTGTATTGTTAATTCTCTGTCTTTCTCATCTTCCTCTCTCTGTGTGCGTTTTCTTACGAAAACAACACGAGCCACTAGCAGTGGAGGGTAAATCCCAGAGTCGCTGTGTCTAATTAATCCACTCCCCTTCTTGCACGGCTGCGCTGGCCACACGCTCTCAGTCCATCAGATTGAAATTCATAACTTAATTGAGGTCAGAGCCTGGAGCCGAGAGAACAAAAGGCCCTGGCGAGGACCAGGTAGATCAATAGTGATAAATATCTGCCTGGGCTACTAGTAGTTCATGGTGAGGAATTGTTTGGGACAGAGAAGGGATGCTGTTTATTTACAGGTAATTTCGTGGCGTTGAGGAAGTGGAGAGATAATTTGAGCTTCTGCATTTGTGCCGTAGGTTTCTGATAGCAGTTTGATTGGTTTTACAGTTTGATTGGTTTTTTGATTGGTTGTCACCCATGGCATAATTTTATTTTTAAATTATGCATTACATTATGTAGTTGGAAGGTAGGTATGAAAAAAAATCGTTGTTTCTTAAGTTCTTGCTACATACTATTACACGCTCTTAATCCAACCAACTGTTTAAAATTCCCTGTTGAGAACATTCTTACACATTCAGGTCCTTCTGCTGCTGCCACAGGTCCACTATAACAAATGGTTCCATCCTCCACATCATAACAAATACCCAAGGCAATCCGTCATAAGATTGGTGAGGAGAGGCGTCCAATCGCCAGCTGCATGAGAATAGGGCTCAATGGTGAGAGGGCTTAGCCACTTGAGGTGAAACACCTGAGAGTCTCACACCTACAGCTCATTCAGAGGAGTTTTGCTTCTGATCTGAGGCTGGCCATATTTTACAAATTGTAATCATTGTAGGGTGACATTTGAAACTGAGAGCAGCACTACTGGGCAGTCAGTGATTTTGGTTTCTTTAGTTTTGATTGCTAGTTCGCCGAGTATTTTGAAGTCCAATTCATTTTGGTGAAAGCAAAAAAAAAAAAAAAAAGCAATTTGTGCTCTGTCTCTGCTCTGCATTTTGTTCTTAAAGTGAAACAGTTTTTGTACTGTTTATCACTTTGTTTTTCAAGTAGGTGAAATTTAATTCATCAAATGTTTGTTTATTTATGGTTCCAGTTTGACTCCCAGTGTTCTCCCTTGCAGACTAGTGATTTGCAAACACTTTACGAATCATTTTAGGCTAATTATTAGCTTTTATGGTTAGCATTTTGTATGCTTTCATCAGTTCTTGGGAATAAAACTTGGTGTTGCTAGAGCTATTCTTTGCATTTTGAGATACAAGAGTGCTGTAGGTGTAAGTATAATTGTCATTCTTTTCACCTCCTTTTATGTAAATGAGATTGAATTTTATTGTTATGGTTTATTATTCACAAACGTGGTCACTTTATTTCACATTGAAAGGTACAGCCCACCCATAAAAATTAAATTCTGTCATCATTTATTCAACCCTGTGTCATTCCAAACCTGGATGTCTTTCTTTTCTCTGTAGAAAATATGTGACCCTGGACCACAAAATCAGTCGTATGGGTCAATTATTTGAAACTGAGATTTATACATGCTGAATAAATAAGCTTTCCATAGATGTATGGTTTAAGATAGGACACTATTTGGGCGAGATACAACTTTTTGAAAATCTAGAATCTGAGGGTGCAAAAAAAATCTAAATGTTGAGAAAATCACCTTTAAAGTTGTCCAAGTTAAGTTCTTAGCAATGCATATTACTAATCAAAAATTACGTTTGGACATATTTACGATAGGAAATGTACAAAATATGTTCATGGAACATGATCTTTACTAAATGATTTTTGTCATAAAAGTAAAATCAATAGTTTTGACCCATATAGTGTATTTTGGCTATTGCTACAAATATACCTGCGCTACATAAGACTGGTTTTGAGGTCCAGGGTCACATACAAAACTACTAAAGTCAATATGAACCGAAACAGTTTGGTTATCAACATTCATCTTTATGTTCCACAAAAAAACAATGTCATACTGCTTTAAAACGACTTGTGCATGAGTAAATGACGCATGAATTTTCATTTTTGGGTGAAGTATTGCTTTTACATTCTTTAAAGGGACAGTTCACCCAATGTGGTTCCAAACTTGTAAGACCTTCATCTTCAGAAGACAAATTAAGATATTTTTTATGAAATCCAAGAGCTTTCAAAGGCTGACACAGAAGAGAAGAAATTAATAAAGACTTGAATAAAGTCATTATTTTTGTTCTCTTTGCACACAAAAAGTATTCTCGTATAGCTTCATAAAGTTAAGGTTGAACTACTGATGTCACATGGACTACTTTATCGATGTCCCTATTACCTTTCTGGACCTTGAATGTGGCAGTTGCGTTGCTGTCAATGGAAGGTCAGAAAGCTCTCCAACTTCATCAAAAATATCTTAATTCGTGTTTTGAAGATGAATGAAGGTCTTAGGGGTTTGGAACGACATGAGGGTGAGTAATTAATGCTAGAATTTTAATTTAGTTTAAATAATTAAATGTTTGTAGCAGCAGTAATGATCATTAATGAATAGAGTAGAGCATTAACTGGTCCAGGAACACATTGTAAGCGAATATGTTTTCTGCATTTTAAAGAGCTGATACAGCTCAAAAAGTAGAAAAAGCATCTGCAAAATGCACAAGTAAATGTGTTTAAGAACAAAAACACTGGTACATTGCTGTAAAGTCCCTTTAAAGTACAGCAGACTGGCCTGCAAAATGCCCTACCGCAAAATCGCGCAATTCCGCACATATTTTTGCCACATCTTTTGATTTGCATAATTCCTTTAGCGAATCATGTGCTAAAATGCAGAAAGACGCTATCAGCGGGTTCAATTCATTCTCAGCGAAGTGTTTCATTCTAGCCGCAGGCAGCTAAACTCCTCTGATGAAAAGCCTCTCCAGAACCATCTGTTTCTCCCTCTTCCTGCCGCCTTGCCACAATACGTACACTCAACAGTTTTCTTCCTGTTTTCAAACCATCCACATAAATTGTGAAGGACATTAAAGCTGTCCACAGCTGTGTGCTGAGAAAGAGAGAGAGAGATTGAGCATATTTCCCAGCAGGGGCAGAACTTGCCCTGTGGTTTATTAGTTTTTCCCCCACAGCGATTTAGCTGCGCCTGCAACATTGATTTTCATATTAGAGCGGTTTATGCATTTATTTATTTTATGTATTTCTTTTTGAACTGCTCTGATGATCCTGGACTTGCCCATGGTAATTCTCCGCCACTCTTGGCTCATGCGAAATTGCTTAATGGATCCTAAGACGTCCCTTGGGGTGGACACTGAGACGCAGACACAGACAAGAGGGGGGCGGGACTGGATTCCACGAATGTGTTTTGTTTTCATTTGTGCTGCTTTTTAAATGCTCTGCGTTTACCCAAGGACTGTCAATGGGAAAAGAGAGTCACTAATTCAAGAAGAACAAAAACAAGGCCCAGACAATGATTTAATGCGGTTGTAGGAAGGCGTGAGTGCTGGTTATGCAGCTGATTAACATACGTATGCTGTTGTGCATTAGAGAGAAGAGAGGTGAACGCTGCTCTGCCTTGAGGATTGACTGTAAAAGAAAAAAAAAAAATCAATCAGTCGTGCTGCTACTAATCAATCTCCCTCTGAATATTACAGCCAACTTAAACAGCCTCGTCCTCCATAAGTGTTTCCTTGGAAACAATGTGTCTACGTCTTTCTAAAAATCTCCTTATCTCTCTCCATTTGTGCTTTTTTACTGCCAAGTCACATATTTAAGTCTGATATCTGCAAACAAATACTTTTTTTTTACAAAACAGTATAGATTCTTAAATCCCAAAGATCGACTGGTCTAGCCTGTTTTCAGTTAATGAACGGAACATAGTGGCACACCTCCACTCCAATTAATCGCAATAAGCTTTGTCCTCTTCCTTGTGATGTGAAACACAGTCTCAAATTCTAGATTTCAAATTCTAACAGTAAATATTGTTTTGGCACTGTTTAATGTAAAGTGTCTGCTCGTTGTACTGCCTCAGTTCAAGGGAAGCAGTTTCAGCATGAAATAAACTTCTGAAGGTAAGTTAAATGAAAGAGTACAACTTATGAAATCTGTCAATATTACAATATAATGTCATGTAACATCACATTTACCTCAGAAAAAAAACATTTGATGACCAAAAACTCATTAGTCAACTGTAAAAATGAACTGAATACCGTTATAACATTCATTAGGAGTTCAAGCGTGCAGCGCTGAAACCCTAATGAAATTGTTGGAATGGTCATCATCAGTGATCTCTACGTGAAACTGATTGTGAAGACCGAAGTTGTAGAGACTCACACAGCCAACAACATCATTAAGGCTCGCCCCAATCGGCCTGACGGGGGCACTACAGTGATCAAAAGTACAAAATCACTCATAACTCCTAAATGTTCAGACTCAAGTGTCTCATGTTGTTGGAATCCTTGGCTCACGCCGAACAAAACCTATACAGATTCGTTCATGAGCCTGTGAAATTTTCAGGTATTTTGGATTTTTGCAAAACCTACTTTTACGAACTAGTCCTAGATTTTTCACCTAATCGGAACCAAATGAGTGCAGAAAGATTCTCTAGCGAATATATTAATAATTATCAAAAATAAAGAGTTGCCAAAATGTATGACAGTGGCCTGAAGTCCTGAACAGAAAGAGATATCTTCGTGAAGCTCAGAACACTTATATCAGAACTCAATCTGTGGTCGCAGGGCAAAAATCGCAGAGCTTGTTCATTTGGTGGCGCTATAAAAGGGGAAAAAACTAAAAAATGGCTTTACCTATGCAACCATTTGTGCATTGCGTGGTTTTTCCGACACCACTCCTCATTCTGGACAACTTTGCCTCTAGAACTTCTGCTGTCAATCAGATCATTTGTTAAATGCGAACCTAAACTTTTGTGAATTAATCCTAGGTTTTCGCTCAATCTGAAAAAAAAAAACACTGCAGTACAACTGGACTCTCTAGATCAATAATTATTAAAAAAAAAAAAAAAAAAATTGAAATGTTGAAATTTACCCTTTGGAAAGCTATAAAGAGGCCTGTCCAAATTTACTCAAAATCCTAAAAAGCCTAAAAGAAAACTCAAAACTTCACGAAACCTGGTGAACACATGCGACAGGTGATTTTGAACAAATTTGTAAAGTTTTAAGGAGATTGGACCACAGCTGGCGCTATAACAGTCATAAACGTTACAAAACATGACATTTCTATGGTAAATTACCTGTATTTGCAAAAAAAGGCTTTTAATATGTGCTTAAATGCCTTAAAGCGCTTGAACCCTGGTAATCGCTGCTTGCAGCTATATTTATAATTTTACTGTTCTTCAGTATTTACATTTGAATAAATCTGTCAAGTTTTTATGATAGCCACCATTCAAATGTTTATATTTAAAAAAAAAAAAAAAAAAAACATTGGAGTAGAATTCTAATTATGAAATTATAATCATTTATTGTTATAGAAACAAATTTGGCCAAGATCTAGAATCTGAGGGTGCAAAAAATTAAAATGCAATATTTATGGAAGGACATATACAAAATATCTTCATGGAACATGATCTTTACTGAGTATTCTAATGATTTTTGGCATAAAAGAAAAATGTAGAATTTTGACACATAGTTCAGGGTCACAAATGTCTCTAATGTATATTCTACAGCATTAGTTGAGAGATTGTTTCTCCATGAGAAAATCTGCCATATACTGTACCTGATATATTTCCAAAATAATCAATATCGAATCAATAGCTTGTGAATCAAAATCAAATTGAATTGTGAATTTGGTGTCAAAACCCAGCCCTACTATCCACCATCTGCATTATTTTTATAATTGTTTGTGGTGTGATGGATGTCCTCTGTTGAACGGCTTAGGTGAAGATGCCTGAGTGTTTTGAGATGGCACCGTGAGGGGGGAAAAAAAACCTGACCTGATCTTTACAGAGGGTTTGTCAAGGACATTTTGGGATTGAGTGATATGCACTGACAGCCTAACCCTCACACACACAGACCGGCTGGCAAGGTTAACACACTGCACACAGAGGTGAAATAGATTCAATTAGGAGCGGTCCACCCGCCTGATCCTTTTAACACAGCTCTCCCAACGAGAAAAGTACCCTTGTGTGCAAACCCAAATGGGTCATTCCTACTATGCAGTATTTTTGTGTGTATTGGTTAAAATATTACGATTTTAGTTCAGTTTTCTTTAGTTTTCTTTAATCACAGTGTCACAAGTGTTTGTTTTATACTTGGGTTTCAGAAGGTATTGCCATCTTTTATTTTTCCTTAATTATATGATCCTTCAGGAAATTATATTATTTTTGGTGAGTTGTTTATGTTTTTTATGCTCTCCAAGGCTACAATTATTTGATCAAAAATCTGTTTTAAAAGACAAAAATATTGTATATCAATTTTAAAACACAATTTTTTCCTGTGATGGCCAAACTGAATTTTCAGCATCATTACTCCAGTCTTCAGTGTCACATGATCCTTCAAAAATTTAAAATTCAAAAACTTCAAAAACTTCAAAAAATTCAGCTCAAAACATGTTTCTTATTATGATCAGTGTTGAAATTATAAATGTAAAAAAAAAAAATCAAGTTAGAAGTACGTGTCTGGACTTGACCAAAACACACTTCTGTTTATTATACCCCTTACATTTTAGTCCAGCGTATTATTTTTTGAACATTACTAAAGATACTGCATAATAGCAATAACTATACATATCGTTTCCTCTTTGCAACTTGAATATCTTAAGTTTAATATATGCAAAAGAACGAGAACTTCTTTACTGTAAAGAAGGAACCCAGATATTCATAAATCCTGTATTCTATCGGTGTAAGACTGTAGGTGTTATGATCATGCATACGGCTGCATTTTCTGCATGCTCTGATTAATGGCACCTGCTCATCATAAGCGTATCTGCATATGAATGCTGTGTGGTTATATCGATTCACTCCTCTGTCTATCCCTCTCTCCTCCTCCTGCCTACTGCCAGGGTCATTAAAAAACCCTGCGCCCCCTGCATAGAGTCATCGTAAATCATAATTGCATGTGCATTTTTCCCCATTTGCTGTCCAGGACAGCAGAAGGAAAGAAGGCAAGCAAGAGAGAGGGAGATAAAGAGAGAAAGGGTGTTCCTGTGAGGGATTTAGTCGTACTAGATAAAGCTGTGACGGTGGCTCCCAAGCGCACCTACCATATGCCGCGGGGAGCCGGGTTGTGCTGGTATGAAAACATGAAAGCTTTTAGTGACCTGGTGGGCAGCGTATGTATGCCAGCTCCCGTTGAAGTCTACACAGATGGTACGACTGCACAGTCTCTACCACAGATGCCACGGAGACACAGTCTAATCCATTTTACTATTATATTTCACCTTATCTTCGCTATTTCTCCTCCTAATTCTCTTTTTCCCATTTTACCCTGATACACTGTCCTTATTCCACAAATTTGTTTTTCGCTTTCTTACCCTGTCTTTCCCCACTGTGTCATCAGAGGGCTGTTTTGAGGTATTCCACTTTGGGTTAATCTGATTGGATGACGCTCCCTGAATGAATGGAAATGTGTAGTATTATAACAGTGATAGGAATGAGAAGTGTTCTGGTACACTTTTGAGTGTGCATTGATGCCTATGATGGCTTGTTGCTGTGACTAGAAGTATCTTATGCTCAGCAAGGCTGCATTTATTTAATCAATAATCCAGTAAAACAATAGTCTAATGAAATACTATTACAACTTAAACTGTTTTCCATTCGAATAGATTTTAAAATGTAATTTATTCCTGTAATGGTAAAGCTACATTTTTAGCATCATTGGAGTCAATTATACTAGTCCTTAAACTTTTCAATGGTAGTGTATTTTGTACAGAAGTACAGTTGAGGTAAAAAGATTACATCCCCCTTTCAGAATCATTGAAAATGTTAATCATTTTACCAAAATAAGAGGGATCATACAAAATGCACATTACTGTTTATTTAGTACTGACCTGAATAAGATATTTCACATAAAAGATGTTTACATACAGTCCACAAGAGAAAATAATAGCTGAATTGATAAAAATGACCCTGTTCAAAAGTTTACATCCTGTTGATTCTTAATACTGTGTTGTTACCAGAATGATCCACAGCTGTTTTTTTTTGTTTGTTTAGTAATTAGTAAGTCGTTCATGAGTCTCTTGTTTGTCATGAACAGTTAAACTGCCCGCTGTTGTTCTGAAAAATTCTTCAGGTCCCACAAATTCTGTGGTTTTCCAGCATTTTTGTGTATTTGAATCTTTTCCAACAATGACTATATGATTTTGAGACTCATATGCAACTATTACAGAAAGTTCAAATGCTCACTGATGCTCCAGAAGGAAAAACAACACATTAAGAGTCCAGGGGGTGAAAACTTTTGAACAGAATAGAGATGTGTACATTTTTCTTATTTTGCCTGAATATTATATTTTCTCATTTAGTACTGCCCTTTAAAGTCTACAGAAAATAGTTACATGTTTCCCAGAAGACAAAATAAAGTAAATGTACTTTTTTTCCTTTCAAATTCAAAAAGTTTACACCACTTAACATAAATACAAGAGTAGAAATGTGTATATATATATATATATATATATATATATATGTGTGTGTGTGTGTATTCTTTCACACTTGTCTCGGGATATTTGTGTTTTCTGCAATGCTTAGAGGTTTAGTAGTTTCTAAGTAGTTTCCTGATTAGGATGGAGTTCGCTTAGGAAAAATGCTATGCTGGCTTCTTACTTGACTTTTCCGCTTCTCCCTTGAAAACCAAATGGAAGACAATCCAATTTATGCCTGATTCCATCAGACTGCTCTAGAGATATTAGTCTCTGACCCCCTCACACACACACACACACACACACACACACACAAATACATACAAGCATGCGCTCACACATACATGAACACACATCTACTCTCACGCACCGAGCTGCATATAGAACTTTAAATGCTCCATTGGAAAATCAGCCTAAGAGTATTTGTGATGCGATCTGGGAAAACCCAACACATGGTGAAATTTGACCTTATTTAAGGCTTCAATATCATATGAAAGCTAAATTCAAGCCCTTTCCAAAATGTTTTTTTTTATTCCATAGCTTGAACGTAACAAAAGTTATAGCTATCTTAAGTTGGCTGTAGCTATGATTTAAGAACGGAATTTTGAGAAAAACGGGTTTGAAGTGAGGTTTTACTTTCACTTCACGGGTTTAACAAGAGCTGTTTGTCAAGTCAGGAGCACTATACTGCATCATTACACACACTAACGTCTATTTTCCATTTTTTGTCATGGGCATAGTCTTTTGAACTTTTGATCACTCCTTGTATGTTTAGATAGCATGAATTGTGTACCTTGGAGTTTACATTTAAAAAGTGCATATAACAGACTGCCATTGGACTCCTCCTCTTTAGTAATTCATCATCAGATTCTTCATCTCTGGAGGTGAAATCGTCCATTTTAACATTGTTTAGGGCACTGACATCACCAAGATTGAGCAGATTGAAACGAGTAAGATCAGACTATAGTACGTCAGACTGCATTGTTCTCTTGCCGCTCCACCATCTCACGATATTAATAAATAAATTGTGTGCTGTAGTTTACACGGGACTGGCAGTACACCTTTATTATATGTTTCGTGGTTTATTTTGGTAGGTTAACTGTTTTTGTAGTGTTAAGGGAAAGCACCTTCACAGCGTGTTCTGAACATAAGATAAAAACAGCGTGCTGCAGTAAATCGCTACTTTTCTGAACTAAACAAGTGAATATTGCCAAAATATTTTCAGAGATGATAGACAAGATGTTATGGAATAATAATTTAATGAAAACCTAATTTTTGTAAAATAAATTGACATTCAAACTACTTTTCGAATTTCCTGAAAATGTCCCAGTGCGACATCCAACAGGTTTTCCCAGATCCCCAATTTTTATTTTATTTTTTTGGTGCGTGACAGAGCAGTGTACTTAAAATATTAAAGTACATGATTTTACTATTACTGTAGAATAAACTAGGTGTTCACAGACTAACTTTAACAGGTTTATGTCTATATCCAGTTACCATGAATCATAGCAGTTTATGTGATAGCCAACCTGTTTGTCTGCTGTCTCTGTCCACGCACTGCCTCGTGTCCATGCACTAGCTGTGAACCAGAGCTCTGGGCCTATGTGGATGGTGCCTGCACACAAGATTAGTAAAAGAAGATTATGCTTCGTAAAGCCCCCACCGTTTAATTATGGCTATATGTATTTGTGTGCATCTCCATATTCTGTATCAACCATTCTCATAAACATCTGCCACTCTTTAGTCTATCAAGAACGAAAATGAATATTGCTCATTTTTTCTTCAGATTTTTTTAACAGTGCATGTGTCATAACAATCAATATTCTCATTGACTAATTTCTATATTTAGAAGTACATTTATAATATGATTTTAAGTTGCAGTGGTTTCCCATACAAAGATTTGTTCTGTCAAAATAAGACAAGTTATTGTATAAGTTATTGTTGCAACTGTAAAACCACAGTTTTATCACAGTTGCAAAAATTACTGTAGTAACTGTGGTATTTTGGTGAAATAAACCAAAACAAACATATAAATATATATGTATATATATATATATATATATATATATATATATTTTTTTTTTTTTTACATTTATACACTACCAGTTTTAATTTCTAATGTTAGAGCAAAATAGAGCAAAAATGTGTTTCATCAAAAGAAAAGGTGAAAATTAAAACACAAAGTGTGTTTTATAAATGCTAAAAATTCAAACAAAAACAAAAGAGCCATGTCTGTTTGTGTTGTGGCATTTTATCATGTTAACCGATATTCCTGTACTCCGTATCCTGTCCAGAGGGAAGTAACTGTATCAGAGAAGGTGAGGAGAGAGACTGCATCAGTATTCTGTTCGTCTAGTGGGATTTTAACTAGCTAATCCAATCAGAGAGCCCCTGAAGTCGCTCTCTCGCCTCTCTGTAAACAATAGCATTTGACTGTAGGATCGTTTGAGAGGCCTGGCCCTGGTGCAATGAAGATTTTTGTATAAGGAACAATGGGATCAGACTTTAACAGCACTTGGTTGACAAAACCCATCCACCTTGGCTCACTACTTTGGAGAAGATTTTTTTTTATTTTTTATGTTATTTTTTATTTAGTACTGACCTGAATATGATATTTCACCTAAAAAAATGACATATAGTCCACAAGAGAAAAAAAAAATTATAAAATTTATAAAAATGACCCAGTTCAAAAGTTTACATACCCTTGATTCTTCATACTGTGTTGTTACCTCTGTGATTTAGGGATAGTTGTTCATGAGTGCCTTTTTGTCCCAAACAATCAAACTACCCGCTGTTCTTCAGAAAAATCCCCCAGGTCTCACAATTTCTCATATGCAACTATTACAGAAGGTTCAAGCACTCACTGATGCTTCAAAAGGAAAAATGATGCGTTAAGAGCTGGGGGTGAAAACTTTTGAACAGAATGATTTCTTTTATATTGTCTAAATATTTGTTTTATTTATTACTGCCCTTCAGAAGCTACAAAACATACTTACATGTTCCCAAGACAAAATAAGTAAAATTTACCCTGTTTGAACATTTGAACTTTCTGTAATAGTTGCATAAGAGTCCCTCAGTTGTCCTCAGTGTGAAAAGATGGATTTTAAAATGATACAGTCATTGTTGGAAAGGGCTCAAATACACAAAAATGTGCTCTCTTGCTCTATTGTAAGCTTTTGAACATAATATCAAGATCTACTGTCAGATGCCTATTTAATCACTATGCATGTCCTGTATAGTAAATGCTCAGAGGGACAAATGTGCGACATGTCATAAAAACTCTCTCTACTTCTCATTGGGTTCTGATGATCTCCACCAACCACGCAGCCAAAACAATAATGCAGTTCGTCATCATTATTAGGGTGAGAAGGCACATTGAAGTGGCAATTAAAATATAATTTAGCCCGACGACACGTGTCATCCGCAGAACTTCCTGACCCCTTGAGTGTTGCATTCCACTGGATTTATATCCACACACGCAGGATCCTTAATCCTTGCCCTAAATATGGCTTTCTCTGCATCGCACTTCTGATACCACAAGCTGTGGCAATTTGTCACAAGCACACCAGGCAGATTGGGCCTATTGTATAAGCATCTATTGTTGTGTGATGCCCTCGCTCCCCACAGCTAATGCATCGGACACGGTCCCAGCAGGGGACGATGAATAGATCATCCTAGACCTTTATACACATGGCCTCATAGCCTCGTTGAGCACGCGGGTCAAAGGTTTGTTCATATTAAACTGGTTTATTTATCCATCTAAACAAAGTCCTCAAGTTCCTCTGATCCTGGTTATTTGTTCAAAAGTCTGTTTTGGAGGTTAAAGAATCTGATTGTTTATCTGACAGGAAATCAATGTTTAATCTGTTCTCTTGATCCTTTCAAAGTTGAAATCACCTGTTTTAGGCTGTATCTTGTGGAGGCAGTGGAACTCAACAGGCAGGGCTTGCACTTGAACATGTTTGTTTGTTTTATGGCTCTTTTTGAAATTGAAGTCAATATGGATAAAGATTAGAAAGTGTCTGAAGAGTTTCACAAAAGTAAATTAGTCGCAATGGTCGATATCTTTTATACCTCAAAACTTCTTTCTTTTCTCTCACAGGATGACGAAGGACAGACCGCGCTGCACTATGGTAAGAACAGAACTATGCTAACATAATAAGAACTAACATAATCTTTATTCTTAATTCTTTATTCTATTCTTTAGTTTGAAATAGAAATCTTTTGTAACATTCTAAATGTCTTTACTATCAATTTTGATTAGTTCACTTCCAGAATAAAAAATTCCTAATAATTTACTCACCCCTGTTATCAAAGATGTTCACGTTTTTCTTTCTTCAGTTGAAAATGAAGGTTTTTGAGGAACACTTTCCAGGATTTTCAACCCCAATGGGTTGAAAGTCCAAACTGCCATTTCAATGCAGCTTTAAGGGCTCTACACGATCCCAGCCAAGGAATAAGGGCCTTTTTTAAATCAAAACCATTGGTAATTTTCTAAAAAATTTATATACTTTTTAACCACAAATGCTTGTCTTGCTCTAGCTCAATCTCACACATAACGTAATTCCACACGTTGCGTAGTGGGAAGCACTGACCCAGTGTTTACAAGTGAATGTGCAAAGAAAGTGGAAAGCCCATTACAAGGCTTTGTACAGGTGCTTAAAGTACTTGAAATTGATTTTTTGAAATGAAAGGCCTGGAAAACCCTTGAAAATAGCAATATTCCTGAAGAGGTACTTGAAAAGAACTTGAATTATTGAATGACAATGTATCTATAAAATAAGTATTTAATTTTGTCAGCAAGCACGTATCTTTTCATGGAAAATTCACACAGCTGAGCTAAGCAAGTAGGCTAGTTAGAACAAAAACTCCAGTTAACATGGTAAAGATACCTTTTATCGTGTATTGCGGCATCGCGGCGTGTGTAGTTAGGACACGGTGTAAAGATGTGAAAAGAAGAACAGACAAAAAACAAAATCACAAGTCATTTAAGCTGGAAACACTCTGATTGATTTAAACTTGTGATCATTCATTTTAAGCGATTCACTAGCAAAAACCATAACATATTAAAAGAACAATTCAAATAATTTGTTTCAGATCGGGACTTTAGATCGCATATCGCAAAACATTTGATTTACAGTGGAACTTTGCGTCTCGCAAATAATCTGATTTAGCCCAGAACGGGTTCGTGAATCATTTCACGAATTGAATGATTCAAATCAAATGATTCATGATCCATGCTCCGCGTCCTGACCTGAAATGATGGTTCATGAATCACTGTTCACAGAGTGTAATTTGTAAAAAAAAAAAAAAGTAAAAAAAAGGAGAGAGAAACTTTTTTTCTTTCCCCATAAGCGGAGGTTGACCAAATCAACTTCTGAGTCCAGTAAGACTATAGCCTAAGTAACCTAATATTAGTTAACAATGCACATTATATACCCATCTTTTTAGGCAAGTACCAGATAATGAGTGTCACGTCATGAAATGTTTGTAATATGACGGAAACTGTCTAACATGATCACAATTTAATAAAAACATTGTAAGTTAATGATTTCATTTCAAACAACGAATAAATAATAGAAAAAGCGAGCTAAGAACACAGTATCAACTGAGCTTTTTGAAACTCTGAATCAGTAAACCACTGCTTCGCAAAAATGATTCTGTTTCGAAGTGCTCCAGTCGGATCGCAAATCGTGATTCAGAACACGACTTCAAATTGCGTATCGCAGATCATTTGATTGAAAACGGGACTTGAAAGCAAGTATGGTGAATCTTCTGATTCAGAATGGGACTGTAAAGCGTGTATGAGGAATCATTTGATTTAGATCGGGACTTAGGAGCGGGTTCCCGGGATGCATAGACCAGAGGGAGTGAGGGGGGGGTAAAAAAAATAATAATCACCCCATCCCCCGGCAAATCGCACATTGACTATTCAGATCGGGACTTCAGAGTGGGGATTGTGAATCATTTAATTTAGATCGGAAGTTCGGAGTGGGTTTGCAAATCATTTGTTTATATCAGGATTTCGAAGCGATTTAGAAATCTTTAAGATTTTTTTCTTAAACAGTAGAAAACAAAAAATTAAGGCAGTACAGTTATAAAAACAAAACAGAATGAAATTATACACAAATACAAAAAATTAAATAAACTGTGGTTTTACTATAGTAAAAGTGTAGTATACTTTGTAATACTTTAGTAGTAATACTTTGCATGTGTTTTACTTTTTTTGCCATTTTTTATTAGCATATTAGCATCCATTTCTCTCTTTTTAGAATCTGAAATAGAAGACATAAGTGAGATCTCTGATTAAAGTCCTTGAAAATCTAAAAAGTAGTGCTCAAAAGGTCCTTAAAAGTCTTGGAATTTCATTTTACAGTATCTGTACGATCCCTGCTTTCCAAAAAGAGGTAAAACAACAATGTCGGATGATTTTAAAGATGGAGGAGAAAATTAGATTTTTTTTCATTTGAGTTTTTCGCCCTACCTTAAATTTTTGAAACGAAGTACACAGATGAAGAACGTAGAATCGTTTTGCTAGATAAGACCCTTATTCCTCAGCTGGGATCCTGTGGAGCCCTTGAAACTGCAATTTGGACCTTCGACCTTCAACTTTCAACCATTGAAGTCAGCTTATATGGAGAAAAATTATTTTCGACTGAAGAATAAAATATGTAAACATCTTAGATGACATGAGGGTGAGTAAATTATCAGGATTTTTTTCTGGGAGTGAACCAATCCTTGCTGAATAAGTGTTAATTTCTTTCTTTTTTTTTTTTAAGAGTGTATAGGATTGATTTCTGAATGAAGTTCTTATCCACCTCACCTCACAGGTTACAGGAGGTGTGTGTGTGTGTGTGTGGGAGAGAGAGTGTGTGGGTACATTTGTCCACAGCCACACGTGTGGTAAATAGGACCTGTAATAATCACCAGTTGTCCCAGAGGAAATCAACAGTGTTCCTCTGTCATGTGACACTACACATGGGCGGCCTCCAGGCCCTTGTTCTCTCTTTGTGTGTGTGTGTGTGTGTGTGTGTGTGTGTGTGTGTGTGTGTGTGAGTGAGAGAGAGAGAGAGTGTGTGTTTGCCATCTGTCCTCAGGTTGGTCGCGTGGCAGGGTGGACGTCTGAAGACGAGCACCCCTTGGAGAGAGGGAGCAGAAAAATGATAGGGGGATGGGATATAAAAAAGTGACTAATAAACATAAGCGATGAACTCAGAGAGACGAATAGCACAGAATGAAAATTCATTTCCACCTCTCCCTGTGTGGGGCCACGCGGCTGACACATGATTAATTGAGGGGTTTACTGCACGCTGTAAATTGTTCTTCTTCTCTACGGCTCCCCAGAGGCGCAAGGGGCTTTACGGCCCAAGGACCCGCACGCGTGCCGAAAATAAAATACAGTAACAAAAAAAAAATGGACTAGAGAAGGGGGAAAAAAACAATGTTTTCCTTTTCTGCTTCCCACTTAGAGTGACAGTTAACCCAAAAATGAAAAATGTCATCATTTACTCACCCTCAGGTTGTCTTAGACCTGTATGACCCATACAAAAGAGATTCCATATAGTGAAAGTAAATGGGAACTAAAGAGCAGCTTTGATGTTCTGCATCTACTTTTGGTGCACACAAGTAGGAAAGTCATATGGGTTTTTTAACAACATGAAGGTGAATAAATGATTTTCATTTTTGGGGGAAAACATTTCTTAATGAAGACTTGTGCTTACATTTTAATTTTTTCTTTTTTTTTGCTAGTGGCGATTGCTAAGGCAGTCAGCATTATTAGTACATTTACATTTAATTATTTAGTGAACGCTTTTATCCAAAGCTTAGATAAAGATAAAATGGATAAAGAAGATGAAGCAATTCATCATATCTACTGTATATATATTTTATATTCAAGAGTATTTCTTTTCTTATTTTATTTTTAAATTAATGTAAATTATTTTGATTACATTAAAGGAGAAGTTCTTACCATATTTTTACCAAGAAATTAATACTTTTATTCCACAAAGATGCATTAAATTGAGCAAAAGAGTCAGTAAAGTATTTTTTTACATTTATATTAGAATATAAATTTCAAATAAATGCATTTCCATTCTATTCATCAAAGATTAATAAAAAAAATATTTAGTGCTTTCTACAAAAATATTAAGCAGCATGTGTTTAACAATAATACATTTCTTGAGCAGCAAATCTGCACATTAGAATGATTTCTGAAGAATCATGTGACACTAAAGACTGGAGTAATAATGCTGAAAATTCAGCTTTGCCATCACATGAATAAATGACATTTTAAAACATATTCAAATAGAAAATTAAGTTAAATTATGATATTATTGTACTGTATTTTTTATTACACAAGTGCAGAGACTCAATGTATAGAGAACAGATAGCCGTCCTAAAAGGATAGGTCAAAAAAATTTGAAAAAAATTTTTAATGAAAGCCGAGAGTTTTCTGATCCTCCATAGACAGTAATGCAACTGAAATGTTCCCAAACCCAAAAACGCAGTAAAAACATCAGTAAAATATTCAAGATGTACAAAATACAAAAGTAGTTCATCCAGACATCAGTGTTTCAACCACAATGTTATGAAGCTACGAGAATACTTTTTGTATGAAAGAAAACAAAAATAAGAACTTTATTCAACAGTTCAGTTCATTTTAGTTGCATTACTGTCTATGCAGGGTCCAGGTGTTTTTGGATTTAATCAAAAATATCTTCATTTGTGTATTGAACGACATGAGGGTGATTAATGACAGAATTTTCATTTTTGGGTGAACTATTCCTTTAAGGTGGGCATCCACAACCTGCTGTACAGTAGCAACCACAAGGCAACATGCTTAGAACACTCTACTTGTCTACTCTCCCACTCCTTCTCTCTTATTCTTTCTCTTTTCCTCCTGGTCGGGGGTCTGAGGTTAAAAGCCACTCCTGTCACTCATGGTTTTCCTGCTGACATCAGCCACTCACCTAAGAGAGAGAATAAGGAGAGCATTTCTCCCTCCTTTTTAAGAGAAGGCAGTAGTTGACAGAGACGTGAAAAAGCACTCAAGCTTAGAGGAATGTCCCTGCATCAGCGTGGCAGGCAACACTAACAGGGTTACAGGAGTGCTGCTCTCCTGGCCCTACAGCCTAAAACAGCCTCCTAATGGGGCACAAACTGCCAATGGGGCACAAATGCAAGCATGCTGCTCAGCTGCAGCTGGTACATTCAGTCGTCACATACTGTTATAATTAGTTTAAGTGTATGGGAGAGAAAACAAGACTGGATTAAAGGGATTGTTCACCCAAAAATGAAAATTACCCCATGATTTACTCACCCTCAAACCATCCTAGATGTATATGACTTTCTTCTTTCAGACGAATACAATCTGAGTTGTATTAAAAAAAAAAAGTGTCTTGGCTCTTCCAAGCTTCATAATGGCAGTGAATGGTGGCCAAGAATTTAAAGCTTGTGCATACAACAAATAGCACAAATAGTGAGAGTGGCGTTCCAGCGAATGACATAGAAAGTAGGGAATGTGGTGACAAATGCGGAAACGCAAAGGAGAGAGCAAAACAAAACATTGGTCACAAATTCAAAGTACAAACAAGGATTTATAAAGAAAAATGTTGGAGGATTTTGATATAAGCTAAGAGGAAACCGGTTTTCCTTTGCTGTAAACAAAACTTGGTTCTCACGAGACTAGCATATTCTCACCAGAGTTACGCTACGGTTGATAAATGTTTTAAATATGGATATTTTTCTTGCACAAATGCATCAATTTGCCTCAGAATGCCTTTATAAAACCTCCAGAGCTGTGTGGAGTACTTTTTATGGACTTCAAAATCTCAACACCCATTCACTGCCATTATAAAGCTTGGAAAAGCCAGGATGTTTTTTAATAACACTTTGATTGTATTTGTCTGAAAGAAGAGTCACATACACATAGGATGGCTTCGGTGAGTAAATCATTGGGTAAATGTAATTTTTGGGTGATCCCTTTTTTTTTTCTTTTTTTTTTTTTTTAAGCATAAAGGAATGTAATTTTACCAAAAAAAAGTTGAAGTATTATGAAAATAAAGTCATAACATATGCTCCTAAAGTGCTGTTCTAGTAGTGTGTCTGACTCCCTTGCTCAAAATACAATTAGGGCTGTCACGATTATGAAATTTGGCTGACGATTAATTGTCACACCAATATTTAGATTTTTCTTTTAATATTTTGTGAATCATGAACAGTGAATTTGCTTTATGATTTTTTTTTTTTTTTTTTGCTATCGCGTCTATTTTGAAAAGCACTGCATTTCATCTTTTTCTCAACCCAATTTTCACAATATAGTTCAGACGCGGAAATAAGGAGAAATTTCAATTATTTATTAATACTCTCGCAAAAATCCTGACAATCTCCTCTTTGGAAAGAAATGCATCTTTGTGGATTACATAATTAAAGAGTTTTTGTTTTCAATTTGTTTTATTTCGTTAAGCAATAATTTTTTTGTTTGTAAAGTTTTGTTAATATTGTGAGTGCACACAAATAAAAGTAGACCCTTTACAGTTCCAAATGATGTATTACTCTTACCTTTGTGAGCAAAAATTACAGATAATTTAAAATTGTTTCCACTGAAAGAAAAAAAAAAGTGTTCGTGCTGGCACCTCCATAAAGCGCACTTCGGCTTCTACTCTCTGCACAAACGATTGAATATGCATCTAATAGACACACTTATCTAAGTTTAATGTTTAAACTAATATTGTTTTACTTGAACTGTTTTATATCTATAGATTTTATTTTAGACAAGTCTTGATGATTTGAGAAGGCAAATTGATCAAACAGAACAGTCTTCCGCTGGCCGCTGTTCAATACTTTAAAAAACAAAAACATACAAAACGGAACTATTTTATTAGCTGAAACGTTAGTATAAGCTGTTCTGGGAGAAGAGGGGAAAAAGGTTTGGGTCGGACTCAGGCTCTAATGCAGTGCGTGCGAAACCGAACTGAACAACTATTTCAGGTTTTTAACGTACATAAATGTGTCTCTCTTCTGTAGTTTGTGTGGTGAATCCATGGGTGAATCACAGGGAAAGCAGTACAAAAGTAGTGCTGCACCATTAATCGTATCGCAATCGCGATGTCAGACAGTGCGATTATATGACAGGAAAATTTTGCATTTATATTATTTTTTATTAGGCTAATTGTGTGCACTTGAGAACACATGCTTTCTGAGAACAGTTTGCCTATTTTCCGTGCTGCGAACAAAACAAAAGATTGAATAAATAAATAAAAATAAAAAGATCTGACAGTCTCTCAGTATAGGCAGTGCACGTGTGGCGTGTATGCGTGCACGTTCACTTGTGTGCGCAGGGCTGAGACCAGAACGAAGATGAGTGCCGAGGAGACTGATCTGGTAGGCAAAAAAGCTCTACCTCTATATGACGATATTTTGGATTTGAGATTAGTGACACTGAGCAGAGACATGTATTGTGCAAGATTCGCAAAGTTGCGAATACAATACAAGTTTATATCAAAACAGAACAAAGCATAGTTACAGATGTGTTCGTGAGCCTTACGCCATATTATAAGTCTTCGTTTAGACTGTGTTCAGCACCGCCGAGCGCTTCCCGCCACAGTTAAAACGAAACCGAAAGTAAGACTCGCACCCGCATTGAAAAGCAATTTTAAGAGAGCGACTCCCCAATGCGCGCAAATTAGGCTACATGACATATCTAGGCTGTTATTAGCATGTAAGCTATAATAGGTTGTGTAGTTGTCTATAGCTTTGTATCATGCTTGAAAAAGTCAGTCTCTATTGGCACTTTGAATATTAAGAGAGTAGCCTGCTTTGATTATGACTGCATTTATTGTTTTAATAAGACTAAGAAAGAACGGTGTTGTTTATTTTTTGGTTATTTATACTGTTTTAATTTATGGTTAATTTGTGAAAAGAACTTCAGTTAAGAGGTCAAATGTTCTAGAAGCTCATAATTCATAACCCCATTTTGTGCCCCCAATACCATTTATTATAATCGTAATCGCATATCGCAATATTGACCCCAATAATCGCAATATGAAAATTTTCCCAAATCGTGCAGCCCTATACCAAAGCAACACTTCTTCCTTACAATGTAACAATAATTTAGGGGATTTCAATCCCGCATTTAAATGCGGTTGTCACTCCTGAAACTTACAGTGTGTATATGTACGCTGCCTTTTTTGCTAAAGGAGCGCAATAATTGTGGTTGCCAGAATTGACAGCGGTTAGACAAAATGTATTAACCATGACATGCCTAAATACAACAACATGCAAATATACCTAACAGTATTAACACTTCTTTCTTGTGTTCGCTCTCTTTCTAGCCTCAGCTTGTGAGTTTGCAGAAATCGTTGAGTTGCTCCTGAAGGCCGGAGCTGACCCGTCAATCAAAGATCAAGAGGGCTCTCTTCCAGAAGAGGTGACAGAGTCTAGCGCCATCTCCTCTCTCCTGCGCCAGTACACTGCTCCTAAAGGCTAAATTTCATTCACAAAATCAAACCCAACCCACGTGATCTCCCTTCAGCTAAAAGTTCATGCAAACTGTGCTCCTCATCCAAATGGTACATGCCTGCTGACAAACTGACACTAGTTCCAGAACAGCATTCTAGAACTATTATCATCGATTCCATTTGGCTGTGAAGCACAGATGTTATACTTTCAAACAGTTAAGTTCAGACAACCTGTCCTTCCAACGTCCTAGAATGGTACATTCCAATGAATGTGTTACTGTTGTTACTATTAAAGACATGGAATCTTACAATGGTGTCTCCTTTTTTTACTTGTTTTTTTAAAGGTCTTCTGCCATTATATACTCTTCTTTAAGTATAGCATGACCATATGTGACCCTGGACCACAAGACCAGTCTTAAGTTGCGTGGGTATATTTATACAATGTATTGCTATCAAAATGATCCTTTTTTCTTTTATGCCAAAAATCATTAGGATATTAAGTAAAGATCATGTTCCATTAAGATATTTTGTAAATTTCCTACTGTAAATACATCAAAACTTAATTTTTGATTAGTAATATGCATTGCTAAGAACTTTATTTTGACAATTTTAAAGGTAATTTTCTCAATATTTATTTTTTTTTTTTTTGCACCCTCAGATTTCAGATTTTCAAATAGTAGTATCTTGGTCATATCCTAACAAGCCATACATCAGTAGAAAGCTTATTTATACAGCTTTCAGATGATGTATAAAAAATTACCCTTATGACTGATTTTATGGTCCAGGGTCACATATTTCTTTAGGAAGTCAATGCGGAATGGTTTTACTTTTGCATGAAATTGTTTTTTTATTTTTTTTTTTTCAACTGCAGTATACAGTAAGTTTGGCAAAATAATGTAAACAGTAGTGTTTCAGGACCATACCCCATGATTTACTCAGCCTCAAGCCATCCTAGGTGTATACGATTTTCTTCTTTTAGACAAATACAATAATAATATATAAAAAAATGTCCTGGCTCCTCCAAGCTTTATAATGGCAGTGAATGGGTGATACTATTCAATAGTTCATTAAAAGTATAAATATAATATATGCCAAGAGGAGACTGTAAATCATGGGGTAAATTTTCATTTTTGGTTATGTTTTTAAAACCTCCTTTTGATTGTTAGTTTAGAATCCAGACATTAAAGATGCAATAATATTAAAGAAATAGTTACATAAGTAGTTTACTCACCCACAGGCCATCTGAGACATGAATGAGGTTTGTTCATTTGGAACAGATTTTAGGAAATTTTTCATTGCATCACTTGTTTAATGGATCCCCCTGCAAATGGGTGCCATCAGAATGAGAGTCCAAACAGATGATAAAAACATCACAATAATCCACAAGTAAGCCACATGACTTCAGCCACATGAATGTATTACAAACTTGAAAAAACTTTGCTTCATTAGACATTAAATGGACTAGAGTCTGTGGATTATGATGAAGTTTTTTATCAGCTGTTTGGACTCTCATTTTGACGGCACCCATTCACTGCAGAGGATTCGCTGATAAGTGGTCTAAATTTCTCCAAATCAGTTTCAGTGAAGAAACAAACTCATCTACATCTTGGATGGCCTGAGGGTCAGTAAATTGTTAGCAAATTCTCATTTTTGGGTGAATTATTCCTAGTAAATGTAGCACAGTTCTTTGGTACATTAGTTTTACTCAGAGGTCTTTGGAGGGTAAAAAGCATGAAGTAACTCTGATGAATGTCTACATGCTGTTATCATTGAATTTTTGACTTTTTGAAATGTTATACTTGGTTTTAACCACAAATATACTAGGTGAACTTTAGTGTTTTTGGACATTTTCCAAATAGCCAAAACATAGGATTCCTCAAACTTTGTTTTACCTAAAGCTGATACACATTTGTTCAAAAACAATGGTATTACTAAGTCTCAGAGTATGATGTATTGAATAAAAAAAAGTGGCTCAAGTGGGGGAAATAGAAAACGTTTGCTAAGTTAGAGGTGCGTCCCTCTTCAAGCACAAGATCCTCTGTCTGTCGCTTTAGATATTCCACAGACAGGCAGGAATTATGGTATCGGTTTGTTTGTAAAGGCTGTTTGTCCCTTATTCCGGTAATTTCCATAAATCCGCCGGAGTTGGGGGAGGGTCAATGCCGCTGACGGCATCCTCCGTGGGCTTGTCTGCACGACAGTGACACTAAGCCCATTACGTTTCCATTATGTGCCTCAATTTCCCCCTGAGCTCTTCACTTTTGACACGGACTCCTCTAAAATCATGTCCCATATTGCTCAGCTTTCTTTACTTAACGTTTATGCATTTTTACAAGTCGCCTCTCTGGATGCTTCCCTAACACCATTAGTGGCAGATGGTAGAGGTTTGTTACTCTCACTCTTTCTCTCTCTCACTGTCTGTCCCTTTCACTTTCTCTCTTTTTGTCCATCTCTTTCTCCATTCAGCCGGTTGTCCAGCTTATAAATGGAATGGCATGTACTGGGCTACTCTTAATGCAATGTTTTACTCCAGCCTCGCTTAGAATTTGCCAGCCAGCAAAAATGCTGAAAAATATCCCACTAATATCTAAAAAAAAAGTTGTAGGTTGCAATGATAATGTATTTTTGTAGACAATTCCAAAAGTTAACAGCACCCTGGTTCCCTCCACAAAAACCCAATAGGATTTTTCCATTGGCTGTTGAATTACTGAAGAAAATTTGCTCGGTGTCCAACAAACATTTATGATTCTTACACATTTTGTTCAAATAAACAACTTGAATACTATAAATTTTGAATCCTTAATACAGAAGTAAATGGCTAAATTTGACCCTGGACCACCAAACTAGCCATTAAGGGTCAATTTTGTGAATTTGAGATTTGTACATCATCTGAAAGCTGAATAAATAAGCTTCCCATTGATGTATGGTTTGTAAGCATAGGTCGATATTTGATACAACTATTTGAAAATCTGTAATCTGAGTGTAAAAAAAATCTAAACATTGAGAAAATTGCCTGTAAAGTTGTCCAAATTAAGTTCTTAGTAATGCATATTATTAATCAAAAATTACGTTTTGATATATTTACGAATTTACAAAATATCTTCATGGAACACAACCTTTACTTAATATCCTAATGACTTTTGGAATAAAAGAAAAATCGATAATTTTGGCCCATACAATGTATTTTTGGCTATTGCTACAAATATACCCATGCTGCTTGACTGGTTTTGTGGTCCAGGGTCACAAATGTAGGCTATAAACAAACAACACAATGGTTCCATCTTTATTTCAAACACATTTGAAAGTTTGAGTTAAAACAGTTTGCAGGAGCGCAATCATAAAGACAACAAAGCTAGTGATTAGATGACTTTTCCTATTCAGTGTGATTACATGTAATGTCCCAGCCTCTGTAGTCCCATTTAGCCAAAAATCCATTCAAAAAACACCAATGACTTCAAGGTGATGGAACCGGAAGTCCTTCAATGCAAACTCACAGGTGTTGGCTTACAAAAATACGTAGTACACACTTACTTACTGTGTAGGCTACTCAACCGTGACATAAGTACACAAATTGGGACACACCTAAGTGTTCTGACAACATTTCCATGGACGACAGCAAATATTAAAACATTTCAAACCACTGTATGGTGCATTGACCAATCAGAATCAAGTATTCCAGACAGATGAGTAATAGAGGGTTTGCAAATAACGTCCCGATACTCGAATGTAAACAACAGCATGGACTGCACAGTTATTGTACTACTGAATACATTGTTCTTATCATTTATGCTGTCTAAACCACGGAAAAAATGTGTGGAACCTGCCAAATGATATAGAGATGGACGCAGGAAAGGGTGCAATATTTTGACAACCTATAGTTAATAGGTAGTAAAGTTACGTACGAGCAATACTAATTAAGATATTAGCCTAATATTTCACCTACCTGACTGGAAATGATAAAAACACAAATGTTGCCCTGAAAATCCTGGTTCAGTTTGACCAACCACAAATGCCTTTTGTTCCTCAGACAGTTTTTTGTGCTCTTCTCTTGATTTGTTGTAACTTTAAACAGTCTATAGAAGTCCAAATGTTTTTCCTGGTCTAACTGATTAGTACAGCCCAAAACATGACAATAATTGACATTTTCAGCAGCAATAATCAGCTAAATATGCAGGTTTCATTTGGTTTCGTGGCATTCTTTACGTTCCGTGCCGCCAATATGGCCGATTGATGACGTTTAGTGAAAACACTCTATAAACTTAAGTTCAACTTCAGTCAATCAAAAGCCGAGGTCATTCTGATGCATTGAGTAGGCTATCAACTTGAGCTCAGCTTCTTTATTACATCAAATGCAAATGAGAAAACTGCCCACTACACCTCTACAGTAATACTAACACGTGACCGTTTGTCCTTGCAAAATGACCCTTTCTTTATTTGTATGGCTGTTGAATTAAAATGCCAAACAAGATGCCAGTGAACGGCATCATACACAGGAGAAAAATACCCCGTCTATGCAGCAGCCCAGATTAAATTTAGGCTGAATAACTATTTGCATGTTAATTTATTCCTTCTCACCCGGGAGGCTGGTGAATCGTTGGCTTCAGGAAGTTCGTAATAAAAGCTCGCAGATCGATGATAATGGCATTTGCGCTTGTGTTTGTCATCTTTGCAAAAGCAACAGTGCAGGAATTTGCTCAGATTTATATGTATACTAGTGCTGTAAGTGGCGTGTAAATTATCCCAACTGTCTTTGTCGCTGTTTATCTTTGTAAGACTGAACTATTAAAGGCCGTACATTAATGGCCGCGGCAGCTCCAATCAATGGCTGAGTGAAATCAGCTTGTTTGTGGCGTGTTTCTCTGCAAAGAGCGCCTGTTTTCCACAAATATGGCTTTCATACCACGAAATCGATAGGCCTCCTCTGTTTTCCAGTTAAGCACATGCTAAAAATAATCTAATTATCAATACTATCATTTTATTTAGTTTTTTCATGCGCTTTTACTAATCGGATAGTTTAGGAAGTGGTTATGAGAGACATACAAGACGCAAAAAGTTTAATTGCACCTTGTGGAGTCTATATATTCATACATTAAATGTTGTATTTTACTCACAGTTGTTGTGAACGTCAGGCAGCCTGTTTGTCCTCATTTCACAGAGCAGTTTACAATTAGGTAACATTTAGAGGATTAGGGAAGGTTTGACTAAACAGCAATCTGCTACAGTCTATGGAAGCAGAAGGATGAGCGTGTGGAACCGGCGAACAGATGTGCGTCTGATGAAACTTCCACGTTTGTGTGTGTGGCAGGCTTTGCAGAAATATTATTCCTTTGTTTCCGTAAAACCATAATGTATGAACGGATAGATGTTTTTGCAGTTAATATTGCAAACTAAATATTTGTGGACGTGCACAATACCACCAATTTACAAAACAAAAACATTTTATTGCTTAAAATACGCAGTGTTGTTAAGTACTAAAATACTCATGTGATAGGCTATTGCAAATGCAATGAAGTAATTCTTCCTGTTAAAGCTAAAGCCTCTCATAAACACTTTACAACCCAGGTTTGTCAATTCGTTTATATTTTGCGACCAAATGGCAGATTTAATTGAGATGATATCATGGTGACATCAGAGTCGAGTTTAATACATTTAAACCAGGTTGCTCAACACAAAGCCAGCATTTTGCGATTCTACATTTTCGTATATATTAGGATTTTTTATCCACTTTTTTTTTTTTTTTTTTTGGTAAGAACGGGCGTGGCCATTTGTAAATTGAATGGATCAGACATCAACATCTAGCTATTTTTAGCTGTACAGCTGGTATTGCTGCTTGATATTGTAAATTGGTGTTATTTTAATGTATTATCTTAATTATGAACACACTGGTTTGTAGTGCAAACAGTTTAACTGTTTACTCCACGTTCTTAATCTTCTCATTTCCCTATAGTGTTTTTACAAGTCATCAACTGGTCATATTGTAGGCACTGAATGTAAACAATGCCACTGAACCAAACGAAACATGCATACATTTCTGCTGAAAATGGTCGATTATTGTCATGTTTTGGTCTTTACTAATCGGTCAGACCGGGAAAAACATTTAGAGTAATATAGACTGCTAAAAGTTATAACAATTAAAGAAACAGAGTGCAAAAAAATGTCTGAGGAACAGGCGTTTGTGATTGGCCAAACTGAAACAACAACATTCTGTTTGTACTTATCATTTCTGCTCAGGTAGGTGAAATATTAGGCTAATATCTTACACATATCTTTACCACCAATTAACATTAGTTTGTCAAAATATTGTGCCCTTTCCTTCTCTATATGATTTAGCAGCTTCCACACGTTTTTTTTTCCATGCTAGAAAACATAAATTAGCAGAACAACGTATTCAGTAGTACATTAACCGTGCAATCCATGCTGTTGTTTACATCCGAGTTTTGGTGATATGGCTGTGAATCTGGGTAACTGACCAAATCGTGATGTGAGTGCAAACCCTCTATACAGCTAATTTTTATTGTAGTGGCTTCTGGTCTCATCCACGTCCAGCATGTTTTGCTGCTTAATATTGCAAATTGGTGTGTTTTACCATATAATTTTAATGTATTATCTTAATTATGAACACACCGGTTTGTGGTGCAAACCGTTTACTGCATGTTGTTATTCTTTTCTTATTTCCTTATAGCGATAATATACCGAAAGTCTTACCTATTAGGCTTACTTCTGCATTGATGAAAAAGGTGGATATGTGTAATGTATTTGTTTATTTGAATGGGTGTGAAGTGAAGTAAATTAAAAAAGAACATCGGAGTAACCCAAAGACGTTTCGGCTTTATTTCTCCATATAGATTTGACTGTACACAATTCATACCATTGGACAGAAGGCATATAGGACTAAATTCAGTGCTCTTTTTTTCAAAGATCCATAGCAATAAATAGTGCTCATGAAACAAGACTGTCGACACTTTTTGAGACTTTACAAAATTTACAGCCATTTAGACTCAACATAGATTCAACAAAACATTATTTCTGAATGGTTGTTTTTCTTTTTTTTTTTTCCATGTTGCTCTTTGTTAGCTTATATGTTCACTCTTTCAGCATAGCGTCATCTTTACTCAGTTTACCAATGTGTGGATCCAGATTTTGCCACAACAACTTTTCGTCATGTTTAAAATTGTATCACCAGTTTTATAGTTTTACATCATCTCCCATGACCCAACTCTTCATAATACTGACAGTGGTACCTATAACAGGAATAAATAACACTTGATCCTCATAGTTGTTGCTTAAATGTGTCAAATAAGAACAAAATACAGTGTAAGTTTCCCTTTCACATGTTTTGCTTGATAATAATTGGTCAGGCCATTAAGGTACTCGTGTCTGTGTAATAGAAATCCACTTGTCATCTGCTCTGATATTCATTTTTGCTCATGGAGCAATGAGTAGGAAACGAGGGAAACAAATGGCAATGGGAAACAAATGTATTTTGATTACAGTACCAGAAATAAATATGAACTTTAATTTTTATCTTTTAAACTATTTTGTTTCATTGCTGAGCCAGAAGGGCTGAAGTTAACATAAAACAGGGACCGCTGACAGAGATTTTTATGACAACTCAGAGCAGTGCATGCGGATTCATCCTTATTAAAAATAATTTTCATCTATTTTTCTGACCTAATGTGAAGGGCCGTTTAGAAAGTTTCAACCATTAAAATCCCAAACCCTTGTAAGTAGGAAAGATACACTTGTGCCACTTGTTTAAATATCTCTCCTTGTTCGGTGCGCTCCTCTCTTTCCCGTATTCAGCCTGCCGTGTGCAGTCGAGGAGGAACA
Source organism: Cirrhinus molitorella (assembly GCA_033026305.1). Classification (NCBI taxonomy): domain Eukaryota; kingdom Metazoa; phylum Chordata; class Actinopteri; order Cypriniformes; family Cyprinidae; genus Cirrhinus; species Cirrhinus molitorella. The sequence continues at coordinate 6,329,475 of CM065125.1, forward strand.
TACAGTAAAGTGCGTCGCCATTTTGAACGTGGACGGTTCTCTTCCTCATTCAGAAACATGCATGGACCCTCTTGTTCTCAAAAACGTGGTGGATCGTGATTGTTTTTCCAGGGTGGTCTGGGCTGGGGTTTGAACGCCATTCGCAGCTGCACGTCATTTCATGCTGGAAATTGTCCAATCCAGTTTTGAGAACAATGAAAAAATATGAGTTACAAAATTATGATACAGCGCAGACATTCCACGGCGGGTTGCTCGTATCAGCGCGCCATTCAGCAAGGTCAAGCCACCGTGTTAAACTAGGTGCCGTTTTGGGCCTCGCCACACAAACGTCGCCAGTTCTGGGAAAGATGTCTTATAAAATCTTCCAGTTTTTTTTGTCCATAGTACCACATTTTCCATTATGACCTCTGATCCTCAGAACTGGGAGTGGTCCATTTCATCGAGCCACGAGGCAGGGCTGGTGGGGAAGTCTGGGTAGCCCGTGCTGCTTCCTGTCGACAGGTCAGAGGTGGGTCCCCCAGCCATCGCTCTCAGAGCTTGACCTACGCTGGGCTGTCCGCCCTGACCCATGATGCCGTCCATGTTGAAGCCTAAGTTGTTGAGCAGCGGGGTGTGGCCTGGGAGGGAAGTGATGGATGAGGGGGACTGCGGCAGGCCGTAGGGACTTCCTGCCCGCAGGTCATGGTAAGGCTGCCCGCCCCCCTCCAGGGAGAAGCTCCCGTTGAGCATGTTGCCGTTCGTGACGTCTCCGACGCTACCGTACAGGCCGTTAGCATGACCAAGGTCTGATAGGATCTGGTCGTCTGTTAGAGAGAGAAGACAACATTTTCAAGATAAAAAATACAACTGCACTGAATCAAGTTTCAGTCAGAAACTGACAGTAAATTTCACAAATATTTACAAGGAAATGGAAAGTAGCACTGAATTAAACATGAAATTTTAAAGTAGATAGACTGAAATAGTATTTTTTTGGTAAAAACTAAAAAAGTATTTCTTTTTAAAGTGTACATTCCTGTTCAACAGTTTGGAGTTTGCTTTTATTTATTTTTTAATAGAAATTAATACTTTTATTCAGCTAAGATGCATTAAATCAATCAAAAGTGACAGTAAAGACATTTCTAATGTTATATTAAAAAAATGTGGTGTACAAACAGTTTTCAATTCAAATTACTAGTCAATTTCACTATTTACAAGGAAATGTAAAGTAGCATTGTATTAAACATTACATTTTGAAGTAGAAATAGTATTTTCTTGTAAAACTAAAAAAAAAAATCACATTTTAAAATGTACATTACTGTTCAACAGTTTGGGGTGAGTTTGCTTTTAATTTTTTAATAGAAATTAATACTTTTATTCAGCAAAGATGCATTAAATTGATCAAAAGTGAGAGTAAAGACATTTCTAATGTTATATAAAAAAAACGTGGTGTACAAACAGTTTTCAATTGAAATGACTAGTAAATTTCACTATTTACAAGGAAATGGAAAGTAGCATTGAATTAAACAAGACATTTTGAAGTACAAATAGTATTTTCTTGTAAAACGAAAAAAACATTTTAAAGTTTTCATTACTGTTCAACAGTTTGGGATGAGTTTGCTTTTAATTTTTTTATAGAAATTAATACTTTTATTCAGCAAAGATGCATTAAATTGATCAAAAGTGACAGTAAAAACATTTCTAATGTTATATAAAAAAATGTGGTGTACAAACAGTTTTCAATTCAAATTACTAGTAAATTTCACTATTTACAAGGAAATGTAAAGTAGCATTGTATTAAACATGACATTTTGAAGTAGAAATAGTATTTTCTTGTAAAACGAAAAAAAATCACATTTTAAAGTGTACATTACTGTTCAACAGTTTGGGGTGACTTTGCTTTTCATTTTTTATAGAAATTAATACTTTTATTCAGCAAAGATGCATTAAATTGATCAAACGTGACAGTAAAGACATTTCTAATGTTATATTACAAAAAATGTGGTGTACAAACAGATTTCAATTCAAATTACTAGTAAATTTCACTATTTACAAGGAAATGGAAAGTAGCATTGAATTAAACATGACATTTTGAAGTACAAATAGTATTTTCTTGTAAAAAAAAAACACATTTTAAAGTGTACATTACTGTTCAACAGTTTGGGGTGAGTTTGCTTTTAATTTTTTTATTCAGCAAAGATGCATTAAATTGATCAAAAGTGAGAGTAAAGACATTTCTAATGTTATATAAAGATCTGTTTGAAGTCTATGTATCAAAGAATCCTGAAACAAATGTAGCACAGTTTCCACTTAAATATTAAGCAGCACAACTGTTTTCAACACAGATAATAATGAGAAATGTTCCCTGAGGAAAAAATCAGCATATTGGAATGATTTTTAAAAGATAATGTGACATTGAAGACTGGAGTAATGGCTGCTGAAAATATAGCTTTATTTTAAAATACACTAAAATAGAAAAGAGTTATTTTAAACTGTAATAATATTTCACAATATTACCATTTTTACTGAGCAAATGCCTTGCAAAAGTATTCATACCCCTCAATTTTTTTTCACATTCTGTCATGTTGCTGTCTTATGTTAAACTGCTTTAAATTACTTTTTTCCATGTCAATCTACACTCCATGCACCATAATGACAAAGCAAAAAGAGATGTCACAACTTCATACTTTTTTTTTTTATATAAAAAAAAAACTTAAATAAGTACATTACATAAGTATTCATACTCTTAATTCAGTACTTAGTTGAAGTCTTGAAAAACCAAGTCTTTTTGGGTATGATGCAACAAGATTTGCACATCAACATTTGGCAATTATCCGCCATTCTTCACCTCACCTCTTCACCCCTCATGCTCTGTCAGCTTGGATGGGGTCTGGCAAACATTTTCAGGTTTCTCCAAAAAAGTTTGATTGGGTTCAAGCCCAGGCTGTGGCTGAGCCACTCAAGGACATTCACAGAGTTGTCTATAAGTCACTCTTGCTGTGTGCTTAGGTTCACTGTCCTGTTGGAAGGTGAACCTTCTGCCCAGTCTGAGGTTCTGGATGCTCTGGACTGGGTTTTCATTAAGGCTATCTCAATATTTTAGTGCACTGAGCTTTTCTTCTACTTTAACAAGTCCCTCACCCCCTGCCACTGAAAAACTTTACCTCAGGGTTTGAGCTCTGATATGCATTTTCAGCTGTTAGACCTGTGTGCCTTTTCAAATCATACACATTCAGGTTAACTTCACTCGATGTGTAGTAACATGTACAAGCAGTATGAATACTTTTGGAATCATTCCAATTTTTTTATTTGTAATAAATTTGCAAAGATGTTAAAACCCTGTTTTTTGCTTTGCCATTATTGTGTATGGAGTGTAGATTGATGTGCAAGAAAAAGTAATTTAAAAACAAAAAATGAAGGAGTCTGAATACCTTTACAAGGCACTGTAGATGCTCTTACACACAGAAAAAGAAGAATTGCAGTCATGACAAAGACCTCATAAATATCCAGTTTAGAAGGGGGATCACATGCTTCTGGAAATATCTGCGACGCGATGAGCATTTGTGATTTACTCTCCGTACACACGGGAGCACAACCAGACTCTGTTCTTTCAACAACAACAAAGGCCCTGTGTGCTTCGTCTCTAATCGACTAAAAGCTTCACCAATTTTATAGAGTTTGTGCATCGCTGCTTTCATTTCTCGTAAACACGGCCTCCCTTTGAAAGCAACTCTAGACTTTTATGAGTTCTCAAAACGGGCTGACAAAAATGAAATAATCATAAAAACACGTAGCAGAACCAAAAACCTCATTTGAATAATCCACACAATCCACCGAGTGGCATATGTTCAAAATAAAGGGCAAAAGAAATGAATACATGAAGGGAAATAAAAAGGTTTTTAGAAAGAATACAAAGACAAATAGACTCACCTCTGAAACTAAGTTCGCTGTCGCTCAATCCTGCGTCATCGGCTGAGCTCTCCTTTTCTGTCTTACTGGACCCTCGACTGCGTTTGACGCTTTTGTAGAACTGACCCCAGCGGTGCCGACCAGCATCCTTCTTCAGCCGTTTCTCTTTTGCGCGCCTGTTTTGAAACCACACCTGTAAACAGACGAGCCTCAGTAAAGACACAGACAGCTATTTAATCATATTAAACAAACGGACGTATAGTCTCACCTGCACTACTCTCATGTCCAGGCCCGTTTCTGAAGAGAGCTGCTCGCGTACATGTCGTGCTGGCTTAGGCGAGTTCTTGTAGGCGCTTTTAAGCGTCTCCAGCTGTTTGGCTGTGATGGTGGTTCGTGGACGTTTTGCACCTGTCTCTGAATCATCTGTAACACACAAATTCGAAGAACTTATTAAAAGTGTGTAATTTCTGCAGTGCTGCTAAACAGAATTGTAATTGATCCCCCTGTCAGCCATTGGTTGGTCAAACAAATAGCCTCATCCCATTTATTTATATACAGTCAAACCAGATATATTCTTTTTATATTGTTTCACTAGTGGGTGCAGGATACTATAGTTCATGTATGTACGTGAGGATAGCAAAGTTCACTGTGACATATTATTCCCAAAAAGTGGACTACCAGTAAAACTGATAACAACAAATTTGGGTCCAAAAATGATTCAGACACTTTGACCTGAGCATGTTAGGCTTAAGTGTTTTTTCTTTACTTGCAAATGTGACCTTTTTGCACCACAGACTGAACAAAATTAAGCATTGCTTGGTAATTGGTCAACAAAGTACTGATAGTTGTGTAAATATTGTCATACTAACAGTTGTCTGAATTTTTGTTGAATTGTAATTCATTACATACCTTTCTATCAAAGTTATCTGACATTATCAAGGTGAATTTGTTCTGACACAGTTTAACTCTGAGTTCTTGTCATATTTTATTACCATTTTCTAAACTAAAGAATAAACTGTGGTAATGTGAGAAATGTTGAAGGTGTCTGAATAAATTTTGGTTTGACTATGTAGACACTTAATATTTTGAATACGTTTGAATATTTTAAAATAAGAGTTTTCTATTTTAAAACATTTTAAAATGTAATTTATTCCTGATGGCAAAGCTGATTAAAAGCTAATTTTTTAAATAACCAACTTTTAAATAGCTGTCATAATTAAAAACACAAGCATAACGGTGAAAGATAGTGTGAGCAGGACTGAACTGAACTCAAAAAAGTGAATACAATTTGTTTTAATTCTACTGATTCACTGTTGAAGGAAAGCAAATTTCTCCAGCATGAGGCAAAATGTCAGTAGCTCATCTATCGTGAAGCACGAGTAAAGAAGAGTTTGTGGGATGCTTTGAGTGGAAGTGCTCACACATGGCCAGTCGATACTCTCCTGAAACTGTCACACTGTGGCGGAAGAGGGAATAAATCTCTCCTGAGAATGGCATGCCAGTGCGAGTTATTGGGGCCCTACCGTAAAAGTGCATTGCATCACTTAATATAATCAATCAACAGCCCACAGAAATCTCCATAAATACAGCGTGAGGGGCTTTCAGAGGCAGATCCATGAGAGGTCAGATCACCGAGGGACTTAATATGCCAGACACTGAGACCCCACTAGACTGTAGTTAATGATGATTTTGTCTCCTTACTACCATCCTGTTGCCTCCTCTGATCTCTCAGTGTCTCTATATGATTGTAAAAGAAGAAGTTAATTACACCATCTCCACTCCTGAACTTTGCTGACAGAATGATTTCCAATTAGGACAGAAAATCCAGCAACGTGGGCCAAGTCTGGGACAATGCATCTATATACCACAGCTATATCATGTGCCAGTTCAGCAATATAGATAGATAGATAGATAGATAGATAGATAGATAGATAGACAGATAGATAGATTTATGCCAAAAATAATTAGGGTATAAGTAAAGACCATGTTCCATGAAGATGGTAGATTTTCTACCATAAATATATTAACTTAATTTTTGATTAGTAATATACATTGATAAGAACTTCATTTGAACAACTGTAGAGGCGATTTTCTCAATATTTAAATTTTTTTTTGCACCCTCAGATTCCAGATTTTCAAATAGTTGCATTGCAGCCAAATATTATCCTATCCTAACAAACCATACATCAATGGAAAGTTTATTTATTCAGTCTTTTATTAAAAATATGATGACTGGTTTTGTGATCCAGGGTCACATTTCTGAAATTCTGATATAGACATCGGACTGATTTTATAGAAAAATCTTTTTTTAAAGTATAACACAAATATATTAATTTGTTAAAAGGTTACAAACTCAAATTCCACTGCATCACAGGAACAACCAATTGTTGGTTCAAGAGAGCTTGATTTACAATGATCTGAAGCCAACAGCTCACCATTTTGTTTGGCCGTTTCGTAGTCCTCTTTGCACACGAGCCTCCCGTCCTCCATGAGGTAGAACTCATCACCGGTGGCCAGCTGCCTGCTGCACATTACGCAGGCGAAGCAGTGAAGGTGGTACACAAAGTCCTGAGCTTTCCGGACCACCTGAGTTGGGGGAATCCCCTGCTGGCACGATGCACATTTTGTCCCAAAACGCCTGCAAGCACAAAAATAGACACTTCAGATATTTTCCCTTAATCACTATTTGCATTAAAGCTGATACATATATAATTTTACAAATTGTCTTATTTTGTGCACAAAAAAAAACAAAACAAAAAACACCTTAATGTAATATAAATTGTGTATATACATGACCCCAGCATCAAAAAATTAAGTAATATTACACATATCTTTTTCAGGGCTGTGATGAGGTGTTATTAAATGTTGAAAAGAACTTTAGCTTGCATTATTAAATATTGTATTAGTATTGTTGTTGAAGTATTGTTCATTCTTAGTTCATGTTAACTAATGTAGTGAACCAATGTTAACAAATGAAACCTTGTTGTAAAGTGGTACCAAAATTCATTTTCAGGTTATCTTGAATTTTACTTTGGCTATTTCATCATTTTTTAAACTATTATTTTTTTCTAATTATTTTAGATAACAACAAAATTAAGTAATATTACACATTTCTTACAAATCAGCAGATTTATTTTTCAGGGCTGTGTTATTAAATGTGACATAAGGGTACATGTGACATAAGTTTTAATATATTTACAGTAGGAAATTTACAAAATATCTTCATGGAACATGATCTTCACTTAATATTCCTAATGATTTTTGGCATAAAAAATATATATAATTTTGACCCATACAATGTATTTTTGGATATTGCTACAAATATACCCATGCTACTTATGAAAAAAAAACATTAGTTAGCATTATTAAATACTGTAGAATGATTGTTAATTCTTAGTTCATGTTAACTAATGTAGTTAACGAATGAAAACTTATTGTAAAGTGATACCCAAATTAATTTTAGAGTTTAAGCATCATTACATCATGAATTTATCTGTGGCTATTTTGATAAGCAATCTTTTTAGAACTGCAAAGGCTGTAATAAGTTACAAAAGCTCAGAATACTATAGCAGGCATCTTTGTTTGTGCTTGTCATGTCCCTGGAGTTGACAAATGGTCTTGATCAATGTAGGAGAGGCAAAGAGATTCACAGGAGAGAGAGACAGAAAGAGAGAGAGAGGCCACTAAACACACGCACAGAACGCCTCATAAAGCACTGAGTCAGAATAGGCTGTAAATCACAGTGTGAATACTGCTAAATAAACCCTCCTTTTACTTAACCAAGGTGAAGTTTTTGCAACATTAACGGGAAGGCGAGTCCCCGCCCCCCTCGCCTGTGAACCGCCAGCATTTCCTCCTCCTCCATCCCCCTCTCCATCCTCCTCCTCAGCAGCAGCACCACCATGGTCTTAACATTAAAATCCCTCCTTTTGTCCCCACGGGCTTGCTAATAAAGTTAGCCTCCACTCTGAGTCTTGCTAGCGTTTTAGGTCTCATTGAAGCCTGTGACATTAAAACCTCTCAAACATGATTTGGTAAAAGCCACTACTGATCCTGTTTTGGATAAAAGTCAAACTTAATTTCCTTCCTTAAAGCCAAGGGAGAAAAAGAAAAAAAGAATGAAAAGAGGAAAGAAAAGAAAAGAAGGGAAGACGCAGGGAAGAAGAGCAAAAAAAAAAAAAAATGCAAAGTTGCTTTCTTGTACTTATGTAGCACTGGGAATTGAATTTGGGAACATGCAGTCTTTGCGGCCGAGTTCCAGCACACTGTGCTTCCTAACCTGACATAAGAAAAATGAAACGCAGCACTTTATTAACCATGACAGAGAATCTATGTGCCAGCCTTTCTTTGAACATACTCCCATACTGACACACACACACAAATGCACTCCAGTGCCAAACAGCACTAATAAAAAGTATGAGAAATCAGATGTGAAATGCCTCTGTGTGAAAAGATTTGACAAAACTGACTTGAAACAATCTGGTTCTGTCATTTCTAGTTCCACTATAGTGACTGAAACAACATCCAGCATAGAACAGAAATTAAATAACACCTCTTGTCATATTATGTACAATGATGTACTGTACAGCTATCCACCTTTTTCTCCTGTAAGCGCGGCCGCGGCCATTTGTAAATTTAATGGATCTGGCTTCCGGTCTTATCTGCGTGTACAAAACAGCTGGTTTTGCTGCTTGATATTGCAAATTGGTGTGTCTTACCATATTATTTTAATGTGTATCTTAATTATTAGCACACTGGTTTGTACTACAAACAGTTTAACCATTTACGGCAAGTTGTTATTCTTCTCCTAATTTCTCTATAGCGACAACTGAACCGGAAGTCACACCAATAGGCTTACTTTCGCGATGAAGAAAAAGTTATATTCCTACATAAGATTTTACTCAATTAATGACTTAAATTATGCATTTAGCCTACTTAATTTGTCAAGTAAAGGTTGACATCTTGTTTAGTTAGTTATGTGGTCTCTATTTGCCATAATCTTAAAATGAATTCATATTTATAAAAAATTATAATTTTTGTTTTGTTTCGCATTCAGCAACATTATGCGCTTAGAATTTTTTAGACTGATATTGGCTTTGATTTCTTTTTGTTTAGCATCGTAAAATTTAATAAACACGAATAAAACAAATAAGATTATTTATAACAGCAGCCAAATGTTGTCCTATCCTAACAAACCATACATCAATAGACAGCTTATTTATTCAGTCTCTTATTAGATAGATAGATAGATAGATAGATAGATAGATAGATAGATAGATAGATAGATAGACAGATAGATGCTAACAGAGCGAGAAAACATGGTCTCACTTGAAAAAATCCTCTTTGCAGTAGACATTCCCCGCTCGAGAGAAACACTTGTCTGCCAGGAGCGCATGGCAGTCGGCGCACTTGAGACATTTTGAGTGCCAATGTCGATCCAGCACCTTCAGAATAAACTTATCCAGGATGTGTTGACTGCAGCCTGCGCACTGAGGGATCTCTGGAGAAACACACGGACAGAAAGCGATTTGGGTGAAATGTGCTTACAGAAATGCTGAACTTGGTCTTAACAATATTTGAAGACTTCAGATGCAAAAGACTTTAAATCCATTTGACGTCTTACTTAAAACAATAATAATAATAAAAATTATCAGGATCCGATGTATAGATTTCTACCTAAGTAGCTACCAGTACTTCTAATTGGTCTGAGGCTGGGATTTTAGCAAGTTTAAAGTAAAAGTTTTTTTATGGACGTATAATATGTGTCGAGAGCATTCACTCAGTATCATTATCTCATTTTTGACCCTGATGGCTTTTAGGGGGTTTTGCATCTGAACTCTTCATTTATAGATAAAAAGTAACACTTACTAACATGTCTAATAGGTTTAATGATTTTAAGTCAATGACAAATAAGGTTACATTATGCAGAATGCTGGACAGCCCGTCAGGCTTTGCACATTCAAATAGAAATGTCGTGAATTTACGGTTCATACTTTATGCATTTATGTAGATCATCTGTTATAATCTGGGGTATAAAAGCAATAACGATCATGCTATTGAAAGTTGTTATAAAGCAACATGAGAAAAATAGAATTGCTAGATCTTCTGTGTGAAATAGCTAGTCGTTCTGAAACAAAGTCATTTTATAAAGGAAATCATTTTAGCATGTTACTTACTCCGTTCGAGAGCATTATTATTTAAAAAAATATATAACCTTCTGCTGCAGAAAGTAAAATAAAATAACACCCTAATGGTGAAGTGGAAATACTGACGAAACCTGGACTTTTTAAAAATGCCATTAATTTAATATTTATAAAAAGTAAACGACATATCAGTAAAAATCGACAAAGAATGATGACAACAGCAGTGAAAAAGACAATACATGTATACTTTAATAATACAATACTCATGGAATTTCTATAATAAATAAGACTTCTAGAAATTGAACAAATGCTGTTTAATATTAAAAATATATAAATGCTAATTATTAGTGCTTAGTAAGTGGTTAAGGGACGTTAGAGATTACTGTGAAAGTAAATTTGGAGTGAGTACCTTCCACGAGACAACCTATGAGACCGGTAAATGCTGGACAGGTGAGGAAAGATGTCCATTTGTTGGTAAATAATCAATATCTCAGAAGAAAACAGGCGAGGACATGAGGACATTGAGATTGAAATCATATAACTGGTCCATCGATTCTTTAACTGAGACAGTCTGTCACTTCAATTACTGTTGCTCAAGAACAAGTGCTCTAACCAAACAAACAAAAATCCGAAATCTAAAACCAAACATAAATAAAAGTAAAAAAATATATATACTGTATTCCGTAAAATTGAGGAAATCGTTTTAAGCGTCAGGCTACTCGTTATAATTTCTTCAGATCACAATATCATGACATTTAATATCGATATTTGACCTCTGAACTTCTATTCTTTCTGTGGGCAAGTTCTCACACGTGCTGTTTTAAATGAATTCAACAATAGTCAGGTTGTTTTAATATGACGCAAGACATAGTAGTTTTATTAAAGAAGGAATTTTGAATTCATGCGTAATCACGTGAAGTGTTTTATGCGTCATGTAGGCTTAAAGCACGGCAAATGTCTGAAAGTTCATCGAAACTGACCTCTACAGCAACCATAGCCAATAATATCACAATGACAGAGAACAGTGTTACCCACAGAACCACAAAACACCATGGACACTGAAATAATGCAGTAAACATTTACTAACCATATTGTAACGACGTAGTAAAATACATAAATACATAAAATAACTGTGAATAACATCAAACATTAAACACACAGATTTAAATGAAATACAAACAAATGTGATTCTGTGAATTATAATTTTACATAACACAATATTTTACCGGAAAAGTGTGCGTGTTATTATCCATAAAATGTATATTTAATGTAATATATTACTTAAAATAATTTTACCGGTTCTGGTAAGGTAATTTACAGGAGGTAATTAATTTTTTGCTGTAGAATTTAACACTCTTCTTCCTTTGAAATGACCGAGTTCATAATGCTGTGTGGCTGTTTTATAAAGACTCGTGTGGTGCTGAAGGAACAGCGCCCGGCGCAGCTTTACTCATTCAGCCGTCTTCAGCTTTTAACGCTAATTTACTCTAAGGATGTATTTGATTAGCCAGTCAATTAAAAGATGGCTACCATGACAGGCCTTTTCTTAACATCAACATATGCATGGTTTTAAATCTTTGTTTGGCTATTCAACGCATTCATTTATATCCCGTTGTCGTGCAGGCTTCTATTTTCGAATGTTTTATCTTTTCTTAAAAACAAACAAACAAACATAATTACCCATATGTTGTTTTAAAAGCACCTTATTCGCTTAAATAATAATATTTACTCTAGATCCATACCGCAAGATTAGGCTATTCTTAAAATAATCCTCACTTAATCCATCATTTATACGTCAAGGGGGGTTGAGTAGCAATATCTTTTAATCTACTATCATTTAATGAAATTAAGCATTCGTCACTGACAGACCTATATTGCCTACTTAACCTTTTGGCCATTCTTTAAAAAAAAAAAAAAGAAAATTAAACATTTCAAAATTTTAAATAAGTGGTTCATTTTCTTCCCATTTATTTTTCAGCATTTTCATATGATCTGTCTTTAGTTAAATGCCCTTACGCACGGATCTAACTACTCTAGTTTTCTCTTCTTTACATTACACAATAGCAAAAGGTAGAAAATAAGTGGTTCAAACAGGATGAGGTCCATCTGTACATTTCTGAAGCTTGCCTGTGAATAATTAGGTCAGGAATTTATCCAATTCAAACTCCATCTTGGTTGTGAGATCAGATTATATAGGCCTAACACAGATTAATTTGCGACTGATAAGGACCAGATGCGAAGATAATAAGCAGTGCTATTATTTAGTTTTTTTATATTAAATGTTCATAGTGTATCTAGATGTTTTTATAATCTCTGTTTCACTGAGACAATTAACATTGGATGCACTCTGCTCCATTTAACCAGAAAAATCGGATTCTTATTCTTATTCTTTTTTTTTTTTTTAAATCTTTGTTTAATTTCTAGCACCTTTTACACTGCTGTTCCCAACCACAACCAACTCAACTTATTATTAATAGACGTGCAATGAAACTGTACTAGCTATGTGCGATCTATTAGTATGACTAATCAGCAATCTGGCTGTATATATATATATATATATATATATATATATATATATATATTAGTCTACATTGTGAGATTATAAAGCACTGCACTTAAACCACACACGTTTTTACGATGGTATAGCATGAATTCGTTACAGAGCTCAGTTACGACCATATTCAAAAACAAGATTAATCAGTTCTCATCATAAAATTCTGTTTAGGTTAAAGCTTTTTAAATTTAAAGCTATTTAGATTTAAATAATAACAAAGCTCCATGCGTCTAATCTGATTTTACCACCATTACAGTGGCTCTCACATAATTCCCCAGTGGAGTTTAATTAAAAGCTACATGTTATTCAACAGTGGTGGCCTGCAGACGCCCGGAGGAGGCCTGCCAATTTTCTGATGAACTAATCAATATAAGCAGAAGAAAAAGCCCTTACGTTGCAGTGGCACTCCGAGGATGTCCGGCAGACCCTTCACTGCGCTCTCGCCGGGCAACACAGCCGCACTTTGCATCATTTTCATCCAGTCCGATAAAACGCACACATGCACCCGCTCGCGAAAGTCTGAGAATCTCAGATGTGCATAAAATAATTTTTCTCCCCGGATATAGTGTCCTTTTAGAGTCCTCGCGCCTGCGGTTATCCTCATGAAATAGTCGGGCGCTCACGCGTGCGTTCTTTTGCTGTGTGTCACACAAACCGCTTGATTCATTCACACTGCAGGGGCGGCCCTGACGTCAGGCCCCCGGGGGACCAATGGGAGGCGTTGACGGGAGCCAGGGAGGCGGGAACTCGTGCGGCTTGAGTTCTCAGGTAAGTGGAAAAAGCGATAAGGAAGTGATGACCATAAATACAGTGCCGCTACTGAAACCAAAGGATCTGAAGTGTTTTTAAACCCCTTTGTGACCTGGCAGGGGCCAGTCAAGCAAGTAACGTAAATATTAGACCTACGTGAATACTTTAATTTCAGCGTTGCTTTAGTGGATACTTACGCAATCGCATCGAATAGGCTACATATATTGGGATGTACTGGATATGTAGCCTATTTAGACATAGCCAGACTGTAAACATATTAATAAAAAAGAAGTAAAATGTTAGTAAACCCTGTTATTTTGACATATACTGTTAAATTAATCTAGGCCTAATAATTGTAAATTATTTTAAAAGACAATACATTTTTACGAAATTGTAAAAAAAGAAAACAAACAAACAAAAAAAAAAACAATACAGTATAAATTTACAATTATAAATGATCATGTACGTCTTGAGGCAATATATAGGCTACTTAAATAGCATACTGATAAAATTGTTAGCTTAAAAAATATATTGCGAATTCCGTCCGTTTGTTTGGTTTACATTTATTTATTTAAAAGTAGTTGGTTTCTTCTTTATATCTAATTTTTAATTACATGCTACACTTTAAATGCTTTAAAATAGCTCTCAGAATTTGCCCTGTTGACCTGAACAGTCCTTATAAGACAAACGCGCTCAACAGTGGCTGGAATAGCTTATATTTGCTAAAAATACAAACTCAAGTGAGCCTTTACGTTGTTTATCAGCAGTCGCGACACAGTCGATCCTGACAGGACTCATTTCATTCGAGTTTTTCTCCCTCCGGAGAGAGCGGAGTTCAAGCGAGATGAACTCAATCTTCACTTCCAATTCTTTTCATGGACACTATAATGCGGAGCTCTGACAGTCACCGCTTCATGAAAACAAGCTTCAGAATGGAGCAGTCAGTCTCACCATCGTCAGTCTGGCTTCTTTTCCACGTAGCCTCTATCACGTATGTCTTTCAGTATTAGTTTTCTTACATCTCACTCATTTCGCGCTTATTCTGGCAAATACTTAAAAAGGTATGTTTTTTATATTACAAAATATGTTGTGGAAGCTCTGTGAGATGCACAGAATCAAGAAAATACAGTAAACGGATGATGCGCGAAAGAAGAAACGATGTGAAAATACTGCAAACTGTAGTTTCCTGTAAACAGAAATACACGTTTTAATTTCACTGGATATTTATACATTATATTTAAAAATGTATTAATAAATAATTATATTTTAAAATAGTTTCCAAAAGAAAGGTAGGCTAAGTCTTTCAAAGCATTTCATAAATCTACTCAATTATATCCGAAGGTAAGCTATTATGTAATTCCACCTGTCTCATAACACACAGCTGATTTTATATGTCTCAGTCCACTGGACAGTCTTGTTGAAACCAGTTAATGTCCTATTTCAGAACACCAATGAAAAATAAATTAAGACTTGAGAATGTAACATAAAAATCATCTCGTTTATATATGTATTTGCGTATTTCAATCCCTGATTGTCCTGCTTTCCGGGTGTAAAATAGTGTAAAATTATAAATAATGGACAGCTTTGTTACAGGGATATGTAAATAAGACGTGGATGTCATCAAAGTCAGATTATCTCAAGTTTTAAACAACGCAACCCCGTCCTTAGTCTTGCTTAATAGCTCCAGTGTAATTTAGTTAAATGAAAGTGATCGTCAAGCTGATTAAATGGTGGCAAACACAGCAGCCCTCAAGCTTCACCAGATTCCCTCTCCATGGGCCAATGGTGGACATGGGAATTAACCATTTTTTCATTTTGATTATGGCGAGGAGTTATTATGCAGATTATTCAATTACGCTGATGGTCAAGTGAAAATATGAATTTAGTCTTGCTTAAACAGAACGGGGGAGCAAATGCTCTTAATGCTCAATGTTTTGCCACACGATTAAACACATTAATCCACGTACAGGGGACGCGTGTGCACATCTTTTGCATCTCAAAGTCAGCTGAAGCCACTATAAAATGCACTAAAGGGCACCTGTCCGAACAATGAGAGACCTGTGCACTATAATTCAGCGAAAGGGGTTGACTCCCGCTGACCCGAGCACCTTTAATTACTGCCAGTATTTCACAGTATCCGCATTCTGACACCAAGAGCTGCTGCTCCATCATATCAGTAAAATGCAGGTCTCTGAACGCGATCATTAATAGATCAGATTTTAACCCCTCAGCCTATCCTCTGAGGCCAATGAGCTTACTTGGACACTTAAATGTGAATATGACAACTATACTGAAATTCAGGATCATAAAGTAACACTTTATGCCATTATAATAAAAAAGCATCCCCGGTGAGACTGTACGAAACACAATCAGTCTGAACAATTATAAATAAGCTGCAGGCGTGAAATAACTATCATATATGACTCTCTCACTTCGGAGGTGAGAATAAAAGTTGTGGAATATATTTAGAAAAAACTTGCATTTACCTAAAGCAAGATGTATTTGCCCAGAAGATGTATTTTATTATGCCTAGTATAAATATAGATTTATATGAATCAAAAAGTTCATTTCATATAGAATCCACTCAAACTTATCTAAATCTACATCCTAAAAAAGACAGAAAAACATTAGTGCTGGGCAACGAAGTTTTTGTGTGCATAATATGTGTGTACTGTGTGTATTTATAATTTATATATGAATACACACACACACACACACACACACACACACACACACAAACACGCATGCATGCATGCACATGCATATATTTAAGATTTTTTTGTTTATATATTACTTATATTTATATATCATTATATTTAAAACTTTTAAACAAAAAAAAAACTTTTATTTTGTATGCGATTAATCGTTGCCCAGCACAAAAAAATTAAATAAATAAAAAATAAATAAATAAATAAAAGAAAAAAAAAATTCTAATACTTTGAACCAGAAATATTATACAAAACTGGATGGTGTATAAATGATTAAATGTTTCTATTTGCTGTTTTGACCTAAAATCTTAAAATTAAATTACATTATTAGCAATAGTGATGGCATAATCATGCACAATATTTAAAACGTCCATGTTTTCTATTAGTGTTACACTCCCACCATCGGAGTGAGGCAGGTTCTAACAACAGCGCTATTTGTACTTGTCTGTAATTTACACAATTTAAGTAGGGTAGAAGTTGCCAATCTCTAAACTTTAATTTGCTGCACACAAATACGAGAAGTTGTTATTCTGACAAACACAGTTTCAAACAGTTACAAGCAAACAACATGCTGACTAGGCTAATAGCCTTCGTGTCAAAAACTGTTTGTTGTAATTTCTTCGGTTTCTTAATATAAAACATTTAAGAGTTTCATACGCAAAAACACCTTAAACAAATACGACTCGAATGGGACACGGAAATAAAGACCTAAAAGAAGCACATTACGTCTCTGAGAGCGTCATGCAAACCTACCGACAGTCGTGTGGCATGTACATTTCTTGTAAGCTCGAACGCTGTCCAGCGTAGCGAGTTTACAGTCGAACTAGAATTTTCGTTCCACAAATACAAACAAAGACTACAAAGACAGAAACGTTACCTGTCTACATCAGTCTGGTGGTTTCTGTTCCTCGAAAACAGTAAATAAAGGCTGGAACGTCAATGTCAGAAGCCGTTCCCCCCATTTTCCCTGCAAAGGAAAGACAGAAAGAGACGAAGAGACCTCAAGAGAGGGCAACAGAGAAAATTAAATTGCACTTGGGGGCAAATTCTATTAGGGAATAGTTATTGTCTCTTGACAGGTCCTGTCCATTTACGTAATTAGTTGAAGTACGAGGTTCGGCATTGTTTAATCAGAATCAGAATTCAGGTTTATTGGCTTAGTAAGTTACACTTAGGAGACGCGTGGGAAACATGCTATATCAGTCAGTTATAGAAAATTGCATACTGACAATATATATTCAGCATATAGGCTACCTCTAGTAGTCAATATGCTATATACAATGCACAATATAGGCACACAATACAATAACATGTATGTTTAATGATGTACTGGATAGAATCAAATAGTGCATTTTAAGCATGCAAAATTTAAAAAGTAAACAATGACCCTTCAAAACAATGCAACACAGTGATGGCTGGCCATTGTAGACCAGGTCAGGGATGATACATTATAATTGTCTAATACTTTATAATTGGCTAAGGGGGAGATCCTGCTTAGGTTAGAGATTCAATTAAAGGTGACGGAGTTTTACCTTAAGCTTACCATTAAACAATGAAAGATCCCCTGTAATGTTTTTACTTGCTTCAGCAATCGATAGCTTTATTTATGTGTATTTAAATAGGCTCCCATGAAACGCAGTGATTCTGATTCTATGGATGATTTTTATTATTTAACTGAAGAATATGCTTTAAAGTGCACGTCTAATATAATTAGATATGCACTGAATAAAACTAATGCACACCATGCATTTCTATAGGTGTAACTGTTTGTTTTCATGAAAACATGAATACACATTGTACTTTGTATTGTAATTATTTATATGAAGCCTAATGTGTTACATGACACTGTAATCTTAAGGAATGAATCTCTGAACAATTAACATTTGCAGCAATGTACTCACCCTGAGAACATCTAAGGATATAGATGACTTTGTTTCTTCATGGGAATAGATTCAGAGAAATTTAGGTTGCTAAATCACTTGCTTACCAATGGATCCTCTGTAGTGAATGGGTGCCGTCAGAATGAGAGCCCAAACAGCTAATAAACACATCACAATAATCTATAAACCATATGAAACTTGTAAAAATGTATTCTGTAAATAAATGTATATGTCAGTGGATTTTAGATATGAGAGGACAACAGAGTATGAATTTATTCACTGAAGGAAGCATTATTATGGATTATTTTGGCTAGAAGTGATGTTTTAAAGTAAAAATGCCTTAATGATGAACTTATTTCCCAGAAACATAGCTTTTTATGTCACAAAGGTGTTAAATGATAGAGTCATATGGTTTATTTATAGATTATTGTGATGTTTTCATCAGCTGTTTCTTATGGCAACTGCAAAGGATTCATTTGTGATCAAGTGATGTAATGCCTAATTTCTGCCTAAAACTGTTCTGATGAAGAAACAAACTATCTACATCTTGAATGGCATGAGGGTAAGTACATTTTCAGCAAATTTTTATTTTTGGTGCGAACTACTTCTTTCATTATTACCAATATAGTTGAGGTCAAAAGTTTTCACTTTTTTTCAGAATCTGCAAAATGTTAATTATTTTACCAAAATAAGAGGGATCATACAAAATGCATGTTATTGCTGATTTAGTACTGACCTAAATAATATATTTTACATAAAAGATGTTTACATATAGTCCACAAGAGAAAATAATAGTTCAATTTGCAAAAATGACACGGTTCAAAAGTTTACATCCCCTTGATTCTTTATACTGTGTTGTTACCTGAATGATCCACAGCTTTTATTTTTTTAGTGATAGTTGTTCATACACACACATAAAAGTAGGCCTGATTTAACAGTTAAACTGTCCACTGTTCTTCAGAAAAATCCTTCAGGTCCCACATATTTTGGATTTCCAGCATTTCTGTGTGTTTAAACCCTTTCCAACAATGACTGTATGATTTTGAGATCCATCTTTTACACTGAGGACAACTGAGGGACTCATAGGCGACTAATACACAAGGTTCAAACGCTCTCTGATGCTCCAAAAGGAAGAAACATGCATTAAGAGCTTTTGGATTTTGAAGATAAATGTAACTTATTTTGTCTTCTGGGAAACATGTAACTATCTTCCTTCTGAACTGAAGTGCAGTACTGAATAAAAAAATATGATATTTAGGCAAAATAAGAAAAATGTACACAGACTACATTCTGTTTTTCACCCATTTCCACCGGGGTCATTTTTATAATTCAACTATTATGTTCTCTTGAGGACTGTATGTAATCATCTTTTTTGTGAAAAATCTTATTCAGGTCAGTACTAAATAAACAATAACATCATTTTGTATGACCCATCTTATTTTGGTAAAATTATTAACATTTTGCATCTTCACGTAAAGGGCGATGTAAACTATTGACCTCAACTGTACAACACAATCACAGTTTATCCAGACAAAATAATGAATCTGCTTCTTATTTGGGCTTCAGAATCTTGAACTGAGGTGACTTAAGACAGATTGGGGTAAAAGAGAAGGGCATTTAGCTGGTAATATGTAATTGCTTAAACGACACTGATGAACCTCTTTGAAACATCTTCATGGAGATTACATTTCCGGTGTTTGCTGACAAGACTGTTCATTCTGCTTCATTAACGCATCTTGATGGACATTCTCTGGAAGCCATCCAAA
Organism: Cirrhinus molitorella; assembly: GCA_033026305.1. Lineage (NCBI taxonomy): Eukaryota > Metazoa > Chordata > Actinopteri > Cypriniformes > Cyprinidae > Cirrhinus > Cirrhinus molitorella. The sequence goes on from CM065125.1 coordinate 6,349,161, forward strand.
CTCATTTTATTGACATCATCTGGCCTGTCCTATGAGAAGAATGTAAGCTTTCAGGACAGAGGTTAGATTTGCGCTGATCTCAGACAACCTTCACCACCCTATTCTGCAGTCTGTATATAAAACAGTAACACTGATCTTAAGTCAGCTGATCCACAGCCCTATAGTCCACATAGTGGATACAACTGCCCAGAAGCTGTGCATATAACTACTTGCTTTTATATGGCATTGGATCAAAGGAGCATACAATAATGTAATATACCTGAATAGGGCGCATCTTGAATGTTCCAGCATCACAGTGCTCCTGTGTGCAAAACAAGGTTTATTAAGCAATGATTTACTGAGCGAAACTTGACAGACCTTCACAAAATCCAGACCTGAAATCCTCAGGGATGAATTGGAACGATGAATGCGAGTCAGATCTAGTCATCTAACATCACTGTCTGACCTTACTGATGTTATAGTGTCTGAATGGGACCAAATACACTATCATTCAAAAGGTTTTTTTTTATTATTATTATTTTCTGCTCACCAAGCCTGCATTTATTTGATCCAAAATACAGTAATATTGTGAAATACTGTTATTAAACTATTTAAAATAACTGCTATTTAAATACAATTTAAAATGTAATTTATTCCTGTAATCAAAGCTACATTTTGAGCATCAATACTCCAGTCTTCAGTGTCACATGACTCTTCAGAAATCATTCTAATATGCTGATTTGCTGTACATTTTTTTGTATTATTATTATCATCATCAATATTTAAAACAGCTGAGTACGTTTTTTCAAGATTATTTGATGAATAGAAAGATCCAAAGATCAGCATTTATCTGAAATAAAAAGCTTTTTATAGAAATTGATACTTTTATTTAGCAAGGATGCTTTAAATTGATTAAAAGCGATGATGCAAATATTTATGATGTTACAAAATATTTCTATTTCAGATAAATGGAAGATAAATAGAAAATAAACTTTCTATTCAAAGAAACATGAAAAACTCAGCTGTTACATAAAAATAAATGTTTTTGAGCAGCAAATCAGGATATTACAATGAAGGATCATGTGACTGAAGTTAATGCCAAAGATTAAGCTTTGAAATGACAGGAATAAATTAGATTTGAAAATATATTCAAATAGGAAACAGTTAAATAGTAAAAATATTTCAAATATGTAACGTTTTTGCTGTATTTTGTACTTTTTTTTTTTAAATTAATGCAGGCTTGGTGAGCAGAAGAGACTTCCTTAAAAACATTAAAAATCATAAAACTTTTGACTGGTAGTGTACCTGCATTGAAATTCCAAAGCCTTCACAGGAGAACAGAATCTGTTACAGTAGTAAAGAAAAGACAGACTTACTATTATTGCAGAAGGTTTTGATGAATGAGAACCACAAATTTTTGGTTATGAAGTATGCAGGGAAGTCTGTGAAATTTACTTGCTCTTGTTAATTTCAAAAACGCTACCAAAACAAAAGGAGATACTAAAAACCTTTACAAAAATAATTTAACCTGTCTAAAAGCTTAGACAATATAATGTAATCTCATTTTTTTCTCTGAACTTTTAAACAGATTTGGGGGGGCTTATAAAAAAATCTCATTACATGGATTCAGTATGATGACAATGATGGTGTTCAAAGTCGTGCATGTGTGTGTGTGTGTGTGTGTGTGTGTGTATATATGTATATAGTCACAGTATATATATTCATAGTAACTATATTAATGGCTTGTTTTCTTAAAGTGGTTTAGCATGTTGTGCCACCTCCCGCCTGTCAGCAGTCCATCCGTCCATTCTGACTGACAGCATTAAAGCTGGGAATGAGGGCTGCATCTCAAAATATGTATTTTGGACAAGGGGAGGAACAACGGTAGTAAAATGAGATTAATCTGACCTGTTTGGCTCCTGCTTTAGGGCTAAATGTATCATTCAGGGGTCAGAGTATAAATGAGCTACAATAACAGAACCGTATATTAACCCTTTTACCTCTCGTCACAGAATTAATTCACTCTCAGTGTGCATACACAATCGCACACCATGTGTATGCCTGTGTATGGCAGAAGCTTTATTGTATTATTAAAATCAGAGTGGTATGACAGCAGAGGTATCAAACCTGTCCAGCATTTTAATACCAGTATGCGATAGGCCATAAACACGCAAAGTACATGTTGGAGGGCCTTAGCAATAAAACCCAGCATTGTTTAATTTATGGAACACAACACCAGCAACACAAGGTGATGTTTTACCCTTGCTTTCTGACACTTTTGGATGGGGGCTGGGGATGTAGCTTTGGTTCCATTGTTCTCGTGGCACACAAACAGGTCTCTCACGCAGGTCTAATTGGGAACAGGAAGCATATTATGTGTCTTCATAGTTATACAATCTTATTTGTATATAGAAACACAAAAATTCCCCTTTAGTGTGTACTACTCACTGAGGTGTTGGCTGGGATGTGCAAAGCTCTTCCAGGTTTGCCAATTAAAAACTGTTAGCTATAACATACAGCATATCTTACTCTACAAACAAACAAACAAACTAGTTTATTTAAGAACTGAAATTATCCAATTAAGATTAGGTAGGAAGTACATTCATTTAATCGAAACTTTTGAACAAGTAACTTACTGGTGACTAAAAACGTTTCAGTCCCGGCGGGAAATTAACCGTGGCGAAAATGCCACTAAAAATAACAAAATGACCCACAAATGCCTCTTGACAATTAAGCAGCGTACTACGGCTGTTGCGATTAAAATACAATGTGAAAATGAATGAAAAGTGTCAATTTGCCGAAGAAACAGCAATAGCTGTTTTGTGCAGCTTTGAGCCTTCAAATGCTTTTGTTGAATTTAGGAACGCATTGGCCAGTCAGAGGCGTTGATGAGCGCGCTCGCCAATTCCCTCATCATAAACAACACAACGCAGATACGATGTAAATAAAAGAGTAATAACCTAGCTTAAGTGATTATAACGCGATTTTTTCTGACTTGCGCCAGACTTGGACCCAAGGTTACGTGTTTGTTAATAAAGCCAGAATGTGATGTGCCTAAAACGAAACAATAACGTTTTTATATGACGTTTTCTATATCGATATTAATAATCATTATTATAATATAAGCAATCATCTACAATAATGATTTTTGTCATAATATTGCAGCCCTATTTCCAATTTAGAAACTAATTTAAACAGTCTATTGTTATTGACAAGTGTTTAAATATTAATTAATGGAAAAGTTAATTTCTAGTCAGTCATCCTAACTAGCTGTTTGCCTGTGCAAATCTTACCGCCACAATGCCAGGGTGTTGCTTTGTGTTTGCTAAAGTGTTTTAAATGTTTGTTTTTCCCTATAGTGTTGCTATGCAGTTCCTAAGGTGTTTTGGGTGGTTGCTTACTCTTCCAAATGTCAAGAGTCCATCCTCAAGTCTAAGGTACTCTGATCTCTGGATATGGCTCAGGTACTCCTTCAATGTTTTTCCTGATGTTTAAATCTCCTGTGAGAAAATTATAACTCCAATCACCTAAAAAAAGCAATAGCACAGCTCACTTAAAAAAGTCTTAAAAGAGACAGTTCACACCCAAAAATCAGTTGTCTCCACAAATAAAAACAAGTCATATAAGTTTAGAATGACATAAGGGTGAATAAATGATGATTTCTGGGTGAACTGTTCTGTTTTTTTTTTTTTTTTTTTGATCTCCTGATCTACACTCATCCTTTTAGTCCTCTGCTAGAAGCCTTGAACTTCAGAGCTTTCCTTTTCAACACAGTTTTCAGACACTCAGCGCTGTCAGCTCAAAGGTTTATACAGTACATCTACTAGAGAAAAAAAAAAAAATGGGACAACAGATAGAGATGTGGGACAAAAGGGCAGAGCTCAGATTTCCACGAAAACCCTAAAGCTCAAGATCAAGCGCTGGTGTCCTTCAGATGAGCCTGTAATCTGGAACACTTCAAGCCCTTGTCTTCCAGCGCTCCTCTTTAGATCCTCCCTCCCTGGGGTCACCACCCCCTCTCCCTGGCACAGCCAACTTCCAAGTGTGTGAGGGAAGAGGCCTTGAAAGCCGATTGCGTTTTAATAAAGTTTATTATCGGTGGGGGCTAATCCCCGTGGTAATCTCCCGCAGACCCAAAGGAAAGCAGGATTACTCACTTGCTATAATCCCAATGAAATTGTAAGGATTTAGCTAGCAAAACAGACCAGATGGCAACAGGCTTGTTCTTCCACCCTTGGGCCCACTCACCCCATCCCAGACCACTCCTCACCCCAGACACCCTAAAACACAACACATGAGCTATTCATTGAGACAAACGCATATGGCATTGAGGACACTGATAGGGTAAATGATGCTCAGGCTGCGGAAATGCTACAATTTACGGTGTTTACAGAGGTTTGATTGAGAAATGAGTAGTGCTGTCAAGCGATTAATCGCAATTAATCGAGTCCAAAGTAAATGTTTTTGTTTACATAATATGTGTACTGTGTTTATTACATTATATATATATAAATAAACAAACACACACATGAATGAATATATTTAAGAAAACAATTATAGTTCTATATTTATATATAATATTAATTATATGAATAAAAATATATACACATGTAAATATTTTCAAAATATATACTGTATATGTGTGTATTTATATATACATGCTAAATATACACAGTACACACATGTAAACAAAAATTTATTTTTGATGTGTTTAATCATGATTAATCATTTGACAGCACTAGAAATGGGTACAATCTTCAGGAATATTCAAAAACTAAAGGCTGGAATACACTACACATCTTTCTGAGCTATTTTTAAAACACTAGGCATCATACAGTTGCTGACTTTGTAAATTGTTGTAAAAACTAGCAATTCAGCATGATGACACCCCCCCCCCCCAAAAAAAATCATGATTTGATGATACCAAAGAAAATATGCGTTCTAAAACTAACCAAAAATATTAAACATGTTGAAATCCTCCAAATTTATGGAATCATAAAATTAAACTATCATACACTACGTGATTTTCTGTAAAATCAGGCCAACTCCGACTGCCCAAAATTTGCAGACTAGCTCTGATTTGAGATATTCCAGACAGTAAATTGGGCCAAAAATCTGAATAAAATGAAAGCAAAATGCATAAATAACATTGTAGTTGTGTTTCTGAATAAATAAAGCAGTAATTAATGTCAAATAATTGTGAGTTTGTTTTGATTTAAAGGTCTGTTTTGAAATAAAAAAAACAGACCTTTTAAATTTTATTATTTAATATAAAGTAGTGCTGTCAAACGATTTATCCTGATTAATTGCATCCAAAATAAAAGTTACTGTGTGTGTGTGTGTGTGTGTGTGTGTGTGTGTGTGTGTGTATGTGTATATATATATATATATATATATATATATATATATCTCCACACACATACAGTGTAAACAGTACACACACATTATGTAAACAAAAACTTTGGTTCTGTATGGGATTGATCAATTGGATTAATTGTTTGACAGCACTAATATACAGATTTACTCATTAATATGTAGTGCATTTCTTAATTGATTATAAAAATGTTTTTTTTTCCCCTATCAAAATTAAAATAAAAATTCAAATCAAAATCGATAATAAAAAATAAAATCAATAAATCAAACTTTCAAAACAGAGGCTCAAATGATAAATCAGATGTCAAATTTAAATGAACAAATATAATAAATAAAAAAATCAAAGCTTCCATACTTTTGCTTTAAACCATCTAGTAATGTTAAATCCACAAATAAAATGTTAAGGTTTCAACTGCATCTGTCAGGGGGGGGAAAAAGCAGAGATTGTTTTTATTAGTGTCATTTTTAAAGCTTTCAATTTACTCTCAATAAAAACAACAACATTAATACTACTTAATAGTTCTAAAAAATACATTTTTGCTCAAAACTAACCAAGGTATAAATTATTTGTTTCTAATTTCTGCACAGGAGAGACTTGGCGTTGTTTCAAAACAAAAGGGGAAAACATATCGGTATCGGCCAAAATGACTTGAAAAATATCGGTATATGGGCAAAAGTTTTATATTGTGCATCCCTAATTCCAGCATTTGCTAATATTATTCAACTAATTGTCAATAGATTAGATTGGGCCACACCGACAAGAGGTTTTGAAGACACTGAAAAAAAAAAAAAAAAAAAGTCATGCATCTCATACCACAGTTCTAAAAACAATACAGAAATGTTTTTAGAAAAAATAATTTTAATCAGATTTTACCTGCAAAGCACTCCATTTCAGTATGAATATTTAGTTCTTGCTTACCTAACAGGCACAAACCATAACATCTGTAATTCTTATCGTTTCAGGCACTCGTGTAGAGTTGCTCCACGGTACAAATTCACGGTAAAAATCAGAAAAAATCTAATATTTGATCATAAAGGCACAGCGAATAGACAGGCAGTGAAATCACAGCGAAATGAAATAAAGATGTAGCTCTATCAATAAGGGTTAACCACATTAAAAGTTATTGGGTCCAAATTCCAAAAAATAGGCATTTTATGTGTTTAATTTATGTTGCTTAATAGAAATGGTCATTTTAAAGATGCAGTTTTTGTGCTAAAGTATGTTTTAAGAAAATTATTTTAAAAATGATGTGCACTGCATATGGCAAAACCTTTAAGAATTCTTCGATGAGTGGTCATATAAAAATTAGTTCTTGTAGGATAAACAAATATAAAACATCAATTACGATTAGAATTTTTCCATCTCCAGATGCTTCAAAGAAAGAAACTCACAGGAGGAGTTTAGGAAAAAATAACATTAGACCACAAGCAGCCCTTAAATGGACAAGTGTAGGGCCTGTAAAACAGCACTTTGGCATTAATTACTTTCAAATTAAAAACAGTACTTCGTAAACTCCATTTCTGTGCATCAGTACTTTGGCCGAAGCTGTTGCTTTCTCTATTAGCCACAGATGCTCTAGGGCAGAGACACTTTAGCACGTCGCAGCTTTATCCTCAGTTTAAAATACAGGTACATGGCGAGCAGACACATGGTAGAGAGTAGGTACAGCAGGACACACAGGCTCACATCCAGCTTGGAGAACCCCACGCTGAGCAGTGACATCCACCGCTTGTTTTGGGGTCTGGGGTACGGCTCTATCCCGACCCCAGCACCGAGGATCTCTTCCTGGCTTCCCAGGTCTCGCTTCACCCTCCAGCCTCCCTCAAACTGGAGATCTTCCACATCCTCCTTCTTCTTCAGACTCCTCCGTCGCACTACGCCAGACATGGCCGCAGCACGGAGGGCTTTAGCTTTATAATGTTGGTTGACAAATAAATCCAGATCTACTATGTCCTCTTGGGGCTCCCGTAGTTTCATTCCCACAATTTTCGGTTTGTTTTTGGACTGGGGGCGTTGTGGCTTCTCCCAAGGTGCCAGGTTATCGGCCTTGTCTGCTTCAGCCGCCCCCATTGTCTCTAACCCCGCAGGGTACGGATCACCAGCCTGCTCCTCTAGTGCTGGTTCTTCTTCTTCCTCCTCCTCTTGCTGCTCTTCTTCTTGAGGCTCTTCGGCAGGGTGGTTGTCCAGAACCTCTCGAGCTCTCCTTTCCGCCCCGCGCCCGGCTTCTTTCTCCATCCGAGCTGCCGTGAGTCGGTTTCTCTGGTGGATGAGAGCCTGGGTCTCGTCCTGCAGGTAGTCCGTTAGAATGCGAGATGAGGAAAAGTAGTTTCGGAGGAAGGTCATCACCTCCTCTTGGTTCCAGCTGTGCTCACCGGTCCTTTTCAAACCATGACAGCTAGGACACAATTCCGGAGATGGCCACTGAATCTTAGGGAAATGGGGGTCCTCGCTGAGGTCTCCTGTGTGGGATAAGAAAAACAGAGGTTAGGGGGAGTTTCATAATTTCATAAACACTCAAAAGAGTAAGGAAACACAATTCAATAAGAGCTGGAAGTGTAAACTTTTGAACAGAATGAACGTGTACATTTTGACATTTTTGAATTTGAAGATCAGAGTAAAAATGTAATTTATTTTGTCTTCTGGGAAACATGTAAGGATCTTCTGTAGCTTTTGAAGTACTAAAAAAAAAAAAAAAAAAAATATTTAAGCAAAATAAAAAAATAATGTATACATCTTCATTCTGTTCAAAAGTTTACACCCCTGGCTTTTAATGCATTGTTTTTCCTTCTGGAGCATCAGTGAGCATTTGACCCTTCTGTAATAGTTGCATATGAGTCCCTCAGTTGTCCTCAGTGTGAAAAGATGGATCTCAAAAACATTCAGTCATTGTTGGAAATGGTTCAAATACACAAAAAGGCTGAAAAACCAAAGAATTTGTTCTTTGAAAAAGGTTCCACAGTGGGACAAACAGGGGGACTCATGAACAACTATCACTAAAAAATAAAAATACTGTTACCTGAATGATCCACAGCTGTTTTAAGTATCCAGCATATGTTAACTTTTGAACGTGGTCATTTTTATAAATAAAATAAATTATTTTCTCTTGTGGACTATATGTAAACATCTTTAATATGAAATATCTTATTCAAGTCAGTACTAAATAAAAAAAATACAACATGCGTTTTGTATGATCCCTCTTATTTTGGTTAAAAAAAAAAAAAATTAACATTTTGCAGATGTTGCAAGGTGTATATATATACTGTATGTATATACTGTATATCATGGAACTATTTGTTAAACAATTTATTCTGGTTTAAATAAGAGTATTTTGTTTCTAATACAGGAAGATGTGAATCAATGAGAGAACATTTATTGAGAATAACTACCTAAATAAAATGTAATATTGCATAAGGCCTAAAAGTCTTAATTTATGCATAATATAAATAAAATAAATCATATAATTTGATATAAAATGTATGAAACATTATATATTTTCATGTTTTTTTTTCTTGAGAATGACCTGCTAATTCAGCAGATTAATCCAGCAGTGTCAAACATTTCTTAACCTAAGCTTAAAACAGGCTTCAGCCCATTTTAAAATGATTAATTATTTAACTCAGTGTTAGGTTAAGTGGGAAAAGCTCAACTGACACATTAGTCAATTTTGAGTCGGCAGCTTCACATAACCTGGAGGAGAACACTTTTTTCAGAATTTCCCATGATCTTCTAATTTACCGAATATATGATCAGAGATTGAAACGCTGATGTCAGTATTTAGTTCTATAAAAGTATCTAAAAACAATATTTTGCAGATTAAAACCTTAATTGTAATTAGTTGCAACAAAATTAATTCTAACTAAAAAAAAAAAAAAAAAAAACTAAGTTAGGCTGTTGAATTGAAGCTGCAATTCCTATTTCGGTCATTCAGAATTTTGCCTAACCTTGAGGTGCTGTGTGAACAGAGTGTGTGTGTGACAGGTCTAAAGACATGATCAATAGACCTGTGGGCTCTCCCAGAGGGAGGATCGTGAAGATAATAGATGAGGTTGGGGTGAACAAGACACCCCTCCCCATCCACATGCACACGCACCGGCCTCTCCTCTTCACACCCCCTGTGAACATGCCACCATCTCCAAATTGAATATGAAAGCCAGCACCTCTGGGCTGCAGCTCTCCCTCTAATGAATTACTATTTTTTCCCTTTAGATGTTTTCCTTTCCTCCCTCCCCCCAAACGCCACCCCAGACGGAGGCATCCGCTAATAAATTGCTTGTGGCGGATGTCACGGGGTGGCTGGGACACTACAAGAGGTGGCAGCAGCGGTTAGTTTACATCCCCCCCCCCCCATCTCTTACGTAGATTAATCGGATGTATATATGCATGTGTGGACGTACTCTGCATAACGCACTTTACATAAGAGATACATCAATTTTACTATGCGTCTACGGCAACCCGGGGGTCTTTATGCGTGCCTCTGTGACAGCACTCATATCTGGCTGTGATGTGATGTGATGCAATGCCTACGAAGATCTTACTTTTAATCACAGAGCCCTTCAGCACAAAGGTGACTTCAGCTGTAGCACTGTTAACATTGATACAAAGCTTGCTGGGGTGGCGCTTTAATATTCATGCGTGTGAATAGAGAAAAAGCTGTCATGCGGGACAGTTCCGGTAAGCGGGAGTAAATGTGAGTGCCGATGGGTGGGCAGGACTGCTGTGTTCAGATGAAGGGAGGCCTGGATTAAACAAATGCAAAACAAACATACAAGCTAATCTTGTACTCTGGTTCTCTTGACAATGCCAAGGAGAAGACAGACGAAGAGAGAGGGAATAGTTATGTTTAAAATGGCATACTGCCATACTAATTTTGCAGGATGCAAAAAAACGCAACAAATACTAGTATAAAAGCAGCCTACACTGCATGAAAAATGTATTCCACAATGGAATGGACTTGACATACACAAAATCAGCCATGATTTCTTAAAATTGTTATTGTGTTTATTTAGCATAGACATAAGTATGGTAACACTTTAGATTAGGGAACACACATTCACTAATGACAAATGAGTTTTCCCTCAGTAAACTCCTAATTACTGCTTATGATAGGAAGGTAGTTGTTGTAGTAGTTGTTTTACACTATCAGTCAAATGTTTTTTTTTTTTAAAGAACATGTTCAACAAGCTTGCATTTATTTGATCCAAAACGCAGCAAAAACAATAATATTGTGAAATATTTTTAAAATTCAAAATAACTGTTTTCTATTTGAATATATTTTAAAATGTAATATTTCCTGTGATAAACGCTAAATTTTCAGCATCCTTACTCCAGTCTTCAGTGTCATGTGACCCTTCAGAAATCATTTGAATATGCCGATTTGTTGTTCAAAACAACAAAGATCAGCATTTCTCTGAAATAAAAAGCTTTGTAACATTATACACTACATCATTTAAAAGCTTAGAGTTAGTCATTTTTTTTTTTTTTGGAAATTAAATTATATAAAAAGGTAATACATTTATTTAGCAAGGATGCTTTAAATTGATCAAAAGTGACGATAAAGACACTTATGTTACAAAAGATTTTTACTTCAGATAAATGCTCTTCTTCTGAACTTACCATTCAAAGACAGCTTAAAAAAAATTCTACTCCGCTGTTTTCAACATAATAAATGTTTCTTGAGCAACAAATCAGAATATTAGAATGATTTCTGAAGGAAATGTGACTGGAGTAATGATGCTAAAAAAAAAATCAGCTTTGAAATCACAGTAATAAATGACATTTTAAAATATTCAAATGGAAAACAGTTATTTTAAATGGTAAAACTTTGTACTTTGGATAAAATAAATGCAGGCTTGGTGAGCAGAAGAGATTTCTTTTAAAAAACACACAACAAATCTTACCGTTCAAAAACTTTTGACTGGTAGTGTAGGTATGGTGTAGTGTTAAGGTATCTAGAATATAGTCATGCAGAATAAGTGTGTAATAAACATGTGTTTTAGAAGTGCTAATAAACAGCCAATACGCATGCTCATAAGCAACTAGTTAATAGTGAATCCTTAGTGTTCCCTAATCTAAAATGTTAGTGTATTGCAGAGATAGTTCACCCAAAAAATGAAAATTCTGTCATTAATTACCAACCCTGTCGTTCCAAACCCGTAAGACTTCAAATTAAGATATTTTTGATGAAATCCAGAGCTTTCTGACCCTGATATCAGTGCTTTAAACATACATATACATATATACATATATAATTTTTTTTTTTATTTCATTTTTGACATTTTTGCCTTTATTTTGATAGGACAGTAGAGTAATGACAGACAGCAAAGTGGGAGAGAGCAAGACGGGGAGGACGAGATCTGGAAAGGTCCACAAGCCAGGACTCAAACAAGGCTATTGGTGCAAACATTCAACCATAATTTTATGAAGCAATGAGAATACTTTGTTTATTATTCCAGGTTAGTCTTTGTTGCATGTTCATTATAGTCCCACAATGTATGCATGTTAATTGTTAGTATATTTTTGAATAAAGTAGTCATTTTTGTTTACTTTGCACAAAAAAGTATTCTTGCAGCTTTATAAAATTAAGGTTGAACCACTGATGTCACATGGACTATTTTAATAATGTCCTTACTACCTTTCTGGGCCTTGAATGTGGTCGTTTCGTTGCAGTCTATGCAGGGTCAGAAAGCTCTTGGAATTCTTCAAAAATTCCTTAATTTGTGTTCTGAAGATGAACAAAAGTCTTATGGGTTTGGAACGACATGAGGGTGAGTAATTAATGACATCATTTTTATTTTTGGGTGAACTATCCCTTTAAGCCCAAAGAATACTTCATTTCTGGACTTGTGCGCCTCCCTCGACAAGTGGCAGCAGCGCTGGGCTGAGGTTTGTTATCTGGGCCTTTATGCCAGTGAAATTAATTGTGCAGCAGGGATACTAATAGGCCACTATTCATGCCTGGTTAGCTGTGTGTATGTGTATGTGTGTGTGCGAGGTGGGAGGGAACTACTAAAGAGGCTCATGATCAGGAGGAGGGGGGTCTCTCTTGGGATCCGAGAGGAATAAAGGGTGTTGGAGGGTAGGAGGCAAAGGAGGAGGAGGGGAGAGTGCCACCCACCTCTCTCACACACACACACACACACACACACACACACACACACACTTTGTGTTAGCTACTTGGGCCAGAGATTACAAAAGCAGAGGAAGGCTTGATGCTGGCGGCGTGGCGTGTGCCACCTGCTGTCCCGGCCGTCTGGGGAATAGAGGGCCGCGTGCCCCAGGCAGGAGACACTGTTGCTGTATCAATTGTCAAGCGGCTGGAACGACTCTCCTGGGACAGGAAAGGCAGTGAGACCTAATCAGCAGAAGTGACAGGGGACCACAGGACACAGAAGAGCCATAGGGGGAAATGCATGGGGGACTTTTTGTCCAATTATTCATGACTTCATGGCTGGTAAAATGGGACAGACGCTAAAGAGGCAGGCGACATCAAAAGATGACAAACAAATGAATTAAGCAAGTGTGAAGAGAGGCAACTAACTCCCTTTATAGCCCTTATGGACAACAGCCATGTGAGCTGACAAGCTGTCAGAGAGATAACAAAAATCTTTATTTATGAAATGTCAAATTTGTTCACTTTTGCAAGGGAAATAATTAAATATACACTACCAGTCAAAAGTTTTTGAACAGTCAGATTTGTAAAGTCTAAAGCCTGCATTTATTTGATCCAAAGTACTTCAAAAACAGTGTAATTTTGAAATATTTTTACTATTTAAAATAACCGTTTTCTATTTGAATACATCTTAAAATGTAACTTATTCCTGTGTTCAAAGCTAGACTTACAGCATCATTACTCCAGTCTTCAGTGTCACGTGATCCTTCAGAAACCATTCTAATACGCCGATTTGCTGTTCAAGAAACATTTATTATTATTATTATTATTATTATTATTATTATTATTATTATTATTATTATTAATCAACATTATCAATATAAAATTCTACTATACTGTTTTCAATATCATTTTTGAGCAGCGAATCAGAATATTAGAATGACTTCTGAAGGATCATGTGACTGGAATAATGATGCTAAAAATTCAGCTTTAAAATATGAATAATTACCTTAAAAAAAATAAAATAAAATAAAATAATAATAAATAAATTTTCACATATATTCACATAGAAAACAGTTATTTTAAATGGTAAAAATATTTCTACATTTGCTGTAATTGGGATCAAATAAATGCAGGCTTGGTAAGCAGAAGAGACTTCTTTAAAAAATCCTACTGTTCAAAAACTTTTAACTGGTAGTGTAAAAAAATAAATAAAATAAAATGGTAACAACAGAAGGTGTGAGAAATAGGAAAAAGGGGTGGATGTAAGTGGAGGGACAGAGAAACAGAGATAGACGGATAGAAGAGAACAGGACAGCTGGTGTCTGCCCAGAGGATCGCCGAATTAAAGGGATTTAAATGGGAAGAAGCTGCACTGGTGCTCTGGAGAGGGAAAATCCACAAAAAAAACAAAACAAAACAAAAAACACACACAACTCAAAACTGTGTGCCTTCTTCTCTTTTCTTGCTCTATACTATGGACAGGAGTGACAGGACTGAATAATATCCTTGGTTTATTATGACCCCAGAAAAAGTATTTGGACATACTTAAAGGGATAGTTCACCCAAAAATAAAAAACATTGATAATAGTCCATGTGACATCAGTGGTTCAACTGTAATTTTGAGAAGCTACAAGAATAATTTTTGTGTGCAAAAAACTAACACAACATCATAAAGTAGTCACATGTAATGTGAGCTGATGTTCTTGGTACCTTCCTAACCTTGACCGTGGTCCCTTGCTGTCTATGGAGGGTCAGAAATCTCTTGGATTTCATCAAAAATATCTTAATTTGTGTTCTGAAGATGAACAAATGTCTTTTGGAACGCCACGAAGGTGAGTAATTAAAAACAGAAATTTCATTTTTGGGTGAACTATCCCTTTAAAAGCCATACCAAGTGGCATTTATTTTACAGAAATATGTGACCCCGGACGACGAAACCAGTCTTAAGTGTAAATTTTTCAAAAATGAGGTTTATATATATTCTGAAAGTTGAATAAATAAGCTTTCAATAGATGTATGGTTTGTTGAGATCGGACAATATTTGGCTGAGATACAACTATTTGAAATCTGCAATCTGAGGATGCAAAAAAATAAAAATACTGAGAAAATTGCCTTTAAAGTTGTCCAAATGAAGTTCTTAGCAATGCATATTACGTATCAAAAATTAAGTTTTTATACATTTACAGTACGAAATTTACAAAATATCTTAATGGAACATGATCTTTACTTAATATCCTAATGATTTTTGGCAAAAAAAATTTTTTTATAATTTTGACCCATACCATGTATTTTTGGCTATTGCTAGAAATATTTCCCAGCGACTTAAGACTGGTTTTGTGGTCCAGGGTCACATATAACAAACAAACCTGTCAAGAAAACTTTTTTATTAGATTGTTAATTATGAGGTGGTAGATATACTGCTTAAAACATAGACAAATATATGGAACACGAACATGTCTGTACTTAATGTGATAAATGACACCTGTGGTTACTCTGCTAGGACGCCTGTGTGAGACTTAAAGGGAACTGAATCATCTAAAAATAACCCTGATGTCACCAACTGGTTAAAAGTATTCTGCTCAGAAAAGCATTTTTAGTGCAGTAAATTTAAAAGTGTGCATTTGTGGAAAATAAAAAACAAAAAAACACACAAACCAAATATTTGGGGCAACTGTACACATGTAAAGTGTTAGGCATATGTGTTTAACACTTTACATTTGTTTACTCTGAAAATACCGACCTGCCAGACGGTTGTTGACACGGTTGTGGCGAGACCACAGCCAGAGGACAGCGGCGGACAGCGAAGTCACATGATTCATGCTCTCCTGGGCCATACCTTCAAAGTGAGTCGCACATGGCCTACACCCGAAAAAACTGCTGACATAAGCTCTCATCGCTTGCAGCACTTCCTGAGGGTCTGAGAAAGAAAAGAGGAAATGGGCAAAAAAAGGAAGTTAAAAAAGAATGAAAGTGTCATTGCAAGAAAAGAAGCACTGTCCATTTTGGGTGCATGAAGCATGAAATGTATAATGTAATATTAATGTACAGATGAGGTAAAAAGTTGAATGTTGAATCTGTGAAGAATCTGCAAAAATGTTAATTATTTTTACCAAAATGCATGTTTTTTTTTATTTAGTACTGACATGAAGATATTTCACATAAAATGTGTTTACATATAGTCCACAAAAGGAAATAATAGTTGAATTTATAAAAATTACCCCATTTTAAAGTTTACAAATGCTTGATTATTAATACTGTGTTGTTACCTGAATGATCAACAGCTGTGGATAGTGACAGTTTTAGCAACAGTTGTTCACAAGTCCGTTGCTTGTCCTGAACAGTTAAACTGCCTGCTGTTCTTCAGAAAAATCCTTCAGGTCCCACAAATTCTTTGGTTTTTCAGAATTGTTGTGTATTTGAACCATTTCCTACAAAGACTGTATGATTTTGAGATCCATCTTTTCACACTGAGGACAACTGAGGGACTCATATGCGACTGTTTTAGAAGGTTTAAATGCTCACTGATGCTCCAGGAAGAAAAAGGAGGCATTAAGAGCGTAATTTGAAGATCAGGGTAAATGTAACTTATTTTGTCTTCTGGGAAACATGCAAGTATCTTCTGTAGCTTCTGAAGGGTAGTAAAAGTAGTAGAAGTAGTAAATGAAACAAATATGATATTTAGGCAAATTAAGAAAAATGTACACATTTTCATTCTGTTCAAAAGTTTTCACCCCCCAGCTCTTAATGTATAGTTTTTCCTTCTGGAGCATCAGTGAGCATTTGAACCTTCTGTAATAGTAAGAGTTAAAATCATACAGTCATTGTTGGAAAAGGTTCAAATGCAGAAAAACCAAAGAATTTTTGGGACCTGAAGGATTTTTTACTACTACTACTACTACTACTAAATATTATACACTTGTAATGTGATATACATAAACTACAGTAATTTAATCACTTACCTAAGTATAAATAATGTAAAAACTGCTAACAAAGCCTTATTTTACATACTACAGTACATAACATAATATTCAAATTTCTTCTGTGCATCTTCACAAGCAGTTAGACATCAGTTACAATTATCGGCTATCAGTAACTATCAAAAAAAAAAAAATGTAATGACCTGCTAATTCAGACACACAATAGGTCACTAACTAACCAACCTCTGGACCCCAGATTAACCTTCACTAATTCTTGTGTATCCATTCTTTCAAATACAACACATTTTAAGGACATGTCATTGCAGGTACCAGGAGGTCAGTTCTGACCCCGAATGCTCTTTAAGTTAGTTTAGTGTTGTAGTTAGTACACTTCTTTCTTTCTGTGTTTAGCTAGTGGACATAATCCAGAACATTGCCAGTGGACAGATGGACACCCCATCCATGGCCTTCCATCTGCAGGTTACGTGACCCCCCTCCACCCGCTCACACAAACACAAACACGCATCCACACGCAGATGCCCCCTCTGCTTCTCTTCCGCCCACTGTAAGCTGCTGGATTAAGTGTGAGTGGAGAAGCTGTGTTCACTGGGTCTTATATTAACCCTTCAGATTCCAATAATCTAAACAAATCCCTCTCTTCTACCTACACACAATAACTTTTCCAGCAGCAAAACAAGGCCTAAGAATAACAGCGACACACTGGTTTCCTGGAACATGACACTCTTGTGTATATTTGCATGGGGTGATGATGGATTTTTCAACAAAAAGCACCATGCTAGAGCAACACGCAGACGGCCACACACACAGCCCAGTACAGATGCATGTCGGCCTTCTTTACACAATAGACAGGGCTCATCCATCTCAAAATGGCCTTGAAGGTTGTGACACAGGGGCAGCTGATGGGAGCTCTTGAGGTCAACTACAGGCCAAGATGGGCCACTGAATTCAGCGTTTAATTTACATGAGCTTGAAATAACGTCTGTAGCAGAAATGCACAAAAAATTCAAGTTTTTGAAGATCAACAAATCAGACTGTGCGACCTGATGTTTCATTGATTTGTTCTTCTCAGCACACAGCATTTCTGAAAGATGATGTTGCTTTTTAAAAGGCTGAAATCATTAAAAAGTCATGAAGTCAAAATTGATCTCTTTTACTTTCTTAATGTTCACATATACATTTATGCATTTGGCAGACGCTTTAATACAAATCAACTTACACTGTGTTCCTGGTATACGTTTAATCAGTTTCCTGGGAATCAAACCAATGACCTTGGTGCGCTCTACAGTTTGAGCTATGGGAACACTGTTTCTTATCTAATTGTAAACATCAATCCACATTACTATAAAGAATTAAAATTTATCAAAATGTACTTAACTTCTCTTTTTGGCCATGTAGACTTCAGAGTCTTTCACAACTAACAACCAAAACTTGCTACAGTACAGAACTTGCTACTGCCAAAAATGCAGATACGGTACTGCGAGAATTTAAAGGGATAGTTCACCAAAAAAATGAAAATTCTGTCATTAATTACTCACCCTTATATCGTTCCAAACCTGTAAGACCTTCGTTCATCTTCAGAACACAAATTAAGATATTTTTGATCAAATCCGAGAGCTTTCTGACATTCTGCATTGACAGCAATGTAACTGAAACGTTCCCAAGCCAAGAAAGGTAGTAAGGGCATCATTAAAATAATCCATGTGACATCAGTAAACTACAAGAATACTTTTTGTGCACAAAGAAAACAATAATAATGACTTTATTCAACAATTCTTCTCTTCTGTCTCACTGTCCTCTGCCATTATTGAAAGTAAAAAAAGTATTCTCATAACTTAGTAATATTACAGTTGAACCACTGATGTCACATGGACTATTTTAACAATGTCTAAAAGATTACTAATGAAAGATTACTAACTTTCTGGAAAAATTCAGTTACATTGCTGTCTACGGAGGGGCAGAAAGCTCTGGGATTTAATCAAGAATATCTTAATATGTGTTCAGAAGATGAACAAAGGTCTTAGTAATTAATGACAGAATATTTTTTTTTGGGTGAACTATCTTTAAGATACACTGTTGCTGCATAAGTAGCATATAAATATATAATTAATAATAATAATAATAATAATAGCGTATAATAACCGGTAGTAGATCTATACAGGTGGAGCTGGGGAGGTAGGAGGGTTTCAGAGTAAATCTGAAAGCACGAAATGAAATGCTCCAGTGAATGCTAACTATCCATTTAAATGTAAAACAGTAAGCTCATTGGCTGAGTATGCAATATGAACCAATCAGCTTGTGCCAAGTAGTTTAACGCCGCAAATATCATCAATTTGCTTTAATGACCCATATGTCTGTGCCATCTAGTTTCATGACAGAACTTGGCATTAATTCCCAATGGTTAAAATGAAGCCTTGCCTCTTTTTTTTCCCCCATTTAATATTTCACTCTAAAATGGTGTCATAATACAAAAGTAATACAGGTGGTGAACGCCATTTCATGTACACTACCAGTCAAAAGTTTTGAACAGTAAGATTTTGAATGTTTTTTAAAAGAAGTCTCTTCTGTGCACAAAGCCTGCAATTATTTGATCCACAGTACAGCAAAACAGACATTTAAAATAACTGCTTTCTATTTGAATACATTTTAAAATGTAATTCATTCCTGTGATCAAAGCTAAATTTTCAGCATTATTACTCCAGTCTTCAGTCTCACATGATCATTTTCTCTATTATTATTAGCAGTATTTAAATCAGTTAAGTACATTTTTCAGGATTCTTTGATGAATATAAAGATCCAAAGATCAGCATTTATCTGAAAGAAAAAGCTTTTGCAACATTACACACTATACCATTCAAAATTTTGGAGTCAGTATAATTTTTTGTGGAGAGGGATATAGAAATTATTACTTTTATTTAATCAAAAGTGAGGATATGACATTTATAATGTTACAAAATATTTATATTTCAGATAAATACTGTTCTACTTATTAGAATGATTTCTGAAGGATCATGTCACTGGAGTAATGATGCTAAACATTCAGCTTTGACCACAGGAATAAATTACATTTTAAAATATATTCACATTAATATATTCAAACAGTTTTTGCTGTACTTTGGATCAAATAAATGCAGGCTTGGTGAGCAGAAGAGACTTTCACAAAAGATGATATTTTATGTGCGTTTTTTGTCCATACAATAAAAGTCAGAGTAGTCCAATGTGTTTGTATGGACAAAACATTCTTATTTCCTAATAAATTAAAGTAAATTTCCTCTCTTTTTTGACTACATTTGAAGCATTTACTAAATAACTAATAGTGTGGTCTAATTGATGCGCTGTGTGTATTAATAGTACCTGAGCTGCCCATTTCTCTAGCTTGCACCGTGAGCACATGGAAGAGGGTCCAAACAGCGCAGGGGTATCCACGATAATGGGCTTGAGATCCCTGGCAGCCCACCCACTGTACACCCTCAGGCAACACTGCATCACTCGTCTAAAAACACACACACACACACACACACACACACACACACACACACACACACACACACACACACACACACAGAGCCTCAATTGACTTGGGTTTCACTTAAACAACAAGAATCAATTGAAAACAATCCATTTTCCTTTCAGTCACTCTTCAAATGAAGTGAGGTAGATAGTGCAATTAAAGCAGGTATGGCTGTTACAAGAAATAAAAGCTCTTTAGGGATCATTTTCAATCATATTTCACTTCATGCATAATTAAAAGCCCATATCAAACAGCATTAAACTCTTTGGCCCGTTTTGGAATTAATCCAGATCTCCCATTGGTCAGAGAGTCACTCAGCAGTTGATTGGTGGGTGTGTCTGTAAGAGGCGATGATCTTGATGACACCAGCCCTTTTCCTTATGGGACGCCTTCCTACTTCCTCATTGATTCATTGACTGGGTGGCTAAAAGCTAATGATGTCTCTAACTGCCTCTGCGTATGTTTGTGTGTAGGCATGCAAGCTTTAGCATTATGACTGCATCATAAAATCTTGTTCAACCAAAAATGAAAGTTTTGTCATTTACTCTCTTTGACTGACTTTCTTCACAAAATATATATTTTATGTGCGTTTTTTGTCCATACAATAAAAGTCAGAGGAGTCCAATGTGTTTGTATGGACAAAACATTCTAATTTCCTAATAAAGTAAAGTAAATTTCCTCTCTTTTTTGACTACATTTGAACATCTAACCATAGTACATCATCACACTTAGCCATATGAAATTATGCATATGATGTTGAACGCCATGGCTTGAAATTGTGCTTGCAACTGCTTAAATAGTTCAAATAGATGTTTTCATAAATTTAAATGAGTGACAGTATCCCAATACACTGACCTCATGACCCAAGTCTAAGTGGAGAAATGCTTACGTCAAGGTATTGACAATTTCAGGTACCTTTTCAAATAAATGCAGTACTTTGCTATATCAAATGTCTGGTTGTCAAAATTCTCATTAATCATTTATAATATCATTTATAATCATAAATGGAAAAAAAGCTCTTTCTGCTTGACTAACCTGCACAGTGTTGTCCAGGACATCTCTAAAATCACTGTATTTGATTTCCGTCTCCTGTTGTGTTAACCAGCTGTCTACGGTCTTCAGTGCACTCTTTACAGATGGACGACCTGGGAAATACTACACAAAACAAGCACATAATCACATACACAGTCATACACTTGTGTTTGGAACAAGGCTAGGCTAAAACATCTCATCATTTACATAAGTCCTTTTAAACCTAATAAATGTGACAGCTATTTCTGCAGCACCAGTAGCTGTTGTCAAATGGTGAGATCACTAGATTCGCTAATGTGCTACTAGAAGACGCTAAGTGACAGTGAAAATGCACACTGCAATGCTCTGAAGATTTACAGTCAGGGAAAGCAGCGAGAAAATGCCCCTTTAAAGATGAAATATATATATATATATATATATATATATATATATATATATATATATATATATATATATATATATATATATATATATATATATATATATCACAGTTTCAAGACACAAACCATTATAAAATGTTAATAATAATAATAATAATAATAATAATAATTATTATTATTACAGGGTTCCCACTCTAAGCCAAATGTCAATTTCCCTGACTTTTCCCTGACTTTCACTGACTAAAAAGATGAATTTCCATGACCTATAATGAACGGATCCATCCATTTACAAGCTTTATTTACTTGATCACAGATGTTTTTTTAGTGCAAAACACACATATAGACCACTTTTTTGTTTTATTTGTCTTTTACCCGTTAAATGCGCTTTGATATTTTTCTGTACTATTTCTACAGAAATTAATTTATTTTAAATTATTTTTTAGGCTTTCATAACCATAACCTAACCATAACAACAGGCAAAATGCATGAAACAACATAAAACAAAACACAAAAATCCCTGATATTCCATGACTTGGACAAAATAAATTTAAAATTCCCTGACTTTCAATGTCTGGAATAGACCTTTTAAAATTCCATGATATTCCAGAAATTCCATGACCCGTGGGAACCCTGTTATTATTATTATTATTAAAATATATTGTGTTCTTTGTTTCTATGGTTTAAAAACAGCTTTAAATAATGTATTGTTTATTAGTATAATAATAGCAATCATCATTTTTCATGAGACATTAACCATTAAAAATACAATGTAATTATTATTATAATAATTTAAGAATTTTATTTTTACTATAATTTTAAATGACCAGACACATAAACCATTATAAAATGTTTAATATTACAAATACAAACATTATTATTATTGGATAATTACTCATTATTCTTGTTATAATATATTGTGTTTTTTTGCTTCTATGGTTTATAAGGAGCTTCTAATATTTATTATTATTATTATTATTATTATTATTATTATTATTATTATTATTATTATTATTAATAATAATAATAATAATAATAATAATAATAATAATAATAATAATGAAGAAGAAGAAGAAGAATTATTATTATTATTATTATTATTATTATTATCATCATCATCATCATCATCACATTATTATTATTAATTGGTCAATTACTCTTCATTATTATTCTTGTTAAAATATATTGTGTTTTTTGAAAGAAAGAAAGAAAGAAAGAAAGAAAGAAAGAAATAATAATAATAATAATATTTAAATATTTAAAAGTTTTCATTGTTCTTTAGTACTAAAAAGCAACAGTGAATAAACTATTGGTAAACACGCTTCTTTCTTACATCGGTGCAAATGTAATTGTAATTGTGTGTGTGTGTGTGTGTGTGTGTGCGCGCTGTTGGGGTGGGGTGGGAAATCGCTGGAAGCTCAGTGAAGTAATGACCAGCCCAAGCTATGTGGCACGAGGGAATGGACAGATTCAATGGCCCTGGACGGACGCCAGTGCTGACCTTACAATTCTGTGTCTAAACTGGGGCCACAAAGCCAACACTAACACTCCGTCACAGCCCCATAAACACAGCCACATTAGTGCAGGCCAAGGCCTGTGTGTGTGTGTGTGTGTGTGGGGAGACTCCAAAGGATCCCAGAGGTGCACCTTTCTTTGATTTGTGCTCTTGCGTCTTTACAATTTTCCTGTGGCCATCTGTTCAGCATGGTGCGGCCTTCTATTCATCACCCTCTAACAGGATCTCTATTAAAACGCAGCTCACTTAAAAAGGCCTTGCAGAGATTTACTTAACCCCAACGCCCCACTCCATTCTGATTTGTTTCCTTAATCTGGGAGATTCGGCCATTGAGAAGGCAGCCAAGGCGGAAAGCTAATCAGAGCTGCACAGGTGGGAAAAGGAGAAAGTCTCTAGTCTAGTCCTTCACTAAGTGTGTATGCGTCATTGAATAGATCTGTGCGCTGGTCTGGCCTCCAACTAGTGCGAAAAGCTCATTAACAAACCTGGGTGCTGAAGAAGGTAATCTGGGATTGCTCATACAAAAAGGCTTTATTTAAAACTAGGTGAAAACTCCGTTCTGAATCTCTGAAAATCAAAACAACAAAGGCGATGTGAATAACTCTCTGGGGTTCTGGCAGCTAGTGAATGAAAGGCCACAGAATCATTCTGTTATACTCTGAGGACTCTTTAAGAGTTGCAAAGAAAAAGTAAACTGACAAATCATAATAGACTCAATATTTGAGCCGGTTAATAGCATAAAGCCATTTAAAAAAAAAAAAAAAAAAAAAAAAAAAAAAAAAAAAAATCACAGTTTAAAAGGAATATTTCACCAAATATAAAAATTCTTCCATTAATTACTCGCCTCATGTTGTTCCAAACCTGTAAGACCTTCACTCATCTTCAGAACACAAATTAAGACATTTTTGATGAAATTCGAGAGCTTTCTGACCCTGCATAGACAGCAACGCAACTACCAAGGCCCAGAAAGGTAGTAAAAATATCTTTAAAATAGTCCATGTGACATCAGTGGTTTAACTGTGATTTTATGAAACTACGAGAATACATTTTTTGTACAAAAAATAAAATAAAATAAAATAAAATTGCTGATCAGAATTTGTGTTCCAAAGATGAAAGGTCTTATGGTTTGGAATTTTGGGGTGAACTATCCCTATCCTAAGAATTTTTTGCATTGTTTCTGAAAGTTAATACTTCTGACAGTAAATACATTTATGATGTAAAACTGGGTTTTAACATGGATAAATCTTAAGCATCTAATCAGCATATTAGAATGATTCCTAATCCTGTGACACTAAAGACTGGACTAATGGATTTGCTATCACAGGAACAAATGAAATGTTAAAATATATTAAAATAAATGCAATATTTCACAATAACTTGCAATATTTCACATTATTACAGTTTTTATTCTATTTTTGTTGAAATAAAGCCAGCTTTAGTGAGCATAAAAAACTAAATATTTCCAAGCACAAAACATCTTAAGGCTAAAAGTAGCTCATAACTTGTAGAATTGAGGAGAAAATCATAAAAATAATGGGCGTGTCAGTCCTTAATTTAGGACTTCTAAATTTTTGCTCTAAGAGTATTTCACAAAGTGTTTTAGTGCTAAAACAAGCTCCTAGTGAAGAGGACTCCTAAGTCACTAAGACCAAATCCCAGCTATCCTAAAATGGCTGTTACTGGCAATTGACCTCGAAACCTAAACTTTTTAGGAACACTGCATTTATTTGTACACATATGTTTTCCCACGCAACGTTTTTGGTTTTGGAGGTTATCCCAACACCAAATTTCTCTTTGATTATATCATTGTTTTCATTAAAGGAATAGTTTCCCCAAAAATGAAAATTACCCCATGATTTACTCACCCTCAAGCCATCCTAGGTGTATATGACTTTTTTCTTTCAAACGAATAGAGTTCAAATTTATCCTGGCTCTAGAAATATTTTTTATAAAAACCCATGGATCCCCTTCAGAAGACATGCGTTAACCCCCCGGAGGCGTATGGGTTAGTTTTACGATGGATATATGTGCTTTTTGGAGCTATAAAATAATAGCCACTATCCACCACCTTCCGCTTGGAAGAGCCAGGATAAATTTTAAAACAACTCTTACTGTGTTCGTCTGGAAGAAGAAAGTCATATACACTTAGGATGGCTTGAGGGCGAGTAAATCATGGGGAAATTTTCATTTTTGGGTGAACTATTCCTTTAACAATTTGGGCAAGTAGTAACAGCTGTTCTTGCGTCCAGTTTGGTTTTCATTTACGTCTGCATATCTTACTATCAGTCATGTTTATTCTATTCTGTTAATAAAAAGGCTGATTATATGCATTTCAGCTAATTGTTTATGAGAAGCACACATGTAAAGGCTGACAATCAGCCTTAACATATACTTGTTTAATTAGGGACTACAGTTGAATTAGCCTGCATTTTAAAATCTTTATTTAAATGTAGCAGTTTAAAAAAAAAAAAAAAAAGCACTTTAAATATGGCAACATAATAATCACACTCTACAATATTTCTATGAATACATTTCTGAAAGAGACCCCTCCCCTATCAGCCAATCACTGTGTGCATAGTTAGTAGGCATGCTGACATCATCCATAGCAATGAGGTCAACCCCTTAATCTTAGCTTAAAACAGGGATCTCCAACCCTGCTCCTATAGAGTTTACCATCTTGCAGATTTCAGCTCCAACCTCAATCAAACACACCTAAACCAGCTAATCAAGCTGTTCAGGGTTACTTGATAATTACAGGCAGGTGTGTTGGAGCAGGGTTGGAAGTGAAGTTTGCAGGATGGTAGCTCACCAGGAACAGGGTTGGAGATCCCTGGCTTAAGACTTCTCTCTATTCCTTAGTAAAATTTGTTTCAGCAGCTTTGTTAATAGGTTTTAAGAGAAAATTCTTAGCTAAAAACCTTTACTGCTTAATGTATTGTTTGTTAATTTTTTTTCTACTTAATGTATGGTTTGTTATGATATGGGATTCAACTATTTGAAAATCTGGAATCTGAGGGTGCAAAAAAAAAATAAAAAATAAAAAATATTGAGAAAATTGCCTTTAAAGTTGTCCGATTTAAGTTCTTAGCAATGCAAAAGATCAAAAATTAAGTTTTGATACATTTATGGTAGGAAACTGACAAAGTATCTTCATGGAACATGATCTTTACTTAATCCTAATGATTTCTGGCAAAAAAGAAAAATCAATCATTTTGATCCATACAATGTATTTTTGGCTAAGTTTAGTTTACTTGATTTTTGCTATCCTCACTTTCATAAATAAACTAAAGTGTCCTGCACCCACTAGTTAAAAAAAAAAAAAAAAAAAAAGGTTATCTGGTGTCTGAATAATTTTTGGTTTGTCTGTATATTAATACATTCATTTACGAAAACTACTGCATGAATTAATATCAAATAACTGAACATTGTTTTATCATATTTAGTTGTCAAAAGTTACAAGCCCAAAGTTAAATGAGATGAACTTGAGGGGAAATGACATCTACAAAATAAAAATTGGACCTAGTTTGTTAAATGGTTAGTTTACCCAAAAATGAAAATCCTGTTGTTAATTACTCACCTTTATGTTGTTTCAAACTTGTAAAATCTTTGTTCATCTTTGGAACACAAATTAAGATACTTTTATGAAATACAAAAGCTTTCTGACCCTGCTTAGACAGCAATGCAACTACCACCTTCAAGGCCCAGAAAGGTAGTAAGGACATGGTTTAAATAGTCCATGTGACATCAGTGTGGTGCTGCTGACAATGACTGGAAAAGAAGAAATTGTTTAATAAAGTCTGTATTTTAGTTGTCTTTGCACACAAAATTATTCTCGTAGCTTCATACAGTGAACGTTGAACCACTGATGTCACATGGACTATGCGGTCTATGCAGGGTAAGAAAGCTCCCGGATTTAATCAAAAACATCTTAATTTGTGTTGCGAAGATAAACAGGTTTGAAACAGCATGAGAGTGACTAATTAAATGACAGAATTTTCATTTTTGTGTGAACAAACCCTTCAGCGTTAATAGCAAAAATGGCTCTAAAAAGTAATTTGTTTCCAGA
Organism: Cirrhinus molitorella; assembly: GCA_033026305.1. Taxonomy (NCBI): domain Eukaryota; kingdom Metazoa; phylum Chordata; class Actinopteri; order Cypriniformes; family Cyprinidae; genus Cirrhinus; species Cirrhinus molitorella. The sequence goes on from CM065125.1 coordinate 6,376,062, forward strand.
TGGCAAGATACTTTAATATCTAATGCTAATGTAATGACATTCAGATATTTTAGGAGTGACTTAAGTGTCTTAATACTTTTAGTGACTCCTGAAGCGTTTATCTTTTCAAGAGAAGGCAATGTTTTCTAAGACACTCTGTTATTGAGACAGTTTATCCAACAGTACACTGTCAATCATGCTGTATAAGAGTATATATAGCCTCTGCATATTCCATCTACCAAAGCAAGTATATAGATCACTAACCACAAACAGCCCTTTCCAATCACTGTCCTTACTGATTCAGCCCCCCACCCCCCCTGCTCTCCATTCTTCCTCCCCTTCGGACCATGACAATCCACTTCACCCTAGCAATATGTCATCTCCAATCCGATTAGTATCAGCATTCGAGAAAAACCACAGTCTCTCTCTCTCTCTGCAGAGGTTCAAAAGAGAAGGCATCTGTCAGCCCAGCCCTGAAGAAGACCCCTGTTTAATCTCACCCTCTGGGACACATATACATGTGGGCCATGTAAAAGCCATCTAAACTGTTTCCCTGTTATCACAGCACTACCCAACAGCAGGTGCTTGCAGTCCACCAACATCGGGGTCTCTGAAAGTTGGAAGATTGAAAACAGGAAATGCAGAGTCAGTCATAAAAGATGGAGTCTCAGCTGAATCTGGAACTCAAATTGCCTTCTAATTCCTTGTTTTATTCTCTCCCTCTTGCGTGGCGGGAAGCCTCTTTCAAGAAAGCAGGATAAAGATGGGTAATCCTAAAACCTCTTTGTAATGCTCTCATGTCTCCAAGATCCACTCTTTTAATCCTGAAATACATGTTCTGATTCATACAAATCCGGATTGTGCTGCAAACCCAGATACGTTGAGCAACAGTGTGACCGAGGAAAACACTTTGCATCAAACTCCACTAGTCTAGCAGTAAATATTTACTACTTAGTACTGGTTAGCATACATAAAAATGAATTCATTTTATGGCAGTTAATTTTTAATATCTAAACTCGTAATTTGAGATTTTAGGTAAAAAAAATAAATAAATAAATAAAAAAAAAAGTTTATGTATATATACACTACCAGTCAAAAGTTTTTGAACAGTAAGAAATCAAGTGACTGGGGTAATGATGCTAAAAAAAAAAAAGACAGCTCTGATCACAGGGATAAATTACATTAAAATATACTCAAATAGATATTTTAAATAGTACAAATATTTCATGATATTACTGCTTTTGCTGTACTTTGGATCAAATAAGTGCAGGCTTGGTGAACAGAAGAGACTTAAAAAAAAAAAAAAAAAAAACTTACCGTTTAAAAACTTTTGACTGGTAGTGTATATGAAATATTTTGAGAATTTAGAGAATTTAGAATGTAAAAAAATAAATAAATAGTAATACTATACAATATTATTGTTATTCTTGTTTTTTTTCTGTATTTCGATCAACTAAATACTTGGTGAGCATAAGAACCTTCTTTCAAAAATCTTACTGACCCTACTTTTTTTTTTTTGATTGTGGGCACAGAAGACTCCTGGGTCACCTGGCATACAAGAAAGTTCAAGATGAGGGGGCAGGTTGTGACATTCACAGGATTATCCCATTACATCAGTCTGCATTCTAAGCATCTTAATCTAAAGTACCAAACCTGTAAGCAAACTAACTGTGTTTAGCATTCAAGCCACTGTACAGATCTTCAGCTCAGAACACAGAATGTGTTTGTGTGTGTTTGCGTGTGTGTTTGCGTGTGTGTGTGAGAGTGTGTGAGAGAGAGAGAGAGAGAGAGAGAGAGAGAGAGAGAGAGAGAGAGAGAGAGAGAGAGAGAGAGAGAGATGTGCTTGTTCCTCTGTGCCACCATTAATCTCTCCATGCTTTGCTTTAGTGGGGTTAAACACTTCCTCTTCACAGAGTGTCAATTAATGCAGCCGGCGTGTCTGTTTAACAAGGCAGCTCAAAAGAGCAAGCCAAAAACAGCAAGGACACTCTGAAGAGGCCCAGCTAAGACTGGAATACCAGAGGGAGCCGGGAATATTGACAAAACTAACCACAGTTAATGGGAGGCCTGCCCAGGGCCCCTGCCACTCCTCTAGGCATCTGTGTAGACCTTCCCCAGAGAGCCCTAAATAATCAGTGAGATTGGCAGTGCTATGCTGGACGGACGCAAAGCCAGTGAAAGGTCATTGTCTCAGACCTCATCAAAGAGATCCATGGCACGCGTCTGAGTAGAGAACGGATCAGTAGAGAACATACAGAAAATAGAGAATTGAGTGAATCTTAAAAATATAATAATAATCACAATAATAATAATAATAATAAAGTAATTCAATGCAAAGGTAAACCTTACCGTGAAAAAATAAATTTTTACTAAAGGTTTTTACCATACTGATAGCACAAATGTCAAAATTCATTGGTTCAAATACCCATACAAGGTCTCTTTTAATGTTTTTAAAGCCTTTTTTTTTATTTTTAGTGCATGATTTTCCATAGCCTGGTAAGTGCTATTTTCAGGCTTGTCACATCCATAACAGTACATCTTCACCATAAATAGACAAAATAAAGAAAATAAAGTAACAATTACATGTTCTGTGAAGAGCCATCGCTTCTCTATTTGTTGAGTATTATTGCGTTTGTGCATTTTAATTCGCAGAAATCCTACAAAGTATGTAGTCTCTCAGAAATGTTGCCCTTTTTTGTCACATCCATAAAACGCAAAATTATTTCCTTTTTGTAACAGAAAACACTGATATTTTTCAGATGTTTAGACTCTATCAACAAGGGTTTATTAAAATAAAAACAGATGGTTTTGGTATATTGGTAACACAAATTCTCTAAGCATTTATATGTCACATCCATAATGCTGGGTTTGCCCTAATAATAATTTAATTAAAAGGGTTATGTTGACCTATTAAGATTTTGCTTACATCTACATTGTAAATATATTTTTTCGCTATTTTATTAATTTTTTCAGAGTTAAAATCAATAACAATATTAACAATATTACAAGTGTGATTTATGAGATTTGTTGCATTTTTAATGCAAAATTTTTAATCATACTGATTTCAAAGTTAAGGATTCATTAGTTTGAGAATACACTGAACCAAACACTGTCATAACATCCAAGTTGATAATTCAGTATACATTAATTTTGACAAAACATCCACCGTTTCGGTAGTGACAATATAGCTTTGGTAGTGACCACATCACATTACAGAACTTTAACCTGCAAACTAAAACATACTAAAATGCAAAAAATAAATTATGTAATAACACCCCAAAAAAGAAAGATGTAGTGACAATTGTAGATACCATTGAATCTAGCTAAAAGATGCTAATCAGTACATGGTTTTCTAGCACAGTTCTGAACAGTTGTACACATAAAAACTAATTGTTAAACAATACCTCCCAACAAAAAGTGTGCTTAATTGCAGAATAAAGGTGTTTGTTAGTGATGTTTCTTAAAGTTAAGTTAAAGTTTTCAGACTTTTGAACACATTTACCTTAAAATGGTTGGGCCTATCTACTTACACCTTGTAGCTACGAGAGAGAGGGACATATGAACATTTTCTGATCATAAATGTAGGGGTGTAGTTAAAATCAGTCTCAGCCAATGGACCAAAACATACACTGTTTCGGTAGTGACATGAAAAATGCACACTTTCTTTTTTTTACATAAAGTTTCCTAATTTACAAAGTAAATCTAAAATAGTTTTTTTAAAACTCAAAAATATACTTTTAAAACAACAATAGAAAGAAAAAAACCATTACAATATCATTTGTAAGTTGATATAGGGGTTAGGGTTCGGGACAGCCACCTCCCAATTGAAAGTATACCCAAGAAATTATGATTTTATGTATACATTACGCTTAACGATTTTTAAACATTATTGTGGGTTTCAACAGATAATAGGATTTTAGTAAACATCTAAGATTTGAATATTTGATTGTTTTTTATATGGCTGTGTAAATATTTATTATATCAGCAATATTTCATCTGCTGTACCATGTTTGTCACGTCTTTATATATTTTAACCACAAAAACCCATATGATAACCCATATGTTGTACTTTCTAAAACCTGACTGATCATTCAAGACCACAAACACTGAAAATCTCAATGCTAAGGCTTGAAAGAAACAGAAATGTTCAGTGTATCTCCCTCTAGTGGTTTGTTTTGTCAACTGACTAGGCTGATACAGATGCGGTATCCAGAAGTGGATATTTAATGTGTGTGTGTGTATTGATGTGACTTACCTTAGCCAGTACATTTATGTACTTTTTGAGCGCGATCAGATCATCTCCACTGATGCTGATGTGTCCAGACAGCTCTACACGCAGAGAGTAATGCAATGCGGATTCCAAATCAGACATATACACACGCGTCCTGTATGAACACACACACCAAAAAATATGTAGGATTAGAACAATGTACCATTTATGCAACCCTGAAACAATTTTGGTAAAACTTCAGCTATAATTGATCATTATAGTAAAGGTATAAAATATTCTTACATTGTATAACACTTGTATAAAACTTTGATAAATGTTCAAGTATATCCATATATGAATATTCACGAACTACTCATTTGTTAAGTGTAATAAGAAACTGGAATCCTCTTAACATTTCAGTGCATTTACATTCATGCATTTGCTAGACGCTAATATCAAAAGCAACTTACATTACATTCAAAGATATTAATTTGATCATTTTATGCATTTCCTGGGAATCTGACTCATGACCTTAGCATTGCTAGTGCCTTACTTTACTGTTTGAGCTACATGAATCCACAGAATGATGCATTAATATACATAACAAATCTAAACGTGAAAAGAAAATGATTATGTCAGTTTGTGTGCACTAACTTGTTAAATGGCCTCCATTCCTGTAAAGTTGAGTTCTTGATAAGATCAGTGATGGGAATCTGGGGTTTGCCTGTCCTCACTACTCCTGGCAGCCTCTGGAGGGAGTATGAGTAAAAGGTTCGAGCTTCGCTGAGTCTAAGACAGGAGAAGAAAGAGAAGTAAGGACCTCACAACCACAAAACATGACCTCAAATATGTGACAATGTGTCACAATAGAAAGAATGTGGAGTAGATGTCATGTATGCCAGACTCCAGAAGAACTCAAAGTCCATGTTTACAGAGCTGCTGCTTGTTGAAAAGAGGAGTCAAGGTTAAGGTTTATGTTTGGATTAGAGTCCGAATTAAGGTAGAGACAGTTATTCTACATGCAAATTTACCTACTTCCCTACTATATAGTATGCAAAAGCAGTATGTGAGAATACACAGTAGTTATAAAACAGTAGATGAAATATGAACTAGAGCATCCAACGTGGCAGATGTAGCACGTCTGGATTGCATTCAAACTACATACACATTTACAAAACATAACTCTATCAAATGCATAGCATACTTTGACAGTATGTGAATTTAGATGCAGCTTTAGAGCTAGGGCTGGAAGTAGAGATGTAGACAGGAAGTAAGGGGAAAACATATCATTTGTGCAAAGATATATATATATATATATATATACACCAAGCAGATTCATCAGCCTATGTTTGTCAAAAGTTTACATAACATTTTGCAGATTCTGCAAGTGTAATTATTTTTTTTTACCAAAATAAGAGGGATCATAAAAAATGCATGTTATTTTTTATTTAGTACTGGCCTGAATAATATATTTAACATAAAATATGTTTACATTTAGTCCACAAAAGAAAATAGATGAATTTATAAAAAAAATGACCCAGTGCAAAAGTTTACATTAATTCTGTTTTGTTACCTGAATGACCTAGAGCTGTTTTTTTTTGTTTTGTTTTGTTTTTTGTTTAGTTTAGTGATAGTTGTTCATGAATCCCTTGTTTGTCCTGAATAGTTAAACTGCCCACTGTTCTTCAGAAAAGTCCTTCAAGTCCCACCAATTCTTTAAGCATGTTTGTGTATTTGAACCCTTACCAACAATGACTGTATGGTTATGAGATTCATCTTTTTACACTGAGAATAACTGAGGGGCTCATATGTAACCATCATAGAAGGTTCAAAGAGCCAGGGGTGAAAACTTTTGAACGGAATGAGGATTTGTACATTTTTCTTATTTTGTACAAATATCATATTTTTTCCATTTAGTATTGCACCCTGATCTTCAAATAAAAAAAAAAAAAAAAAAAAAAATCACCACCCTGGCTCTAATGCATCGATAAATAATCGTGCAAAGCATTGCGCTTGTATCTGCTAAAAAAAAAACTGAGCTTACTCCCATGTCTCTCTTCTCCTGTTTTCCACTACTCTCATCCATTAACCCTTCTTCCTCAGATGAACAGATGGTGGGTGTGGTGTGCTGATGAGATGTCATTACCCTCTTCACTAACCCTGGCAATCAAACAATAAACACCACTGTGCATTCCTGTGTCTCCAGCACAGGAGGACACAAACTCCCTCATCTACCCAGGCTTCAATCAACCCTCAGCGGAGAGATGGGGCGAACCCTGAGGTCCCCAGGGTCTGACGGCACGCTTCTGAGACCACGAGAACCTGAGATGGTGGAGATAGCATGCGTGTTTATGTTTTTGTGCATGCTACACGAGATCAATCACGCATTCAGACCTGACAGGACGCCATCTGTTGCTCTGCAGAGCAGGGACTGCTTGGCAGGTGAAACGCAGAAAAGGAGCACCATTGTTTTGCCATCGAAGATTAAAACCCCCCCTTAACACACACATGCACACCATCAAGGAGGACGGAAACAACATAAACCAACCATAAATCATTTCTCTTTTGCATTTGTCATCTAAAGGGCCCCACACCCATGCCAAGTTATTTTTCTCAAATAAGCATAACAAAGCGAGCAAACCTCTGATTTATGCTCCAGGTTAGAAATGATTATGAAAGCTCTGTGATCTTGAATAATTGCATGGATTAAAATTCTGTTGTCTCATTAACATGGCCAGATGTTGCGGGATTCTTCCTGCAATGGCTAATGATCATAACATTGAGAAGACAGGATCAGGCAAACGCTAAATGCTTAATTATAAGAATCTAAGAGTAAAATGCTTTAGCTCTAGCTAAAGCTAATACACTATGAAAGACACTTTAAAGGTGAAGAATGTAATTTTGGTCTCTCCAGTACAAGATTTTTTTCAGCTGTGTATAATCAAACATCAGGTCAAAATCTTAAGTCTGGTCAAAAAGTAATAGCACCCTTAAGTTTAATACTTTTAAGTTGCATGGCTGGAAAAACCTCAGACACTTTGATCTCCTGAGATACAGACAATACAAACAGAGTGTATTAACATACAGGCATCTGTTTTCACACATCACTGGAGAAGATGCGGAAAAGGTTTTTTCTCATCCATGTATTCGTCCTCCCCCCCCCACTTCCTTTCACTCAGTTCACTCAGGATCAATAGCAAAATATAATGTTCTGCATAAATGCAAATGAATTTCACAGTCATGTTTGGTATCATTTGAAATACCTTAATGTGACTGGTACAATGATCTGAACCTTACAATAAGTAGAATAAAAGATAATAGATCTTTTAGAAAGTTTAGAGATATTTTGCTTACTGTAGAAGGTGTTCCCTTTCTCTTTATCTCACAATTCTGACTTTTTTTTCTTGCAATTGCAAGTTTACATCAGATTCAGATGACACACAGCTCGTATCTCCGTCACTCTAAGTTACCGAAACCACACATGAAAACACGCAACACACAGTAGACACGTGTTTGTGCAGCAAAGCAGCTCTCTCTCACACTGTATGATGTGACAGGCAACTAGTTGTCCAGTCCTGTTCAGTCCTGTCCAGTACATGTGAGTCCTGAAAATTCACAGGTGTGAGATCGGTTACAGAATGTGGCTGTCACACCCGTAAATAACAGTACTGTGCGTTTCATAATACTAGCATGACCTCTATTCTTTGAGCTTTTTTTGCAAGTTGTAAACTGTTGTATAACTATCGAGCACTAGATAAATAGCACTAGCATAACCTCCGATTATTGTTTGAGCTTTAAATAAGTTATACATAGGTGACTGTAGGGGACTAAACAGAACTACTATTTAAAGAATGCCAAGCATTGGGGGGGGGGGCGGGGAGATTAGTCATAACCTCTGACTTATCAGTCTGGTGAGTTTGAGTGAAGTAGATTCCTAATGAATGAGTAGAAGTTAGGGGTTACCCTAGAATAATCAAGTGTCAGACTAATCATGATTAGAAAAGGACAAACAAGCAATTTGCATTTCAACCCAAATTCAAGGAAATAATAAAATGGAGTTTGATTAGAATTTAATTGAAATCAAATTACTTTGCGCACTGAAAAGAGCGAACACACAGGAAACCTTCAGCCACCATCGGATGCCTTCATTGGGCCAGCTGAGTGGAATTCACAAAGTATGAGTTTAAAAGGGATAAGCCATGTCCTATGAACACACTCTTTTGAATTACAGTGCCTTGTGAAAGTATTCATATCTCTTGATTTTTTCATGTTTTATGTTGCCACATCATGTTAAACTGTTTTAAATGACTTTTTCCCCCAACATCAATCTACACCCCATGCACCATAACAACAAAAATTGTCACAACTTTGTATTTAAAAAAAAAAAAAAACTGAAACAAGTACATTGCATAAGTATTCACACCTTTAACTCAGCACTGTTGCACCATTACAGCCTCAAGTCTTTTTGGGTATGATGCAACAAGATTTGCACATCAACACATGGCAATTATCTGCCATTATTCCTCTCCTCTTTACATTTTCAGGTTTCTCCAGAAATGTTTGATTGGGTTCAAGCCCAGGCTCTGGCTGGGCAGCTCAAGGACATTCACAGAGTTGTCTATAGAGCCACTCTTGCTGTGTGCTTAGGGTCACTGCCCTGTTGGAAGGTGAACATTTTGCCCAGTCTGAGGTTCTGAATGCTCTGGACTGGGTTTTCATTGAGGCTCTCTCAATATTTTGGTGCACTTAATCTTTTCTTCTACTTTGATGAGTAACTCAGTCCCTGCTGTTGAAAAACAGCCCCACAGCATGAGGCTGCTACCAGCACATTTTACTTTTGGGATGGTACTCTGTAGGTGATGAGCAGTGCCTGGTTTCCTTCAAACATGATGCTTGGAATTGAGGTTCATCAGACCACAGAATCTTGTTTCTCAGTCTGAGGGCCCTTTAGATGCTTTTTTGAATATTCCAAGTGTGTTTTCATGTGTTCTCACTGAGGAGAGGAATGAGTCTTGCCACACCTCCATTAAACCCAGATTGGTGGAGTGTTGCAGTGATGTTTGTCCTTCTGTAAGTTTCTCCCATCAGCCAGAGTGACAATCAGGTTCTTGGTCACCACTCTAGACAGTTTGGCCAGGAGGGCAGTCCCTAGAGTCCTAGTTGTTTGAAACTTTTTCCATTATGGATAATGGAGGCTACATGCTTCTGTGAACCTTCAATGCAGCAGATTTTTTTTTCTGAACTCTTCCTCAGATGTGTGGCAGTTGTTGTTTTTTTTACCTCAGGGCTTGGTTTTTGCTCTGATATGCATTTTCAGCTGTCTTGACCTTTTGTTAAGATGCGTGTGACTTTCCAAATCATACCCATTCAATTGAATTTGCCACAGATTAACTTTACTCAAAGTGTAGTAACATCTACAAGCAATATGAATGCCCCTGAGCTAAATTTCAACTGTCCCAGATAAGGGTATGAATCCTTATGCAATCAAATAAAAGTTTTTTTTATTTTTAATAAATTTGCGAAGATGTTAAAACCCAGTTTTTTGCTTTGCCATTATAATGTGATTTGGAAAAAAGGTAAGTTAAAGCAGTATAACATAAGGCAGCAACATAACAAAATGTGAAAAAAAAAAAAGAATATGTATGAATACTTTCACAAGGCACTGTATCTTCACATCTTGAATTTTCACAACATCAGTCTTAAGTTTTATATATGATGTAGGGCTTTATGAAAGAAATGGAGCACTTACACTTTCAGTCTAGAGATATTTCCAAATGAGCTGTACAGGTAACAGGAAGGAAAATCAGTCACACCAAACCTGGACACCAAACTCGCCTCTGTGTCCAAAACCCTGCGCACAGCTATGTTTTCGTACTGCAACAAATCCAATGTCACCTAAATTCAAGCAAAAAAAAGAAATAAAAATTCAATGTCATGTAAAGAGAGAGGAAAAAAAAGACAGAATACACATCTAAAAAAATGTACATTTTGTACAGACAAATCCTAAATAAATAATAAAGGTGTTGTGTATTTTTTATGTCTTTTCTAAATATAAAGCATATCTTTGAAGCCTGAAAATGCATGGAGAAAAGAGAATAAATGAATCAGAATCTTTTATTTTGTGTTCCATGAAAGGAATTTGGGCTTGGAACAGCATGAATAAATGACATTTTCATTTCTGGGTGAATTATTCTTTTATATCATCCTTGTGTAAACTGATCTCACCTCTCTCCCCACGTAGGAGTCTTTATTCTCAAACACAAGGGCAAGGTTCTTCACATTGTTGGTCTGAAAGAAGTTGTCTACCTCTGCCTCACTGTGGACAGAGAGAGAGAAAATAAAGAAAAGAAGATTAGATTCAAATAAGTTAAGATGTAAAATGAGCACAGGGTCTGACTCTAGTTTACTCCTATCCTAGACAGATTAATAAAAGCAAGTCTTGAGCATAGAACTAAAACATACTGTTTAACACAAAATGTTTAATTTCTTAAAATAAAAAAATAAAAACAGTCCCGTCTAAACCATTTCTGACATTTCTGTGCTTTCGCATTTCCTGTAATGATTTGACATATGACTACAAAACAGAGAAATAAGAGATATGAATGAGGTTTATGTTGTGTCCTTTTCCTTCCCTATTTGAGAGACCTTTTGCACAGCAGCTTTTACTAAAAGCAAACAAAACCAACATGCTCGCTGACCGTTACAAGCAAGCATTATTTACCTTGTGTAACTGCCAAATCAGCAAACAGATGATAAAGATGATATTCAGACATTTAAGATTTTAAGTGCAAATTATAATAAAGATATGCTTTTAAATACAAGTTGAAAATTGAGTGCTCCAACCTAGTTGTCTCTAAAGGTGGGCAAGCAGGGGGCCAAGCCTCAGTGTGCGTCTCCAACTTATCGATAATGTAATGTCGAAGGCCTCTAGTATCCCTCGGAAATCCTATATGAACATTTTAAAAACATGCTTATGCACAGACAAAGGTAATTAAAGACCTTGATTAAGAGACTAAGCACTGGAAGAAAAAGAATAGTTCACCCAAAAATAACAACTTATGGTAGAGAGGAAATTTTTTAGTGTGAAAAAGATTAGTCCTGCAATCAACCAATTTTATGAACAATACCCCAAGTTATTTGGCTTGGCTACATGTGAAATCTCTCATTTCTCTCCCCCAAACATCTGCCTCCCAGTCCATTTTGGCTGGAATGGTTTATTTTCTCCCATTTTCTTCACTTCTAATCCCATTACCATCTTCAATTGTGGGAATGTTTCAAATTTCTCAAATGAAACACAGCAGATGCAGATTCTTTAACAATCAAAATAGAAAAAAAAATATATGGGCCAATCTACAGAATTGGTCCAAACTGTTGTCCCACAACCAAAAACACAGTTAAAACACACACACACACACACACACACACACACACACACACACACACACACACATTATGTAATATTATATATACGCACAAACATATTATATATATATATATATATATAAAAAATCATAATTTATTGGGCAATTTAAATTGGGAGGTGCCTGTCCCAAACCCTAACCTCTAAATTTTAACTTATGAAAATTATATTTAAATAGTTTTTGTATTTTTTTTGCATAGTTATTTTCAAAAGTATCTTTCTGATTCTTTTACAAAGTGAAAAAAAATAAAATAAAAATTGCAATTTTTTTCCCTGTATTTTAGTACATTTTAGTAGTGTTTTAGTAACGCAATGTGGTCGCTACCAAAGCATTACTGTCACTACTGAAACATGGGATGTGGTGTCAAAAATAAAGCATACTGAATTATCAACTGAGACGTTATGGTAGTTTTTGGTTTAATGTATATTCAAACTAATGAATCCTTAAGTTTGAAATCAGTCAACTTTTTGCCTTTTACAAAGAAAAATTGGATTCAAAATACAACAATCTTATTAATGACACTTCAAATATTCTATAAAGTGTAATTGGTATTGACTTATTTTAATTAAAAAAAAAAAAAAAAAAAAAAAAAAAAAAATCACAAAAGCATTTTTACAATGTAGATGTAAGCAAACTCTTAATGGGTCAAATATAACCCTTCTAATTAAATTATATATTACTGTGTTTTGGTAGTGGCAAATTTGGGGAGAGGACAAATATTCCAAAACAGTTTGAAAATACACACAGTTACTAGAAATGTGTACCTTTAGATATTATACAATTTGCACACATTTATTTCAAGCCGTTTCCAACTTAGACTTTGGACCAATTCTGTACAATGGCCCATATATAATATACATTTATACATTTTGTAACAATCAACAATTATCATCAACAATTCTTCAAAATTTCTATTTTCATGTTTCACATAAGGAAGAAAGTCATATGGGTTTGAAACAACACGAGCATGAGTAAATAATGAGAGGAATCTTTTCATTTTGGGGTGAACTATTCTTTTAAGGACAAACTGGAAATAAGGAAAAGACATTTTTACCTTTGAGCTCCTGGCCCTTGAACTCACTGCTTGAATAAGCAGGGAAGAACTGAGAAAGACAGAGCGAGAGATCAGTAACTCTGCTATTTGAGCCCTTCGCATCAGCTGCATGCCTGCAGAGTCTTATTGACAGCTTTAGTCAACAGCTCTTCCTTTTACTCCCTTAAAATTCAACAAAGCTGTGGAAGAATTTCACTTCGTCCCCTAATAAGAATGACCGCTTTATTTTACAAGACCAGAACACAAAACTGGACCAACAAAATCCAGAAACAAAGAGTAAAGCAACATTTGGTGGGGAGTTTCAGATTGTTTTTCTGTAGGAAATTGAAGACATAATAATTCAAGGAACGGTAACAGTTAAATATTTATATAGCAAATGGACAAAGAACTGACAGATTCAGTTACATCAATTCGTCCCTCTGGCTTTAGCATAGTCTGTACCCATAGTGCATGACTGAACAAAGAACAGTTATTCATGAATAAAAAGGATTCATCTGTGTGGGACAAAAAAAACTCTGCAGTAGGCCTCATTCACAAAACACAAGCAGAGAGAATTTCTGTGCAAATCATTTGTCGCAAAAGCAACAATTTACACAAGGATGGTTTTATAAACCATATATGTATATTTTATATACAATTTCTTCTGCTCATATTTGAAGTACAAGGCCTGATTAATACAGGCTACCAATTATAAAGATTTTTATTTCAATGTATTGTCAGTTTGACTATTTTGCAAGATTCTTTGACGAATAGAAAGTAAAAAAAAAAAAAAAAAAAAAAAACAGCATTTATTTCAAATTATTATTTTTTTTTAATATATAGTTGAGATCAAGTTTACGTTCATCTTTCCAAAATAAGGAAAGCATGTTACTTTTTATTTATTTCTGACCTGAACAAGATTTTCATGTAAAAGGCACCTACATATAGTCCACAAGATAAAATATTAGTTGAATTGAATTACCCTGTTCAAAAGTTGATTTTTCATACTCAGTTGTTACCTGAATGATCCACAGCTGTTTTTTTTAGTTGTTGTTGTTTAGTGATAGTTGTACATGAGTCCCTTGTTTGTCCTGAACAGTTAAACTGCCTGCTGTTCTTCTGAAAAATCCTCAGGCCCCAAAGATTGTTTTTTTTTAGGATTTTGAGATCCATCTTTTCACACTGAAGACAACTGAGTGACTCATATGCAACTATTTCAAAATGTTCAAACGCTCACTGATCGGTGATGACTGCAAAATCTCATCACCGATTGCTGAGATCTCTTCAGAAGCTCTAGAGGTTAAATTGCCAGGGTTTGTTTGTTACAAGGAAAAGTTTCCATTTAATCACATTGCTTGCTACAGCTGAGAAATTAGAAACATTTGTGGGTTTTCTTTCCTTCCTATGTTGAACTATAATTATGAACAGCAACAATTGCATGCTTTCTAAATTGCAAACTACCTTCAGAGAGGGATATCCGGTGATGCCGAAATTGGTGCACACTTTTCTGTTGCCTTCATCAGCACAATCAATAGCAGCCAGATCAACAGCAGGCTTCCATTCTACAACAGAAACGCAACACAGAATGCAGTTTATGAAACTGAATCAATGCACAGAAGAGGATCGATAGTGTTTCTGCAAATGGATTTCGCTTGAATGTTGCAAAGCCAAAAAAAAAAGGCAGAGTGGTGTCTGTGGTTTAAAACATCAAACATATGTCTGTGCAAATACAAGGTCAACATCAAGTCAAAGAGCGTCTGGCACAATATGACCAAGTAGAGTTTCTGATCAACACTGAAGATACAGTGTTCTCATTCATAACATATGCTCCATTAACCTTTCACAAAGGGGACTTCCAGGTGTCAAAAGACTGTGATACTTTCAACCTAGATCAGACTGCTCAAAAACCTCAAGCCTAGAGCAACTGAAGAGGAAAAAACACTGCACTTTAAAGTGGTTGTCTCAAAACCTAAATGAACTGCCTACATTTTGTAAGTATCAAAAATTATAAATCAGGGGTGTCACCTAATCACACAAGATCCAGCTAATCACGCCATTCAGGCTTATTTGAAAATTACATGGTTTATATTTTGGAACAGGGTTGGAACGAAACTCTGCAGTTTGACACACCTGCTTTAAATGCACTAATGATGCACATAAATGCAGTCCAGTTAGACTCACTATATCATTAGGTATCCTAATTTGGTAGACATATTACATAATAAACTTACATGCTAGGTAGCTGACCATTTAGGTTCACTATTGGCAGGCTGCTCAATAGTTCATTTGGTAGGAGGCTGTTTTGAGACATTGTTTGTTTATGTGTGTCAATGTACAAAGTATTAGCTCACTAGGTCATTATGTAACCTTGTTAGCCTTGTTAACCGGGGTTCTCAGTTGGTTATGTATTTTTAATTATCAGTTGTCCACAAATCAAACGCATCTGTTGGTAAATAAGTCATCATTGAGGTTACTTTTTGCTGCAAACAGGTTGAAAGTGGTTGAAAACAGTTTGCACAGAATTCAATTTGTTTTACGCCACAAACCTTTCACAAAAATACTTTTGGTACTAATGTAAACTGCAATAAATATATTTAAAATTGTAGAAGCGAATTGCTATTGTGTTGATTCATTTTTGATAACAGTGGTTGGTGGCTAATACCAATTATAATACCACAGTGCTAGTGCAGTAGCCATAATAGTAACCATGTTATTTCAGAGAAAACATGTTACCATGGTAAATGATACTGTAACGGAACTCCAACTGGTTTGCGTTGACGCTGCTGCAGGTCACGAACAACTGTTACTGTGCAACTGTTTCATCAAGATGTGGAAATATGGAGCATACTAACCTTTAATATCCCTAGCGAGGGTTTTCCAGGTGGGTGAGAAGGCGACACAGTGTCCGCACCAGGTCGCGTAAAACTCCACGAGAAGAGCCGCGGTGGAGTTAACAAGCACGGAGTCTACGTTCTCCGGGGATAAAATAATAATCTGATCCGACGGTGTGTACAGCCCGGCGTCGGCGATTAAAGGACCAAGACTTATAAAGAAAATAAAAGCACACAGGAAAGAGTTACACTGATTTAATTTGTTTTTTGTCGTGTGACAAGACGTGGCACAACAGCTCCGCCGCGCCATCTTCCCTTATTTCAGCTCAAACTAAACTAACTCTATTAGAAAGTGATAGAAAGTTTACTGCGACTGGACACACGTTCAACTCCCTCCCACTTAACTCTACTCAACTCCCTCTCTCTCTTTGAACAGTTAAATAGCTCACAGCAGAGCACAGAAATATGGATGACAAACGTTTGTCACAGTGTGTTTGTTCTAATAGTTATAGGTCACGATAAAACTGTCTTGGGAACTTTTACCATGCCATGATTGGTTTTTAGGTTTTATTTGAATTATTGTCTCTTGTCCGAGGCTTCATTAAAAATATATTAATTATGTGTTTTAAACTGTAATAGTCCCGACGAAGTGTGAGATAAATACAAACCGTTTTCATTTTATGATTTAAAAATGATTTCTATCTGTTTGTACACAGATTAAAGTCGCCCCTCAGTTGTGGCGTCACTGCCATAGAGATCAAAATATTATTATTTATTATTTAGGAGTGAACACAGAGGGAGACATAGCCTATCTTGTGTCATCTACTTTTTTTCATTGATCAAAATGTGGATGCTGATTAGTACAGCCCAAAATATGACAATAACTGAGCATTTTCAGCAGCAATATTCAGCAAAATTTCCAAGTTCAGTATGGTTCATTAGCAATGTTTTAGATTCAGTGCCGCCAATATGGCAGACTGATGACGAGGTGTGAAAGCTCTCTATTGTGAGTTATAAATTCAGTATTGTGAGATATAAACTCGCAATTTGTAAAAAATTATATAAAAATTATGTAATATAAACTAATCGCGAGTTATAAAGTTAGAATTGGAGACATAAACTCACAATTATGACTTTTGAGTTTATATCTCACAATTCTAACTTTATAACACACAATTGCTAGTTAAGAAGTCAAAATAAATTGTGAAATATAAACTCGCAATTCTGAAAAATTAAGTAAAAATTATGTGATATAAACTGGCAACTGTGAATTGTTGTTTCTCAGAATTGTGAGTTTATATCTCACAATTCTTACTTAAATGTCCACTAAAGTGCCTTGAAAAACGAAGAGTTATTCAATATGGAGACGTAATTTCAACTGAAACACGAAAACAGGGCGGGTCATATCGAGCAGCCCCGCCCACTTTTTAAAAATAGCTAATAGTGTTCCATTATATCTGCTCGGCCAGAGCCGTTGAGCTCGGTAAAGCCGCATTTGACAGTTTATGACAGCCACAGTATAATAGATTACCCCCTAAATTAACTATGAAACACTTACTAAAACAAAACAGTGTTCATAATCATGCTGAGGCTGTGTAGTTTAATACATGCCGACTTGAATTCTGAAAAGTCAAAATTATGTGATATAAAGTTTAGTTTTTTCAGAATTGTGAGTTTATATCTCACATGGTAATTTCCTTAGGTCTGTATTGACATCTTGATCCATTCCTTCAGAATCACCCTTTGCTCAAATATTGACATATTGCATATGTGTCCTTGTCCTAAGTTTTTGACTGGGCACATTCCACCCACACAAACTTTAATTCAATGTTGATACTGAGAGTGACGTTGGTTTGTGTTTGGAGGGTGAAACTGACATTTTACACAAGGCACAAGTCACAAATACAGTACACTTTGTTGTCCCATTAGCTTTAAAGGCAGAAATATTATGTATTTATTAATGTATTTATTTATTGTAAGAACTACTGAACACGTTGGACTAGTATCTAACATAAAACAACAAATGTCTGTTTACCCCTTTTCCCACGTCAGAAGTCTTGGCTTTCTTGATTGAATCCAAACAAATACAATTATACAATGTCATTATTTTGAGATATTCTGTTTATTTTCTGCTGTTATTATGCTTTCTAATCAAGTTGTCAAATAAATCTACTATTGTACACTACCAGTCAAAAGTTTTTGAACAGTAAGATTTTTAATATTTTTAAAGAAGTTTCTTCTGCTCACCTAGCCTGCAATTATTTGAACCAAAGTAGAGCAAAAACAGTAACATTTTGTAATGTTTTTACAAAATGTTTAGCCTCATTACTCTAGTCCCATTTTGAAAACAGCAGAGTATATCTTTTTCAGGTTTCTTTGATGAACAGAAAGTTCAAAAGAACAGAATTTTTCTGAAATAGAAATCTTTTGTAACATTATTAACGTCTTTATTATCACTTTTGATCAATTTAAAGCATCCTTGCCAAATAAAATAATTTCTATAATTCTAAAGAGAACTCATACCATCCAAAAACTTTTGACTGGTAGTGTATATTATGAATATGGTTGGCTCCTCCTTTCTTTTGGGATTGAAGTGTCTGCTAAATGCATACATGTTAATGTAATTTGACATTCAATTCATTATTATTACTACAATCTGTAATTACTAAAAACGTAATCCTTATTCTGCTCAAGTTTAATTCTATTTCAGTGTTGAATGTTTCATGTTAGAACGTGACAGCAAAACTGGGGTTTATACGGTATTTAGACATGCCCATCTCCTTTACTACCCATTTTTTTTAGCCTCAGCCAGTTATAACAAAGACTATATAATTGAGACAACGACTCTGATAATACCCAAGACGTGTCACTCGTATAGTTTTGAATGGGTAAAATGCAATGCTCATTATGGCCGCGAAGCCCCGCCTTCTTAATGAAAGAGCCAATCGTTGATTAGTAAAGTCAGCGCGTCACTGCAGCTGCCGTTAGAAGTCCCGGTTGCTATAGAAACAGTTCTAAGACGTGCGCTTAGTACTGCGCTTGCGCACTGACTGATCTAGCCTGAAAAATAAGCGTTTTTTTTAACGCTATTGGAGCACAAGGAACCATATTTATGAGGCAGTTCTTGTCAGATTTCATTGGTGACTTCAAAAATGAAATTTAATCATAAACTTGGTGAACAGTTTTGGAGAATTTGATGTTTCCCCATTCAAAGAGATAGGAGCTGCACTTGCATGCTCGAGAGACGTTTTAAAGATGGCCGCCGAGTGGAATGACTTGCCTTAAAGGGACTTTGGTTATAAGATGCTAAAACAGGATCAAAAAAATAAATTCACACTAAACGTTATGACTGAGAAATGACAAGATCTTTATTTACAATTTCCAAAGGATCAGTTGAGTTAACAAATATATCTATAATATGTACATGGAAGCAAAAGGAACCACGTCCATTTTCACAGCAATCTTCCATGAGTCCACTCACAGGAGATCTATTTACACGGGTAAAACAATTTACAAGTCTTCAAGTGCACCTCCGTCACTCACAGTACATCATTATAAATACACATACACTTAAGGGATGCGAAACATTTCTACGGCCTACCAATTTAAAAGTAGAAACTGATTATCAAACCACTTGTGCCACACGAATCCTAATTTCCCACCCACAGTTAAAAGTTGAAACGCATTAGCCAAAAAGACTATTAGTAGTAGCCTATTCTCAGAACGAGGTAGAGATCTCCGTTACCTATATACTTAGACATGCTATCGGATGAGCGACTGATGCTGGGTATCAGAGACTCTGTTGCTGCATAGATGAAGTTTAACCCACTGACACGGCACAATACTCTAGATCTAACCTCACAATGATGCTGCAGGTTACTATCGGACAGACTGGCTCAGGAAGTACAGCTTTAAGAGAGGCGAGGCAGGGCTGGTTATAGACACTATGATGATAGTATGAGACCAGGATTGTAATGGTGACTGATTTACAAACAAATATGTACATCACAGTATTTGTGGATAATAGACGAGATGGACTTGCTGAGCCCTTGAGCAGTTCCTCTGAAAGGTACACAATGAGTAAAGCGCCTTGTTTAAAAGTAAACAAACCTGCCAGTGATAAAAACACAAAAATGTACTTCAAGAAGGTTCTGATGAAGGGTACATGAGCAAAGTAAGGCAGAAATGTACATATTACAGTATTAGAGGTTCATCCAGCTATGAAGAAATAAGTTAAGACAAGGTTAAAGCCAAAAGGGACCGTTAACGACAGTCAAAGGAAGGCCGGGAAAAGTCGCTCGTGCGTGAGCAAACGTAACAATGGAGGCACTTAAAAATGAATGGGATAGAAGGCAAAGGTTAAGGCTAGAAACCAGCGTGTCCGTGTTTAGCACAGTTCATATAGTTCAGTTCAATCTTTTGGCATCCAGTAACTGTAGCAGGTGTTGCCAGTACAACATTGTTTTGTATGGAGCAAAACAAAACCATCACGAGAAGTTTTAAATATCATTTACATATTTTGCATTCAACATTATCTTGCATCAAATCCCTTTACACTGTATTGCCATTTCAACATTCAAATTGTACGTCTTGTGCTTAGTTCTGCAATTAATCATGTCAATGGTAAAATAATCTCTTTTTTTAAACACTTTCCAATGTTACTTTTAAATTCAAATGTTACTTTTAAAAAATAAATTAATAGAATTAAAGGAGAAAAAAAACAAGTATTTCTTATGATACAATCTAATTGTAAATAAAAACAAATCTTGAAGTCCATAGGTCTGTCCTGATTTGGTCTGACCCGATTTGGTCTGACCCTTGTTTTAATCATACGACTTGAGAATGGCAGAGCCAGATTTAGCAGCAATGATGAACAGACACAGTATGGGGAATCTGGACCCAAACAGCTGCTACAATTAACACCGGACCATCAAGAGCTGAGTTCATCAGACTTCACAGATGAGATTATGAACATCTCTGTGACAAGTCAGACCTCTGACAAGGTGTTATGGCCTTGAATCCTGAATCCATGACTTTCCGTGAACTGCACAAGCAGACTGAAAGGAAATTCCTCAATGAATGTCTTTTGAATGTCCTGTGTTTAATAAAAGGTACCTAAAACATTTCTCTGTACAGCATCAAAGAGTTCTTTTGGACTTCTTCTCTTGGATTTGGGTCAGAACGTCAGCTGTGTCTTTTAGCAAGGCATCAAAAATCCCATCAGCAAGCTGCATCTTTACAAAAAGTTCATCCTCATCATAGTTCACCCATTGGGATTCCTCTTCATGCAGCTCTTGGACCTAGAAGTGGAAGAGTGATTAATGACTTGCGTGTTTAAATTTCTAAACAAGGCTATAAATAGAATAAAATTGATTTATTCCATGGTCAGCAATCTATCAGTCACCATGGCAAGTTTTGCAATTTCAGACAGCGGTATTCTGAATGTGAGGTTTAATTCACTTACTAGAATGTGGTCGACTCGGTCTCGCTTTTTCCGTCCAAATTTGATCATTTTCTGCCAGTCTGTTTTCTGGCTCTGCTCTTTCTTTAGACCACACAACTTTAATACCTCCGTGGTGACAAATTCCTGAATAAACAAAATACATTCACACAAATAAACGTAAATTATATAGAATAATAAAAAAAAACACTATACATGAAAAAAGACATTTTGCAAGCCTGTAACCACTTAAATCAATGATTTAAAAAAGCATTTTTGGCAAATCCAGATTATTTACCATAGAAATATTTAATCTTTATGACTGTTATAGCGCAAGCTGTGGTCTGATCTCCTTAAAGGCCCCTTTTCTAAACAACCCTGTTATAGCTTTCCAAAGGGTAAATTTTAAACTTTTTGATAATTATTGACCTAGAGAGTCCAGAGAATTGTACTGCAGTGGTTTCTAACAGACTGAGTAAAAAACCTAGGACTAGTTTGCAAAAGTAGGTTTTTTAAATTTTCTCAATTATTTAACAAATAATTTGATTGACAGCAGGGTTTTAGAGGCAAAGTTGTCAGGAATGAGGAGTTCTATCATATGATACGAATATTGCGTGTACGTGCAATGTACAATTGTTTACAGCCTTGGAAAATACAATATCGCCTCCCAGTGGCTGATTTTTTTCAAATTTCTCACAGACCTTAGAGGCCGCAAGTCAAACAGGCCGACTGAGTTTCGTTCTGATCGGCCTCTGTTAACTTTGTCTAATAGGTGCTCAAACTTCATCAGGCAATGGCAGCCATGTTTTTTTTTTTTTTGAGGTACGCAAATTTCCTTAAAGATGCTTATGGCACTTTAGACCAAGACTGTGCTCAGCGTTTTTCATGTTGATAGGCCAAATGTCTGTTTAGGCATTAGGGATGGGTGACGATTTTTGAATATTCGATTAGTTGATTTAATAATAGAATATCGAATAGGTGGTGCGATTTTTTTTCTCTCTCTCCATTTTCGGTACCGATTTGGTGGTGACGCGTTTATGTAACCAGAGGGTGGCGCTGCCAATAACGTACCTAAAAGCTGTCATAGACAACAGAAGAACACCACATTGTTTCACTCGCACACTGTAAATTTGCGTCAGTCAAAACTTTTTCACAGGCCGCTGATTTCCTTAATCTAGTGCTAGCAGTAGCCCGCCTGTGACAAAACGAACTCAGACCGTAGGCAGATACACAACTACACCGAGTCCAGAGCTTTCAACCGAGATCGCCCTATAGAGAAAACGGTGTCTATCAGCCAGAAGTGTTTTGTAGAGTTGGCACGGCTCTGGCCCATGATCTTCCCACCGATGCAGGGACTGAGCCGACAGTGCCGCATTTCAGCCAGAATCAGCCCGAATGTGCTTGCTGTCTGGGAAGCTCATGCTCATTTTTGATGTCCTTGCGGTTGTTTTATGCTAATCAGTGGACTATTATGTTAATAAGTGCCGCACATTCGGTTATATTATATTAAGATGTTTCAGCATGTTACAATCATTATATAGCTTGCGTTAAGATAGTCTATTCCCTAATTAATTAAACAGTTTGTTAACATACAGACTGAAAGCGTGAATGGTCTCTCACCCTCTTTGTGTTTATGGATGTGTAGTGTACTGTAGCCCATTTTCATACGGGGGAGGGGTGCGATTTTCAAATAATAAATCAAATAATACGACACGGTTTTTGAATATTATTTTTGATTGAAATGACCATATTTATTTTAGTTTTTTTTTTACCTCTTGTAGCACCACCAAGTTGCCATAAAAGTGGCCCTGCCCCTTTTAAAATGTTTTGGCTCCCTTTGCGACGGTGAGTCAAAAGTTTAACTTATTTTTTTGATAATTATTGATATTTACTTCCCAGAGAATCTTTCTGCACTGGTTTGGTTTTGATCGGGTGAAAAACCTAGGACTAGTTGCAAATGTAGGTTTTTCAAAAAATCCAAAATACCCCAAAATTTTGTCAGGCTCACGATCGAATCTGAGGCATGCGTTTTGTCTGGTGGAGCCAAGGATTCTGGTACTGATGGTTTAGGAGTTATGTGAGGTTTCATACTTTTGCTCGCTGTAGCGCCCCCATCAGGCTGATTGGGGCAAGCCTTGGTGACGTTGCTGGCGGTGTGAGCACTACCATCCCTCCAAGTTTCAAGTCTCTACGACTTACGGTGTGGTCTGCATGATCATTTTTACGTGCCAATTGCTGATCCTTGGACATTCTAACAATTACAGTGGGTTTCAGCGATGCACGCTTGAACCCCTAAACCCCTGTCTGAATTGTTCCCTATCCCCTATATAGTGAACTACCTGCCATTTACCATCTAGAAAATACTAATTATAATTTTATAACACAGCTTCAGCATCTATTTATAGTGTAGAGGGCAGGACACTTTGGACTCTAGAAAGCATTTAATTGGGTAAAGTTTGATAAGAAGCTGAAGTGCAGGGTGATTTTATCAAAATCGGAAGTGAGAGACTGTGATTGTTTTGGAGAACACTAGCTCATAGATAACCTTACGGCTAACACATTCATACTACAAAACAATCAAAACTTCAAATTTGATTTCATGGGGACTTCAAAACAGTATTGATTTCTTGCGTACCTGGACAGTTGTGATGTCATTGGGGCATTTCACCCGATGGAAGTAGTTGGAATTAAGGCGACGTGGCTTCATCCATTGTGGCTGATCAACTTTTGGATCTTCTGCATAGATGTCTTGAATGACCTCCCATGATAAATCAAAGACGGCCTATAAATAAACGACAGCAAACATTACTCATCTTCTTGGAAATGCTTACAAAAATCCTGCAAAGGTTAAACAAACACAAATCTCAATCCCTACCAGTTTGTAGCTTCGTTGGCATTGAGCCTCAAGGTCATTGGCTTTGGAGTCTCCTTCCAGGAAAATATTAGAGGGTTGAGGTTTGGGTACTCCAGTCAGACTTGGTCTACCATGACCCAGTTTGCAGCTTTTCCAGATCTCCTGAGTAGCAGCGATGACCAGTTTCTCCACCTCCTGGACAGTGTGAGGAACAATCATGGCAGGCTCCTCTGGTTGCTTCATCTGCACGGGAAGTTCAGGCCTGGGCGGTGTTTTGACCTGCTCCCCCGCACCCAAACTTAAGGAGCTAGAAATCCCATCTTGCTGCTGTTGACGTTTTTGCTTCTGCTGTTGTTTTCGTGAACTGAGACCAAAGTCCTCATCGAACCAGTCCTGATCGTCACCAAGGACATCGAAGAGCTCACGGCTCAGTTCCAGCTCTGCCAGACGTTTAGCTAGCTCTTCCTGTCCACTTGTACCTAGGACAGGGCTTTCCTGTTGAAGAAGCATAGTTAACACTCATCAAGATCACCTCTTTACAACTTGCATCAAGAGAAGATCTGATTTCTCTTTACATTCTCTATTTGAACTTTGCAACACAGGCCTAAAAAGAAGGTTCCAAGGTAACATCAGTCCGTAGATTTTTGTCAATACAGTTGGAAATGTCAACTTAAGCAATACACATCAGCAATGTTATCAGCTTGTTGGGTAAATCATTCACATTATATCAATGAATAACTGGAGGTTTAACTGGTTTCTCATTTAATCTATTCTATAGGGTCTTCAGATAAATCATAATAATCAAAGACACTTACAGGTCTGTTGCAATGCTCCGGAGATGACAGTTCCTCCTGATCATCATCAAAGAAGGTGCGGAAACTGTCCGTGTTCCTTTTAGATCTGCTCTGAGACTTAAAGTTGTTGCTTCTAAGCCCATCATCTTCATTGATGAAGTCTCTTTTCAACTGATTAGCAGCTGATAGCTTCTCCTCTTTGTCTTTCTTGATCTTCTGAAATTGCTTCACTGCATCACTTAAGAAGTTTTCCACAAGTTTATCTGCGAGGGTTGTCAAAGCCCTTTTGTTATTCAAGTCTTCTCTATTATCAAGACTGGCCTCCTCGATTGAGATGTCAGAGGTTTTCTGAAGACCATCACCTCTGGATTTCTCATCCTCAACCAAGAGGTCCAAAATAACTGCTGTTGGTTCCTCTTCCTGCTTTTGTTTTTTAGATGTCCCTTTATCCAAATTATTAAGCAATGGAACAACATTATCAACAGATGCATCCTCGAATTCGAGAATGATGTCCCTGTCTCCACCGTTAGGCACTGTGTGCCGACTTTTGTCACAGTCCTTAATGATATTGCAGTCAATATCATTAAAATCCAGGTTATGCTGAGATTTAATAAAGGTGCTTTGCCCAGTGGAAATCTGCTTGATGTTAAGTTCCAATGGCTTTTCGTGCTCATCCACAGGCTCTCTGGTTTCAGGATGCAAATCTAGGTCAGATTTTTCTCCTTTAATTTTGTTTAGCAGATTTCTGTGCTCTAATTTTTCCTCAGTGCCTTTGTTTTTATTATTTGGCTGGTCATCACATGAAGAATCTTCATCTTCAGTGTCTGCACTGGCCTCAAATTTCTCTGGAAGACGAGAGATCTTGTCCGGTGGGGCGAATATACCATGTTTTTCCCTACACTCGAAGTACACCACCCCATCGTAAGTTCCATTGTTACTTCCTTCAGGGTTGTCCAGCTCAACCCCTGCCCAGAATCCATTGGCAAAGTTAGTTTGTCCCTTAAATCTTAGTGTCCCTGGTTGTATATTACTCACCAGAACCCGGTCTCCAATGCAGAAGCTTGGCAATTCGTCCTTCAAAATCGGCATTTGGGGCTGTGGTGAAGTTGAACATTTTGAAGGGCTCATGATGTCTTCTTTGGAGCCTTTACCAAGGCTATTGAGGTCTGCATGACTTTCAGTTTGAAAGCTGCAATTAGTACTTCCTGATCGAACACTTAATTCTTCTTCAATTTCCTCTTCACTGCTGTACACTGGAGACTTAACCGATTTTTCTTTGGGCTCTGGGGCAGAGGGTGTTGCAGGCTTTGATTCATGGTTATCCTCCTTGAATGAAGACCCAAAGGAAGACTCAAAGTCATCGTTATAGCCATCACCTGAGGGTGATGGTGTATCTTTCATTTTTGGTGAATCCTCCCTCTTGGGCAATGAGAAGTCAGGGGTATAAGAACGATCTACGGCTGAAGGAGTCTTTTCAGCTGAAGGATAGCCTATATCTTTTGATTTCGCCACAGGAGATGCGTTTGAGTCAGTAAATCTCATACTCTCTCCAGCATCTGCAAAATCTTGAAATGCTGGCTTGTCATCAGCATCCTTCTCAGACAACCTTTCCTCTTCAAATTTGAGTTTCATGTCATTCAGAGATGGAATATGAAGCCCAAGATCTAGTTTAAGCAGAGGGTGAGAGTGCTGGTCAGATTGGTCATTCTCAGACCCCTCTGACTTTGCATATTCCATTTCCTCCATAATACCTGACTTGTGGCTAGAGACCACACTCTCATCTTCTGAAAGGAGGTCATTGGCCTCTGGTCTAGCAGAATGTTCTTTGATTGAGAGGAGATCTTCTGACTGGTGGCTTGGGAATTCTGGACTATGCAAGCTTCGCAAAACGTCCATATGTTCTGGACTTCCCATAATTGGAGTTGGTGTAACTGTAGGAGGATCTTCATCTGAGGATATGTCATCATGTTCTGATGAATACTTATGTAGGCTTGATGGTACAACATCATCTGCAAATGAACACACAATTATGACATTAAGTATACTTTTAATTTGGTCTGAATCAGTATTCTTAACGTCAACATTAACAAAAGGCATTGCACCTTTATCTGCTGATGTCTCTGTGGGCACAGTCTCTGATTTCTCAGATTCTGTGACGATCTTCCAGTTCTTGCTTGTCTCAGGCCTGTAAAGTAAAATGTGCATCAAAAATTATAGGAATTATACAAAAGACTCTTTATATATTAAAAAAAAAAAAAAGAAAAATGAAAAATGATTGGCAAATGTCAAGGCTCACCTCTGAAGCGGAGGAGGTTTTATCCGAGGCTTTTCGGTGGCTGACGTGGGTGTTTTAATCTGGGGTTTAGTAGCTGGAGTGCTGTCTGGCTCTTTACTCAACTCAGCCTTGGTCTTCTGAATAAAGTCATTATATGACTGAGGAACCAGATGAAGACAAACATTAACAAACACAGCATATTGTTTTTTTTTTTTAGTGAATTACAATGATATAACAAAATAATACAATAAGACAAGTGCTTTCTTTAAAAGAAAAGCATGCAAATAGGTGAATAAGAAAGGTGTTGATGGCCAACCTCCAACTGTTTCAGCAGACTAGCCTCCTGAGCTTTCAATCGCTCTTTTTGCCTTTTCTTTTGCTCTTTCTTTAGTTGGTACACCACCGATTTGCGTTTACGGAGCTCATCCTTGAGTGCACGAATACGGCTCTCAATATCACTCTGATCAGATGTGGTCTCTAAAAGAATAAAAATATTACCATTGTCAAATCATAGTCTTTGCTAAAAATGCTTAATATGGCACTAAACATTTTCATCCATAAAGATCTGAAGTGGCTATTAAAGATAGGTACTGTTTTAAACCTAAAAGAAGCACAGTTTCTTTAAGCACAGTATCTCTTTTAGACAGATCATCTGTATAAGGTAGGTAGACTCATCTGTGCTTCTATAACATGACTAAGCAGTTGGATCCAGAGAAGTGCACACACATAGATAAACAGAGCATTATATTTTGCTGGCACAGTGTTTCTCTTCCTGTGTTCACATATCCATTAAAGACGTAAAGGATAAACTGGAGCAGGCTAAATTAACATACCAGGTATGTAGCACTTTAAAAACTATGAAAAAATAAATAAGCAAGTAAATGTATTTTAAAAAAAGTCTCTTCTGCTCACCAAGCCTGTTTTTATTTGATCCAAAGTACAGTACAATTTAGAAATATGTTTACTATTTGAAATAACTGTATTCCTATATAATAGAACATCATTTTTTAAAATGTAATTTATTTGTGTGATTTTAAAACTGAATTTTTTAGCATCATTACTCATCACCACATGATCCTTCAGAAATCATTCTAATATTCCAATTTGCTGCTCAAAAAACATTATTGTTATGTTAAAAACAGCCGAGCAGAGTTTAGAAGAACAGCATTTATTTCAAATAGAAATCATTTGTAACATTATAATTGTCTTTACTATCACTTTTGATCATTTTAAAGCATCCTTGCTAAATAAAAGTATTAATTTTTATAATTTCTTTAAAAAAAAATTAAGAATTATAGTAAAAATAGTAAACAGTAAAATAGTAAAAATATTTCACAATATTACTGCTTTTGCTGCATTTTGGATCAAATAAATGCAGGTTTGGTGAGCAATTCTTTGGGAGAATTCTTTACAAAACATAAAAAATCTTATTCTTCAAAAACTTTTGACTGGTAGTGTACATGAAACTGCTCTAAATGTTGCAGTCTTCAAAGAAAACATTATGTTAATAGAGCAAATCGAGATCATTTCCAAAGTCTGTTGGCAGAAGAAAGGGTCTTACCGGATGGAGTGGCCGAATGAGGGTCACTGGTGTGGGCCTCACTAGTCTTGGAGCTGGAGCGTACCTGCATCTTGCTGCTTCCGCTGGTGCCAGTGACAGTGCCAGGCCGGCTACTGTCTGAATGTCGAAGAGAGCTGAGGCTGGCTTTCTCTGGAGGAGACTGCAACACATACAGGAAGAGGGATCCAAGGTCAGGACATGCACATCACACTCACCAATGAAAGCTATAATCAACGCTGTTTAATGTAACAGCACATCAACAACTTGGACTACTTGTAAGATGCAAACAACTGCATATCCCTATGCTCAATGTCCAATAATTGCTCTAAAAACTTGAAAACAAACATTAGATGCAGAAACAAATATTTTTTTTAAACAACTCTTGTAAAGGTTCAGTTTTCACCTGTTTGCTGTCTGTGGCATTAAACTCAGGTGAGTAGACGGTGTCAGGGGTTGGGCTGCTGCCTGGATGAGGAGAGTGGAGTTCAGAAAGAGGTTGGTCTGAGGAAGGGCTGGGCAGCCGCTCTGGAACAGACAAATCTGTGTGCACACTGGACACAGACAAAGCTGGGGAGTCATCTTCACTGCCTGCTTCTGTGAGAACACACACATACAGATACACAAGATGTAACAGTTAAATTCATAATCGTTGCTTTTGATGTTATACACTGATTTTCAAAACAAGTAAACAGTAAACATGATAATAAACAGTGGAAAGAGCATATTAATGGCTCGTTTCCATCGAGCGGTATGGTTCTGTTCAGCACAGTGTGGTACGTAACTTTGTTCCGTTTCCAATGACGTCGATTGCTACTTTCCAGCATATACTGTTGAAATTGTACCGTACTGTTGTGAACCATAACGCTCAGTGGATACAAGCTATAATAAACCAATAATCAATAAGGCTGTGCTGTACAGTGATTTTACCAAAGTTACAGGATGTTGTTTTTAATATAGCCAAGCACATTTATATTTTTACACTACCATTCAACAGTTTGTGGTTAGTAAGACTTTAAATGTTTTTGAATTCAAAATGAGTATTTGTATGAACAAAAACACATTACTAAAGCAGTTATAAGGGTCAACTCTATGAAACTGAGTTTTATACATCATCTGAAAGCTGAATACATAACCTTTCCATTGATGCATGGTTTGTCAATATAGGATATTTGGCCAAGATACAACTATTTGAAAATCTGGAATCTGAGGGTGCAAAAAATTCTAAATATTGACAAAATCTCCTTTAAAGATGTCCAAATTAAGTTCTTAATGCGATTTACTAATTAGAATTAAGTTTTGATATATTTGTGGTAGATTTACAAAATATTTACATGGAACATAATCTTTACTTAACATCCTAAGGATATTTGGCGAAGAAAAACGATACTTTTGACCCATACAATGTATTTTTGGCTATTGCTACAAATATACCAGTGCTACTTATGACTCGTTTTATGGTCCATGGTCACAAATATTACAAATCAAAATAACTTTTCTATTTAATATACTTTAAAATATTTATTTTTGTGATGACATTACTAAAATTTTTTTAGCAACCATTACTCCAGTCTTCAGTGTCGCATGATTCTTCAGAAATCATTCTATGTCATCCTGGACCACAAAACCAGCCTTAAGTCGCTGGGGTATATTTGTAGTAATAGCCAAAAATACATTGTATGGGTCAAAATTGTTGATTTTTCTAAAGATCATGTTCCATTAAGATTTGTACATTTCCTACCATAAATATAACAAAACTTAATTTTTATATAGTAATATGCATTGCTAAGAACTTCTTTTGGACAACTTTAAAGGCGATTTTCTCAATATTTTGTTTTTTTGCACCCTCAGATTCCAGATTTTCAAATAGTTGCATCTCTGCCAAATATTGTCCTATCCTAACAGACCATACATCAGTGTAAAGCTTATTTCTTAAACTTTCAGATTATGTATAAATCTCAATTTCGAAGAG
Source organism: Cirrhinus molitorella (assembly GCA_033026305.1). Taxonomy (NCBI): domain Eukaryota; kingdom Metazoa; phylum Chordata; class Actinopteri; order Cypriniformes; family Cyprinidae; genus Cirrhinus; species Cirrhinus molitorella. Next base: position 6,406,429 of record CM065125.1, read on the forward strand.
ACTGGTTTTGTGGTCCAGGGTCACAGGGTAGCATTTTTGTAGAAACCATGAGACATTCTTTCAAGAATCTCTGATAAAAAAAAAGTTTAAAAGAACAGCATTTATTGAAATAGTTATCTTTTGTAACACTATCTTTACTGTCACTTTTGATCAATTTAATTTATTCTTGCCAAATAAAAATATAATTTCCTTTGAACAGTTGTACAGATGTAGTACAATTGATGTGCAATAACTAATATGCATATACCAGACGTTCTTTAAAAGACCATTTTCAATATCACTTCCTTTCCTTCTCTATCGAGGTTTCCATCATCTTGTTTTTATGCACATTTTTAATATTGCGTCATAAACGAGTGATGGAAATGCCAAAAATGTTGTGTGTTAGCAAAAAGTTAAACTCACTTGAGGAAAAGAGTTAATGCGAATAATGGGAGATGGAAATGCATTTTGTGAATAAATTCCTCCTCACGCACCAAAAAAAGTCATGTGACTTTGTGCTATGGAAAGGGATAATTTGACTAACCAGTGGGCTGATCTCATTGCACAGCATCTGAAATGTTGTTATGGTCATTCTGAAATGCTTGAGCAAAGTCTGCTGTTAAAGTATTTCTGTATAACTGCCTTCCAGAACTGTCTTACAAGACTGCGTTCCTAAACGCAAGGCATCCACCCCTGAAAGCAGTGACCACGTTTATTATTTCCTCTGCTCTCTCTGCGGCGCAAGTACTTTATTATATAATAAAATGATTTTATTTAGTGGCTGCTCCTACTTTTCCTAGTGATATTTAGTGCCAGTTTATCAGGAAGTGACAATTATGTTCTTTGAATCGTTTTGGAAATGGTGCTTATTCACAAATGTTTTATGTGATATTCCAATTTTGCCCATAAGCTGAATTTGCAACTTTAGATGGAAACCCGGCTAATGTCTTTTTCACACTCTTCACCTTGTCCTGTGGGACTCTCTTGTCCACTGCTGGTTTTACTGCGCTGCTGCAGTGGCGTTCTGTTGCGTGGCTGCTGCTGTTTTTCCCAGGCCGCCAGAGCTTGTTTCTCCATGCGGCGCACTTCGGCCTCCTCCGCGTCCAGCCGTTGCCTCCACTCGAGAAGTTCTTCCGCATGTCTGCGCCTCTGCATCAACTGTTGCTCCCTTTTAGTGAGAAACCTACAGGACAGAGAGTGAGAGAGACAAAAAGAGAGACAGAAAAGACAGAAATAGGGGGAGAACAAGACTGTGTAAAGCAAAGTGACACGATTTGGAGACAAGACCACCACAAAAGCAGGCAAAGCAAATGTCCAAATAAGGCCACCACTCACCCACCTTCTTCAAACACCAGATTAGTCTCTTTTGCAAAGGATGTCCACCCCACAAACCATCATACACACACATTCACACTCCAAAACATGCTTTCCAAAACAAGCATGGCTCCTCTTGGAGACCTGCATTCATTTTAAAGTGGAAAACATCCCTTTTGTGGCTTTAACATCCTTATCAGGGTAAAACTCATGCATCTGATACAGCTCATGAGTGACACACATGGAGACAACCACCGGACAAAACGAAATACAAAGGTTTCACCCAGGGTTTTGACAAACAGTGTTATGCTTTTGTCTCTGTAAGTGCAATCCTGCATTTGAATGATTTGATTTAGTGGATTGTATATTTGCTTTAGTCAGAAAAACATAAATAATGCTTTGCCAATACAAATGTATAGTCTTCAGACATGATAAAGCACATTACAATGAAATCTGAATAATTAGCATTTCAAATGCTCGCATACTCAATATTATAGCATATTTATCTTTCTTAGCTAGCTGCACCAGGTAAAAACTTGTGCTTCCCTGAAGGCAGGTCATTTTTTTTCAGAAAAAAGCCCTCCATGCATCATGACTTTGGTCTAGAAGATCAAACCCGCCTGGCTTTTTCATTGAGGTTTAAGATAATTAAAAACATCTTAGAGAAAAACAGATGGCTTTATCTAAAAGCAATCGTCTTGCCTCGTGAATACAGCGGCCATCTTCATCTAACCATAAATTCTATTATGTTGCCTCAGTCATATATACTCATTAGCTCATCGCGGGCTACACTTATTTAATCAGGGGCTGGAGTTAAGATTTACTGTGGCCATTGGGCAGATGAAGAAGTCCTAAACTAGCATTATTCAGAAGCATACAATATATCAGTCTGCCCGGCCTGTCTGAAAAGAGATATTCCTCCCGGTCTCCACTCACCACGATACCAAGCTCAAGAACTGATTTAACAGAGATGCTTGTGTGTGGTGCATGGTTGAAGCTCACGAAAGTCATTGGGGTTGTATTTTACCACAAATCAGAAAAAAGTAGATTTTGCAAAAAGACAATCAACCTTGTATTTAAGATCATCAAGATTATTTGCCTTGTGATTTTCATGACAATTAAGTTGCTTAATAATTCAACCCCCCTTATTTCTGCAATGCATTTTTTAAAAATACATTTTATTTAATAGTAAAAAAACAAAACAAAAACAAACTTAACTGTCATGAAGATAATGTTGCAAAAAATGTTGATATCATAAAAACAGGCTTCATGTATGCAAAGTAGACTTTTATTTTTCTTTTTTTTAATAAATGTAAAACATGGACATGTTTTCGTGAGATTCACCATATATAAATTACATTTACGTATTATTACAAGACAGACTAGCAACAAGGCAAAGACTGGATTTGACAGGATCACACCACAGAGACAAAAGACGCAAGACCCAGAAATCACTCATTTAACCCACCATGATTTAAACAAGTCTAATCTTTGGCTTGAGATTGACAGTAATCATTTTCAAAACATTTAAGCAAATAAAGGCTCAAAAATCAATCTCAAAAGGATTTTGGTAAATCATATAATCATTAGAAATAAAAATAATCTTCACCAGTCAGACAATAAAACTATGCTTAATATTTAAACTAGCTTTAGCCAAAGAATCAGCTTATTTCAGCATGGTGCAGCCAGTTCATTTTCATCCATCCATTCATCCCTGCATTCCTCTTTCTGTTTTTATACAAACCAAACGTTCCCCCACCCACCCCACTGTGGCAGTGGATGAACAAAAGCATGCTCCATGGGAAATAGGTGCTGAGAGAGGGGACGAGGGAGGGAAGGGAAGAGAGAGAGGAGGATTGTGGGTAACTGTACCTGACCAACTGGCTGTAGATAAAGAGCTGGAATTTGGGGTGGAGTTTTGGGAGACAGACAGACAGAGAGGCCCAGTGATGAGCAGTAAAGACAGAGAAGAAATAATGGACAGGAGAGCAGTGTCTAAGGAAGAAAGACAGGAGACGACAAAAAAAGAACAGAATTGGAGAGAATTAAACAAAAGAGAGAGGAGAGAGATAGAGATAAGAAACACACAGATATGGAGACAGAGAGAGAGAGAGAGAGAAAGAAAGAGTGTAAACATGTGTATCCTTATTTTTCTCTAACTACTGTGCAACAAACACATTAACCAGTTATTGACTTTCAGCAGTTAACTACATGCTGCAAATCCATAACAAGCCACTACTGTGAGTCTTATACTTACAAACAAGTCAAACTCTCAGAAATGATCAAAGACACTGTGCGTTTAAAAAGTTTAGGTGTAAGATGAAAGGTCTCAGTAATTACAAGTTTTCCTTTAAAGCGGTCTGGAAACATTTATCTGCTCTAGACAGCAGTCTAGAGAGTCCCACAATATTGTCAGAAACACCTGTGTCATATTTCAGTCTTCCATAAATTAATCATCTTTACGGCGTCAAGATTTTTATGTATTAAAAAAAACATAAAAAGAACCTTTAAAGGATTAGTTCACTTTCAGAACAAACATTTTCAGATACTGTACTCACCTCCGTGTCATCCAAGATATTCAGGTCTTTCTTTCTTCAGTCATAAAGAAATTGTTTTTTGAGGAAACATTTCAGGATTTTCCTCCATATAATGGACTTCTATGGTGCCCCCAAGTTTGAACTTCCCAAATGCAGTTTAAATCCAGCTTCAAATGGCTTCAAGCGACCCCAGCCGATGAAAAAGGGTCTTATCTAGCGAAAACGAGAACCTTAAAAGGACAACTTTTTAACCTTAAATGCTCATCTTGTCTCGTCTCATGCGCATACTTAGTCTGTGTGATCCGGGTCAATACACTTCAGGTCAAGTTGAAAACTCGTTTTCGACTTCAACTTCAAAATCGTCCTACAAAGCTGTTTTATCTTTTTTTTGTAAAGGGCGTTTGAACTTTGTATGTTCACTCTGTAAACACTAGATTGGTACTTCTGCAGCGATGTAGGATGATTTTGAATTTGGGGAAGAAAACAAGATGGAAGTTTTTCAACATACTTTAACTGTATTGACCCAGATCACACAGACTACACTACAAGACGAGCATCTGAGGTTAAAAAGTATATAAATTGTCAATTTGTTTAGAAAATGACCGATCGTTTCGCTAGATAGGACCCTTCTTACTTGGCTGGGATCGAGCCCTTTGAAGCAGCATTTAAAATGCATTATGGAAGTTTAAACTCGGGGGCACAGACATTTCCATTATATGGGGAGAAATCCTGAAATGTTTTCCTCAAAAAACTATTTCTATACGACTGAAGAAAGAAAGATATCTTGGATGACAAGGGGGTGAGTACATTATCTGTAAATTTTTGTTTTGAAAGTAAACTAATCCTTTGTGGCAAACACTTGTGAATATACAGTTGAGGTCAAAAGTTTACATACACCTTACAAAATCTGCAAAATGTTAATTATTTTACCAAAATAAATTATTAGAGGGATCATACAAATGCATTTTTTTTTATTTAGTACTTAACTAAAGATATTTCACATAAAATACATTTACATTTAGTCCACAAGAGAAAATAATAGTTGAATTTATAAAAATGACATGTTCAAAAGTTTACATACACAAATTCTTTGTTTTTTTTAACATTTTTGTGTATTTGAACCCTTTCCAACAATGACTGTATGCTTTTGAGATCCACCTTTTCAAACTTAGGACAACTGAGGGACTCACATGCAACTATTACAGAAAGATCAAATGCTCACTGTAAATTTTTCTAATCTTGCCTAAATATCATATTTTTTCATTTAGTACAGTGAGTGTTTTATTCTTCTGTAATAAAAAAATAACATGCATTTTGTATGATCCATCTAATTTTGGTAAAATAGTTAACATTTTGCAGATTCTGTAAGGTGTATGTAAACTTTTGACCTCAACTGTATGAATTATTTTTTCTTAAATATATCTCCCTATATTTCGTGAGAAATACACAACCATTTATGCTACAGATTTATAAACCAGACATTTCTTTGTGAAATTAACAAGTTGTTTCTCTATGCAGGCATGCCATGAGTGAATAATTATTCTAGTTTTGCTGTGATAAAAGAGAGTAAATACATTAATTTATTATGAACTAAATAAAGGGAAAAAGACAATGCAAATCACAATTATCTTTGCTTTTACAAAAAGAGCTGCCTTAACTGGATTACAAAATCACTCTGAATGAGATGCAGGATAAAGTGTTTATACGGACGAGTACTGAATAAATACAGCTGGAAGTAACACAAAAGAGATCATCATGCTATTAGTGAGAGCTAGAAAGTGAGCAGAAGTGTGTGAACGGTGCTACAATCGCAACACAGCATGTGATTAGTTGAATCAGACAAGCGTGAAATCCCCTTCCCTCCGTGTACCAATTTTATTCGCAGGACAAAAATATTTGTGTGTCAGTGCTATGAAAAGTTTCTGAACAATGGGACGACCCTCATATGATTGTAAATAAGAACCTGTTGTCAAGGACTGAGTGTCTGAATATGGGAGAATGAGATTGCACACAATGGACAAAGCATTCAGAGAACATGTGGAGGTTATGAAACGTATTAGAGAAACCTCATGACCTGCAGATTGTTTCAGAAATCTGGCTGGCAGAATGCACATCCTGTTTACTAGTGGCATAAGGAAGCTGCTCTCTCTATTTTAGATGTAAAAGATTCCTCCATTCATTAAGGGAGAGGGGTGTTTTCCTACACAGAGCACGCTTATGTTCAAACCAAACACTGTGCACACAGAAATAAACAAACACTTTAGAATGTCACACAACATGTCAGCAAACTGCAGACGAGCCTCGAGAAAACGAACACATGTTATTAGTAGCATTAGCCAGTCATAAATAAGAAATTGCCTCTTGAGTATACCAAACATACATTAAATACGTATGCATAAGGTTCATTAAAATTTGGTTAATGTAATCAAATGCACAAAAATATTTTCTTCTTTACAAACAAATGCATTATGTGAAGAGAAGAGGGAAAAGATGAAAGGGTAGAAAAGAAACATGCATGAGGGTTTATTTACTTTTCATCCATGTGAGAGCGCATCTTTTTCAGTTTCTGCATGATGCTGCTGGTTTCGCTGCCCGACACAGACATGGGGGAGGGGCTTCGGGTCTCTGTGTCTGTCACAATCACACTGGGCGGAGCAGACTCCTCTGCCACACCTGATACAGGTGACTCCTGCAGATGTTGTGTTAGAAAAAGTCAGTAAAATGTGCATCATGTTCAATAAACTGCATAGTATGGATGCCCATTTCCACCACTGAATAAAAAAAATAAAAGGTTATTGTGATTTATCATCTCACAATTCTGACTTTTTTTCTCACAATTGTGAGAGATAAATTTTGCAATTTTGAGTTATAAAATCAGTATTGGGAGATATAAATTCGCAATTCTGTGAACATCAGTCTTTTTTTTCTCCTCAGAAATGGTCTTTATAACTTGCAATTGCGAGTTTATCTCTCACAATTCTGAGAAAAAAAGTCTGAATTGCGAGATACAAATTCGCAATTGTGAGGAAAAAAAAAGTAGGAATTGCGAGTTTATATCTTGCAATTCTGACTTTATTCCTCACAATTGTTAGTTTATATCACAGTTCTGGGAAAAAAAAGTCAGAATTGGGAGACGTAAACTTGCAATTGCGAGAAAAAAAAGTCTGAATTGCGAGACGTTAACTCACAATTGCTAGAAAAAAAAGTCTGACTTGCAACATACAAACTCGCAATTGCTAGAAAAAAAAAAGTCTGACTTGCGAGATATAAACTCCCAATTGCGAGAAAAAAAAAGTCTGAACTGTAAGATGTTAACTCACAATTGCAAGGAAAAAAAGTCTGACTTGCAACATACAAACTCGCAATTGCTAGAAAAAAAAAAGTCTGAATTGCGAGATATAAACTCCCAATTGCGAGAAAAAAAAAGTCAGAACTGTAAGATGTTAACTCACAATTGCGAGAAAAAAAAGTCAGAACTGAGAGATTAAAAAGTCATAATTACCTTTTTTTATTCAGAGGTGGAAACTGGCTTCCATAGCATACAGTACTATGAATACATACAGACACAAAAAAAGCTTTTATTTAAGAAAACTAAGAAATCATAGGACTGACCAGCTTAGTGTCGGCACTCTTGAGCCGCTCTTTGAGTTTGAGTGTTGTGTGTCTCATTCTTTCGATTTCCTCCTGCTGTTTGAGGAGCAGCTGTCTCTCCCTCCTCGCTGCTTTATTGGCCTCCTGCAGTCGTTTGATCTCCGCCTGGGGATAAACAACATTTTAACATTTATTTCTGTGCTGTGAACGTGATTACATTTAAAAGGTTAGTTCGGAAGAGAAGAAATGTCTATGCAGGGTCAGAAAGCTCTCAGATTTCATCAAAAATATCTTTGTTTTCTGAAGATGAATGAAGGTCTTATGGGTTTGGAATGACATGAGGGTGAGTAATTAATGACAATTTTTTGGGTGATTAATGAATGACAGAATTTTCATTTTTTGGGTTAACTAACCCTTTAAGTCAGCAACTGGCCTGGAAGTTTCAAATATACCTATTAAGACTTTGATTAGTTGATTCAGGTGAGATTGATTAGGATTGGAGCTAAACTCTGTAGGACACCGGCCCTCCAGGGCCGAGTGTGGTGACCCCTGCTTTAAGTATCCAATTATGACTTCCTATACATTCAATTGCAGGTGTAACTTAACATAAATCCAAATATGATTGTCACCTGTTCCTGTTGTAGCTTCAGTATCAGGCCTCTTTGCTTCTTCCGAAGGGGTGGCATCTTATCGTCCTCTCCTTTATCTCTGAGATGCCTGGTGAAGAAGAAAGGAGATGAGGAGCATGCCATTACAGTTCAACAAATTAGATCAAAGTGATCATATTACCGTCTTTAACTTAGAAAAAACAGTGCAACTTGACCAAAACATCACAACATATTTAACTTCAGTAATGAGATGTACACCACTGTTTAAAAGTTTGCGGACAGTTAGATTTTTCTTTTAATTACTCGGCAAGGATGCATTAAATTGATCAAAAGTAACAGTAAAGTCACTTTACAAAAGATTACAAAGAAGTATTTAAAATAAATGCTGTTCTTTTGAACTTTCTATTCTTTAAAGAATCCTGAAAAGATGTACTATGGTTTAGATTTTAACGTTGACAAATTAAACATATTTCTTGAGCACGAATTCAGCATATTAGACTGATTTCTAATGGATCATGTGACACTGAAGACTGGAATTGCTACTGAAAATTCACCTTTGTCATCAGAGGAATAAATTACACTTTAAAATATAATAAAATAGAGTTTTTAATTGCAATAATATTAGCATTTAGTATAATGTGATTACTGTTTCTAATGCATTTTTGATTCAATAATTGGAGGCTTTGTAAGAATAAGAGACTTCTTTCAAAAATCTTACTGATGCTTTTAAATAGTTGTGTATGTATGAGTAGTGAATACAGAGTGTGTAATGTAGGGTGAGAAATGTATGCATAATATTATTTTCTTCTTTATTTTCAGTTATTCAGAGGCAGTGAATGTTATTAGAGTTTAGTGAAAGTGTGAACAAACCTGTTTGTTCCTATAAAATGTGCATTTATAAATAATCAAAATTTAACCAGATCAACTATTGTTTATATTAGGTGGCTTTAACTACCACATACTTACATCAACAAATAAGTACAATGTCCTTATTGTGTTCATATTGTATTGCAAAACTCTTTGGCTGCTATTCAGGGTGGGATATGGAAAGATTAGGGACCAGTTTGGTGGTGTGGGTAGGTTTAAGGATGGGTTAAGCTGTGAGGGATAGGTCAACAGCGTAATTTATAAATGTAATTAATTTTATTTATTTTTTTTTTTTTACATTTTAGTACAATAAATGCATTGTATCAAATCATTCATTTAAAATGTAAGCACACAGTAGTTAAGGACACCTAATAAATATAAAATGGGACTAGAAAGGAAATCTGGCCCATTTTGAATACATCTTGTTTACTGATAATCATGAAAGTTTTTCCTGCCTCTTTTGGTGTTCCAACCAGGCCAGTTCAGCCTTGGTCTTCTCTCTGAGGGCCTTCTGCCGCAGACGCAGCAAAGAGCTCTGATGTTGAGCGCGAACTTCCTCCTCCTTCATGTACTGACGCACCAAGTCCATGGTGAACTTGGAGAAGCTGTCCTGACCACTTGAGAAGGGCATGCTGCCATCCTGCTGTGTATAATGTGATATGGAGCAGGGGAAAAACAAGAGCTGAGTCACTTATCCATCCCATACAAAGAGCTTCTTATCAACACACCAGGAAAACACAAACAAACTCTAACTATGACAACCAAACAAACTTGTTCACACTGAACACAACTGGGGTCATTTATGCCGCATGAGGAAAGCTGACAGGATGTCACCTTTGAGCTCGCTCTGGGGCTGGACCTGTCATGGCTGTGGTCATCGTCAGACTCGGGACGAGGACTGGGCTTCCTGTCCAGTGATTCACGACGGTGGGCCTCGGATGGTAAAAGAGAGCGGAACGATCTTTCCTCAATGTCATCCTCTGTCATAGAGTCATCAAACTTTACAGAGTACTCTGTGGCGATGGAGGCACTGTCTGCTGATTGGAGGAATAGACAGGAAGTGGTCAAAACAACATTTCTCAGGACACACTATTTACTTTCCTTGTCCCCCAAAATGTGAGTTTTACCTTTCTCTTCAAGCGGGCTGTGCATGGCGTCTGAGCAAAGGGAGTCATCTGCAGCGGTGTGAGCCTGGTCCTCCACTGAACTACTGCTCCTGTCTTTCTCTGCTGTCTTCCTGTCCTTTTGAGCAGAATGAGGTGAACTCATCTGGGTGCTACTGCTGCCTCCGCCACTTAAAAACAGACACAGAAATTAGCATTTACAAACTATATGTTGTATAAAACCATTCATTTGGGCTGTAAAAGTACAATCAGCTCAAAATAATAGTACACAGCATTACCTGATGGTGGGTCTCCTAGATGGGATGAACTCTGAGAGGCTGTCTGGTGGAGTTTCGACCTCTGATGGACTCTTTTGTCTCTCAGTAGACAGCTCAGTCTTCCAACTACTGGAGAAGATCCAAAACAGCATCAGTACTGATGTATAGATCGCAATTACTAATTTGACAAATTTGAAATAATCTTTCACGTTAGAAAACGCAAAGTGAAATCCCGGTTAAAAGGATAGTTCACATAAAAATGAAAACACCATTATGATTTACTCATCTCAATATTGTTCCAAACCCCTTGCAGAGCCTTTCATTTCTCATCTGCACTTTTTGCGTATTCAAACTTTCACATAAGACCCAAGGTTTGAAACGGCAAGAAATAATAACAGATTTTCATTCCTGAATGAATTATTCCTTTAATGCAGAACATTATCTGGCTTTTATGCTTAAGTGAAGCTGAATCATGGTACAGGAAGATGAATCAGAATAGTAAATGGCTGTCTGAGGTGAGACAGTTACCTGTCCGTGTTGGGGTGTGGCTGCTGCTGTTTCAAACCACGATTGTGCTGTTTCTGCTGATCATACAGGGTCGTACCAGATGGGCCAGGAACATTTAGCGCCCCTGCAATCTGAAAACGAGCCAGCTCAGTCATCTATAGGGAGAGAGTGAGTGAGAGTGAGAGAGAGAGAGAGAGAGAGGGGGAGACAGACACACACACACACACACACACACACACACACACACACAGTTAAATGCTTTTAATCCTTCAAGCTGACTTTAAAGAAAGAGTGCCTTGAGGGATGATAGTTCACACTAAACATTTCTAAACATATGTGCTGCTTGTAGCATACAATCAAATACCCAAGATGTAGTGTATGAGAATCTTCAGGTATTTCATCATTTTAATTGAGTGAGTCAAGATTTAATTACAAAAATAAGTCCAAATACTTTAAAGACTCTATATATTGGATATAATATTGTCAGCTATGATGCGCCAATAAAAATAAAGTGAGTGTCCCATGCAAGTGGAAATTCTGTATTATTTTAGTTTCCCATTAATATTTTGAATTAGCTTTTAATACTTTTTTGTTATTTTAATTTTTGTGAAACTTTTAATAGTTGTTATGTGCATGTCATTTTTATTATTATTATTTTTTACTATTTAGGTTATGTTACGTTCTTATATTTAATTTTGGCTTCATTTCAATTAACAAACTAGTTTTTAATATTTGTAATTATAAGGTTTTGTCCTGTTTATGCTTCTTAATAATCAAAATTAGTAACTACACTACACTCAAAAGATTTTCAATGTTTTTTAAAGATTTTTAAAGTCTCGTCTGCTCACCAAGCCTGCATTTATTTGATCCAAACTACAGCAAAACCAGTAAAATGTATTTTTACCATTTAACTATCTATCTATTTGAATATATTTAAAACTGTATTTATGCCTGTGAAATCTGAAATTTTAGCACCATTACTCCAGTTACAAGGTCCTATTCTGATTTGCAGCTCAAAAACATGTATTATTTTTATTATTATGTTGAAAAGAGTCAAGTAGACTTTTTTCAGGTTTCTTTGATGAATAGAAAGTTCAGAAGAACAGCATTTATCCAAAAAAGAAATCGTTTGTAACATTATAAATGTCTTTATTATCACGTGTGATTAATTTAAAGCATCCTTGCTAAATAAAAGTATTCATTTCTATAATTTCTTTCCCCAAATAATGTATAATAGTATAGTGGTATTGTGTATAGTGTTACAAAAGCTTTTTTTTTTTCAGATAAATGCTGAACTTTGGATCTTTCTATTCAAAGAATCCTTCTAGAAGAAGAAAAAAAAAAAGTATGCAACTGTTTTAAATATTGATAATACTACTACTAATAATAAAAAAAAAAAATGTTTCTTGAACAGCAAATCAGCCTTTTTCAAAAAAATTGTTTTAATCACAAGAATAAATTAAATTTTTTACATATATTAAAATAGAAAACAGTTGTTTTTAAATATTTTAAAATTGTACTGTTTTGCTGTACTTTGAATCAAATTAATGCAGGCTTCATGAGCAGAAGAGACTTCTTTAAAAAAAACATTAAAAATCCTACCGTTCAAAAACCTTTGACTGGTAGTGTACATTAAAAAAAAAGAAGAAAAAAAAAAAGATAAATTCAGTGACATAATACAGAATCAAGTTAGGAAAAAAAAACAAAAACAAAAAAACAATGTATCTGTGGGCTGTTTTCTTGTATCCTAATATTTAGCTCACCTCTTTAATGTGTCGTGCCGTTTCTGCTGTGTGGCGTGCAGCCTCAGCCTGCTGGTTTATCATCTTGTTAGTGGTCTCGTGCAAACCTCCTAACGCCTGCTGTTGAGACAGGAGCAAACTCTCCTGCAGCTCTGCATGGGCCTTGAATCAAAGACAAGAGTCTGTGCATTAAAAAGATGCATATCATTTAACTAAACGTGTCAATTTTAACACTTCAATTTATTCAGTACTATTTAAAATGTATTTATTATACAAGCAGCTTTCAAACTAAACAAACACTGACATGTAACATCCTCAACAAAAGGTCCTAAACATTTAACAAATTTGTGCAAATACCCGTGCAGCTTTCTGTCTGCTTTCTTCCAGTTGCCGTTGTGTTTCGAGGGCTTCCTGCTCTGCTTTCTTCCTTAGCAAGTACAGTTCACGCTCATGCCTCTGTTGCTGGGACTGCAAGAGTCAAAGGTTACAGGTCACCCTCAAACACATGCCCACATGACCACAGCAGGTCAGATAATTGCTTTAGCAGGTGCATAACTTCACCTTGAGAATCTGAGCGAGCGACACTGTTTCTTGCTGTGCGAGAGACACGCCTCTCACCCGCTCCACATCACCGAGCTGTCGCACCGACTCCTCTACAGCATCCAGGTAACTGAGCTCAGCAGACAAGCGCTGCTGGAGGACCCCAGGAGCAAATTGGAGGTCTGCTGAACCTGGGGTAAGTAAACCAATTCAATTGCTAAACTAAAATTCTGTAGATTTGCAGTTGCTTACAAGTAAACCACAAAGCTCGTTTACCTGCAGTCCTGTGGTCAGTTCTTCCTGGGCTGTGAGTATGGGGTGAGGAGTTGGATTTAGCCCTAGCAGCTGAAGAGGAGGATGAGGAGGAACTGGGCAGAGCTGCAAGAGGGGAACCCAACCCTTGGGGGGACCCTCTGATTGCGATATTGTCACCTGGAGACAACCGGGAAGAACCAGAGCTGGCTGGAGAACCAGCGGCAGGAGTTGTACGAGGGCTTCGGGAAGATTTCTTTCCCTCAGAGCCAAAATGACTAATGAAAGAAAACAGAGATAAATTAACAACATGCTAATCTTATATTTTTGTTTCAATAAACAACTTTACAGAGATTCTAACAAGACTTTCTAATTAAAAATCAAACCAAAAGGGAAAAAAAAAAAGGAATAGGTTGGTGAATGGTGTACACCACTATACTGTGACCACCAAAGCCTCTACTAGTCCAGTATCTCTCAACAAATAAGGTCTTTGTGCTACTGTAGCTGGAAATTATGTCAGAGAAATGTGCCGATGTTCTGAGAATCCCTTAAACTTATGTTAATCCATTTAAAACTCGCTGCCGCTGGATAAAACCCATCCAGAGACCACATCTCTGGAAGACACAGCTCTCTGAAAGCTGAAAATGCAGGCAGGCATGAGGGGAATCTGACTCACAGGCTTCAACAAATGCCACAGGGAGGCTCGAATGTCACACTAGGGGGAAATATCTCATTGGCAATGAGCCTGACCTGCAGCACGGCTAACCTACTGAACAAAAGAGCCAGTGTGTAAGTGCACGCTGCCTCCTGCCTCGCTTTCTGAAGGGCTACAGCAGGCTGAACACTTATACCCTCCATCTGACATATAGCAGAACTAATATTGACACTGGCTCCTCTGGGTTCTAATAATTAGGATAAACAGGAACAGCATGGATATTGCGTTTTCCGGTGTGTGCTCGAAACGTCCGAGTTCATGTCCGGTGACTTGAAGCCCAGCAGAACGGCAATGAAACATGACTACTAAAACGAAAACTTTTTTTTTTTTTTTTTAAATGGCATAAAGATACATGCAACAGGATGTGCAGATGCTTTTTATTCATACTATGATGGATTCAAGGTGTATATTTATTCGGTGTGAGCTAATGTGATTACCTATGGATGGAGTGGACTGAGGCACCCCCCAGTGTGCTGTCTGTGTCCACGCTCCTGTGGGAGCTACGACTGGATGCTTTCTCTGAGCCGCTCTTCTTAAAACCCTCAGCAGGGAGATCAGAGACCGCAGAGGATGTGTTTCTTTGTCCCTCCAGCAGGCTCCTTTCTGAAGCTGTAGGAATTCACATAGAGATAAAATTAGGAATGTGATCTTGATACAAAAATGTTGTGTTCAAAACCAACATAAGTGAAATTGAGTTAGTATTGCTCATACTTTATACAGTTGAGATTAAAAGTGTACATGCACTTGATACTTAATACTGTGTTGTTACCTGAATAATCCACAGTTATAGTTGTTCATAATTCCCTAGTTTGTCCTGAACCGTTAAACTGCATGCTGTTCTTCAGAAAAATCCTTTAGGTTTCACAAATTCAGTTTTTTTTTTTCTCCAGCATTTTTTGGGATTCCATGGTTTTAAAATCCATCTTTTCACACTGAGGACAACTGAGGGATTCATATGCAACTATTGCAGAAGGTTCAAACACTCACTGATGCGCCAGAAGGAAAAACAATGCATTAAAAGGCAGGGGTGTAAACTTTTGAACAGAATCAAGAAGTGTACAATGTTCTTATTGTGCTTAAATATCATATTTTTTCATTTAGTACTGCCCTTTCAGAAGCTAAAGAAAATACTTGTTTCCCAGAAGACAAAAGTTAAATTTACCCTGATCTATAAATTCAAAAAGTTCTCACCCCCCAGCTCTTAATGCATTGTTTCCCTTCTGAAGCATCAGTAAGTGTTTGAAAAATCTGTAATAGCTGCATGAGTGCATCAGTTGTCCTCAGTGTGAAAAGATGGATTTCAAAATCATACAGTTATTGTAACAAAGGATTCAAATATACAATGCTTAAAAAAAACAAACAAATAATTTTTGGGGGACCTAAAGGATTTTTCTGAAGAACAGCAGGCAGTTTAACTGTTCAGGACAAATAAGGTACTCATGAACAGCTATCAATAAATAAAAAAAAAAAAAAAAAAAAAATATGGATCATTCAGGTAAACAACACAGTATTAAGAATCAAGTGTATGTAAACTTTTGAACAGGGTCATTTTTATAAACTCAACTGTTTTCTCTTGTGGACTATATGTAAATGTCTTTTATGTGAAATACCTTATTCAAGTCGGTACTAAATAAAAAAAAACATAACAGATTCTGCAAGATGTATGTAAACTTCTGACCTCAACTGTAAAGACTGGTGTACTTCTGATATAGCCCCATAGGAAAACAAAATGGATTTCACACTGTACCATACTCAAGATCACATGATGTGACCTTCTATAATATATCTGACCTCTCTTGCTGCTTGAGCTGGCTGAGTGTGGAGAGGAGAGGGGTGTGAGAGCTGGTGAATGTTGAGATCTCTCTCCAGCTCGGTTACTGTATGCAGATCTGGCACTTAGCACCTCGTCTGGAGGACTGAACCGACCGTGGCCATTACTGCAGAGAGAAGGCATCAGAGTTTATGTTAATCTTATAATGTGGTACATTGTCCACATCTGTATGTATATGATTCTACAAGGAGCACATGAAATGTGAAAGACAGTACTATAAAGATTATAGAGCAACACTGCCCTCTTCAGGCTGAATACGTTTTCCATTTCTAGAAATATTTTGAATATACAAGGTAAATGATCTATTGAGCATTAAAAACTATTTTGTTTTACCTGAGCCCGTTGGGAGTTCTCTTGGATGCTGATTGGCTACTGGGGCGAGAGGAAACAAAATCTTCCTCATAGACCATTCCATCCAATGAGCTGGCACCGGACAGAACAGAACGGAGAGCCGGAGAACTCTTACCAGCCCTCTCTTCAATTGCTGTGAAAACAAGTATATTCAATGATAATATAAACTTCTGTTCAGAAGTTTGGGCTGAGTAAAATGTGTTCTTTTGAAAGAGATTAATATTTAAAAAAAATATATATAAAGTGAGGATGCATTAAATTGATCAAAAGTGACTGCAAAGATGGTCAAAAAGTTTTCTATTTCAAATAAATGCTCTGCTTCTGAAAAAAGTATCAGAATTTCCACAAAAATATTTAGAAGCATCAACAATAAGAGCGATAATAATGTCACATTTAAAACTTAAGACTTGAGTAAAGGCTGCTGAATTTGCAGCTTTGCCATATATTTTAATAAATTTTATATTTTAATATATGTTAAATTACAATGCAGTTACATCAAATTGTAATAACATTATGTACCGGTATACATAATGATATTGATTTATACAGACCAAACTTTTTTTTCTAAATTATTATTATTTATTTATTTTTTTAGAAAATATTAATATTATGTTATGTTTTTATAAATTAGTAGATGATAAAACTGTCTAATATTACATTTAAGCATTGAAATATGTCAAAATATGATACAAAAAAAAGTAGTGCTGTGCAATGATTAATCATGATTAATCGCATTCAAATCATACATGCATAACGTGTGTGTAGAAAAAAGAAAAAAGTTAAATAAAAGCAGTTTTTCAAATTCTCACCTTTGCCGTAGCCCATGGTTTTTGTAAATATATTGATAACGCTGTGTGGGCTTCCCTTGGCTAGTTCTTCCCACGGTCCATTGCTTCCACCTTGTACCAGACTTGACACATTAAAGGGCAGGTGCTTTTCTGCCTCTTTCTGAAAGCGTGAAATTGGATTCAAACCGTCTCCATTCAGATGTGCACTATATCCTCTGGATGATTTGGGCAGCTCTTGCAGGTCTTCGTCAGATATACTGCCCTCACTCAGCAGAGGACCCTCGCTGATAGAACCGCCGCTGGAGTCCAGCTCATCTTCCTGAACAGCAGGCTTTGGAGGAGAAGGGGTCTTGCGTACATTTCTAGAAGGAGAAGGTGCATATGTTTGTCTGTTTCCAGCCTCCATCCTCTCCCTAAAGCTATGCAGGTTGCCCACACCTGGAAGGACCTGATCATATGTGCTCTGACCCGCAGCAAGCAGTTTTTCAATCCTCTCAACCAGGTCATCAGCATCTGTTGGATTCTCTCTGACTGGCGGACTGACAGGTTTAGCCCAGCGGTCATCGTTAGGGATTAAAAGACCTGTGTCTGTATCCCTAGAACAACCGTAGTTTATTCCAGCACCGGCGAGTTTACGTGCCTCGCTCTCAATACGGCTGGAAAGAGAGGCAGCTGTGGCCTTAAGAGCCTCAATGCGGCTCATTTTGCGGCCTGTGGTTGAGGGGAACGCCGCATATGCAGTGCGGGACTCTCTGTTAGGTAGTGAAGGTTCTGGATCAAGTTCTAACAGCTGAGAGAAGATATGGCCAGAAGGAGGCAGTAGGGAGCTGCTGACCCTCATAGCAGGACTGTGTTGGTCGGAATGGAGCCAGGGTGACCCTGCAAATCCCAACCCATTCCTACAGAGAAAAATAGAAGATAAGAGATTCTTTAAGTATAATGACAACCCACTAACAAACATACAAAAACGATTACTTAACATAAAAATGTATAGTAAAGTTTTTAAATTGAGTCGCATATAGCAAAAAATCATAGTATCTCACTAAAAACTAAATCATTAGAAGTTTCAGAAGTCAGTTTTATACCATTCTTAGGAAGATCTCAGTGCTAACAACTTCAATACGCAGAAGACGCCGCCAACTACATGCACTTAAAGGTGGCCATGGAGACCGATTCAGGCTAGCAACAAACACTTCTCGCTGAGCACTGAGCTGACGGATTAATCTGTTTTTACAGAACTACTTGAAACAAGAGCATGTCAACTGTGTAAGGGAATACAAATGACTTCCCATTTAGGGAAAGGGGATATTTTGTTCATATTTTCAGTGCTTAGAACTGATAAACACACAAAAAAACTCTTTAGCGGAAACAACAGCTAAGTCAAGCAGGTTTTTCTAGCTGGAAAACCAAACATTACACTTATAACACAGATGATGTAATGGAATAAGACTCTGTTTGTGTTTTACCTGGAGAAAGGAGGCTGGCATTGCTCTGGAAGGGACAGATCACTGCTGGAGGTGGCACTTTGAGGTCGATCTTGCCTTTTGTTTTCTTTATCAGACTCTCCAGATGGCTGGTATACTGGTCTCGGCTGCAACATAACAACAAAAACACTTAAAATAGTGGTCAATCGTTATGGATTTTGTCTAGACACCAGGGTGTCCAACAATTGATATAATCGTGATATTCAGTATATAATGGATTAGGGCTGCCCCTAACAGTTGACTAATCGTTAATCAACAAGAAGAGGCTTGATCAACAAAAATTTTATTAGTCACTTACTTGCAGAATAAGAAAAACAAAATCCACAACACCAAAGTCATGCAGTCCGTGACGAACATAGTTAATGGCTGGTCTATGTGGTAATATAGGACATCCAAACACTCACCTATCATTCATTAACCTCAAATACGGCTTATCTAAAATATATAGGTAGTAGCAACTTTACATAGCCGCTCAATCTAATGTTAACCAAAAAATGTGCACTATACAAGTGTTCATGCAGAGTAACTAAATAGCACATTTACTGCATGACAGATGGAGGTTCGGTCATTTCTCTTAAAATACTTAGCCATTTTGGACCACACTGAAAAGAGTAATACATATTTTTAATCTGTAAAGACTATGTGTGCATTCACAATAAAAAAAAAAAACACTGCGCTTTTGTAAAATAATGAAAGCAAACCGGATGCACTTTTTGCCGTCTCGGTCTCTGAACTTGAGCATGTCCAAAAAACATTAACCAAAACTGTGTATACTTGCCTTACAGGCATGAAAATCTATCTTTCCATCTATAGAGAGCGAAATGCCATTCAAATGAACCAACTCAAGTGGAAAACAAATATTCTCATATTATGCAATCTGTATGAATGCAGACAGATGCATCCACTACTGTGGAGATGACGAATCAGTGTCGCCAAATTCATTTTCTAAGCCAAAAACAAAGAAAGCACTAGTTTGTCAATTAATTATTATTAAGTTAATGCAGCCTCCTTACTGGTTTTCTCTGACACACTCATAGTCATTACTTCTGCTGTGGCAAGCTTTATATGTGCCTTAAGCACATATTAAGCTATGTAGGCAATTAAAGGCTCACTGTTATGATTTAAATGGTTTAATAATAAACATGCGATTAGTCGACTAATCGTTTAAAATTAATGACTACTAGTCGACCAGAAAAATCTTTAGTCAAGGGCAGCCCTAGTAATTATATAAGATTTTTTATGCTCACCAAGGCTGCATTTATTGGTTACGAAATACAGCTACAAATCACAATTTAAATGAACTTTACTATTTAAATACTTTTTAAAAACTGAATTTATTCCTGTGATGGCAGAGCTAAATTGTCAGTTTTACAGTTTTCAGTGAAACATGATCCTATAGGATCCATTTATTATTACTAAAGTTAAAAACAGTTGTGCTGCTAAATATTTTTGTGGAAAATGTGATACATTTTTTAGGATTCTTCATTAAACAAAGTTCAAAATAACAGCCTTTATTCGAAATATCTTTTGTAACATCATAAGTACCTTCACTGTCACTTTCGATCAATTTAAAGCATCCTTGTTGAATAAGTGTTCATTCATTTTTTTAATAAAAAAAATACTGATGACAATCTTTTTAGAGGTAGTATACCTTAAATCTTTGTCAATTTAATCTAATTATTTTACTCAAAATAGTTGTGAATTTTCTATAAAACAATATTGCAGTAATAAGTTCAACAAGATGTTCAACTGAAAAATGCAGTACAATAAAGCTTTACCTGCTGTACCATGTTTGTTATGGCACCACCGTTGATCTCTTCTCTGAGCTGAGTCTGTTCTAGCAGAAGTTTGGTGTATGTTTCTTGAAGCCGCTTCTTTATTGGACCTTCAGGTGTGACTGGGCCCTTAGTGGCACCTGCTCGTTGTCTCCTGTAAAGCTCCTGTAGCCTTTTATTCTTATTCTCTTCCTCCTCCCTCTGAGCCCTCCTCTCCTCTGCTTGGCGTTTTTTCCTTTCTTCTTGTTTTTGAGCAATATACAGTCGCACCGCTTCTGCGTCATAGTGCCGTTTCTTTGCCACGGGATGCTCAGGAGGATCTGCTCTCTTGGTAGTCTTGGCAGGACTGGCACTACGAGAAACTCTGGTCGACACACAGATTTTGGTGCGGGGTGCTTCTGCCCTCCTGCTGCTGTCCTCCTCCAACTGCAGGTCATCAAGGATGCCACGGATGTCAGCTGAGAGACGGTCTGTGCTGGGAGATTTTCGTCCATCACCCCCTGTTGATTTTGAGGGTCCAGCTGGCTCTTCTGGAAGAATGTGATTGCGAGGTCTTTCCGCACTGGCGGGCCTTGAACGCCGGCTACCCTCAAGACGAGGATCAGAGCTGGAACGGGGAACGGGTCCTGCAGGCAAAGACAGAGAGAGGCATCAGAAGACCAAATGTATATTATTTGACACATATTTAGCAAATCTAATACATATTATATAATAAATGCTATATGAATTACCACAATATATCAATGTTGTAAACAGTTGTGCCACTTAATATTTTTTTAGGATTCTTTGATGAATAGAAAGTTATAAAGAACAACATTTATTCAAAATAGAAATCTTTTCCAACAATAAGTCTTTGCTATCACTTTTTATAATTTCACACACCCTTGATGAATAAAAGTATTAATTTCTTTCAAAAAATAAATACAAATTTACTGCCCACAGACTTTTAAATGGTAGTTTATATGGATACAACATTCCAAAATTTTGAGACAGGAGCACAAATATTAAGCAGCACAACTGTTTTCAACATTGATAATAAATCAGCACATTAGAATGCTTTCTGAAGGACACTGAAGACGAGCATGATGCTGAAAATTCAGCTTTGTACCAAGGAATAAATTACATTTTAAAATGTATTCACATAGAAAACTGTTATTTTACACTGAAATAATATTTCACAACATTTTTTTCTGGGCTTTTGGTCAAATAAATGCAGCCTTGATGAGCATAAGAATCTTCTTTAAAAAATATAAATAAAAATTTTACTGATGCCAAACTTTTGAATAGTAGTGTATAAATATATACACAGTCATGCACACACAAAATAGGCCCTGTATTTATATGTCTGAACTGGAAAAACATCCTCTTCAGTGGCTGCTTGCATATAATGTTTAAAATCAATAAAGCATTGAGCATTTCCGTCTCTGCAGTCCAATAAATCAGTATCGGAGTGGCTGTATAAAGTCTGGGCCCAGCCCTGCATGTGTGGAGGGCAGCAGGACTGTTGAAGGAATCAGGTCGGCTTGTGCAGTGAGTCAGAAACACCAAGTCGAACCCTATTCATTTACGGTCACTGGGCAGCAAAGTTTACCAATGCGGGGAGGCTGTCTGAATCTTTATTTATTAATAGACCTGACACTTGGACTACTACCTTCTGGAACAGTATCACTGTGCAACAAATGTAATATTTAATAACAGCTGCCATTAATTTAAAATTTGGTTGGGCATTCAAAATAAGAAGCCAAAAACTAAATAGGTTATATATATGGACTTCAATGGTGGCCAATGGGTTGAAGGTTTAAAAATGCAGTTTCAATGCAGCTTCAAGGGCTCTACACAATCCTAATTGATGAATAAGAGTCTTTTCTAGCAATAAATTAAACAGGTCATTTTCTAATAAAAACAAATCTTTATACTCTTTAACTACAAATGCTAGTTTTGCACTAGCTCGAACTCACACATTACATAGTCACATTGGAAAGGTCACGTTTGATATAGGCTGAAGTACTGACAAAGTGTTTACAAAGCGTTCATTTTGCTAGATAAGACCCTTATTTTTCAGCTGGGATGCCTTTGAAGCAGCACTGAAACTGCAATTTGAAACTTCAACCCTTTGGCCACCACTGAAGTCTACTATATGACTTTTTCCTCAAAAACCTTTCTTTCTGACTGATAAAAAAAGAAAGACATGAACATCTTGGATGGCATGGGGTGAGTAAATTATCAGGCAATTTTGATTCTGGAAGTGAACTTCTCCTTTAAGTTTTGTTTGTGGTTTGGCTGAGCTCTCAACTATCAGCATGGTGATAGGGTGCAGTCTGGCAGAAATCTCATCCTCTCACCTGTTCTCATCTGTGTCTCTGAGGACTGCGCCCGGGGCTCTCTGTGTAACCGTGGTGGCGGCCCTAGCATCATCTTTACCAGCTTCTGCCCATCTCGCCACGATGACGTGCTGATTGCTATGGAGACAGGATACGCAGATACCTTGAGACTACAGTTGGTCCATAATTAATTTGTACTTTTTTTTTTTTTTTTAAACAAGTGTGATTAAGGCAGAGAGGAAAGTATGACAAAAGTAGCTAATAATAAAAGACAGAATAGCTGCACTGAATCACATTCACACAGATGTTTAACCAAACCTCCTGGCAAAAATTATCTTTCTCCAGAGGGAACCCCCCCCCCCCGCTCGCATTTAATGATAAAGGGAATTCAAAATTTACTGTATTTATTAAATTATTCTGGTCTTACTGTGCATGATTTATCTGTGCATGGTATTATAAAAAATAAAAAAGTTATTAAGATCAAACTGAAATACATTTCTTACCCTCTATAACTGATGTACTTTTATTTTGACGTAATCAACGCCACATCGAAGGAAAATGTTTTTTACGATTATTAATGTCTTTATTTCATGATCGAAGCTGGATAATTCACATAACATCCTACACTACCAGTTAAAAGTTTTTGAACACTGAGATTTGTAATGTTTTTTTAATCTCTTCTGCTCACCAAACCTGCATTTATTTGATCCAAAGTACAGCAAAAACAATACAATTTTGAAACATTTTTACCATTTAAAATAACGATTTTCTATTTATATATACACATTAGGGCTGTCAAATGATTAATCGCGATTAATCGCATCCAGAATAAAAGTTTATGTTTACATACTATATGTGAGTTTACTTTGTATATTTATTATGTATATATAAATGCACACACATACATGTATATATTAAAACTAAATATTTATATGTATATATATTTATACCTGTATACATTTTAGATTATAAATAAATATAAATATTTTATATATAAATCTAAAATATTTTTCCTTAATATATACATGCATGTGTTTGTATTTATATATACACATAATAAATATACACAGTACACAAATATATAGTATGTAAACATAAACTTTTATTTTGGATGTGATTAATCGCGATTAATCGTTTGACAGCACTAATACACATTTTAAAATGTAATTTTTTCCCGTGTTCTGAAGCTGAATTTTTGGCATCGTTACTCCAGTCATGATCCTTCAGAAATCATTCTACTATTCTGATTTGCTGTTTAAAAAAAAAATATATTATTATTATTATTATTATTATTATTATGTTGAAAACAGCTTAGTATAATTTTTTCAGGTTTCTTTGATAAGTAGACAGTTCAGAAGGACAGCATTTATCTAAAATAGAAATCTTTTGTAATATTATAAAATATTATCATCACCAATTTTGATCAATTTAAAGCATCCTTGCTAAATAAATGTATTAATTTCTATTATTTTGTCCCCCCAACCCTAAAAAAAGAAGACTCCAAGCTTTTGGATGTAATCGTCAACAAAACGTGTTACAAAACCTTTTTGAATCTTTCTTTTTAAAGGATCCTAAAAAAAAAAAAAAAAAAAAAGTACTTAACTGTTTTAAATATTGATAATAATAAAAAATGTTTCTTGAACAGCAAATCAGCTTAGTAGAATGATTTTTGAAGGATCATATGACACTGAAGACTGGAAAAATTATGCTGAAAAAGTAGCTTTGATCATAGGAATAAAATTCATTTTAAAATATATTCAAATAGAAATCAGTTATTTAAAATAGTAAAAATATTTCAGTGTTACTGCTTTTGTTGTAATTTAGATTTTTTTTTTACCATTTTTACTGGGACTTTTTTATTAAAAAAAAAAAAAAAAAAAGTAATTATTTTGCAAATCAAAATTTTCATACAATTTAAACTATAGTATATTATTCTGAAAGACTTATTTTGACAGGCCCAGTGAAAATGGTAAATAAAAATCTAAATTACTGATCCAACTGGGCCAGCAGAAGAAAAACAAACAGATTTAATAAACTTTAAACGTAGGCGCCCTAAATTGAAAACTTCATGCTAATGCCTGTTTGCAGCAATGTTGAGAATTCAGTGTGTACCTGAATTGCTTTTTGCATTGCGCTCCAAAACATTTCGGAATGCATCAAATATAATCAAGATTGTGCAGCTAGAAGCATATGCACTCACACACAAACCAAGTGTACGTTTTACACTTTCTTGATTGAGTTGAACAGAGAGACACCGTGAGAAGTACTAACAGACTTTTAGAAAGCTATTTCTGAGCTTAGGGGTGCACAGGGTACACTAGTGGAGGGGTAGGAGGAGGAATCTGATTTCACTTTTCTATGCTGTCGTGACTAGACTGACACCTCTCCAGCTGTCAGCGAGGCCACAGCGGTTTGAGCTGGGACGCATCAAGCATTCCTGCGTCACTGTCGCCGCAGCTATCCTGTTAATCTGCATGCTACACATTCTAGAAATTTCTGTTGGGATAAGAGACTTAGCTTGTGCTTGCAGACGGACATTAACACACATTTGTTTCCAAGAACGCCCCGCAGAGAACAGGGCACAGTAACGCTGGCAGGTCAGGAGAGGCTCAGACAGGGCTGCCAGCATATGTGTGTGTGTGTGTTCAGGTAGAGAATTTGCACATTTTCAGTTCAGATTGTGATCGTCATATGCAAAACTACAATTAAGAGCTGTTCTGTGTGCATTCAGATGTTAGATTTAGATACCATTTGATTAAATAAGCTAAAGCTATTTGCTTAAACACACAAAGTGTAAAAAAGACAGGCAGTGACAAAGACAACTCTGACCTGGTTTAGTATTTGAGTCCGGTGCAGAGGAAGATCTGTGCACTTTCCTAACAGGCTTGGATGGTTTCTTCTCTTTCACTCTCTCTCGCTCAGGCCTCTGCTTTGGTTTTGTGCTCTGTGCTGTGAAGGACAGACAGAGAAGATTAAATTGTTGACACGGTTTATCCGGGTTATCATTAACTCAAACTATTAAACCTGAAATAAAATTAAATAAACAACAGATAAAAAAACAAATGTATGGAAGCCTGTTTCCAGCACCGAAAATGTTTTTAGATAAGGTTATTGCGACTTTTTTCCCCTCCCAATTCTGACTTTTTTCACTAAATTGTGAGATATAAAGTCAGAATTGCTCAATTTGAAATTACTTTAAAAAACAACTTTTTCTCTGAATTGTGAGATATAAAGTCAGAATTGATACATTTGAAATTACCTTTAAAAACTACTTTTTTTTTGTACAATTGTGAGATATAAACTCACAATTGCAAGTTATAAAGTCCAACAATTTTGAGGAAAAAAAACAAAAAACATATGTTCTCAGAATTGTGAGGAAAAAAATAATTGTTTTTTCTGTTTATATCTCACAATTCTGACTGTATTCCTCAGAATTGCAATACTCTTTAGTCTTGCAATACTGACTTTATAACCCACAATTGCGAGTTTATATCGTGCAATTCTGAGAAAAATAGTCTGAATTGCAAGTTTATGGCTAGCATTTCTGACTTTATAACCCACAATTGCAAGTTTTACATCAAGCAATTCTGAGAAATAGTCCAAATTGCAAGTTTATGACTAGCATTTCTGACTTTATAACTCGCAATTGCAAGTTTTATATCAAGCAATTCTGAGAAACAAAGTCAGAACTGCAAATTTATATCTCACAAATCAAAATTTACAACTTGCAATTGTTGGTTTATAAATTTACAACTGATTAAATCACAACTGAGAGAGAAAAATCTGAATTTTGAGATAAAATGGGCTTTTATAGAAATGTTGCCTACTAACTAAAAAAAAAGTTTAAACTGAAACACTAAAATCACTAACAGAAAATAAATTAAAACAAAAACTAAATTAAAACTGAAATAAAATTAAATTAAACCTAAATCAATATTTTAATCAAACAAAATTTAAAAGCACACAAAATACCCCCTCCAAAAAAAAACTAAAGTTTAACAACTTAAAGCATAAAAATACTAATACTAAATAACACTGCTAAAATAAAATAATGCTAAACTAAACTTACTAACACTGCTGTTCATTACTCTAAACTCTTAGCCATGCACATTTACACATCAATAACCTCAGTATTCATCAACTTGGCCCATAATGCAGTAAAACTTCAATGATTTAATGCATATTCACAATATAAAATTAAATACAGCTAGCATGAGTGCATTCACATGCATGTTTAATTCATACTCTTAAAATTTCTCCCATTTTAATACATTTAAATCAATTCAAAACCTGTAACAAACAGAGTATGGAAAATAGACAAAATCAGATTTTCCTGTGATGCAAGAATTCTTATATAGTTTTAAATGAACTAAAATGGACTGCTACAAATGTGTACCATATGGCCTCTTTAATGACAGCAACTCAAATGTACAGTACGCCAACAGGGAGTAAAGCTGCATCGTTATGCATATTATAAATGAGCTTGTTCCATAATGCTATTTTGAGGAACGGCTGAACAAACTGATGCAATCCTTACAAATAACCTTGAAGAAAACTCTTAAGAACAGTCTGGGGCTGACATGAAAACTTGTAACTACAGCTGTGGCAGTATGCCTGGAAACTCTGAGCCAATTAGGAGCATGTAAGTCATCATCCAAGCGCGGTCTGGATTAAGCATGCTTTTTGACCACACTGCCATCCAGTAGAAAAACCTGAATTCCTGAAAACCTGAAAGTTGTCTCATCTGCTTTGAGTGGTAGGTAACAGTATCGTTGTCCTAGTTCCTGTTCATTACTCATGCTTCCTGACTCAAGAGAGCCTACAATAGGCAGTAAAACACATTTGAGCTCCGTCACATTAATGGATAACCATTTAAATTCCATATAAATAAACAAATAAATGCCCTATTTACTACGCTGCAATTAGGTTGAAATCAAGAGAATGACTCAAAAGCAATACATTTATAGCATTAGTGATTTTAGGATGACAACCAATGAGCTGTGTATGATCAAGATACTGTAACATTTTTGTGAATACCTTTATTACACCACTCATGTAGTGTGAATGTGTTGTTTCTTATCGCACAGACTAAATACTGCAGCTATTCTGATGTCGTATTGCTGTAGATATTGCATTCATTTATCCATTTTTATTACATATGTGACCCTGGAACACAAAAGCAGCACGGGTAAGTAGCACGGGTATATTTATAGCAATAGCCAAAAAATACATTTTGATTGTATAGGTCAAAATGATCAATCTTTCTTTTATGCCAAAAGTCATTAGGATATTAAGTAAAGATCATGTTCCACGAATATATTTTGTAAATTTCCTACCGTAAATATGTCAAAACTTAATTTTTGATTACTAATATGCATTGCTAAGAACCTTATTTGGACAACTTTAAGGCAATTTTCTCAATATTTTAATTTTGTCTTATATTGTCCTTTCCTAACAAACCATACATCAATGGAAAGCTTATTTATTCAGCTTCCATATGATGTATACATGTCAATTAAAAACAAACAAACAAAAATAACCCTTATGACTGGTTTTGTGGACAAGGGTCACATATTACAGTATAACATTCTGGAAAACTATGTATACCTGTAAGCTGTTTTGTCAGGTCTTTGTATATTTCCCTGCTTAAGTTCTGGAAGTCCTCCTCTGCCCACACTTTCCCATCAGATGTGCGAATCTTGGTCTCACTGGTGTTGAAGCCTAGAAAACGAGAAACCACAGAAGTGAGCTTCCTCATATTCAACAACTTCATAAAACATTTATCTGATGCTTTTATCCTAAGTGTCTTTGAGTACACCTATTATTGGGACAGGACTACTGGAGCAACCTGAGGTTAAGTGCTTCACTCAAGCTCAATGGTGATAGTCCTTTAGGGGTTTGAACTTGCTACCTTTCACTTTTCTTCTCTGTACTCAACTTACCTTTGTAAATAGGTGCTGGAGGGGCTGGGGCCACTTTCCGAACTTTAGCTGTGGGTACTGTGGTACTATGTGATGCCGCACCAATACCTACAGGTTGCTCCAAGTATCCCAGCAGCTTGTTTCTTTCTTCTGTCTCCTCCAAATGTTCTCTCTGTCTGCGGATCCTGTCTTTTAGCTTTTCTAGCTTTTCATCAGGTTGCCGCAGTCGCAGGTTCTCCAGTCGTTGCGAAGCTGTGATTGAACCGGGGATGGACGTCAGAGAAGTCTGGGATGTTTCGGCCTGCAACTGTGTTCTGGGGCTGACCTCTAACCCTATTGAGGCTTGGTCAGGTTGGTGAACAGCATTGAGAGCAGACAGGTCATTGAGGTAGCGTACAGATGTGCTGTCTACAGCTGAGGATCGTGGGCTGTCCAGGTCTGCAGTCTGCATGTCTCGGGTGTCACGCTGATAGACCAGCTGGCTTAGAGCAAAGTCAGGTGGAGCGACGCCCATCTCTGTCGGTAACGAATAGGCTTCTGGTTCAGAGTGGGTCTGGGACACTGGCAGCGGAGATGCTTCCCTATAATAAAAAATTAAAATGTCATTTTAATGTGAGGAGCATAAGAGGATTTCCAAGAAGAAACCTACAATCAATATTGTTGCAGTTTCTGGTTGCAAATACACCTTTAAACTTTAATCTATTAATTTCGTTGCAGCTTTTACCTGTATGAAACGAGTGGTTCTCTGAACTCCACTGCACTGGGTTTCCTGGCATTACTGTCCAGAGTGCTGTTCCTCAAGGGACTGCGGGAACTTTTGTCTGGACTGCGCCGACTCCGTGTTCTGGACTTAGACCCACTTTCCTCCACATGATGCCCATCTGTAGTAAATACATAAAGATATGTAAAGACATGCAAACAATGGAAGAGGCAGAACTCTAAAGAATGTTGTACCATTCTTACATGCAATCACACTGAATATTTGTAGAAGAATTACAAACATTAATGTAAACTTCCTGGTGCGTCACCTTCACTGACTGCTCTCAAAAACAAACACAATTCACAATGACGAATGACTCCCATGAGTCAGTTTTTGTAATGAATCACTCAAAACTCACAGAGCTGTTACTAAATTAACATATATGACTCACAGCATTTCAAGCCTTTACTTTGTCATATCTGACTCCTAATGCAGCAAGAATGGTAAGTGTACTAAATTAATTAATTACATTTAATTAAAGTGAATACATTTTAAAAGACTGAACATTAAAAGAATAACTTTTAAAAACATACACTATCAATCAAAAGGTTTTGAGCCGTGAAGATTTTTGGACATTTTAAATGTTTTTTAACTAAGTCTCTTGTGTTCACCAAGCCTGCATTTATTTCAATCCAAAGTAACAGTAAAATTTTGACATATTTTATATGAATATATTTTGAAATGCAATTTCAAAAAAACTTCAAGTCACATGATCCTTCAGAAATCATTTTAATATTCTGATATGCTGCTCAAAAAACATTCATTATTATGTTGAAAACAGCTGAGTAAAATTTTTATAGGTCTCTTTGATGTTCAAACATTTAAAACAGTAAAGTACATTTTTGATCCAAAGATCAGCATTTGATCTGAAATAGAAATCTTTTGCAACATCATAAATGTCTTTATCATCACTTTTAATCAATTTAGAGCATCTACGCTAAATATTAATTTTTATAGTTTCTTTCCCAAAAATATAAAACAAAATAAAACCGACTACAACATTTTAAATGGTATAGTGTATAATGTTACAAAAGCTTTTTATTTTCAGATAAAGGCTGATCTTTGGATAAAAAAAAAAACTTTGCTGTTTTAAATATTGATAATAATAATAATAATAATAAAAATTGTTTCCTTTAGAAAACAATATCAGCATATTATAATGATTTCTGAAGGATCATGTGACACTGAAGACTGGAATAATGCTAAAAATTTGGCTTTGATCACAAAAATAAATTACATTTTAAGATTAAAATAAAAAAAATAACTGTTATTTTAAATAGCAAAAATACTTCCAAAATATTACAGATTTTGCTGTGTTTTGAAACAAATAAATGCAGACTCGGTGAGCAGAAGGGACTTTTTTAAAAAACTAAATAAAACTTAAATGTACAAAAAATACAATTATGACCACATTTTAATAAAAAAACTGCTTTGACAAGTTAAAAAGATATTGAAGGATCTGAGGATCCTCAAATGCAAACTGTGTGTTTTGCTTCAAGAGATCAACCATACATTTGTGTTGTGTATTCATTTATAATCATTTAGCATTTTATTACTCCATTTAATCATATATAATAATCATCATAGTCCATTCAAAACATTCCACTGTATGTTTCAAAGCGACATGGTACAATACTATATTAGCTGATCAAATAAAAAAAAAAAAAACACATAGCTAAGGGATGTACAATATGCGTTACAGAGGATGTGTCTGTCTCACCTCTGCGGCTTATTTTCCGACCGCCACTCACAGATGCTTTCTTTGTGTCTAGCACTGAGTCCAGAAGCACTCCAGTGCCTGGTGCTGCCTCCAGACGATTCTCAATGTGTCGCAACTGAGACAAGACCACAATTAGCCACTGACTCAACAAATCTCAGCACTCCTGGGGATAATGCTACAAATACTAAACCTACAGAGTACACTTCTGAATCTTATTTTCTGATCTCTTATAATTGAGCTTCTTCAGAACTACTTGAATCACAAATAACAAAGTCTGCATGTAACAGATATCTGAAACGTGTTAAGAAATACTCACGGCAGCTTTGGTCTGATTTAGACTATTCCAGGCATGAGATATCTCTGCTGAGAGATAAACATTAACATAAGTAACCACACAAACATTCTCAAGATGAGGATGTATTGAGTGACAGTTTCACAAACCTCTCCTGTTGTCTTGGCCAGCAAGGGCAGCCTGGGAAGAGACAGAGGCTGGCGGCCCCGCCTCACTTCGCAAGCGACTCCACATCGCTATGCCAACCTAAGAGGAAAGGGGAAAAACAGGCAAACAATGTGAGAGAAGCAATTACCTTGTCAGCATCTGCTGTCAAACACCGTTTTCTCTGGCAAAGGCTTGTTGCTTAGATTATGACCCTAACTGGCACTAAAGCACATGACTTCATTCACAGTACTCTTTGTGCAAAAAGAGGCTATACTTTAGCCAAACCAGGAGTTTAAGTGATACGAAAATAAATTGATCAAAGCATATCACTTATTTAATGTCTCACCCACAGGCCTCAGCTGCTCCATCAAAGTGAGGGTTATAGCTATGGCGTACAATTTGTTTTATTGCCTGGAGCCCAGACATATGACATCTCGAATCACACTGTTTTTCTCTAAGCATTCCCATTATAACATAGAGTCCCTGTACTTGTACGTCCCCAGAGCAAACAGATTAAATAGTTTATTCTAGAGTTAAAAAAAAAAGAAGCATTGTGACAATTGACAAACGCATTCCAAAGGGACACTGATATCACTCCTAGCTCAGAAGCTTGAATTATATTAAATTAATAATGTACGCAAAAGACATATCTTAGAGGCATGCATGCATATTTCATTGATTTCAGATCTATGCTGGAAAGCAGAGGTGAGGAATCATTTAAACACGTTCTACTGCTTTTCTAACAGTAACAAATGAGTAACAGAGTACCAAATGTGTATGGAATGTGGAAAACAATCCAGACTTTAAAGTCAGCATGAAATTCACATGATCTATTTTCTAAATGCATACAGTGGTGAAAAAATTATTAGAATGCTAGTGTTTTCACCAGCTAAAAAAATAATTTTAAATCATTTTTTTCTTTTGCTGCAGTGTGTCAGTGGGAAATATCAGCTTACATTTTCACTCAATCATTTTGCCCTTAATTGTAATAATCCAGTCAGATATTTGTTTGCACAAAGGGTCTGACAACAGCCAGTGCTCCACACAGAGATCTGGGGCCAGTTGCATAAAAGGTTAGACTAGTCTTAAAAAGCTATTTTTTCTTTAAGACTGGTCAGAATTTTAAAATTCAGTTACAGAAAAACTGATTGTTCTAAGTTGAATCCAAAAAATAAGACTGATTACCCACTGGTTAACTGATAGTTGGTAAACCTCTACTTAAGACACTGTCTTAACATAGAGGCTAAGTTTATGGAACTGGCCCCTGATCTCACCATCATCCGGTTTATCTGGAATGACATGAAGAAACAGAAACTGAGACAGACAGTAAATTCAGAAGAACTGTGGCAGTGTCTCCAAGATGCTTCTAGAAACCTTTCTAAAGCTACAGTACTGTTAAAAGTTCTAGGCATTTATGTAAAAACGCTGTAAAGTGAGGAAGTTGTCAAAAATAAAGTCATAAATAGATTTTCTTTATCAATTAATGTCTATTAACTAAATTAAATCAACATCTTTGCGACCATCCTTTGCGTTTAAAGGGGGGATAGAATGGTGTTTGGTGTATTCAGAGTTGTTTACAGTGTTAAAGAGTTGGATTCTCATGCTAAACATGGACAAAGTTTTAAAAAATAATTTGGACGAATGACAGGGTATTTCTGTGCCGAAAATCTTACTTCCGGGTTGATACAAGTTTCAGCTGTTTTTTTTCGATCGTAGCTTTAATTACGTAATCGGTGGTGGAACTCAGCTTTTTCCGGAGAAAATCGGAAAGCTGTATTTTTCTTTTATAAATATGATAAAACTAAAGACTTTTGGAGATATTAAGGATACAGTACTACTCTATAGGTACTCAAGATTAACATGAAATTAGGTAAAACTGTGCAAGTTATGTACCCTAGTACACATAGTTTTTCAGGTAGCTTTGCAGATAGGTCTCTTGAAGCATCTTGGAGACATTGTTACAGTTCTTCTGGATTTAGTCTGTCTGGGTTTGTTCTGTTTCTTCATGTCATTCCAGACAGACCGGACGATAATGAGATCAGATCTCTCTGTGGAGCACTGGCTGTTGTCAGACTCCTTGTGTAAAAAACCTGACTGGATTATTACAATTAATGGCAAAATGAATGTTTGAACATGTAAACTGAGATTTCTGGCTGACACTACAGCAAAAGATAGAAATAACTGATTAAAAATTATTTTTTAGCTGGTGAAAATACTAGTGCTCTAATAATTTTGGCCACCACTGTATAATAAGCCTCATCATAAACAATTTATTCATACGTTTTCTGACTTAATAGTGTTTAATCAAAACATAACTAGGTGTCAATAAAAAACAACAGACATTTCTCTAGTGTATACAATTATACAAGATTTTTTTTTACGTGAATGGCCACATCACAACATCCAATCAACAAACAATGCATACAACCAAGTTCCAGCCCTATATTTTTCCTTTTTCTATAATTTGCATGAAAAAGGCAGACTGAAAAAAGTCTTTAAATATTCTTGGCCAATCTGATGCTTTTAGCTACCAATAAAAAAATAATACTTTCAGTTTCGTTTAAGGCTACAGTTCACCCAGCACTCATTTACTCACCCTGATGTTGTTCCAAACTTTCTTTTACACAGCACAAAAAGATGTTAGGTAGAACGTTCCAGACCGACAACCTCACTGACACTGATCCTTCACTTTTTTTGTATCTTTTCAACATATTATAGAAAATGAAAGGTAACTGAGACTCCATACATGCTATACATGTTTGGCACAGCATTGAAAAAAATCATCCAATTGTACAGATTCCAGCATGGGGAAAAAGGTTAAAAAAGAATTTTGCACATAACAAACCTTTAAGGTGATAAGGTTTGTGTCAATGACACAGTCTATTGACACATGCAATGCTAAATGTTCAGTTCAACCCTTCAGGTTCTATGTGTGTGAGGCTTGCCAGGAACTTTGATAAGAAATAATACGGCCACCTGTGACTCTCGCCTGTTAATAAAAGAGATTTAGAACTGTAGGAGTACAAACAAACTACTTGACTGAAGATACTGATCCGACTCTTCAAAAATGAACAAAATAAGCACAGCAAAATGATCAAAGCTAGCGTACTTCAAATTTCAAAATTTCAAAGAAACTACCAAGAAAAGTACAAAATATCCCTTGACTTACCCATAAAACATCTGTCATCTTCATACACACTTTCTCTCTCTCTAACTACTCACTGTTTTAACTTCATAGATCATATTTTGGGAACTGAAACTTTGTATAGGCTACGCAGCAGTGTAAAGCTCTGAGATTATAGTTTCTGTTAATGGCTGCTCACATTTAAACAATACTAACTGAATGAATGAGGCATTTATACACTGCATGACTAATGAGCAAGATGGACATGTCACGCCTTCATGCATAACATATATGTACCAGGACTCACGTTCCAGCAGCTTTATTCAGAGAGACATGAGTCCACCTTGTCTTCCGGACTGCTGGACACATCGGACAGCTGGTGATTCTGTCACCTCTACGTTACCTGCACCGAGACCCAGTGAAAAAGGTGATTTAACAGTGAAAGCTTTTAAACTACCAGTTTATGAACAGGATACAAATCAAATCAGTAACTTCCTCAATAACTACACATGAGAACCACTCCGCATTAAAGGTAAAAGGAAACATGACAGATCAGCAGCATCAGCTGAGAGATCAGCTGACATCATATTCAAATTCAAGATTTAATCTTCAGCTGAGGCTTTTAAAGAGTCTGGTCGCGGTAATATTTCACTGTATACTTTGCTAGAGCTAACTCAAAGAGAAAATAAAGGAAATTACAAAAAACAAAAACAAATTACAGCTAAAGAGCAACATAACAGGCATTATCCTCATATTAATGCAGTAGTCTAGCATACAAAGAAAATATAAGAGACCCAAGAAGATATTCATAAAATACACAAACATTAAAAAAAATACAGCTGACGTATAAGACACATAAGTGTCAATCACACAAATACAACTTCACATCAACTAACGTTACCTTACTGAGAAAAAATCCAACAGCGAATTAAAATCAACCAAATAACCAACTACACGTGTACCTTGAAACAACAATTACATACCTTAGGCAGTTTCACAATATTTAAACCAAATTGGGGGACTGTGTTCTTAAATCCTCTGGCGAAAGTTATTGCTAACAGCTGCTGCTAACCGGCTAAACCATTAAAGCTCGCTAACAAACTTTTTTGGCCTTTCTGTAACCACGTTGTCTTTTGTTACGCGTTCAGGGCAGAATGTAATTGGTTAGTACCTACCTAAAACTTTATTGTGCCCGCTACCCGCCTTTCGTTGTGCGTTTCCCGGCTTTAATGATAAGTTAGGACGGCCGTTGGCTAGATTTGACGGTCCGCCATTATCCAAACAACTGTTCCAGGAAGCTCACGTCTGAGAGAAACTCGCGATACTTCCGTGAAGAACGTGTTTTTTTCCTTGTCCGTGTTTGACATCTAGTGTTCACTAATGGAATTACAACAACTATCATATTATTTTGTTAGTTGATACATGGGACAGAAAAGTCCTCATTACATAGTTCAAAACAAGGTCAAGACTAGCTCTGATGTGAGAAATTATTATTACATTCTCTGTGTGTAACAATGAATACTTTATTCACTGTGTATTATGAATTTATTCAACAGGCACGAACAGCTTACTGTCATATTTCACCTTTTAGTGTTTGTGCTGTTTCCAGACTGTGAGCTGTGTGGAGTGCAAGCAGAGTGAGGAGCACAGTTGTGTGATCTTGCCTGGAGCGAAGAGCAGGTTTTTTGAAAGAAGGAGCGTCTGTGTTTTCTCCTGCTTCAGGATTGCCCAGAGCAGGATGAGGTGGATTCTTGAATCAAAGGATAGACAGAAAGCTTATACTTGCTTAACCATGACAACTGGTTTGTCATTTTGTTTCTTCAATAAATCCTTAAAGAAATAGTTCATCCAGAATTCAACTATTTGAAAATCTGGAATCTGAGGGTGCAAAAAAATCAGAATACTGAGAAAATCGCCTTTAAAGTTGTCCAAATGAAGTTCTTAGCGATGCATATTACTAATCAGAAATTATGTTTTGACATATTTACAGTCGGAAATTTACAAAATATCTTCATGGAACATAATCTTTACTTAATATCCTAATGATTTTTGGCAATTTTACCCATACAATGTATTTTTGGCTATTTCTACAAATATACCCATGCTACTTAAGACTGTTTTTGTGGTCCAGAGTCACATATTTTATTAGCTAGAAGCAATTTCTCACAAACATGCAGCTTTTCACTTCACAAGATGTTAGTTGATATAGAGACGTATGGATTACTTGTGGATTATTGTGATGTTTTCATTCGCTGTTTGGACTCTCATTCTGACGGCACCCATTCACTGCAGAGGATCTATAGGTGAGCAAGTGATGTAATGTAAAAAAAAAAATTCTCCATCTCTGGTCCAATGGAGAAACAAACTCTTCTACATCTTGGATGACCAAAGAGTGAGTTAGCTACAAACAATTTTTCATTTTTACTTTATTACTTTTAAAGGACCAATGGCTAAGGACACAAACATTTTTATTGTTCAGCTTCTGCTTCAAACAGATACCATGGCAAGAAATTTAAAACGATAAAAAAAGCAAAACTAGAGGCCAATTTTCAGCATATATTTCAACAAAATGGGGGAGGTTAAGCCACACAGAACAATCTCAGAGTGCTATTAGACAAGACTTAATAATTAACTGTTATGGGATAAAGGAGACATAAATTAAATAATTTAAGGAAAAACCACTTGATCTACAGAAAACATCTGTTGTGAAAACATATGCATGTGTTTGCACTATATTAAAACTCAGAATTGACATAAATAACAGGCATTTAGGACAGATGAGTGTGGAAGTATTGGCAAAATGAAGAAAACTATACAGTCAAACCAAAAATTATTCAGACACCAGAAATAATTTTTTATATTTATATATTTTTTTACTAGTGGGTGCAGGACACTATAGTTCATTTATGTAAGTGAGGATAGCAAAATAAAGTAAACTGTGTCATATTCAAAAGCATTGCTTGGTAACTGGTCAACAAAGTATTGATAGTTGTGTAAATATCGTCACAGATGTCAACATTTTTGGTTGGTTGTAATCCATTACACCATTCTATCAAAGTTATCTGACATTATCAAGTTGAATTTGTTCTGACTGAGTCCTATTTAACATAGTCATATTTTATTACCATTTTCTAAACTATAGCGAATAAACTGTGATAATGTGAGAAATGTTAATGGTGTCTGAATAAATTCTGGTTTGACTGTATTCCTCATTATATACATGAATGAAGCTTATACAAGAGCCTACTGATCATTTAAATTTCTGTATTGACAAGAAAAACCTGAACAATAACTCAGCCAAAGGATAGATTGAATAACTCTTGATTAGTTTCTCCAACAAAATGAAACAAGCCATGCATTTAGTCTAATACATGCGTGAAATATCACGCGTCACTTACCCAAAACAAATATTTCCAGATTAGACAGTCCTTTTAATAATAGCCATATTAACCAAGCTGCTGACCCTACTATCATTGTGTTAAAGCCATAATGTGACACATTTAATAATTTATGTTTCCTAATTACCGAGACAGTGACTCTCGGCCCCCCTCTGGTGATATAACCTGTCGTACTCAGTTTGAAACTGGGTATTTGTGTTCAGCACCCGCAATCTCTCCCGTGCATTAACCATTTTAGTGCTGTATCAGAGAGAGCGCTCGCGAGGGAAAGACAGATGTACTTACTCGCTTAACAGAAACATATTTTCACAATACGGGCTCGGCAGAAATGGAAAAACGGCATCCGTTCGCCGGTCAATGTGAGGAATAGTAAAGGAAACTCTGCGTTCCTGCGCGCTATTGCGGTGATGGAGCTCAGAGCACTTGTAGCTGCGCTCCGTGTATCTGATGCTGGTAAGCTTATGTTTTTTTTATTTTTTATTTTTTTATTCACGATTATTAAAGCACAGCGGAATTAAATTTGATGTCTCAGTTTAACATTGCCATCCACTCAACATGTATAGCTGCGGTGAGTACAGACGTTTTGGTTACACTCGATTTTGCTTAACTTCTTTCAGTGTGTTGGTACATTTATTTTTTATTCATTTTTATTTATTTGTTTGTCATTATTGTTATTTTGTAGTATCGTGATTTTCCATGTTGATTTATTCATCAAATCAAAGAGAAATGAAATGAAATTCTTATTCATTACGTCTCCCAAAGACTAGGCTATGCTGGAATTAAATTATGATTTATGAGCATTATTTAAAAAAAAAAAATATATATATATAACAGGCTAGGCTATTAGAAATATATTTAGATTACTATAGGCAGTGTGCAGCGTGAATATTGACCCTAGCTATTAAATAACAACACTAAATAAACAAAAATGTGACAATTTATAATGTTTTCTTCATAAAACAACACAAAACTCATAATGTGTATTGTCAACCAATAAGTAACCACACCGATTTAAGTGTCAAGAGCTTTAGCTACATCACAGTAATAGACATCTCAATTCGAAAGCAGTAACTTGTGGTTTGGTAAGAGATGATTCATAAGCGAACAAACGGTTAAAGAGTCGAATCAGTAAGGTCTTTCTTCTGTTCTTGAAACTCGCGAGATTCGGTTCACTAAAAAGAACCGACTCAGACGAGTCATTCGTCACGGAATCGAACTGAGCTGGTCGAGTTGCATATTTTGCGCAAACCGTAACGTTATATCAGGAAGGTTGTAGTGTCCGCCGACTGCGTCCAAAAGCTGAAATGCGGTTTATAGATTTAGGAATAAATACAATTTTTCATTTAAAGCTCGAATTTAATATTTTCGAAACATCCTTTCTACTTCTGAAGAGTTCTGAAGACAGTATAAACGCAATTATCGTTGACTGACATGCGATTCGAAGGATAAACGAAAGTGGCGTCAGATTGAGCGGTTATAAGGAGTACTAAAACTCGTGTATTATGTCCACATAATGTTCACTTCATTTTGTTCTAGATTACCCTTTCGTTCGCCAGTCGCTGTACTTTATTTATAGTTGACTAAATAAAGTGCATGTTCTTTGCAATTAAGGCCTTTATCTTTATATTTTCATGTTTTGGTAAGATAATTTATTTAAACACATTTGAATATATATTGAGTATATCTAGTTGATCCAGTAAGAAACTGAATGATTGTAAACCTAACCCTTCAAATGCACTTGCAAGAATAAGAACCACACCTGTCACACCTGACCACAGATCAGTCAATGTTTATTTCTAGCTAACATGATAGCAAGAGCTTCTCAATGCACATTGATTCTTGGTCAGGGAACAAGGTGTTAGTCAATACAGGTTCTCTGTTGCAAAGTAGATAACAGACATCCCCATTTATAGAGTCAACACCCCAGGCAATGCTG
Organism: Cirrhinus molitorella; assembly: GCA_033026305.1. NCBI lineage: Eukaryota > Metazoa > Chordata > Actinopteri > Cypriniformes > Cyprinidae > Cirrhinus > Cirrhinus molitorella. The sequence goes on from CM065125.1 coordinate 6,446,310, forward strand.
TCGATATGCAGGTGCATTATGTAGAGCTGCTTGAAAAACTGCAGAACTGCCACATTAGTCATTAATTGTAACAGGACTAACAAATGGCTTTCCCCATTCAGATATAACTGCATTATTTATTACTTAACCAGTTACTGGAAAAAAATAATCTTCATTGCAATGCACATGAATGGCAATTCAATTCACTATTTAATTTAGACAATAAATATGTCTGTAAACCAGTGTTTTTAGCCTGTACAGATTCAATGATGATTTCTTTGGTAAAATGTTATATAATGACTTTCATTAATAATAATATGATCATGATTTTCACTATTAATGCTATGATATTTGAATTTTGTTCTGTATACAGGGGTTGGACAATGAAACTGAAACACTTGGTTTTAGACCACAATTAGTACGGAGTTGGGCCTCCTTTTGTGGCCAATACAGCATTATTTCGTTTTGGGATTGACAAATACATGTATACCACAGTAGCTAGAGGGATTTTGAGCCATTCCTTTTATAGAACAGTGGCCAGGTCACTATGTGATTCTGGTGTAGGAAAACGTTTCCTGACTTGCTCCTCCAAAACATCCCAAAGTGCCTCAATACAGATCTAGTGACTGTGCAGGCCATGGGAGATATTCAACTTTACTTTCATGTTCATCAAACCTCTCTGTCACCAGTCTTGCTGTGTGTATTAGTGCATTATCATCCTTATACATGGCACCACCTTTAGGGTACAATGTCTGAACCATTTGGTGCACATAGTCAACCTTCACACTTTGCTCTTACTGGTGGAATGTGCAATAAGTGAAGATTGGCCACCAGGCTGCGCAAATATAGCCATGAAACCTCCAACCTCCAGTGTTTCAGTTTCATTGTCCAACCCCTGTATATATATATATATATATATATATATATAGCCTACCACTTATATACTGTACATTCACACAAAGACCAGTCATTAGTCTAATACAGTATATGGAGAAAAATTTAAATAAACATTTTTCTCAAAAAACTGAAAACTTTGGATTCTACCTTTTTGTCAACTTGTTTTCTTTTAGCTGAAAGAGGTTTTGTATTTCTTTTTTCAGAACTGATTAATCATAGACCTCATGGATCTGAGCTTTTTTCTGAGCTCTGCTTTTTTCACTCAAAAACATAGGTGCATAAACTCAGATGACTGAGGCCTACAATCGACCAGTTCCAAAAAAATAAAAAAATTCAAAACGAGTGCTAATTGACAGAAAACAAATTGACAAAAAGATTTAATCCAGGGTTTTGTGATAAAAATGAGAGATTTACAATGCCAGTTATTTTTGACTCAAAACACCAAATTAGTTAAAGGATTTTCAGCACCGCACTAACGGGATTAAAATATCATTACTGTACTATATTTATTATGGACAATATGTTTTATTTCTAATTTATATACAGTATCTCACAAAAGTGAGTACACCCCTCACATTTCAGCAACCATTTTAGTATATCTTCTCAAGAGAGAAATATAAATGAATGAATAGAAATAAATAGAAATGAAACTTGGATATATTTTAGAGTAGTCAGTGTGCAGCTTGTAAAGCAGTAGATTTACTGTCCCCTGAAAATTACTCAACATACAGCCATTATTGTAAAAAAAAAAAGTGAGTACATCCTAAGTGAATTTGTCCAAAGTGTCAATATTGTGTGTTAGCACCATTGTTATCTGGCACTGCCTTAATCATCCTGGGCATGGAATTAACCAGAGCTGCAAAGGTTGTTGCTGGGATCCTCTTCCACTCCTTTATAATGACATCACAATGCTGCTGGATGTTAGACACATGGTGCTAATTGAGGATGCCCCACAGGTGCTTAATAGGGTTCAGATTTGGAGACATACTTGGCCACCCCATCACCTTCACCTTCCTCAGCAAGGTGTCATCTTGGTAGTGTGTTTGGGGTCATCATGTTGGAAAACTGCCGTTTGGTCTTGTTTCTAGAGGGAAGGCATCATGTTCTGCTTCAGAATGTACAGTACATAATGGAATCCATGTTTCCCTCAATGAACTGCAGCTCCACAGTGCCAGCAGCACTCATGCAGCCCCAGACCATGATGCTACCACCACCATGCTTGATTGTAGGCAAGACACAATTTTCCTGATATTCCTCAACAGGGCATCGCAACACATGCTGGACACCATCTGACCCAAACAAATTTATCTTAGTCTCATCAGACCACAGGACATGGTTCCAGTAATTCATGCTTTTGGACAGGTTGTCTTCAGCAAACTGTTTCTGTTTCAGCTTTAGAAGAGGCTTTCTTCTGGGATGACGCCCATGCAAACCTTTGACTTCTGCAACCTTTAAAGCAATGCTGGCAGCACTCATGCATCTGTTTTTTGAAGCAAGGTTCTGCACCTGACACACAGAATGAGTACTCAACTTTGTTGATAGACCCTTGCAAGGCCTGTTGAATGGAACCCATCTTGGACAACTTCTGTATGACCCTAACCACTGTAGTGTAACTCAGTTTCAGGGTGTTACTGAACCACTAATATTATTGGCTATCTTTGTGGAGAGCAACAATTCTAATTCTCAAATACTCAGAGACTTCTTTGCCATGAGGTAACATGTTTGAACTGCTCTAATACATAAACATGATGAATAGGACATGTGGCTTTGCATGGTTAAACAACATATTTGCTGTTATCACTTAGGGTGTACTCACTTTTGTTGCCAGCTATTTTGACAATAATGGATGTATGTTAAGTTACTGCTATACAAGCTGCACATAAACTATTCTAAAATATATCCAAGTTTCTTTTCTATAGTATTGTCCCTTGAGAATATTTGGGTGTGCACTGAGGGGTGAGGGGTGCACTGTAAAAAACAATTTGTTAAGTCAACTTTAAATAATGTGTTACCTGGCTGCCTTAAAATTTTAAGTTCAGTCAACTCAAAAAAAGTTTAGTTAACTTGAAATGTTGCATTTTATTAAGTGACAACTTGATTCAACTTCCAATATTAAGGCAGCCGAGTAACAAACACAGCTGCTAACAAACAAATTTTGAGTTTAGTCAACTCGAATATCGAAGTTGTCACTTAGTACAACTTAACATTTCAACTTGAATGAACTTATTTGAGTTGACTGAACTTACAATTTTAAGGCAGCAGGGTAACAAATTATTTTAAGTTGACTCAACAAATTGTTTTTTTTTTACAGTGTGTACTCACTTTTGTGAGATACTGTATATACTCCTCTGTCTACTTTAAGATTTCACATTTAATTCAATGTGTAACGTGCTGCTTCTTTATAATTAAATGTAAAATTTACAAGTGATTTTAGTTTGATGAGAAAAGTTGAAAACAGAATAAAATGTTACCTACAAAGACAGCTCAGGGTGCCATCAGTTCCGTATCAGGGCGATTCAGTGTCTGGGTTTGCCTCTTTTCCGCTTTGATCTTTATGAAAGCTGCCTGTGAAGTCACCACATCTCCTCACCGCATGTGCCTGGAACTTGTCGGTCTGAAGTGGCGAGTTAAAGAGGCTTGCACCAGACATGCAAAAGGCTTCAGAATGTGTATTGAAGTCCCAGTCCATTTATCCTGTTTGCTGTGCACATGTGAATGAGGTCTGAGTGAATACACCACGCTTGTGCTTTGATCCAGATTCCTTAGTGCCCAGAGTATGAAGCAATGTGAATTTCTCTCATATTCATGTGTATACCGTGGATTTTTTTTAGTTGTCATGGAGACAAGGTTTGAAATTCAAGTTCATTGTTGTGTTCCTCTTAAGTTTTAATTAAGGTTTTTTGCTTTTGTGCATCATCTGTTTAAACCCTCAGAATCGAACTTCTTGATGCGACTGTGAAGGCATGACCTTGTTGACAACAACTTTCGTGCGACCTCAAAAATGTTGTTAAGACACGTTGCTAGAATTAATTAATATCCCACAGGGGCATCTGTTGTTTATTATGAAAGAAAATCTGCCAAAAACACTCACTCAAATGAGATGGTCTTTCAAAGGTATCTTGCAGTTGGTGCTCTAAAGAAGGTATTTTAAATGTGATGAAAGAGAATATATTCGATTTAGAAGACTGTACTGTACCCATCACTCAGCCATAAGAACATTTGCGGAGTGTTCAGCAGCCCTCTTTTCACATTAACAAGTCTTTTATTGTAATGTGGTGGCTGCATTAGAAATTTCTGAGCACTTGAGTGGTAAAATAGGAAAAAAAAATCACAGCTAGTTCTAGGTGCACCAATGCATGAGTGAGGCTGTAATTCAAAGTCTGGCAAGTCATCGATTAAAGCATCTTTTCAGCATAATTAGCCCCTGATTAGTTTTGAGCTCGTTCTCTCCGTCTGGTCTGATGTGAAAGTCTCTGCTCTGTCCTCAGAGGAAGTTCCATGTGCCTTGATTAAATTCAGAGCTGTTTAATTCAAATGCTCCTCAGGTCTTCAGGACCAGCATTTCTTAGCGTGACGTATAGAGTCTCATTTTCAAAATGAGCGAAGCCGTCATGGTGACACAGACCATTTAGCTTGCCATTATAGGTGACTCGTCAGGGCTCTCAGGAATTCAAACATGCCTTGTTACTGAGTGTTGTTTTTCCAGGTTTCTAAATGAGATAGCCAGACTATCCTATACTTGCTGTAATTGTATTTCACCCCAGTAATGGGGTCCTTTATCATTTCGCTGAACATGATACCTCTTGCCACCTTAAATGTGAACTTTTGATAATGACTCTCAGAGATAAATAAGATAAATGACTTGTTATTTGCACGTTTGTTTATCTTATTCATCTCAGGGGCCATTAACGTAGGATGTATTCTTGTGTCAGTTTTTGCAAGAGTCTTGAGGTGCATTTTTACAAATTGTAGAGTTTTTAACTCAAAAACAAGTGATTAATGGCATTAGATGCGGAGAAAACAATTAAAGGTCAAAGACATTAAAGTAATGTTATTACTTTAAACTATGATGCATCATTTTACAATGAGCCGAGTCTGGATGAGCTGTTCACACACTAAGTGCTTTGGTTTGTTTTCTCTAAAGCTCTTACAGGTTGACACTGAAAGCGGCAGCTTGAGTCTGTATGAATATTGAATCTGACAGTCTGCATAACAGTAAATCTCATCGCTTTCAGGCCCTTGTCTTTGAACCCAGCACCATGCTAATAAATAGCCATGACTTCATGCTCCATAAGAAGTGATTTCCAAGGGCACTTTGAGCCCTCACCATATTTCCCAAATGCTCTCAGCTGTTTCATCATGCTTTTTGAAGAGGAGTAAGGGTTGATCATTATGTGTTTAGTCTTGCTTTGTGTCCACAGCAAAGTTGATGCTTGTTGTTCAAAGCAGTTTGGGCTCAATCTATTCACGGTGGTGATAATTAAAATGCATATAGTGCAAATGAGTGTAATTTTCATGGCAGACTAACAGCAGGGGAGGGGGCAGAATGTTTAACTAAAACAATTTCCTAAGATTCTGTCTTGGTTTGTCTTTTCCCAGCTTAAGTATAAAAATATGAATAGTATGACCTGTAGGTTGTGTGATTATAATGTTATCCCACAGTTGTGTAAAGTGAATGAGAAAATAGCTAACCATGCAGCTCTACTATAACTGATAGAGAGAAACAAAATGGAGAATGTTGTTTCTCAGAGGATGGATATTTAAAGAAATTGATATATTTTGTCAGATGATTCTCCTAAAGCTCTTTAGGAAATCGAAAAAGACACAAGTGAGACATTGTTGACGTAGTGGGAGTACAGAGATCTATAATTAATGTGGCTAGCATAGCCCAGATAATTTGGTACTTGAAGAATTTGATGAAAAATGTTGAGGTTATATTGAAATTTCTCACTTTTGATGGCAGACATTGGTATCTTGATAAATCGGAACACAAGTTGTTAAATTATTAAGATTTTTATATAGAGGAGACACGTCTGGAGAAACTTGATTTGTTTTAGTTGTTGCATTTAAATTATTTAAAATATCATGCTATAACTTATTCAAACTTTTTAGTTATTTGTTGTATTTTGCTGTTCTTCAGACAAATTCTTTAGGTCCCACAAATTCTTTGTTTTTTCTGCATTTTTGTGTATTTGAACCCTTTTCAACAATGACTGTATTATTTTGAGAGCCATCTTTTCACACTGGGGACAACTGACAACTATTACAGGAGGTTAAAATGCTCACTGATGTTTCAGAAGGAAACGATGCATTGAGAGCCAAAACTTTTGAACAGACTGAAGATGCCTAAATATTTTATTTTTCATTTAGTACTGCCCTTTAGAAGCTACATAAGATACCTGCATGTTTCCCAGAAGACAAAATAAGTTCAATTTACCCTAATCTTCAAATTCCAAAAGTTTTCACCCCTCCCCGGTTCTTAATGCATCTTGTTTCCTTCTGAAGCATCATTGATTGTTTGACCCTTTTGTATTGTTAAAAGATGGATTAAAAGATTGTTAACAGATTTTTTTCCCAAATTCTGTTTTATTTTTATTTTTTTCAAATTCATTTTTTTCCGTTTTAATTTTTCTGGATTCCGTTTTTATTTTTCTGGGCTCCTTTTTAATGGGTAAATAAAATCTTTAAATAAAAAAGCATGTCTAATTAATTAAAATCATGAAACTTATACAATTTACATCAATTTATTAAAGGTTTAACAAAAATGACGTTTATTCGTACAATAGCCAAATTCTGTGTTGTGTAATTATATTAACAGAAGGCATAAAAAAATATTTAATTTATTTTTTAATTGATGAAAATGATTATTATTATTTTTTATTTTTTTTGGCAAGTAATGGAGATTTATTATTAAAATTAAAACATGAAAGAAATATTGTGCAATTATTTCTTTAAAAAAGAAAGTTTTATACATTTTTCAAAAGTAATAGTAGTAGTAGTAGTAGTAATACATTCTAAATATTAAAAATATATTTCTGTCATCTTTAAGTTAAATCAACTTTGACGGGTTGCTATGAATACCTGTAACTGAAGCTTGTTGTGGCTAGATTGGATACAGCTGTGGCTGGAAGCTAACAATAAATTTTACTCAAATGGAATGGTCAAATGCAAATGAAGTGACTCTCAGAGCAGTTTTGGAGATGTTGCTCATGTATTTATGTCCTCATTTATTGAGATGCCAGATACTGAAATCACCGCGAGTGTCAGGCATTCCTCAGTATGTGTAGTAAACAAAACGCGCATCTGCGCCATTCATAAACGGAGACATGCAGAAAATCCAGGATTCATATTTAAATAGTATTTTTGCAGCTTAATATTTACATACTAGTTCATATCACTATTTGATTTACATACTTTTGATTAATTCTTTAAAATTTTGACAAATTCCATGACATTCCACATGAAATAATACATTCTGTTTTCATGACTGGATTCCACGATTCCGTCCACGTTTTCCTAAATCATAGGGCCCTAGAAAGGGTTCAAATACACCAAAGATTTTGTGTGACCTGAAGGATTTTTCTGAAGTACAGTTTAAGTTAAACTTAGCAGCTTAAGTGTGCAGAACAAACAAAGGACTCATGAACAACTATCACTAAAAAACAAACACAGATAATTCAGATAACAACACAGTATTAAGAATTAAGTGTATGTAAACTTTTGAACAGTGTCATTTTTACAAATTCAACTGTTATTTTCTTGTGGACTATATGTAAATGTCTTTTATGTGAAATATCTTATTCAGGTCAGTACTAAACTTAACATTTTGCAGATTCTGCAAGGTATATGTAAACTTTTGACTTTTGACAACTGTATATTTCATTTCAGTATTCAGTTTTATTTATGCTGTCAGTTCTACAGCTGGGCATAAATATCCCTGCTTGCCATACACATCCTTAATGTATGTGTGGATATTTCTTTGGCTCCTTCTCCAGAACTCCATAAACATTTTCATCATCTTTGAAGTGATGTATTTGATTTGAACCTCAAAAGCTGTAAAGTGTATCATTCCAAAAGGTCAGGCTACTTCTGACTGAATGCTTTTAAGTCCTGTGTTGCGGGGCACTGAAACATTTGTGAATAAGACTGGATTTGTCTGCCAGGTAGCTTTCCAGGAAAGGATACAGCTTTACCAAGTACATTCAGTTTGATACTAAAAGTCAACTGTTTTATTATTTCATAACTTTTCCTGCCTCTGGCATTGAAGTTGCTTCTGTAGGAGTGAGTTATACTTTTGTTAGAATTGGTGCCATATTTTATCAAGCTATTATTCTTATAACTATAACAGTTACCCAATTAAACCATACTAAGCGGTGTGACATTCTTGATTTGATGTAAAAACAGCACAACTAAAGCAAAAAGGCTTAATGAAGAGCCTTACCATATGAATGTGGTTGTTTGTTATCAAAGCTTAAATGTCAAAGCTTAAATGTAATGTGTCATGGTTTCAGTGGTGTGAAAATGGACTTCTGTCTCAAGAAAGTGTCTGTTCATTTTAATGGGTGCTAAACTATATTGGCAGTATGGATATGCAGGTATTGAATCTCAAAAAAAAAAAAAAAAAATTCCCTTAGTGCATTTAAGGCCAACCAAAACACATATGCAGTCTTCACTGCTCAGTGAAACAGCACACTGTGAAGGTTTCAACAGCTATTCTTATCTTCCAACACAGTGGCCTTCATTCCAATGGCTCTTCATTCGCACACAATGCCAGTCCGTATTCAGAGACTTGTGCTGAGTTTTCCTTGTGTGCTTGCATTTAAAGAATGTTCAAAAACATAATTAAATTGAGGAATTATTAGTTTTTATACACAATTAAATTAAGAATTTTATTTATTTATTTTCGACTGGGTTTGTAGTCTTGTCACATTAACTTGGTTGAACTTGGTCTTACTGAAATAAATGTATACTTTGTAGACGCAATAAACTGTAAAAAAACAAGATTTTAGTTCAGGTCATCTGTGGAACCAGACCATTTTTTTGGATGAAGTATATTTCTACTTTAACATAATAAAATATTGATACTGTACTGCATAACATCAATACACTACATAAAATACACTTTTACTTTTTTTTTTTTTTGCAGAATATTTAATACTTAGGACTTAATTAAAAAAAAAAACTACATGGGAGGATGATGTTTAGTTAAAAAAAAAAGCCACCTCAAATTAGATTACGTTATGTCTTAATTTGGATATACTGTTTGTACATGTTGTTAAAAATCATGTAGTCATGTAGTAATAAACATGTAATGATATAGTAATAAATGTTTGTGTTGAATTGTATTTTTTATATTCCTAGTACAAGTTCTCCCAGAAATGAATTTTTTTTTTTTTTATTTACTCACTGTTTGACTTTCTTTCTTCTGTCTTATGTAGTGCACAAGGGTTACAGACCATCTTTAGGATATTTTTATGGTGCTTTTGTGTCATTTTTAAAGCTTGAATGCTTCAGTCCACATTTATTGGAATGGAAAAGAACAGAATAACTAGAGCATTATATAAAATAAATAAATACAGTTTTGTGTGTGTGTGTGTGTGTGTGGTCAAGATGAAAATTTGGAATGACAGTATCGTGAACACAGAATATTTATTTTGGGTGAACCTGTAAATTGGTTGAAATTATGTAAATTGTGACCAACATTTTTTTTATAGAATTAGCTCTTTTTAATTAAATTATTTTGAACAAGCTGTGAAGAACCATTTTTACGTGATCCAACTGCTAAACACAATTCATGTAAGTGTCAATTCTTCCCAAATCCATTTTTTTTTTCCCTGTGGAAGACACCATTTTCTTTGAATCCGTTTTTTCCCCCTTAACCCCAAGCTCCTTACTGTCTGTGTCTTTCCTTCCTTGTGTTTTATCTCCCTTTCATTATCGTTTGTTATTTACTTTCCTCTGCGCACAAATATATTCTTTCTCTGGTAAATAAACCGCCTCCTCTAAGCAGCACAGGATGAGCCTTGTTCTCTTCATCATCTGTTTCAACTTGTGCGATACGCACACACACTCCAGTCACCATACTACAGTAATTAGACATGCTCACTGTTGTCTCTTTCCCCTGAGCTCTGTTGTTTAGGGACTGACATGTGCTGTAGAGCAGGTGGACGTAATGGTGAGTTCCTGCAGATGGGTCTTTGCCCCTGGCTGATGTGAGAAACGGCCAGACTTAAGGTTAGAACTCGTTTCTGCTGGTCTGCATGTCAAACAGACAGCACTTCATACTGTTTCAGCTTGTCAGCAATGAGTCATGTTCATTGTGAATGTAGCAGAGGGGGAAAAAAAAATAAATCCTCTCCACACAAGGTTGTTTAGTCTCTCTATTCCTCTTATGGAATATAGTTTTGCAAAAGAACAGAATTGGAGAATTCGAGCCGCTTGAATTTGGGATTCTTACCAATTCTATAGTCATTAGAATGGGTATTTTCTCATGTCATTTGTTGTCTTTAAAGTCTATGAGTGACATCCAACGTCCTTAAAAAATATTTACCAGTCTGTTAGATCAAACGAGAGTACAAGACTACAATAAATACAGGTTTACTGGCTTTTTTTTTTTTTGGCAAGTAAATCTGTCATTAATTACTCACCTCCATGTCGTTCCAAACCTGTAAGACCTTCATTCATCTTCAGAGACACAATTTGAGATATTTCTTTTTAAATCTGAGAGCTTTCTTACCCTGCATCGACAGCAAGACCTAAAAGGTAATAAGGACATTGTTAAATTAGTCCATGTGACATCAGTGCTTCAACCTTAATTTTATGAAGCTACGAAAATGCTTTGTGTGCACGAAGAAAGCATAAATAATGACTTCATTCAACAACTTCTTCTCTTCTGTGTCAGTCTTTGATGCACATTCACAAGAGTATTAGGGCTGTGAATCATTGGGTAAACAGCGAATCGATTCGATTCATGATTCATAGGGTTTCAATTTGATTCAAGAATGATTTTTGCAAAGTCAGAACAATTTGATTCGAGACGATTCACAATAAAATTTGATGCGATGCGATTAACGATTCGATTCTGCATTCTATAAATGCATTCATGGGATTATTTAAATGTTTCCCTTAAATGCTTATCTTTATCTTTATATGCTTAATCAGGGGTCCAATTACACTGCAGCAAAAAAAAAAAAAAAAAAAAAAAAAAGATTTATTTCAAACTAAATATGGTTCTAAATATGGTTAAAATTTATTAACATATTTAAAAATTAGAATTAAACTTTATTTGGAGTTCTACATGTGCACAATGCATATTTCTTAATGTTAGGCCTAAAATGTGTTTTAATGTCACTTTTGCTGAGGATTATCTTTGAATAATAAAGGTCTTTGAATACAAGATCTCAGCACTACACTTCCAATTTAGCACAATTTATCCCAGTTTCGTATAGGCTAGTAAAAGTACAATTGCAAGGTATTTTTTAATTAAGAACATAAATGTAGATTTATTTGTAGTATACTTAGCATGAAATACATTTATTCAAATTTTGCTTTATTTTTTATTAGCCTGTTAGCCAAGATTTAAAAAAGACTTTAAAAATAGGCTGTTGTGTTAACTATTGTGTTGCATACTGTGAATGTATATGGTAACATCATGTGACAGTCAGTAAATGGACCTTTTTCACATTTCTGGGTTTCTCAGCAGTGGAAGTCGTCATAGTTGGGTTAACTTGAAGAGCAGTGAATGGGAGAGTACCACAAATATATTTTTTGCATTCCCATTTGCTTAAATAGCAAAAGAAAAACTCCACAAAAGTGTTTTTATGACTTTTAATAAAAGGAAAAAAATTGAGAGAGACTGATAACGGCAGTCAGAAGAGAGAACAATGCCAAATTTTCCTTCCCATCCATATACGCGGCATTAGAAACACCCTCGCTAGCGTTAACTAGTTTTTTGGTTTTTGATTCAAAGGTAATATAATACAAATTATGGTGTTATAAATGTACATAAATAAAAAAAAATATATATATTAAAAACTTTACAATGCTGATGACCGATGCTGATGACCGTTAAACGCATCATCACAGACTTGTGAAAAGGTCCATGAAGCGCATGAAGGAGAGATGCGAGGAAACGAAATTAACAACGTTGTTCAAGGTCCATTAATTTGTGTTTGTAGTAATTTAATGTGTATATATTTTAATGCACTGAATCGCTATAGAAATTGTGATTCATTCGATTCTTAGTGTTTTAGATCGATTACTGGTCGAAATCAACAATTCAAAAATCCATGTTTCAAGATCAATCATTACACCCCTAAAGAGTATCCTACCACAGCGTGTGTGCGATCTACATTTGAGGTCAAAAGTTTACACACCCCTTTCAGAATCTGAAAAATGTTAATTGATTTACCAAAATAAGTGGGAGCATACAAAATGCTTGTTATTGTTTATTTAGTACTGCCCTGCTTACGATATTTCACATAAAACATGTTTACATATAGTCTACAAGAGAAAATAAAAATGACCATGTTCAAAAGTGTACACCCCCCCCCCCCCATTAATACTGTGTTGTTACCTAAATTATTTTATTTTGTTTTGTTTAGTGATAGTTGTTCATGAGTTCCTTGTTTGTCCTGAACAGTTAAACTGCCTGCTGTTCTTCAGAAAAATCCTTTAGGTCCCACAAATTCTTTAGTTTTCCAGCATTTTTGTTTATTTGAACCCGTATGATTTTGAGACCCATCTTTTCACACTGAGGACAACTAAGGGATTCATATGCAACTATTATAGAAGGTTCTGATGCTCCAGGAAGAAAAACCATGCATTAAGTGCCAGGGGGTGAAAACTTTTGAACAGAATGTACATTTTTCTTATTTTACCTAAATACCATATTTTTTTTCATTTAGTACTGCACTTCAGAGGCTACAGAAGTATATTGTATACACCCCTGGTGTATACAATATACTGATTCCCAAGCTTGGGATCTAGGAAGCTGATTGAGACGCACCAAGTTTTGCTCAAACCCTAATTAAACAAACCTGGGTGAGCCAGTTGGGGTCTTCAAGATTAAGCTGCATTCACATTGTGTGGTCACATGTTGTCATCTTGGAGGTTGGAGCTAAATTTAGAGCAGCAAAGTGACCCTCCAGGAGCAGGATTACACACCCCTGCTCTATTGTAGTGCTTCTCGATTGGAAGGCTGTGTCCTAGTAAAGCTGCATATCTTGACTGCCACATCATCAAGCTCTATCAAAGGATGTCTCGATTTGAAGGATCCTTTGCACAGATTCTGATTCATGAAAAATAATTAGCTGAAAATTAATTGGCAATTTTGTTGTAAATGAATTAAATAATGATAAACTGTGCATAATATAAACCTCAGTCACAACACAAAAATACTAATCAAATTTGAAGAATACTTTCTATTGAAAATGTTTATATTAACTGACTTACTATTAATACAGTATCGGTATTGACAACCATCTGTGGTTTTTGTCTAACATAATAAAATTGAACAAGCTCAGTGTCGATTCATTTTCAGCTAAGGATTGTGGGCAACTGAAGGACATGAAGGATACACCTGATGCATCCTTTAAAACAGGCCGAATGAAAGACATGAAATGCAGACTGCCTACTAAGAATTCTTCAAAGTAAGATGTCCTTCGATGGAGCTTTATGATGTAGCAGCCTGGAAAACCAGTCTTACAACTCATCAGGTTGTTAAAGGATTAGTTCACTTCCAGAATTAAAATTTCCTAATAACTGACTTACCCTAGGGGTGTACGATATGACGATTCAGAAGGGCTGCTTTTGAAAAAAATATCATAGCATTCGTTCCTACTGCGTTCCTTCCTTCCAAGCTCTGGGAGCTTGTGCTTCATGAGCGCGTACACCTGAAGCACGCGCGCTAAAAGCCTGTCAAACAGCGCCTGATGATGGACAAATCTATTGCGTCTGATTCGCTAATACTGTCAAAAACACACAAGGATTACATAGAAACACAGTTGGTTACGTCTAAAGAAAAGTAAACAGTTGAGAGAATGCTTGCAGCTCTTAAAGCGACAGAACTAAACGTGCAGCCGATTGTTATTAAAGGGACAGTTCATCTAAAAATGTACTCACTCACATGTTGTCCCAAAACACTAAAAAAATTTCTTTTTTGTGCTAAACAAAAAGAAGATATTTTAAAGAATGTGGATAACAGTTGCGGGTCCACACTGACTTTGATAGTGGGGAAAAATAAACAAAATACTGTGGAAGTAACTGGGGACACGGCAACTGTTCAGTTATACCCACATTCTTCTAAATAAGTTTTATGTTTAAACTTGGAGTGAGTAAATGATGACAGCATTTAGGGTGATGATAGGCTAATAAAACAAAACAAAGAAAAATCACTGCTCTTGACTGAAGAACTTTAATACAGGGTCAATATGTAGTGCAGTGGTTTTCAAACCTGTCCTGGAGGCACCCCTGCCCTGCACATTTTGCATGTCTCGCTTATCTAACACACCTGATTCAAATCATCACGTCATTAGTGGAGAATCAAGATAGGGCTGTGCGATATTTGGACGCAAATTATCATGCGCATCTCGTCAGTAATGCCAGTTCTGTGATTAGTCGTAAATCTCATTCACGTGTTCATTCATGCAGCCGCGTTTACTACACAGAGCCGTAGTTCACTGACAAGCTACGCAAATATCGCCTTCATTATCGCAGGCGATATATATCGATTATGCACGCGAAACTGCGTAGCTTATCAGTGAACTACGGCTCTGTGTAGTAAACGCGGTTGCATGAATGAACACGTGAATGAGATTTACGACTAATCACAGAACCGGCATTACTGACGAGATGCGCATGATATCGCGTCCGATTATCTGCACAGCCCTACTCCAACACTTGATTTGGGTGTGTCTAGTAAGGGAGACATACAAAATGTGCATGGCAGGGGTGCCTCCAGGACAGGTTTGAAAACCACTGATGTAGTGTATAAGGTGTTTTATTTTTATATTTGTTAATTCAGTTTATTGAATGCTACTGATAAATACACCTGCAGTACCTGAAAATTAAAGCACTCTTTGTTTTATATATAATATTATGTGTATTTGTAACATGTAGCCTATCTTTGTTCTTATTTTTTATTAGCAAAGATAATACTTTGGCCTAAAATATCTGCCATTTTATTTTATATTTTATAACCTTGTAAGGCCTTGATTTTAAAATAGAAATAGAAATTAGTTTATCTGTACTGCTCAGACAACTTGCAAAATAGTAAAACCAACATGACAAAGAATTGTGATAAAATCATGAATCGTGATATTTTTGAAAAATGTCATTCAAATGTTCATGTCTGTCTTTTTGAGGAAAACTTTCCAGGATTTTTTTCTCCATATTTTAGACTTCAATGGGAATCAGCTGGCTGAAGGTCCAAACTGCAGGTTCAGCGCAGCTTCAAAGCAGAGCGCATGATTCCTGCCAAGGATTAAGGGTCTTACAGTATCTAGCGAAACGAAACAATTTTTTTTTTAAATCATTAAAGATTTATTTACTTTTTTAACCACAAATGCTCAACTTGGACTAGCTCTGCAATGTAAAAGGAAATACATGAACTTCACCCCCAGGAAAGACATAGGAGTGAGTAAATTATCAGGATTTTTTTTATTCTGAAAGTGAACTAATGCTTTAATAAAGACTGAAGACTTGGGTTGCATTCAAAAACTTAGATTTGACTTTTAGACAGACTGATGACCTCAAAATATTTTAATGATCTTGAGCAAAATAGAAAGTTTTGTTGAAAACAAAGTGAATATGTAATTGCTGGCAGTGGAAAAGGTTGGTAAAAATGTACATTTACACAAACTGACCACCAACTGCAACTTTCAGATCTTTATTTTTAGCACAACTGTTACAGAATGTAATGGATAATTATTTTCAGTAGGCTGTGAGCTACACAGTGGTATTTACTATGCCTCATGTTTATGAATGTATACGTGTCAAGAGTCCTCATAGGCTAGCATAAACCCACCCACACATGTGAGAACAATACAGACCTATTTATGCATAAATACAGATTTCTGATATGATTTCTGATAAGTTGCATTAGGCTTATTGACTTTTGTGGAAGACCTTCTCTACAACAGAATATGGCGACAGATGGAAAAGGTGGCAATAATGCTGTTAGTGTTACGTTTTTATAATGATTGATATTAATCTCTTACCCTTCAGCTTATTTATTCCAGATCTTATTGCATAATAAGACTATTTTCAAGTCTCAGTTCTTTCAGATAAAAGTTATGCAGTTCCTAAAGTGATTTGACCTTATAGTATGATGAAAATGAATGAATCAATAGAGTGATTCGCAGTTCCAGCCAAGGTTATGTAATACAACCACAGAATGCTTTTTAACTCTCATGTCAAGAAAGATTTTGAACAAAGGACATTTTACAAAGTGTGCTGCCTGTAATGTCAGAAAAAGTATGCTAAAGTGGTCTGTGCTCTGCTAAAGTGCTGTATTGCTAACTTTAAGTAAACTTAAGTTTAAGTAACTTTAATAATTTCACGTTCATGCTTTAAATTAATGTAGAAACACCATTTTTTATATTTGTTTAATGCCATCTTTTACGGGTTTGGAACGACACTGGGGTAAGTGACTAATGACACAATTTTCATTTTGGGGTGGAATAACCCATACATTTAAATTGCCTAATTCAGTCAGGTTTCTACAAAAGGTGTTTGAAAAGAGTTTAGTGTTAAGAAAATCCATTTCCAACAGAATTAAGTTCAGGCAATTGAATATGAGGCCTGTAGATAGTAGACAGTAGGGCAGCCAACTAGGGTTTGGAATAAAGCTTATATATTTATTATTCTATTCTGAAGTATCTTTTGACATTGATGGTTTCTCTCTTTCTTTCTCTTCTCTGGGATGACGATAATTATAATGAGGATGATGATGTCGATGATGTCAATCATGACTGATAAAGCTATGATTAATCCTTCACACAGTGTAATGTACCAGACAAAAAAAGGACAAAAACAATCCACAATCCAATGATTCATATAAGAATTTGAATGAAAACCTGCTCTTTTCACAGCCATGTCATAGATGACACAATGCAACCAAAGCTTGTGCCATTCATTGTCACTTGTTGTTTCAGCGTATATTTTCAGCTTCTGCCATTTGTGGAAATTGCACCAATACTTAACCTAACAATCTGTTTCCTGGTGAATCATGAGAATGCCCTTAATAATTTGTATTAGCGTTACATGTTGTAAAAATAACAAAAAGTATTGCTTAAAGTTTAATCACGTAGTCTACAGTATTATGCAATAATGTCTGTAAAATATTTTTTTTCCGTGACAGAACAATAAAGCTGTTGTAAAAGTCTTTTTATGGTAAAATAAATTGCCCACTTCTAGCATGGTGAAATGACGCCATTAAACACAGTAGAACAATTCAGAGGAAAACAGCATCACCATGCTAGAGTACCTCAGCTGACGCATTTGATTTTGACAGAGTCATTATGTAGCTGACAGAAATGTGCTTGAGACCATTAACATTGACCGTTTTTTCTTCACTCAGTGGATGCGTGAGAGAAACTGCTTAATTGTGGCTCAAAACACTGAACTTGGAATAGAGCTTGTGCTTTTTGTTAACAAGCATACAAGCATGTGGGAAGATAGCAGATGTTTTTTGTTATTTACAAAAAAAAAGGAACATTGTAAAGACATAAAGTACCATGTTTTGTTTTTATTTTATTTATTTACTTGTTTTATGAATGGTGGAGTACCATGTAAAACCCAGGATTGTACACCAGGTTTCTAGCTATCGTTCTCTATTTCCATATGGGATATAAATACGGAGCCTGCACATTACATGATTTAACTACAATTAAAATTAGGGAAAAAATGAGTGTAACATGAGCATGATTTAACTAAAATGAGGGAATGAATCAATGGCCACAAAAAATAATAACTCATTGAAACTAATTTTTAATCTGTGGCCACTGTGGAAATCCATACCTAATCACAAGGCTTTATTTTGGGTCAACTTTAATATACTAAAACAAAATTGGTGTAGAAATTGCTCATAAATGTTACAAACAATTGCAAAGAAATGGCAATTTACAACTTCAAAAATAGTTTTTACTGATTGATTAATTGATTTTTTTTTAATGCCAACATCTTCTGGGGGAAGAAACTGTTCTTGTGCCTGGTTGTCCTGGTATCTGAGGCTCTGTAGCAGATGGCAAAAGTTCAGAGAGGGGATGGCTTGGATGTGAGGGATCCGGAGTGATTTTCTGAGCTTTTTTCCTCACTCTGGATGTATACAGTTCTTGAAGGGTGGGAAGGGGAGCACCAGTGATCCTCCCGGCAGTCCGAACCGTTCTCTGTAATCTTCTGATGTCTGATTTTGTAGCTGAGCCAAACCAGACAGTTATTGATGTGCACAGAACAGACTCTATGACAGCTGAGTAGAACTATTTTAGCAACTCCTGTGGTAACTTTCTCAGCTGGCGAAGCAAGTACAACCTTTGTTGGGTCCATTTGACAATGAAGTTGACATGAGTGTCCCACTTAAGGAACTTAAATGTCTCTACTGCAGCCACAGTGCTGTCCATGATGGTGATTCGGGAAATTGCAGGGGGGTTCCTCCTGAGGTAAAGGGCTAGTTGACCCAAAAATGTTACTCTCATGTCGTTCCAAATCTATAGGACCTTCATTCTCTTCAGAACATAAAATAAGATATTTTTGATGAAATTCGAGAGCTTTCTGACCTTGCATAGACAACAACAAAACTACATCATTCGAGGCCCTAAAAGATAGTAAGGGCAACGACAAATAGTCAATTTGACATCAGTGGTTCAACCCTAATTTTATGAAGCCATGAGAAGACTTTTTGTGCACAAAGAAAACAAAAATAAGAACTTTAATCAATTTAACTTAATTTCTTCTCTTCTGTTTTAGCCTTCGTTCCACACTTTCATGAGAGTATCACGACGCATGAACGTGGTGCCATTCAGACTCTCTTAGCTCATCGTCTGTGTATTCTGGTTTAAATAACTAAGGCTAGCCAAAAAATTGCAAGCCATACTCTCTGTCAAAATCTTCAGACATGTTTACGAAGACTGTTTTATGTACTGTGTCCTTCCTTTTGTACTACGTTTCTGGGCCTTGAACGTGTCAGTTTCATTGCTGTCTATGCAGGGTCAGAAAGCTCTTGGATTTCATCAAAAATATCTTAATTTGTGTACCGAAGATGAACGAAGGGGTTTGGAATGGCATGAGGGTGAGTAATTAATGACAGAATTTTTATTTTTGGGTTAAATATGTGTAATTGTGGTCTTTTAGCTCTAAAAAAAGCCCTTTTTGCTTTCAGCCGTATTTGTGTTCTTTTGCATCAGATGGAAGTGATTCTAAGAGCTGTGGAGGTTGAGAAGTTCTCATTAATGAGATAGAAATGGTCCACTGCTGATGTTCTCTTCACCTCCCGTGGTAAAGCAATAAAGGGAAATCAATTTCATCTCCTGTATTTCAGGCTGTCTCTGTTGACTCGAGCTCTGATAATACTCTCAGACAGGCTTGCTAAGTGTCAGAGGCGATGAAGGAGGGCAGGAAAAGAGGGGAAGGACAAAAAGGGATTTTGCTGCTTAAAAGGGATTCGGTCGGGGTAGCAGGTGTTTGCAAAGGTTAGGCGATCTTTCGCCCTCACCTTGAATTATCCAGCGCTGAGGGATTCGAGTTCAAATTCCTCTGAAAAGCGTGCATGTTTCCGCTCTCTGTGCCTCGCTAACACATCCGGTCCACTGTTCTAAACGTTCAAGGCTCTAAAAGCTTCACTTTTGTCCGTTTGACTTGAAAGAACTTGAGTCAGTTTTGATTAGGCTAGATCTTGTTCCCAACCCACCTGGGCCAATTCAAAAACAGGACATTTCTCATTATTGTCCTGCCTTTCACTCTCACTTGAGTAATTCTTTCCTGTGATTGATTCACCTGATGTCCCCCTGCGTTCCTCTTTTGCTGATATAATTGACTGTTTTTCAGAGATGCTGCCTATATATGACAAAAATGTGAAAAAAGAAAAAGCATGTTAGATTTCCTAATGGACTATGACTCATTGAAATGGAGTACTTTTAAAGATGCCAGGTAAACATAGACAGTAAGAAGGAAAGATAAACAGTACTGATAAAAAGAATAACCTCCTAACCGGCTGCGTTCCTCCTGGGCCAGGTGCAGCTTGTTAGCAATTTGAGTGGAATAATAGATCTGCGTCATTCACTGCCATATATGATTATTACTGGAGATGCTCTGCTGCTGTGCTCGCATTTCTTGAGATTTACTGTTTGGATGTTTAATTTCTGTCAGAGCGTCATGGTAAATAGAGGAATATGGCAGTGTTTTTATATCGCTATGGCACTGTACTTGTGTTTGTGCTAACAGTGATACCATTAAGTTACTTACAGTATATGCACTCTTTAGAGGCAAATAAGGTATACTTTCTGAAAGGTTATCACCCCAGTGACAGCTTTTGTAACTTTTTTTTTTTTTTTTTTTTTACATTTTTTTTTTCTGAGAGTGTATGGAAAAACCATTGTAGTCCTTGAAGCAATAGTATGTAAATGCAATGGTATATAAATACGATAATCATTTAGGACTGAAGGAGACCAGGACTGATCATACACAAAGATTTAACCATACACTGTAAAAAAAAAAATTGTTGAGTCAACTTAAAATAATTTGTTACCTGGCTGCCTTAAAATTTTAAGTTCAGTCAACTCTAAAAAAAAGTTTAATCAACTTTAAATGTCACGTTTTATTAATTGTAAAAATGGTAAGGCAGCCGAGTAACAAACACAGCTGTTAAGTTTAACAAACATTTTTTCTGTTTAGTCAACTTGAATAAGTTGTCACTTAGTACAACTTAACATTTCAACTTGAATAAACTTATTTGAGTTGACTGAACTTAAACTTTTAAGGCAGCAGGGTAACAAATTATTTTGAGTTTTTGTTGTTTTACAGTGTATGTGACCCATGCTGGCAAAATAAGTCTGAATGTCTAATTTCGAGCTACAGGCAAAGGAAGTGAAAAATGTCAGTTTTGGTCGAATTTGAGGTTTTCACAAAAATGAGTTCCAATGCTCCAAATAGTAATTAAACATCTAAAATGATCTTTATTTGTATGTTTTCTGAGAGGAGTATCTTTTTCTCTTCCCACTTCTGGACGACTGCTGCTGCTTCTCACCACAAGTTGTAGGTCTATTTTTGCAAAGCACGGCATTCCAGCTTTGTAAAGATTCATACTGAATTCTCAATGACATGAGTCTAAACCAGTGAAGTATGATTTTCAAACCCATGCTGATGAAAACAAAACAACTGCGCTGACTGACCTTTGCAAAACGTGTGCATTAGACGCGCCTCTCTGAGAGTGTGCAATCTCCCTATAAAGTACATCATTGTGAAATATATCTTGACGAGATTCACACAAACAGAATCTGTTATGTCTTACATGAACGTTTAGTTGATATCTGATGTGCAACATTATATTAGATCTGTGTATTACATTAGGTCTTAATATAGATCTGTCTTACTGTTAATCAAACAGTAAAAGAAAAGACAGAATCACTTGCTGTTACTTAATACATTTTTGCTGTTTAACATTATTATTACTTCATTATTGTTTTAATGTTTAAATAAGAAGTCTCTGACTCTGACTATTTAATGGAATACATTTCTTTTCTTTTCTTTCTTTTTTTTCTTATTTACCCAAAATCTGAATAGTAGAGTTTCTAATTTTCCGCATCATTCCTGCAGAAAATTAATAGAAAACATTTTGTGTCGCAAAATGATTCACTGTTTCGAAGCGCTCCAAGCGGATCTCGTATTGCGAGAATTCAAAGCGCGTATTGCGAATCATTCGATTCAGAACAGGAATTCAAAGCGCGTATTGCAAATCATTTAATTTGAATCGGGTCTTTAGATCGGGTTCGCGGGTTGTTTTCTTCAACTTTTCTTATTCATGGGATGCCTGAAACTTCAATTGATGTCACAACTTTTTTATTATATTTACTGAGTCATTAGTTTAAAAACAATTTCACAGCAGCATTGTTCAGATGTGTTTATTCCAGACGTGCTCCGGGCTCATTTGCTGCGATCGCTTAGGATGGTTTCTCTGATCAATGTAGGAAATGGACTCATTACGCCCATAATTAACTGACAGT
Source organism: Cirrhinus molitorella (assembly GCA_033026305.1). NCBI lineage: Eukaryota > Metazoa > Chordata > Actinopteri > Cypriniformes > Cyprinidae > Cirrhinus > Cirrhinus molitorella. The sequence continues at coordinate 6,468,401 of CM065125.1, forward strand.
CTGCCACAGAGAACCTTTCCTGGTTTTAGTTTTTGTACAAATGCATTTTTATTTTTCAAACATCCGTCTTCCTTTTTCATTTATCAGAGTGTAATTAATGGCCTCTGCTGAAACTTGGCACAGGCAGGTGTATGTTTCTCTCTCACTGTTGGAAGCTTGTATTCATTATTATGCAGCTGCAATTAATCCCTGTACTTCCGAGTCAATATGTGGCCTGTCATTAGCTCACCATGGGTTAGGCTACAGCGGTTAGGCTCACAACTGGGGAGAAATGAAGTGGATGGACAAGGACCAGTGTCATCAGAATGGAGGTGTGACAAAAATATCTTCTCACAATACTGAAGGATATGTGTTTATATATTGTTTTTTATTTTGTCTGTTGTTTAAATAGGGGTAAATAAATATTACTGTTTTAGGAAATGTCCATCTGGACCTTAATTAAATTATTTACGAATCTGGTAAATCTGAAATAAGATCATATCATGAAAGTCAGTTTTTTTTTTCCATGTTTAAGTGCTAGAACTGGCTCTACCAACCCAGACAACATGAAAAAGGATAAAAGGACTTTGTTTTAGTAGTTTTTTTTTGTAAAAACATGTACAAAATAAGCCGCTCACAGACATAACCGACTGTTTTTGTAACTCCTGTGTTTTTAACATAAACGTGTGTTTTTGACAGTTTAAGTGCAATAAGACATGAAAGAGAATGTCAGAAAACATGAAAAAGGACAAAAGGAGTTTGTTTTAGTAGTTTTTTTTTTGTAAAAAACATGTAACTCCTGTGTGTTTTTAAAATAAACGTGTTTTTGACAGTTTAAGTGCAATAAGACATGAAAGAGAATGTCAGAAAACTTGAAAAAGGACAAAAGGACTATGTTTTAGTAGGGTTTTTTGTGCTCACAGACATAACTAACTGTTTTTGTAACTCCTGTGTGTTTTTAACATAAACTTGTGTGTATTTGACAGTTTAAATGCAATAAGACATGAAAGAGAATGTAGTGTAGTACTCACATGCCGTGTGACAGCTGTTTTCAGTGCGCATGTTTCGGATGTATGCGCTCAGACAACCACAAATCAGAAGTTTAAACTAAAAAGGTTTAAAACGCATGTTTTCCACGCAATATTGATGATAATCAAAACCAAACAGATGTTTTTTTTAGTAGAGTATTTGAAGTATGAGCTGTAAAGGCACAGCCCTGTTCTGGAAAAAGGGGTGGGGAGCAGCAGCTAATTTGCATGTAAAGGGACATGCATGAAAACAGTGTGTTTCTACTTCCACTTAAAATTCTAATTTTCAAAATGATATAATAAATGATCTGTGGGGTATTTGGAACTGAAACTTCATAGACAAATTCTGGGGACACCTGAGACTTATATTACATGTTGAAAAAAGGGGCATAATAGGTCCCCTTTAAATAAAATGTATTCAAAAATTCGCAACCTCTGAGAATTAAAATTTACATACACAGCCACGTCACTGAGATAATAATATCTGCATTTAAACAGGATTTGGCCTTTTTTTTCCAGTACACCGAAGGCTAGCATCATACTATATTTCACCCCTATTAGTGTTTGAGATGATGTTGGATGTGGGCCACTGTGGTAAATATAGTCTAAACACAAACACCCCTGCATCCTGCTGCAACTGTCAACAGCTGCCCCATTTTCAGCTGGGGCTTAATAAGATGCCACACTGCTTCTGCGTAGATTTGCGTGATGAATCACAGAGCTCGGAGCGCAGGATCAGTTTGTATTTTTCAGTCACATTGTTTTATTTGGCCAGTCTTACTAATTTATGCCCTGTCAACTCGGGCTTCATGGTGTCTACATGTTAAAGGGGGCGAATAATTAGAGCTGGACCCTGCAAACAAGGTGCACTGAAACAGATACACACTGAAAAATGTCTTTTATTTTAAACTATAAATAGCCAGCAGTAACTAGAATCTATAGAGAATCTACATGAAAAATAGGCCATCTTTGTTCAAAATATAGATAATGCTTTGCACCAATGTTTGATTTCTCAAACTGATGCTGATAGCTCAAAGCGCATCAGTGGAGTCAGAATCACTTTGGTGAGCTAACTAATGTTCTCTGATCATGTCATTGTCTTCACATAGTATCTCATAGTAATGACCTGGTTCTTTGACAGCCAGCTAGTGACAAATGAAACTAGTTACCAGAGAATCCACCAGCGTGCTGTGTGAATCATGCTGAGAGCAGACTTTCTCTGGACTGGATGTGTCTGGTTAGATGATTAGGGGTATTCAAACTGTGGTCCGGGTGTGCTAAGTGGTCTATGCAAAATTTTATTGGAGAAAGATTTTACAAAACATATGTTTCAAGACTGAAGGTTAAAAGAATGGTTAATTCACCCAAAAATTAAAATGAGCTTAAAATGTACTCACCATCAGGCCATCCAAAATGTAGATGAATTTGTAGAATAGGTTTGGAGAAATTTAGCATTACACTTGCTCACCAGTGGATCCTCTGTAGTGAATGGGTGCCGTCAGAAAGTCCAAACAGCTGAAAAAAACATCATATTCATAATTAAACCATGTGACTCCAGTCTATTAGTTAACATCTTATAAAATGAAAAATGGCATCTTTGTAAGAAACAAATCCATCAAGTAATTTTTAACATAATATTGCTTTCTCCAGCTGAAATGTCTGAATCAGGAGAGAAATATGCACAGATCAAGCACTGTTTATAAACGATAACAGTTCTAAACAATTATGTTGGTGGGTTTTGATGATGTGCGAGGATAACGGGATGGACTTTTTCCATTTTATGAACTATTCCTTGAACTTAAGATATTTATTTAATATGTGCAGTACTTTAGTACATGTATTGAATTAAATATTGTTTCATTCTGCTCCCACAAACCTGAAATTATGATATTAATTGCAATTATTGTAGTCTAAGAAAGCTCTGGTTTTTAGGGGTTCAAGCGTGTAGAGCAGAAACCCTAGTGTAATTGTTAGAATGGCCAAAGGTCAGCAATCTCCATGTAAAACTGATAGTGCAGACCAAAACGTAAGTAGAGACTTGAAACTTAGAGGAATGGTAGTACTCACAACGCCACCAAGGCTTACCCCTAACGGCTTGACGGGGCGCTACAGCGATGAAAAGTATGAAATTGCTCATAAACCATCAGTCGCAAGCTCAAGTGTCTTATGTCGTTGGAACCCTTGGCTGCATAAATGGATTTGATCGTGCGCCTTGACAAAATTTTCGGGTATTTTGGATTTTTTGAAAAACCTACTTTTGCGAACTAGTTTTTTGACCAGTTGGAACCAAAACAGTTCAGAAAAAATCTCTGAACAGTGAATGTCAGTAATTATCAAAAACGTTCGCCAAGCTCCCAACACATGTAAGAGCTAATCACAGGACAAAAATCGCAGAGTTTAGCCACTTGGTGTCGCTATAAGAGGGAAAAAACATAAAAATGTAATTTGTCCTATCAACATGAAAATCGCTCTGCACGGTTTTGCTCCAAAGTGCCACAAGTGTCTATAAGTACATTTGTGTATCTTAAAAAAAAAAAACATGGCTGTCATTGGCCAATAAAGTTTGAGCACCTATTAGACAAGGTTAACGGAGGCCGATCGGAACGAAACTCGGAGAGCCAGTTTGACTCATGGCCCCAAAGGTCTCTGAGAAATTTCAAAGAAATCGGCCACTGGGAGGCAATATCGCAAACCACTGTAAACGATTGTACATTGCGCCTTTTTTGCACGTACACGCGATATTCGTAACATACAATAAAACTCCTCATTCTGGACAACTTTGCCTCTAAAACCACTGCTGTCAATCAAATCCTTTGTTAAATGATTGAGAAGATGTTAAAAACCTACTTTTGCAAAAAAAAAAAACTTCAATACAATTCTCTGGACCTCAGATTAATAATTATCAAAAAATGTTGAAATTTACCCTTTGGGAAGCTATAATGAAGTCATTTAGAAAAGGGACCTGTCCAAATTTACCCCAAAACCTATAAAGCTGAAAGGAAAACTCAAAACTTCACGAAACCTGGTGAGCATATGCGATCAGTGAGTCTAAACAAGCATGCAATGTTTTAAAGAGATCAGACCACAGCTGGCGCTATAACAGTCATAAACGTTAAAAAAACCCCATAAAATGATGATAAAAAATAAATAAATAAATAATTGATTTAGGTGATTACAGCCTTACTAAATAAAGTCTTTTTTCATACGTGCTTAAATACCTTAAAGTGCTTGAACCCCAGTAATTGCTGCTTGCTCCTATATTTAATTGTACTATTGTATTTTTTATAATAATATGATTAAATATTTAGAAATTTAAATTAAATTTTGTAGATATATTTATATTTTTCTTACAAGTCAACTATTTATTCACATGTTTAATACATATTATAATAGCATGCTTAATATGGTTCTCACACAGTAAAAATATACATTAGATTTATATAGGTGGCCTTAATTACTATGTACTTACATCAAAAAATAACTACAATGTACTTATTGTGTTCATATTGTATTGCAAAACACTTTTTGTGCTATTGAGGTATGATATGGGTAAGGTTAGGGACAGGTTTAGTGGTGGGTAGGTTTAAGATGTAAAGGATGAGTCTACAGTATAATTATGTAATTACAGAATTTAATTACAGATGTAATTACATGCAGGGTTTTTTTTTTTAAGATACAATGTAAAAACGTGTGTACACAATAAGTGCATTGTTTTAAATGATTAATTTCAATGTAAAAACATGGGAGTTAAGGCCACCTAATATAAAGTGGGACCAATTATGTTGCTGACTATATATTTTACGAAGCGCCTCACAAAGTAATCTGTCATATTTGGGGTTCTTGGCATTTACTGTATCAATTCTGGCGATGTTGTGTTGTGTTCATTGTGTTCATATTGTTAAATAAAGTCTACATATGTTTTGTCAGATTAATATGAGAAGCTAATATAGAGAGGACAACATTCTTGAATGTATTGTTTAATAGCATTCTTTTTTGCGTGATTTGTGAGCTTAGCTGGGATTTTATTAGGATCTAATTTGTTTATACGCGGCATAACTGATTCCCTCATTAGCTTGATGTGACTCTACTAGAAGATTGTCAAGATTTTTTTTAAGGCTGTCACTGTTCCAAAATTGTTTTAGAGGCAACGCATTAAACAAGCCTTGTAATGACAGCATTTTTCTGCAACAATGAGGGCTCCTCATGAATGATACTTGAGAGAATATATCACTAAATTAGTGTCACATTTGACAGTGAATAAGCTAAGGATGTTAAATCTATTTTCCTTGATGCTCCTGGCATTATATCAGCTCTTTGGTTGTTATTAATATTGTAGTCAATAGTAAATGGGTGTTTAAAATTATTGTTGCATGTTGATGACCTCTTTTTTCTTTTTTTTTTTTTTTACAGAAACAAGAAGGGAACATATATGTATAAATAAATGAAATACAGTCATGGCCAAAAATATTGGCACCCTTGCAATTCTGTCAGAAAATGTAACCCTTCTCTCAGAAAATTGTTGCAGTTGCAAATGTTTTGGTATTGACATGTTTATTTTTTTGTTTGCTTTGGAACAACACAAAAAAAACAGAGAAGAAAAGTCAAATCTGATACAATTCTACACAGAACCCAAAAATGCACTGGACAAAATTGGCATCCTTAACTTAATATTTGGTAGCACTCCCTTTGGAAAAAATAACTGAAATCATTCGCTTCCTGTAACCATGAATGAGTTTTTCCCACCTCTCTACTGGAATTTTGGACAACTCTTCTTTTGCAAACTCCTCCAGGTCATTCAGATTTGAAGGATGCTTTCTCCCAACTGCTGTTTTGAGATCTCTCCACAGGTGGGATTCAGTTCTGGACTCATTGCTGGCCATTTCAGAACTCTCCAGTGCTTTGTTTGTAACCATTTCTGCATTGTCCTGCTGGAAGACCAATGACCTCTGGTGGAGACACAACTTTCTGACACTGGCCACTACGTTGTGCCTCAAAATTCTTTGGTGATCATCAGATTTCATGATACCATTCACACAGTCAAGGCATTCAGTGCCAGAAGCAGCAAAGCAACCCCAAAACATCTTTGAACCTCCATCATGTTTGACTGTAGGGACTGTGTTCTTTTCTTTGAAGGCCTCATTCCTTTTTCTGTAAACAGCACCATGATGTCCTTTGCCAAAAAGCTCTACTTTTGTCTCATCTGTCCACAGTATTTTCTCCCAGATGGATTGTAGTTTTGTCACATAAGTTTTGGCAAACTCCAGTCTTGCTTTTTTTATGCCTGTGTGTCAGCACTGGTGTCCTACCATAGCATCCCTTTTCAGTGAGCTGACACTGTTGTATCCTGTGTCTGCAGATCAGCCTGAATTTGTTAGGAAGTTAATCTGGGTTCCTTCTCCACCATTTGAACAATCCTTCGTTGTAATTTTTCATTCATTTTGCTCTTCTGTCCACGTCCACGTCCAGGGAGGTTAGCTACAGTGCCATGAGCTGTAAACCTATAATGACACAATTTGCGCACAATGGACACAGGAACATTAAGATCTCTGGAGATGGACTTGTAGCCTTGAGATTGTCCATGTTTTTCCACTGTTTTTTTCTCTCAAATCCACAGACAACTCTTTACACTTTCTTTTCTCTATGCTCAGTGTGACACACAATACAAAGGTTGAGTCAACTTTTCTTCATTGTAACTGGTTGCAAGTGTGATTACTATATTGCCCACACTGGTTACTTGCCACAGGTGTGTCTACATACAAATTACAGGAGCATCCCATGCTTTAAAAGCAATTATTTCTTACAATTTTGACAAGGTGCCAATCATTTTGTCCAGTCCATTTTTGAGTTCTGTGTGAAATTTTATTGAGTTTTTTTGTGTGTTGTTCCAGTGCAAACAAAAACAATAAGCACATGAATAAAAACATTTGCAATTGGAACAATTTTCTGAGAAGTGTTGCATTTTCTGACAGAATTGCAAGGGTGCTGTTATTTTGGCCGTGACTGTAGTTCACACTAATTAATTTACATAATTTACAGTACATGACTTTTCCAGTCATTCATTTATTATTACTATTTTTTACCCACTAATAGCAATTTCTTTAAAATCAAATATTTTACAGCTTTAAAAGGAAATACATTAGTTAATTAATTTATATTTCCAATACATTTTAGTAATTTCCTGAAGATTTCATTATTTCCTTTACTTTCTAGATGTCACATTTTCAAAATTCCCTTTTATATCCAGGTTTTTCAAAACCATTGAACCCTGCTTTTTTTTTTATTAAAGTGATAGTTGTTGAGGGGACACATTTTTTTTTTTAGCTGTTTTTACTTATTTTAAAGCTTTTTTATATTTATAATTGATTTAAGTTATGTTAGTTTTGTTGAAATACTGTTATAGTTTTTTATTGACATTTTTTGAATTAATTTCATTTAAAAAATATATATATATATTTTAAATATATTAAAAAGTTTTATGTTTTTTGTTATTATTTTTTGTGTGTGTGTTTTGTCATTTTTTATGTTTGTTGTTTAATGTGTCTTTGTAGTTTTTCCATTAATTATCGATTTCAGTTTTAGTTGTTTAATTACATCAAGTTACTAAATGAAAATGAAAAATAACAACTATTTTTTTCAGGTAATGTACCAAACTCTAATGACCCTGCTTTTGGAAGTGTGCAAAGGCCTCCTAATGATTCCCCGCCGCCTGGTTTAGAATTCACAACACTGTTTTAGCTTAAGCATGATTTTTTCAAATTAATTAAATAAAAATTGTCTCCTCTCCCTATTTCCTCTTCAAACAGAACAATGCTGAGAGTCTGGCCACAGGATGTTGGAATTGGGCACTTGTTCGGGCAGCGCTCAGACCCTCTCTGACCGCAATGCCCTGGCAGTCCCGTCTTTTAACCAGGGCATTTGTGGCGGGAGCCCACCTCGGCGATGTTTCCTCCTCCAGCCTCAGGACCCAGAGAGCTGGCTCAAGCACCGGGGAACCCTGGAGGATGGCTCCCGCTCCTGTTCGCTCCTGGAGCCCCAGAGCTTGGCTGACAGCTTCCTGTCCCATGCATCCAGTTTCGACGCGCTCTACGTCCCCCACGCCCGTCCCATGGGTCTGGCGCCATCCTCCCTGGATCTCGGAGGGTCGTGCGAGGGAGCAGCTGCGTTGGGTCTGGACCCCGACATGCCCGTCAGCCCGAATATCATTAAACGGCGCAGGGGGGGACTCATTGAACAACGGGACATCATTAAAGCACACCAGGCACACAAGATCCAGAGCACCCCACAGGCCCGGCGCAAGGAATGGGAGTAAGTGGCACGTGCACGCCCACAGCATGCAATTTAATAAGCTCTTTGTAGAGGCTTTTATTGCTACGAATACTTTACCCAGAAATGAAAATTATATCATTTACTCACCCTCATGTCGTTCAAACCAGAATGAATAATACATTTTAATAACGTTCTGGTTCTCCACCATTACAGTGAAGGGGTCTAAAGCTTTCTAGTTTCAAAAGGCAGCATAAAATTATCATAAAAATTGTCCAAATGACTTGTGCGCTATGTTCCAAGTCTCCTAAAGTCATGTGATAGTTTGTAAGATGGACAGACCGAAATATAGGATGTTCCTCACTTAAAGGTGTGTTCATGAGAGAAGTAGCACTGTCTGATTCAACAACAAGTTGTTGTTTTAGAGCTTGAAAGCTCCATTTGTAGTAATTGCATGGAAAAGAGAGACTAGAATTTTTGCTTTTGTGCCTGTTGTAAGGATGACACTTGTATGGGTTTGAAACCACATAAAAGATGAGTCTAAGGTTATTCGTTTTGAGAGAATTTCTTGAAGATAGCTATGAATAAGATAGCCACCATATTTATGGCCACCATAAATAGAGTATCTGCCAGTCTCATACTGGTGTTTGGCATTGTGGGGAAACAGTTTACTTCTGTGCAAATATTTATATCCAGTGTTTGAATACAAAGTGATGGCATGCTCAGAATGGGCCTCATATGTTAAATAGCATTGTTTCCACTGAGAATAGTCTGAAATATCATCCAGGCTAATACACTGGCATGTATTTAAAGAGACAGTTCAACCAAAAATAAAAACTCTGTCATTAATTACTCAACCTCATGTCATTCCAAACCCGTAAGACCTTTGTTCATCTTCAGAACACAAATTAAGACATTTTTGATGAAATCTGAGAGCTTTCTGCCCCTGACAGCAACATAATTACCATGTTCAAGGTCCAGAAAGGTAGCAAGGACATTGTTAAAATAATCCATGTGACATCAGTGGTTTAGTCTGTTTTATGAAGCTACCAGAATACTTTTTGTCCACAAAGAAAACCAAAATTACGACCTAAACCATTTTTACTCTTCCGTGTCAGTTTCTGCCATACATTCATGAAATTACCACAATGCACGACATTTTAGCAATGTCCTTACTACCTTTCTGGGCCTTGAATGTGTCAGTTGCATTGATGTCTATGTAGGGTCAGAAAACTCTCAGGTTTCATCAAAAATATCTTAATTTGTGTTCAGAAGATGAACGAAGGTCTTACCTGTTTGAAATGAGGGTGAGTAATTAACGACAGAATTTGTATTTTTGGGTGAACTCTCTTTTTTACAAAATTAAAATTAAAATAACTTGTCTTTACATTATTTTTAATCAAATTAATTCTGAAAATGTAGAGCAATTCATAATTTATCCACAATCCTGTTTTCCAGACATTGGCATTAGTTATTGAAACCTTTATTACTTGACCACCAGATATAGATGATCATGTGTTTCCATGGTGATTAGATTCTGTATACGTCAGGTTGCATAGATGGAGGGAGACATGGGATTTCACATGCATTGTGTTCTATTGAATATACCGCAGTTGGCTTTGTGTGCTTTTGAGGGCTGGTCTTCATCCACATCCACTTTTCATCATTAGGGCATGCCAGTGTGGGATTGACAGTTGTTAAACCAGGAGGAAAGTGGGCAGAAAAGAAATATTTTATACGCTGTGAGCTTACTTGTTATCGCTGCCTTATATAGTACATGTCATAACACTGGGAAATTATAGGTGTGTTGCATCAAGCAAGGTTTTCAGTACAGTCATTTGGGTGAAAGGACTATAGGAACAGAATAGAAAAGACTCTCTGTGAACAGCTGTAATGGCTATTTTTCATCCTATAATAACCCATACATGGTGTCATTCTCTCAGTTTAACCCTTTAAGGAGCACACATTTTTTAATAATGGATCACCTTATATAGGGGAAACCTATGGAAGCCTGTGAAAAAAAAAAAGGGTAATTGATTTTTTTATCACGTAATTCTGACTTTTTGTAAGATATAAACTCGCAATTCTGAGAAATGAAGTCAGAATTGTAATATAAATTTTGAGCTATAAAGTCAAAATTGCGAGATATAAACTCACAAATCTGACTTTTTCATATCTGAGTTCATATCACGCAAGTCTGACTTTATAACTCTCAACTGCAAGTTTTTATCTAACAGTTCTGAGAAAAGAAGTAAGAATTGCATGAAAAAGTCAGATTTGCGAGACGTAAACTTGCAATTATGAGAAAAAAGTCAGAATTGTGAGTTTTTATACTGCAGTTCTGACTTTATTTCTTGAAATTGTAAGTTAACATCTCGCAATTGTGACTTTTTCTTAGAATGGAGAGATATAAACTTGCAATTGCAATGAAGTCAAAATTGTGATATAAACTCGTAATTGCGAGTTATAAAGTCAGAATTGTGAGATATAAACTGGCAATTCAGATTTTATAACACAACTGCGATACAACTGTTTATATGTAACAATTCTGAGAAAAAAAGCCATAATTGCGAGAAAAAAAGTCAAAATTACAGAGATACAAATTTGCATTTGTATCATTTATTCTGCAATTCTGACTTTATTTCTCGAAATTGTAAGTTTATAAGTCGCAATTCTGAAAAATTAAGTCAAAATATAAATTGTGAAACTCAATTTACAATTTATAAAAAACGCAATTCTAACTTTATAACTCGCAAGGTACAAAATATAAACTCGCAATTGCGAGAAAAAAGTCAAAATGTGAGTTTATATCTCGCAATTCTGACTTTATAACTCGCAATTGTGAGTTTATATGATGCTATTCTGAGAAAATAAGTCTCATTCTGAGAAAAAGAATCTCACAATTCTGACTTTTTTTTCTCAGAATTGTGAGATAAAAAGTTGCAATAACCTTTAGCAATGACCTTTAATGTTAGAATTCATAATTCCTATAAAATACAAAAAATATGATTTAAGGCATACAATAAGCGTTGGGCATAAAATTGTTAACTCAACCACATGCATGTGAACATCAGTTGACAGCACACTTTTATGTTGAGCATATTTTCCAAAAATTATTAGTCACTGATCACAGAGTTTGACTTTGATCTGTTCAGCATGCCTTCTGAAATTATATTACATAAAAATGCTAACTTTCGATTTGGAACATAGATTAGGGGTCAGCAACTGTTTTGACATGTATTGCCATTTAAAATTTTTCTTTCTGTCTTGTAAATTTCTTTTTAAGTACTCATATTATAGAAGTCTTATTTAGAATGCAAAAAAAACAATGGTAGCAGCCCAAAGTCCATCACTGCTGCAGCACTCGCAGTGTGAATGGCTAAAGAAAGTGTGGAAAGAGAGAGTGAGAGCCGTGTCCCACAGTGCTAAGACATTGCACTACTGAAATGATTACGTCTCATTTGGTTTTAAACACAGTATGAGGGCCTATAATGACCCTAACACCCCTGAGACACACTCATACACTCTCACAGGCTCCAGATATACTAGATCCCGCTGAGCAGCCCATACTGTATCAGCTACTGGTTTGTTCCCTGTTTTTTCCCCTAAATGCTCCCTAGTGCTGATGCCGATGTACTGTGGGACTAAATATTTAAACACATTTTATTAGATAAGATGGTGGAGTTAAGATGAAATATCAGTGTAGCATAAAAAGGCACTCCAGCGTTTGATTTGTGTAAATGAATAAAGTGCTAATGTACTGTTCCTGCGAGACAGAGTACACATGGGTTTACTTACCTGTACTTTGTATATGATATGTCCTTATTTAGAGTAGGTAAACATGCACCTAGTCTAATTTGATCTATAATCTGTTAGCCTGACAGAACAGCACTGTACATTCTGTCTCTAGAACTCTATTGGGGCATGTTGTCAGTGATATATATATATAATGGTGGAAATGTTCAGTGTTTTTTATTTTTATTTTATTCATCTAGCCCTGCTGGATAATTAAGACTTTTCAGCTGTACGTTTGCTTGGAGGGAATGAAGAAAATGAATGATCCATTCATTGGGGAGTGGGGGCCTATAAATCGTGAACCTGGACTTGAGTGAAAATGCAGCTTGTAAAAGACTACTGCTGATATTTTTTTTCTGGCCATGCAGTTTGTATATTAGAGTGACTCATATATGCAGTATTATGAAGGTATTTTGCATTCGATAGAAGGGCCTAAATTTAGGTCACATAAATGCATTCATGTGAATGAATGTACAGTATATGAATGATTATCAATGTTTAAAAAAGGTTAACAGAATTTTTAAGCATAAGGCTTATGCTTAAATGCTTGAAATGTATAGGTTTGTAAACAAATACACATTGTGCTAATGTAATATATATATTTTTTTACTAAGCTGAATTTTCATTAATTAATTCCTTCATTCATGCTGTACATATTCTTTAGTCTATTTTTAAATTCTATTTTATTTCTGTGTATTCTATATGTTTATTTTTATGGACAAGTGGAGTTTTATCATACTGTTTAAAAGCATTCTAGGATTCTTCTCTTTAGTTTATTGAGAGAATGTATTTATTATGTTATTTTGGACTGGATAGTGATAGTGTGGTTCGAATGTCCGGGCTAGCTGCTGGATTGTAGTCAAAAGTGGTGACTTTGAAGAAGCTTAAATATAACAGATGTGTATGTAAGCTTAAATATAACATCACAGCATTATTCCCACACTTACATTTCGTCGCCTTAGAATTATAAGGTTTTATCTGCATTCTGAGCACTTTTGAGATATTGAGCTTTTTTTTTTTTTTTAAGTATTTGCGTTCCATAGACTTCTGTAGATAGAACCATTTTTGTTTTCTAAAAAAAAGGGCCAAAATGTACACAGCTTACAAAAGAAACATCACATAATGTAAATAATTTGTCACAAAATAAGAATATGTGAATAACTCAATTTTGACAAAAATGTCAGATAGAACCTTATAATTCTAAGGTGACGATTTGTGTAATTTCATGCTTTTGATCGTTATTTAAAAAATGGACTACACGTCTCCACTTCCTTCCACTATTGAAAAGAAAAGCCAAAACACCTCAGTATAGCCTGTCATCTTTCAAAAATGACATCATTTTAAGTCAGTAGGTAGGGTAGTAGGGATTTGTTTGGAGCCGAGTCTGGCAGTAGTGATTTGTTTGGAGGCAGAGTTTGCACAGTAGTTATTTATTTGGAGCCTGAGTCTGCACAGTAGTGATTTGCTTGGCCCTCGAACCTGTGCAGTAGTGATTCATTTAGAGCTTGATTTTGCATAGTAGGGTTTCATTTGGACCCTAAGTCTGTGCAGTAGGAATTTGTTTAGAGCCTGAGTCTGTGCAGTGGTAATTCATTTGGAGCCAAGTATGTGCAGTAGGAATTTATTTAGAGCCAGAGTCTGTGCGGTAGTGATTAATTTGGAGCCTGAGTCTGCACAGTAGGGATTCACCTGGAACCAAATCTGTGAAGTACGGATTCATTTGGAGCAGAGTCTGTGCACTAGGAATTTGTTTGAAGCAAGAGTCTGCGCAGTAAGGTTTCATTGGAGCTGAGTCTGCGCAGTAGTAAATAATTTGGAGCCGAGTCTACACAGTAGTGATTCATTTGGAGCCAGAGCCTGTGCAGTAGGGATTTGTTTGGAGCCTGAGTCTGCACAGTAGTGATTCATTGGGAGCCGAGTCTGTGCAGTAGTTATTCATTTGGAGCCTGAGTCTGCACAGAAGAGATTAATTTGGTGCCAAGTCTGCAGAGTAGTGATTCATTTGGATCCAGAGCCTGTGCAGTAGTGATTCTTTTGGAGCTGAGTCTGTGCAGTAGGGATTCGTTTGAAGCAAGAGTCTGTGCAGTAGGATTCATTTGGAGCTGAGTCTGTACAGTAGTAAATAATTTGGAGCCGAGTCTACACAGTAGTGATTCATTTGGATCCAGAGCCTGTGCAGTAGTGATTAGTTTGGAGCAGAGTCTGCGCAGTAGTTATTTATTTGGAGCAGAGTCTGCGCAGTAGTGATTAGTTTGGAGCCGAGTCTGTGCAGTAGGGATTTGTTTGGAGCAAGAGTCTGTGCAGTAGTTATTTATTTGGAGCAGAGTCTGCGCAGTAGTGATTAGTTTGGAGCCGAGTCTGTGCAGTAGGGATTTGTTTGGAGCAAGAGTCTGTGCAGTAGGGATTCATTTAGATCCAGAGTCTGTGCAGTTGTGATTCATTTGGAGCCTGAGTCTGCACAGAAGAGATTAATTTGGTGCCAAGTCTGCAGAGTAGTGATTCATTTGGATCCAGAGCCTGTGCAGTAGTGATTCGTTTGAAGCCGAGGCTGCGCAGTAGTGATTTGCTTGGAGCTTGAATCTGCAGAATAGTGATTAGTTCGGAGCAGAGTCTGTGCAGTAGTGATTTATTTGGAGCAGAGTCTGTGCAGTAGGGATTCATTTGGAGCCCAATGACACCAGACCTCTTTCTATAGCATCAAATAACTAAAAGAAACTTATTTGAAAAACACTGGAACAGTAGGGATTCATTTAGATCCAGAGTCTGTGCAGTTGTGATTCATTTGGAGCCTGAGTCTGCACAGAAGAGATTAATTTGGTGCCAAGTCTGCAGAGTAGTGATTCATTTGGATCCAGAGCCTGTGCAGTAGTGATTAGTTTGGAGCCGAGTCTGTGCAGTAGGGATTCGTTTGGAGCAAGAGTCTGTGCAGTAGGGATTAATTTGGAGCAAGAGTCTGTGCAGTAGGGATTCATTTGGAGCCCAATGACACCAGACCTCTTTCTATAGCATCAAATAACTAAAAGAAACTTATTTGAAAAACACTGGAACATACAGTAGCATGACAAAAACTACCTAAAATGAAACTATCTTTGGGAAGTGTAATTTGATTATTTAGTTTGGCTCAAGTCCCATTCGTTTACATGGAGAGGGTGAGATTTATGAACTATACTGCGGCCAGCCACCAGACTGAAATGTTTTGGCTCCACTTTTCAGGTCTTGTGCGGCACACTTGGTCCAAACCTTTGACTGGTAATATAAATGTAAAGTGAGAATAGCAGGAATGAGTTTAAATTATGGTCATGTTTTTATTTTATGGGAAACCTTATGCATGATATAGATAAGCTAGATGTTTTTAGGTCTATATTGTGTTCTGTGTGTTCATCCATCGCCAGTCATGATAGTATTTCTATGTAACTACAGTAAGGTTACATATGAGTCACAGCTCTCGTAAAACATAAGCTTTTGTCCTCCTTGAGTACATACGTAAAAGAGCCTGCGCTTTTCCTCTCCCAAACAACTTTTTCATATCTTTCTTTATACAGGAAAGGTTCTGTCTCTTTTTTCTCCAGACACTGGAAGGACACATGCTACTTTTGTTCTTTTCAGCAGTCCTTATTATTAAGATATTGAAGAGCACATTTTTCCAGTGGTTTAGAAAACAGTGTGATGAAAATATGGAGCTCTAGCTGGATTTATGGTCTTTCAATTTTTATTACACACTAATGCAAAGCAGTTAATAGGTGAAATGGAAAGCACATATCATCTAATCTGTGAGCTTACTATGTTTTCTCTCTGATAATTGGTCCATATTGTTCAGACAGTCATTTAAGTGTGCTAAAACCGAGTTGCATGACTGGGTGAATGTGTTGTGTGACTGCGTGGGAGTCTCTGTTCAGTTGTTAAGTAGCAGACAGGAAAAAGACAAAGCCTGGGAAAAAAAATTGCTGTCACAAGCGCACAACATCATGTGTCATTTCACACACATGCAGAGACAATTGTGCTTCGCAATATGTCTTGCGCTGGGCTATTATCGCCAATGTCTCTACAGATGCCTAATGGTTTGTTGATGCTCGCCTGTGTTGCGTAATTAAGCACTGTCAGGATAATCCAGCGCATGACGGTAGACAATAGCACCGGTGCAGTCAAGAGTGACACAATGTTTTCATCTCTCATCTGACTTCACTGCATTTAGAGAGGCACAGGTCATAGGCATCGCCATGGCAACCTTGCCGTTGATTGCGCCAAAATCAAAACTCTCGAAAAGTGGCTGGAGCGGATGCTTAAGCCACCCGTCCCCATTACCTCCTTTCAAGATCTAATTAAATCTCTCACTCAAACTGAACTTTGACCCTCATTCTGTGGAAACATGGGCAGCTTTGAACATACTTTATCCAGGCCTTTTGACACAAGCGTATCAGAATGCAGCGTATATGCTTGATCACTGGAATAATTGAAGCAGCGTAATAATGTCACCATTTAATGTCACTGTACGTTTTTTTAAATAATAATAATAATAATAATAATAAATATTGTTATTATAATATTTATCATCTGTAGATAATAGGCAGATCTATTTTTATTTATTATTATTTTATTTTATCCATTCTACAAACCACTTATATAATTTCAAGCCCATCACAATTTTATTTTATTTTATTTTATTTTATTTTATTTTATTTTATTTTATTTTATTTTATTTTATTTTATTTTTTTATTTTATCTATTCTACAAACCAATGGCAAGCCCATCAGTTTTTTATATTTTATTTTATTTTATTTATCCATTGCAAAAAACACTTGTCATGCCAATCCTTTTTTTTTTTTATTATTTTGTTTTATTTTATTGATTTTATCCACTGTAAAAACCATGTGTACAATGCCAATTCCATCAGTTTTTATTATTTTATTTTATTTCATTTTAATTTATACAAATCATGTGTACAATGGTAAGCCCATTATTATTTTATTTTATCCATTCTAAAAACCACTTGTACAATGTTAAGCCCATAACAGTTTTAAACCCAAGTAAACCCAAGTGGTTTGTAGAATGGATAAAATAAAACAAAATAACATATAAATAAAATAAAATAAAATAAAATAAAATAATAAAATGGGCTTGTCATTTTACAAGTGGTTTGTAGAATGAATAAAAAATAAATAAAATAAAATAAAATGTGATGGGCTTGACATTGTACAAGTGGTTATATAAAATAAAATTTTATAATGTTATAAATGTTATAAATGTTATACAGTGGTTGTATAAAATAATAAAATAAAATAAAATAAAACAATGGGTACAATGAAATAAAATAAATTAAATAAGAATAAAAAAAATGTGATGGGCTTGCTATTGTGGTTATAGATAAAAAATAAAATAAAATAAAATAAAATAAAATAAAATGTGATGGGCTTGTCATTATACAAGTGGTTTGTAGAATGGCTAAAATAAAAAATAAAATAAAAAAACTGTGATGGGATTGGCATTGTATATGTGTTTTTTTTTTGTTTTTTGTTTTTTTTCAATGGATAAATAAAATAAAATAAAATAAATATTATTGATGGGCTTTACATTATACAAGTGGTTTTAGAATGGATAAATAAAATCCATTAAATAAAATCCATAACAAATATTTTATTTTATTTTATCCATTCGCAGTTTTTATTTGATTTTATTTTTTATCCATTCTACAAACCACTTGTGCAATGGCAAGCCCATCAGTTTTTTTGTTTTATTTATTTTATTGTTTTTATTTTATTTCTCCATTGTAAAAACCACTTGCACAATGCCAATCCCATCACAGTTTTTATTATTTTATTTTATCCATTGTAAAAACCACATGTATTTATATGTATTTGTTACAGATCCCTACGAGCTTATATTCCAAAGCCAATTTTCACTCCCATTTGGCACTCAATGGGTGTTAATTTTGGACCCTGTGCTCAGGACGTCACTGGAAGGGAGACACATTGTAAGCTAATGAGAGAAACAGAGTGGGCAGGAGCTGCTCTGAGAAGAGAACAGTGTAGAACAGAGGCCAGATGACAGACAGACCTATATTTAGATTATATTCATAAGACAGAGTTACTCGACACACGCATTCACAAAACATACAGTAGCTGCCTGCACACACAAGTAAATAGACTTAACTAAACACAAATCTCTATGCATTAAGTCATTTTCCTTATGTCTCTAGGACTGTAGGTTTTACTTTTACTATCGTCAGACATTTGGTGACCCAGATGCAGTCACAATCATTCATGAAAACACATAGATATGCTTGGAGACATTTATGATAAACACACACTCGCAAACATTCATAAAAGCACGCACACATTGGCTCTGCATTGCCTGTAGCCTGTGTGATCCTCCAATAGGAGTCAGGGTCGTTCATCCAGGTGGAAAACAGAGGTGGTGTTCTCTAGCATGGACCTGTGGTTGTGTCGTGTTGAATGGAATGGCCCTTGGCGCTCTGCTGTCTCCATCTTTCACCATCAATATGTGCTCTGACCAAAAGCTGAAATGCGGCAGATAGCTTGTGTAGACGTTTAGATTTTGTGTCTCAGATGTCCACAACAATCACTGAAAGCGGTGCGGATAAGAATTTGAATGTGATCAATGCAGTCAGAAACACTGGGAATGATTGATGTTTATTGTCATGATACCAGGTGCAGCAGGTTAAAGTTGCATTTACTTTTCTGTTTATAAGTTTTGAAATGTGATTTATATAAGTAACCTGAATTCAGGAAAAAATATATATCTTATCTATCTTTTATATATATCTTTTGATATACACTATTGTTAAAAATTTTGAAGTCAGATGTGATCAAATGAATATTTTTATTTTGCAAGAATACATTCAACTGATTACAATTACAATTACAATTTTTTTTAAGCTCTATTCATCAATATTTTCAGCTTTTCTTAAGCGCCAAATCAGCATATCCGTGATGTTCTTTTTTCCGTGATCTGTATTTTTGATCAAATAAATTTAGCATTGGTCAATATAAGAGACTCATTCAAAGACTTTTATTTTATTTTATTTACAAACCACGTGTACAATGGTAAGCTCATCACAGTTTTTATTTTATTTTATTTTAATTATCTAAAAAACACTTATATTTTTGTATCTATTATACAAACCACTTGTACAATGACAAGCCCATCACATATTATTTTATCCATTTCAAAAACACTATTATTTTATTTTATTTTTTTAAAATTTTTGTTTTAATTTTCCATTCTACAAACCACTTGTACAATGACAATCCCATCACAGTTTTTATTTTATTTTATGCATTCTAAAAACACTACTTTATTTAATTTGATCTATTCTAAAAACACTTTTATTTTATTTTATCCATTCTAAAAACATTACTTTATTTAAATGTATCTATTCTAAAAACACTTTTATTTTATTTTATTTTATTTTATTTTATTTTATTTTATTTTATCCATTCTAAAAATACTTTTATTTTATTTTATCCATTCTAAAGATACCTTTTATTTTATTTTATTTGATTAAAAACACTATTGTTTTGTTTTATTTTTCATTTTTGTTTTATTTTATCCATTGCACATTGTACATTGTACAGTGACAAGCCCATCACAGTTTTTATTTTTTATTTATTTTATTTGTAAAAACAATATTTTATTTTATCCATCCTTAAAACACTTTTATTTTATTTTGTTATTTATTTTATTTGATCTAAAAACACTATTTTATTTTATCCCTTCTAAAAACACTTTATTTTATTTTATTGATCAATTTTATTTCTAAAATTGATTTCACTTTTTTATTTATTCTAATTCATTTTATTTTCCTGACTCATTTAAAGTCTTACCGCCCATAACTTTTGAATGGTGGTGTGTGTGTATTAGCTCAAAATCACAAGACTAAAATCATAAATATGGTTTAAATCTTTCAGTAAAAGTAGTCTACTAGTATGCTAATAACTATTAATTAAGTGAAAGTGCCACATAATGGTCAGTAGTTATAAACGATTATTAATTTTTCATTCAAAATTTTTATTTATTTATTTATTTTTAATTTTTTTTTGTAGAAGGCCACCCTGTCTCATATGAGACAATTTTCCGATTACATATTCCCATAATCCACATAACAGATCTGTGAGTCCAGGCTTTACTGTACTGCATGACATTATCTTAAATGTCAAAACTGATATACCTCGGATCGCACATGATCACATATTCAAGGTTGCCCAACTATTCAAAGAGGTATGGATGTTTATATTGAGAGGTTGTGGGTGTTTTTGTCTTCAGGGGACGTTTAAGACGCATTTGAAAGCATTTTTACCTTAAATTGTTCTCTTCAGCCTATAAATGTTCCACCATCAACAACCAGCAGAGTTTAAATGCCAGCCTTGTTTGTCAAAGCTGAATAATTTATGTTGACATGTTGAAAAGGCCTATTCATCAGCCTGATCTGATGTGTTTGTCAGTCACAAAAGGAGGAGGGACAGAAATGAAGAATGATGTGTTTGGACGCACGAGCACAGTCTCTTATTTGTCAGTGTGCTCATAAATTTAGCTTAACGCACAGCAGCTAGTCAATAATCAATAATGCTGAAAATAGCTGACCCATTTTATTTTACTTTCAATTCTGAAAAGTTTTTTTTTTCTCACAGTTAGTAATATTGTTTATTTACAAAAACACTATAACTGATTATTTATTGAAGCTGCTTTCAATTAAACCTACTATTACTGTTATGTTGCAGTAATTCTAGGAATACAGTTGAGATCAGTTAATTATTTTATCAAAACAAAAGGCATCATATAAAATACATGTTATTTTTTTATTTAGTACTGACCTGAATAAGATATTTCACATAAAAGATGTTTACATATGGTCCACAAAAGAAAATAATAGTTGAATTTCTAAAAATGACCCTGTTCAAAAGTTTTTTGTTTAGTGATAGTTGTTTATGAGTCCCTTGTTTGTCCTAAAAAGTTAAACTGCCTGCTGTTCTTCAGAAAAATCCTGCAGGTCCCACAAATCCTTTGGTTTTCAGCATTTTTGTGTATATGAACCCTTTCCAACAATGATATCAATGTGTCAACTGAGGGACTCATATGCAACTATTACATAAGGTTTAAACACTCACTGATGCTTCAGAAGGAAACACAATGCATTACTAGCTGGGGGGTATAAACTTTTTGAATTTGAAGATCATGGTAAATGTAACTTATTTTGTCTTGGGAAACATGTTAGTATCTTCTGTAGCTTCTGACGGGCTGTACTGAATGAAAACAAATATAATATTTAGGCAAAATAAGAAAAATGTACACATCTTCATTCTGTTCAAAAGTTTTCACCCCTTTCTCTTAATGCATTGTGTTTCCTTCTGGAGCATCAGTCATTGTTTGAACTGTCTGTAATAGTTACATAGGAGTTCCTGAGTTGTCCTCAGTGCGAAAAGATGGATCTCAAAATCATACAGTTATTGTTAGAAAAGGTTCAAATACACAAAAATGACCTGAATGATTTTTCTGAAGAACAGTGGGCAGATTAACTGTTCAGAACAAATAAGGGACTCATGAACAACTATCACTAAACAAAACAAAAAAAAAATAATTCAGGTGGATCATTCAGGTAACAACACGGTATTAAGAATCAAGTGTATTAAACTTTTGAACAGGGCCATTTAAATTAAACAACTATATGTAAACATATTTTATGTGAAATACCTTATTCAGGTCAGTACTAAATAAAAAATAACATGCATTTTGTGTGATCCCTCTTATTTTGGTAAAATAATTAACATTTTGCAGATTCTGCAAGGTGTATGTAAACTTTTGACCTCAACTGTATGTAACTAAAATAAAGTGATACTAAATAATTTCTTGCAATATACCAGTTGTTTTGCTAAAAAATTAGTGCTGTTCGCTGCAGATTGACATCAGTATTACTCACAGCTGCTTCTGAAAAGACTATATATATGGGGTCACAAGGTTTCAGGACTGGTTTGGGAAATGGTTTCATTGTAGGGCTCATGTAAGCTCAAGAAAAACCAGGCCAAGCATACAGACTGACCTTCTGAATAGATAACCATTACACTGACAATTTCTTTCTTTTTTTCTGTTCAGACACCTTCAACAAACAGCTCCCGCTGACCGTAAGATGAAGGCTGCTTCTCTTAGCTTCAGAGAAAATTGATATTTCTTTTTTTTTTCGAAATCTTTTTGTTGTTGATGATTCAGTCTTTGCAGCGAGAGATTTTTGAGGTCTTTTTAAGGTCTCCCCTTTTTGAAGTAGGTTCTAGCTGTACCTGAGCAGACCGATGACGTATTTTTACAGTATTTTATTGTATGTAAGACTAAGGTTCTTTTCAGAAATTATTCCTTTTTACATAAACATATACATTTGTTCAGTCTGTTGACTGCAGATTGCATGTGTTTTTCTCTAATAGTCCCTATTGCTGTTTTGCCTCCAATATATAATAATATGAAACATAACCTCGCCAGCTGACTTGATGAGTCATTTCAACACCAGGAATGAGTAAACTCATTAAATAATGTAGCTTTAGAGATTGTTTATCACCTGTAAAAAATATGTAAAATAATAATTATAATAATCAGCTTTTTCAAAAAACACAAAGCACCAGTCACGTTAAATTTCAGCCATTTTATCCTTGTTACTAAACATGCTAAACACCTAGAAATGTTATTTCACCACACATGGGGTGATAAACGATATATCCGTATGCGGTTCCATTTTTAGCATATTTAATGTTACATTTCTGCTGATTTAAGTACAGCGAGTGAGATCAACCTATTTGTTTCAGCCACATTTTAGGTTACGGTGTAAGAAACACAGCTTTTGTGTTAAGAATAGACTTCACAAATCATTTTGTTTTTAATTCCGATCTCTCTCCCCTTGTTTCTTTGAGATCATTGCCTCTATCAGCTTGCTGTAGTAATGTTGTTGTAGCTTTAATAGACCCAGTTTCAGAGAAACAGAACATGAAATATGTGCCCTCACACTCCGGTCTGACTCTGTTATACACCAACACACTGTCTTGTGTGTATTTAATTATTTATGCCCCAGATTTATTGATTTTATGGAAGCCGCTGCTGGCGAAGTCATGAAATTACATGTCAGCCACTTTGGTTGATGGAAGCGCTTCCTTGTAAATTTGTCGGTAAAAAAAAAAAAAAAGCTGATTTGCTGATGAGCTGATTTGTTTTCTTTGAGAATAATTATAGAAATAATTATAAAATGTTATTGTCACAGATGTTTGTCTAACTGTCATTTTTCGTCAGTGGGTGCTAATTATTCAGCGTTCTCATTCTCTTGATTAATTAGTGATCTAGAATCTAAAGATATTTGATATGAATCAAAGGACCCTCATAATAAAGGGAGGTCATTGTCTAAAGCTGAATCATTCATATTAGGCCACATGAAACAGCTTATGAATTCATTATATTATCTGCTTTTTCAGCCATTAGGACATAATTTGCATGAACAAAAGCAGAATCCAAAAAGAAGACTCCCACATACTTCCTATAGTCTGTTGCGTTGTCTAATTAATTTTCTTTCCCCATTAGCGAATTTCATAAACGAGATTAAAAGTTCCATTTACTCTTATTTTTCCATTTTCTCCATTGATGTGGCCCACAGATGAATTCAAAAGGAGTTATTACAGTGGTCTGTACAAAAAGATTGCTGCTTGTAAAAACTATGTCGTGTTTGTGAATCGTGACTGAACTGGGTAGTTAACTAGAATCATGTATACTGTATATCCTCCTATTAAGCAATGTGTTATTGGTCTAGAACAGTGATTCTCAATTGCTAGAACAGAGCAATTTAAATCATGAAAAAAAGGGAAAAAAATAAAATAAAATAATTCCTAATCATTTACTCACCCCATGTCATCCAAGATGTTCATGCATATTTCTTTTTTTAGTCAAAAAATGAAGGTTTTTGAGGAAAATATTCAGGATTTTTTTCCCATATAGTGGAATTCAATGGTGGCCAACGGGTTGAAGGTCAAAACTGCAGTTTCAATGTAGCTTCAAAGGCCCAGCCAAAGAATAAGACGATCAATAATTTCTGAAGAAATTTTTTTTTAAATATATTTTAACCACAAATGCTTGCCTTGCACTAGCTCGACCATATGCATTACAAAATCCCGCATTCATGACGTAGGCAGCAGTACCGACCCAGTGTTTACAAAGCAAACGTGCAAACATCCCTTTTTAAAAAACAAAGCCTATCAAGGTAACAAAGTATAAAATAAAAAAGAATGGCAGATATTTAGGTGAGCGAAGACAAAAATCTTTGTCATTATTTTATCTTTGTTAATAAAATTAAGAACAAAGATTCACATTACAAATAAACATAATACAACTAAAACAAACAGTACATTATTTTTCAGGTACAGTAGGTGTATTTAGCAGTAGCATTCAAGAAATTGAATTAAATATAAAAAGTGAAACACTATATACTTATACATTATATACATCAATTGTACATTGATTCTTATTAAAGTAACTGTATGAACGTTCTTCAGTCAAAAGGAATGATTTTTCTCTTTGTGTTTTTTTTTTGTTTCGTTAACATAAAAGAATAGTTCGCCCAAAAATGAAAATTCTGTCATCTGTCTGTCAATTATGTCCTTGTGTTTTATTCTATCAGCATGTTTAGTACTGTCGCTTTAAGAGCGGCAGGCGTAAATTTTCCTCTCAATCCTTGTGTGTTTTGACGGTAGCGTAATCAGACGCGAAACATAACTTTGTTCAGTAATTAGGCGCTATTTAGCAGGCTTGTAGTGTGTGCGCACTTCGGGTGTACGCGCTCTGGAAAAGGGCATGCACGTCCGAACAGCACGCATATGAAATGTTTAACTGGCATAACTTTGAAGCAAATAATGTATTTTTGTGATTGTGATCAGTATAAGTGCAGTGTCCTGTGAGTGTAACTCTACCGCTGAGTTAACTCTGCTGTGAAAGTATGTCGCGTTGTACAGTAAGACATATTAAGACGGAGGTGCCAGAACTGCAGCTGATGGAATAGCACGATACTACGATATTTCTCCAAAAGTAGATCGTGGAGATATTTTTATCGTCCACGATCAAAAATCGTCATATTGCACACCCCTACTTCAACCTGTTGGCCACCATTGAAGTCCACTACATGGAGAAAAAAAAATTCTTTGCGACTCATCCAAGATTTTGCATGTTGTTGTGACAGTTCAGTTCATAACATAAAAAATAGTTAAGCCAAAATATGAAAATTTGTTGAAAATGTTCTCACCTTCAGGCCATCCAGAATGTAGACGAGTTTGTTTCTTGATCAGAAAAGATTTGGAGAAGTTTAGCATTACATCTGCTCACCAGTGAATCCTCAGTAGTGAATGGGTGCCATCAGAGTCCGATCAGCTGATAAAAACATCACAATAATCCACAAGTAATCCACATGACTTCAGTCCATCAAGTAACATTTTGTAAAGTGAAAAATCCATCACTGATTAACTGATGTTTAACTTTGTTTAGAACAGTTTTGGACTGTTTTTGCTTGCAATTGTTACTTGATCTGTGGATATTTCTCTCTTTTTTCACTTGAGAAACCAAGAGGACTTGTATATTATCCTGAAGTAATGGTTCAAAGTTATAAAAGCAGCTATTTGCTTTAATTGACCATATGCACGGAACGTTCTTTAGAACTTCCGCATAATGATAAGCCAGCTCGTAAACTTCTGGTGAAGCTCATTTTATATGTACTATATATAGGTGGAAACTCTTGAAACTCCTCTCCTGCCTCATTCTTATCAGAAACTACGAAAAATAATAATTGCAACATCGTAATTAATGATAGCGGCATGAACATTCAGTTTCATAATTTTTAACAACATATAATTATAATGCGAGCCTGGTAATCCCAGGAGAGTACCTAGACACGTAGTTGTACATTTAAATGCTGACAGCTAAACACTATCATAAGGTATTTAGGCTAACGTTAGCTAGCTAACGATGCTTCTCTTCAACGACATTAATAGATTTCTTGATAATCAATAACTTGCCTTCATAGTCATGAACAATTTTTTTTTATATATATATTTTAAAGCCTTTATTATTTTTCAACTCGACAGCTGTGCAATAAAATTCACTTCACTTTTCATTCATAAAGATGACATGGAAAAAAGTAATTTTTACGAAAAACAATGACCTTTTAAGATGACATGAATGACATGAAATTACCCTAATAACCAGAAGATGGCAGCAGAGGATCATTTATTGGCTGCAGCTGCCATTTAAACTCCCTAGTTTTTTTCAAGTCTTGCTTTTGGATTTATAAAATTACTAGTATAACAAATACTTTTACCACATTGATGTATATAGTATAGCAAGTGCAGAAAGTC
Organism: Cirrhinus molitorella; assembly: GCA_033026305.1. Lineage (NCBI taxonomy): Eukaryota > Metazoa > Chordata > Actinopteri > Cypriniformes > Cyprinidae > Cirrhinus > Cirrhinus molitorella. The sequence goes on from CM065125.1 coordinate 6,494,844, forward strand.
ACTAAAATAAAATAAATAAGCTCAAACAATATTTAAATACTTATACAGCCTATAGTTCACTACAATTTAAATGTTAAAAAAGTTTAAAAGTTTAATAATAATGGTATAAGAATTAAATAATGCATGAATCAACGTGAATTTGAAATATATTAGATTTAATTTAATAACTACATCTTTTAAGTTTTATCATTGTTTGTAAGCTCTTTTAGTAGCTGTGGTCTACTAAAAGCCTAAAATGCATCAGGGCTAAAGTGAACAGAACAACGTTGGTCTTTAGGAAGTTTTTTCTTTGTCTTCTCCTCTTCATATCGCTAGGAAAGCAATGAAGACTTACTTGCTTCTCTTGTTGCCCTTTGACTAAAAATTACAACCAAAAGCAGTTCAGTGTGGCATCATATCATGATATTGTATTTTCCAAGTTGCTTATTCTGAGTTTTGTTGCTGTAAAAATAGCAAAGATAGGCAGTAGCTTTACCTAATCAAAATAATGATGTCCTTCCATAGTCTAAAATATGTATAAAACAATGAGGATTTTTTAAATAACGTAAGTCGTTAATGGGTTTTCTACTACATATTTCAGTGAGAGACATAATTTATATAATGCATAAGCCATACAAGTCTTAATACCCAGGGTTCCCGTTCAGGAGCCCTTTCGTGCTTTGCAGCTTGTGACGCAGTACAAAGAAGCGTGGAGCAATTGTAGAGGGAGGTGAGTATAGTGGGGGTGGGAGCTTTTAGGAGCATCGCTCCATGCCTAAAACATAAAAGTAATGAGATGAATGTCAGATCTTTCCTTTGCTGTGGAATCACACACATGCACGTTCACACCGCATTTAAATATCAAAGGTGACAACGTGTTCATAAACCCATCGGCATACCAGTGAAACAGTCCTTTTTTGACAGAGATCTAATGAAACAATGACATTAACCCCATTTTTCTCTTATATGCGGTTATGGAAAATAGCTGTGGTGCTGTTTCTTGAGTCGACATTGCAAACTGGGTCTTAATTAATGTGTCTGACCTACCTGTTGTGCACCTGCGATAGACTGAGAATTGCGTTTGGCCCGACACAACAAGCAGGTGAAAGATTGTATGTGTGTGTGGCTGCTCGTTCTCTTTAGACACTCCATCATCATGCCTCTCCATACCTCTATTGGGAGGCCACGGTCATAGCTCATGTGTGATGATGAGTAATGTTTGTTTGGAGAGTGTGCTGATAGATGGAGACAGCTAATAGGTGCATTTCATGGAGGCTTCTCACACCTGCTTCCAGCATTATACAATCTCATCGTCTCCCCCTTGTGGTGCAGCGTAATACTGCATTAAAATTCAATTTTTTTTTTAAAGTCTGGGTTTGTTTGTAAAGAAGGAAGTAATCAGCATGAAAGTATCCATTAGCATTTTCAATATCAATATCAATATCAATATCAATATCAATATCAATATCAATATCAATATCAATATCAATATAAATATCTCAAAGGCAGTTGCTTCTTTGGAGCAAAACCCCATAGAAATATAGCATTTAAAATCTTTGTATCTTTTAATCTTTCTTCTAGATGCATTTTTTATTCAGTATATTTGTGACTATTCCACGAGACATTAAAAAAAAATAGATTTTCATGTTCAAAAATATTTTTTTCAGATGTTAAAAGTTCGCATTTAGGCCTGATGAATTGTGAGGGTGTATATCTATCTATCTATCTATCTATCTATCTATCTATCTATATATATATATATATATATGTAAGTATAAATATAATAATAATAATTTATTTATTTTAATTTATTTTAATATACTTTACAATCTAATAAATTTATTCCTATTATGCAAAGCTGAATTTTCATCAGCTGTTACTCCAGTCTTAAGTGTCACGTGATGCTTCAGGAATCATTCTAATATGCTGATTTATTATTAGAATTATCAATGTTGGAAACAGTTGTGCTGCCAAATATTTTTTTGCAACCTGTGATTCTTTTTTCAGGATTCTCTGATGACTAAGTTAAAAAGAACAGCTTTTCTTCAAAATATAAATCTTTTCTAACAATGTAAATCTATGCTATCACTTTTTATTAATTTAACACATCCTTGGCGAATAAAAGTATTAATTTCTTTCAAAAAAAAAAAAAAAAAAAGAAAGAAAGAACTGTACTGACCCCAAACTTTTGAACAGTAGTGTATATTGTTAGAAAACCTTTCTGTTTTAAATAAATGCTGTTCTTTTTTAAGCTTTTATTGATCAATAAATCCTAAAAAAAAGTATCACAGGTTCCAAAAAAATAAAATAAAATAAAAAAATTAAACAGTGCAACTGTTTCCAGCACTGATAATAAATCAGCATATTAGATTGATTTTTGAAGGATCATGTGACACTGAAGACTTAAGTAACGAATCTGGAAATTCAATTTTAAGTACAGATATAAATTAAATGTTGTAATGTATATTAATATAGAAAAACACTGATTTACATCGTAATAATATTTCACAATATTAATTTTTTTTTTTCTGTATTTTTGATCAAGTGAAAACTGCCTTGATAAGCATGAGAAACTTCTTTAAAAAAACATTAAATGAGAGAGTGTGTCCAAACTTTTGACTGGTAGTGTGTATATATATATATATATTTCAGAAGGATCTTGTGACAGTAAAGTAATGCCTGATGAAATTCAGTTTTGCTTAATAGAAATAAATGATATTTTGAAGTATATTAGAATATATTTTAAATTGCAATCATATTTCATAATATAAATTTTTGTTCTGTATTTTGATCAAATAAATGAAACTTTGAAGAGCACAAGAGACTTCTTTAAAAAACTTTCCAAATCTTACTGGTCCCAAATCTTTGAATGGCAGTGTATATTTATATGTGTGTGTAAATATAAAATATATATCATGTCAAAAAAACAAAACAAAAACAAAAGACTTTTTAATAAACTTTAATACTGAGTGATTCATCTCAGAGCTAGTTGTTTTGGTTCACAGCTTATAACACTTTATTAAAACGTTTTTTTTTTTAAATCACTGTTATGAAAATGAATGGAAAAAATGCTTCCACAACCAAGGCCGCTGAAAAACTGAGTGGCACTGCTGCAATCTATTATCAATAGACCTTAGTCAGGGTAGCCTCATATTTAATTTTTGACAGGAATGGAAATGAGGCTGTGAGGGACAGAAGTACAGTGTGTTCAGTGGATTGTACTGCTGTTAAACAATATACCGATTTGTACAGTGTGCGTTTCTCACAGTTTCTCATTTTCATCTGTTAAATTCAATATAGTACATGACGAAATCTATAGAGTGATTAAATCCCTTGGTTAACCCTCTGGGGTCTGAGGGTGTTTTGGGGCACTGAAGAAGTTTTGACATGCCCTGACATTTGTGTTTTTTTCAGTATTTTAAAAACATATTAATGGTTAAAGTCTGATTACATTGTAATATTGGGAAAGTTCACCTAAACGTTTTTTTTTTTTTTTTGTACAATTGAACTTAATGGCTTAAAATGTCTTTTGTGCCCAAACTCATACAGGTTTGGAACGACATGAAATGAGTAAATAATGACAGAATTCTTATTTTTGAGTGAACTATCCCTTTAGGAGTATGCAAAAAAAGTCGATTCCATTGTCATAATCAAAAATCTCTCTTTGATTACTTAATCACATGTAGTCTTCACTTACAGATACCTTAACTGAACCTTGCTCAAGGCCATACATCACACAGACAAATACTAACATCTCATATACAAAGCACTGCCATCTTCCTCCACCTCATCCTCAGCCCCATCTGTCCCTCCCCTGAATCTGTGCCCCTTATGGCCTCGTCTGTGCCAGCGGGGTGAGAGCCAGGCATGCCATCCATCCTCCCATGCCATGTGGGTTATAAACCTCCAGCAAACGCTGCCAGGGACTGTCTCCTGAGGAAAGCTTTTGAATGGCCACTGTACAGGAAGTGTAATTTACAGTGCTGCTCTGATCTCCCCTCCAAATGCCAGTATGAATAATAACGTTAGTTTTTCTTCATTTTAATATTCAGAGCAGCAAAATGTACTTTGCAGAGATGGATTATTTAATCTAAAAAAATGGGAAAAATGTGCAAAGGCTTTGATCAGGAGGTCTGGCGCACTTGTCGAAGCTTGTTAGAATTGCAGATTTTTGTTAGCTGTTTAATTTTTCACCATAAGGTTTCCTGTTTGTATGTACCCGGCAGTTGTTTGAAATAATCCTCATTCCTTCATTCCTTCATGTGTTGCTAAGTTTCTTTAAAATGTACTACTCTTGCATCATCCAAATATTTATTTACTTACTTTTAGTTACTTTTTTAGACAGGCTAGAAGAGATGCTATTGGTTTTTGACTGAAATCTAGAATTCTGTTTTGAAAATAAAACATGATTTTAAATTTTATTAGAAACATTATCCTTGCAAAACCATACTGTGGATATACAATGGCACAGTGAGGATGCCAGATGGTAAGAGAGTGATATTCAACATTTGAAGTGGATCAAAACCTTTTATCAAAGTTATCTTAAAAACAAAACTATACGTGTTCTTGTCTTAGGACAACCTTTTTGATTTACCTGTTGACTACTATATATTATATTAATGTTCAGTCATTTTTTCTCACCCATGTGATTATTATTATTTTTTTATTAATTTTTAAATTTCTCTTTTTTAGTCAATTAAGATGGATGCTGTCAAAAGTTTAAAAGCACAATTAAAATAAAATAAAAACCAAAAATAAAATAAAATTGTATTAAATTAAATTACATTTAAAAAAATTAAATAAGTAAAATAAAATAAAACAGAACCGTCACATATGAGCCATATGAGTAAAAGATTAATATCCATTTTTGGGTGACCTATTGCTTTAAACAACTGTTACTCTAGTGTTGTTTTTCTAAAAACAGAACTACTAAAAATGGAAAATAAAGCTGAAATAAAATGAAATAAATATTAGATGGGAAACATACACTTAAACTTGTAAACAAAAATTAGAAATGTTGAAAACAAATGATTGAAATAAAGTTTAGGTACTCCAGTTACTTCAATTAAATTACATTTATGAAATAAAATAAAATAAAATAAAATAAAATAAAATGTGAATATAAATATTAGATGGAAAACTATGTGATTATTATTTTTTTTAAATATATTGTTATTTCCAAATTGCTCTTTTTCAGTCAGTTAGAATCAATATTGTCAAAAGTGTAAAAGCACAAATAAAATTAAATTAATAAATACATTGAAAAAAATTAAATCAAAATATAATAAAATAAATTAGATTAGATGTATTTTTAATTTAAAAATAAAATATGTAAAATAAAATAAGAATTAAAATAAATAAAATCACAGAAATATAACATATGAGCCAAATGCCTAAAAGATTTTTCATTTTGATGTGAACTATTGCTTTAAACAAATAATTGCTCCTTTAGGATGGATGTTCTCAAAAATGTAAAAGCACAAAAAAAAAATTAATTAATTAAATAATTTACATTTAAAAAATACAATAAAATAAGTAAAATAAAATAATAAATCACAGAAATATTACGTATGAGCCATATGCCTAAAAGATGACAAAATTTCCATTTTTGGGTGAACTATTGCTTTAAACAACTGTTACTCTACAGTGTTGTTATTGTTAACTAAAACCAGAACTATTAAAAAATGGAAAATAAAGCTGAAACAAAATGAAATACTTATATATACAATGGTACTGAATGATCATTTTCATATACTGCCTAATTTTTTTATGAAATTGCTCTTTTTCAGTCAGTTAGCATGGATGCTCTCAAAAGTGTAAAAACGCAAATTTAATAAAATTAAACAAAATTAAATAAAATAAATAATTAAAATAAGTAAAATTAAACTTGATTAAATTATATAATAAAATCACAGAAATATCACATATGAGCCATATGACTAAAAGATGACAGAATTTCCATTATGGGTGAACTGTTGCTTTAAACAGCTGTTGCTCTCCAGTGCTGTTATTGTTAACTGAAAACAAAACTAAAAATGAAATATAAATATTAGATGGAAAACTTACACTTAAACATGCACAAACAAAATAAAACAAAACAAAATAAAAAAAAAAAGAATAAAAATGATAAAAGCAAAACATTTGAAATGCATTTTAAATATCAAAATATTAAAACAATATCAATAAATACTATAATATTATCTAAACAATAATACTAAAATAACACTTTTGTCACTGGGATTTCCTTTTACACTGTTGCTTCAAGCTGCTACCACTAGATGGAGCCAGGTGTCTGTATACTACAACACTAATACACATTAACACTTCACAGGAACTACAAAGAGTAACAGGTGTCTCACAGTTGTTTTTTTTTTTTAGCCATAACCAAATATGCTTTCACCTCCACAGGGAAAATGCATTTTTGCTCTTTGATAAGTTAAAAAAGAAATCTGTATTCTTGCAGGGGTGCTAGTTAGCTACAGTGGGTTTGTAGTATATGTCACATCGAAAAAGAATGAAAAGATATTAAACATTCATATTTTTCTCTTGAATAATTTAACACACTTAGTGTGATGTGACATCCTGGTCATACTAAGTAAACATTTACAGTAGTGCTTTGAGCTTGGATTTGCCATTCTTATTCAAATTCACAGCATTTTTGGTTGTAATCAGCCCTTCAAATGATTATATGTTTGGGAATGATGTAGCAGTGTGATCACATACAATAATTAATATACTGTTTCATGTTGTTCATCGTTTTCCTGCTGCCCTATGTTATTATGAATTTTTGAATCACTGCATAGGGAGGTGGAAACACGAATATGTGGCATCAACCTCGGATATCTCCTAAAAACACATTTATATATTTTCACAGATTTTTTCTGCTCTCCTCCAACTGACAATCAGTTGTCGTACACGAAAATAAAACTGATATTATTTTCTGAATATGCGATTTATATAAGCTTGAGTTATGGTTTCAGCCCATTCGGTTGAGATGAGGAGAAGACGAGGCTGTTGCTAGGTAACAGAGCACAGAAAACACAAGCCAAATCGCTTGAATTAGGGCTTGGTTGAGATACTGCACTGATCCCATAGATGGGCTTTATTTAGTCTATGTGAGTTGTGATCAAGTGCTCTCGTCTGGGCTTTGTGCTGCCGGTGCTTTTGTGGTGACATTTCTAAGGTGATTGTTTCAAACGTTATACCCAGGCTAATTGTGCATGAAACAGGATGCGAGAAAGTGTGTCACCATCACTAGATTGTCCAGATTGTCTACATTTTTCCTCCTAAAACTAAATTTCTCGAATTTAAGTGACATTTTGGAAGATGTTCAGTATTAAAGATATCTTATAAATTAGTTTTTGACGCCTGAAAGTAACAAGAAGGCTTTAAAAAAGAGAATCTGTGAAATTTATTGTTGATAAAAAAGACGAAAGATAATTAAGTCAATAAAACACATGCAATGTTGCAATAAAAATGATCAGGTTTAGTGGCACTCAAGGTGTGTTTCATATTTTGCAGCCTCTCATTTCAAATCCCATTTGAGTTGAACTATTAAAAACATGAGACAATTTGTCCTTGATGATAAGTGTAATGGATTAACAATCCATTCATTTACGGCCCATTTGTACCATAAAAGAGATCAGAACTGCCTTTTAAAAAAAAAAAAAAATAATAATAGTTCACCCCAAAATTAAGATGTTGACGAGATTGTTTCTTCATCAGAACAGATTTGGAGAAATCTTTAGTGTTACTTCATTTACTTCATTAGATCCTTTGCAGTGAATGGGTGCCATCAGAATGAGAGTCCAAAAAGCTGATAAACATCACAATAATCCACAAGTAATGTACTCCATCAGTTTGCATCTTATAAAGTGAAAAGCTGTGTGTTTGTATGAAACAAATTCATCATTACGATGTTTTTAACTTCAAAACATTGCTTCAGACTGAAATATTAGTTGTCTGTCCATAATATTGCTTTCTCCAGTATAAAAAGTCATTTTGTTTGAATCAGGAGAGAAATATGCATAGATGAAGCTTCATTTACAAGCAGAAACAGTTCCAAACTGTTTTAAACAATATGTTGGTGGATTTTTGGTGTAAGAGGATAACAGGGGATGGACTTTTTTTCTATTATGTCTCTTAAAAATGGATTTGTTTCTTACAAACATCCAAACTGGAGTCATGGATTACTTGTGGTTTGTTGTATATTAACTGTTTGGACTCTTAATCTGACGGCACCTATTCACTGCAGAAGATCCATCATTTTAGCACAAGCAAATATGTGACCCTGGACCACAAAACCAGTCATAAGTCACTGGGGTATATTTGTAGCAATAGCCAAAAATACATTGTATGGGGCCAAGTTATAGATTTTTCTTTTATGCCAAAAATCATTAGGATATTAAGTAAAGATCATGTTCCATAAAGATATTTTGTAATAAACATATCAAAAAGTAATATGCATTGCTAAGAACTCCATTTGGACAACTTTAAAGGTGATTTTCTCAATATTTTATTTTAATTTTTTTTGCACCCTCAGAATCCAGATTTTCAAATAGTTGTATCTCAGCCAAATATTGTCCTTTCCTAACATACATCAGTAGAAAGCATATTTATTCAGCTTTCATATGACGTATAAATCTCAATTTTGAAAAATGTACCCTTATGACTGGTTTTGTGGTCCAGGGTCACATATACTTTAGTATATATATCTTATATATATATATATATATATATATATATATCTTTAGTTGGACTTCAGCACTACTGCTGCCCAACTAAAGTGCATTAAGTACCAAATTAGTTGTTTCAATTTAGCAGATTTTACCAGTTTACCAATTTCTTTTCAACTAGGGTCACATCCTATTACTTTTTATTTCTTAGGAGCAGGAATTGGTTTTGTTCATATAATAAAAGCTGATAGGATCCAAAACAAAACAGACTCAACTGATTTTAAAAAGATAGTTCACCCAAAAATGAAAATTCTGTCATCAATTACTCACCCTCATGTCATTCCAATCTCGCAAGACCTTTGTTTATCTTTGGAACACAACATTTTGACATTTTGAGAGCTTTCTGACCCTCCATAGACAGCAAGGGAACTACCACAGTCAAGACACAGAAACATAGTAAGGACTTTGATAAAATAGTTCATGTGACATCAGTGGTTCAGCCGCAATTGAAGCTACGAAGATATATTTTGTGTGCAAAAATAACAACTTTATTCAACAGTTTCTTCTCTTGCACATCACTGTTGGCCACCATTTACGATACAAACGTGTGGTGCTGCTGACATACAAGCTCTCAGATTCAATCAAAACTATCTTAATTTGTGTTCCGAAGATGAATGAAGGACTTACAAGTTTGAAACAACATGAGGTTGAGTAATCAATGACAGAAAAAAAAAAACTATTTTATTTTGTTTTTGTTTTTAGAACTTGTGTTTGGTCTGGAAATGAATTGGTTCTTTGTATCATATATGTGACCCTGGACCACAAAACAGTCAATTTTTTATTGAGATTTATATATCACCTGAATGAATAAGCTTTTCACTGATGTATGGTTTGTTAGGATTGGATAATATTTGGCCAAGATACAAGTATTTGAAAATCTGAAGTCTGTGAGTGCAAATAAATCAAAAATTAAGTTTTGATATATTTAAGGAAAGACATTTATAAAATATCTTCATGGAACATGATCTTCACTTAATACCCTAATGATTTTTGACATAAAAGAAAAATGTATCATTTGACCCATAACATGGATTTTTGGCTATTGCTACTTAAGCCTGGTTTTGTGGTACAGGGTCACATATCTGCAATTAGGTGGAAATTTGTTGTGTGTGTTATTTTAGGCAGTAAAGGATGGTATAACTTATATTGTAAGCGGAGGTGGATTTCATTTGGAAGTTGCCTTGTAAGTGAGCAGTAAATCCTGCAGGTTGGACATTTGGATTGTCTATAGCACACATACGCTGTCTCTGAGTTTGACAGTGGATGTACGTATAGGATCACAGCTGCGAAAGGTGTCTTTTTGTTGAGCGAACCTTGCACAGCCAACAACGAGAGGAACAAATTAGAAATTCAACGCTGTACAGTCACCATGGAGACCACTATTAGAATGACAAGGACACTACATTATGTGTGAGTGGAGATGTCTCGCAGGTTCATGCCTCTTGGTTAGCTTTTAATTAGTTGGGAATAAAATACAAAACTTAAACAGAGAGGTCAGGGTCTGTTGATTTAACTTGGATTGAGGTACTACTAGAGCTGTCAAATTTATTGTGTTTTCTGTGATCAAACACAGACCCATTGGACAGAAGTAGGAGGAGAGAGAGAAAGACAAGCAAACACAGAGAGACAATTACCAGTCTAGACATTACGTATTTTAAATGATTTCTTTTTTGATCAAGTTTATGAAATCAAATGGCCTTTGAAAGGCAGAGGGAATTGGTTGTTTTTCTAGTATCACCCTGTCTTTGGAAAACAGCAACAAATTGGCAGCATTTTTTTTCCAGCATATCTGACTCAGATCTGTTTAGTTGTTTATAATGTGTACAGCTGTGTCTGAACTCATTTTACTCATATATAAAGCTTCACTAGTGAATATTGAATGAGGAAACAAACAAGTTGTTTTCACAGTATGATGGAAATATCCTCTGAGTTTAAAAGACATGAGGAGAGGCAAAATTCCAATTTTCTTTGCTTTTTGCTTCCTCTTAATTGTTGTAAAAGAAGTCTCTACATTCAAACTGTGCCACATCCATATGTGGTACCAAATCTGATACAGGTCAGGTGTTTTTCAGCGTCATTTTAGAATTCATGCGACTTTCATGCGTCATTCATGATCAACATTCATCACGATTCTACACTTATGGGAGTCACTTTAAAGATTTTGCATACTCAAAGTTATCAAGACAGTTGTGAAAAGTACAGTGCAGTATTCACAGTGCTTCACTTTTTCCACATTTTGTTGTGTTACAGTCTTACTCCAAAATGAATTCAATTCATATTTTTCCTCCAAATTCTACAAACAATACCCCATAATGACTGCGTAAAAGAAGTTTGTTTGTTCAATCTTTGTAGTTCTCTTACATGATAAATAAATACATAAATAATCACATGTACATAAGTATTCACAGCCTTTGCCATGACACTTGAAATTGAGCTTATATGCATCCAGTTTCCATTGATCATCCTTGGCTGTATCCGAAATCGCCCCTATACCCTCAAATAGGGCACTATTTGAGGGGACAGCCATTTTTAGTGGTGTCCGAAACCATAGTGGACATTCTCGAGTGCACTCATTCAATCCCACAATGCACCGCAAAAACGAGTGTACAACCGATGTCCACTCAACGGCTAGAGATAACCCATTATGCACTGTGAGAGTCGAGTGCCGAATGAATTCCTGCGTCTCGCCAGGAGATGGCACCTGCAGCTGAATCATCCACGGCGTAATATAACACAGGTACCAATTCATTGTAAATTGATTATTAAAATGTTTAACTAGGGTTTATACATACTTCCTGTGATAGAGTTAAAGATAAATCCATTAATCTTACTACTGTAACTGCCCACAGCAAACAGCAAACAAACTATGCAAAAGCAGCACTCCTTCCGGTGCATTCAGTGTTCATATTCACTGACTCATTTTCATTCACTCCTTCAAGTGGACTGTATGAGTGGACTAATGTAGGGAATAATGAATGTGGGTATAGGGGGCAATTTCGGATACAGCCCTTCAGATGTTTTTACAACTTGATTGGAGTCCACCTGTGGTAAATTCAGTTGATTGGACATGATTTGATATGGCACACACCTGTCTATATAAGGTCCCATAGGTAACAATACATGTCAGAGCACAAACCAAACCATGAAGTCCAAGGAGCTGTCTGTAGACCTCAGAGACAGGACTGTATCAAGGCACAAATCTGGGAAAATTTCTGCAGCATCGAAGGTCCCAATGAGCATCATCTGTAAATGAAAACAGTTTGGAACCACCAGGACTCTTCCTAGAGCGTGCTGTCTGGCCAAACTGAGCAATAAGGGGAGAAGGGCCTTAGAACCTATTCGTCACCCTGAAAGAGCTCCAACATTTCTCTGTGGAGAAAGGAGAGCCTTCGAGAAGAACAACCATCTCTGCAGCACTACACCTATCAGGCCTGTATGGTAGAGTGGATAGACGGAAGCCACTCCTCAGTAAGAGGCACATGACAGCCCACCAGGAGTTAGTCAAAAGACCCCTGAAGGACTCTCAAACCATGAGAAACAAAATTCTCTGGTCTGATGAAAGATTGAACTCTTTGTTATTGAATGATAAGCGTCATGTCTGGAGGAAACCAGGCACCACTCATCACCTGGCCAATACCATCCCTACAGTGAAGCATGGTGGTGACAGCATCATGCTGTGGGGATTTTTTATCAGAAATAAGAACTGGGAGACTAGTCAGGATCGAAGGAAAGTTGAATGCAGAAATGTACAGAGACATCCTTGATGAAAACAGAAAAACTCAGACTGGGGCAAGGCTTCAGCTTTCAACAGGACAACGACCCTAAGCACACAGCCAAGATAACTAAGGAGTGGCTATGGGACAACTCTGTGAATGTCCTTGACTGGCCCAGCCAGAGCCCAGACTTGAAGCCGATTGAACATCTCTGGAGAGATCTGAAAATGGCTGTCCACTGATGATCGCCATCCAACCTGATGGAGCTTGAGAGGTACTGCAAAGAAGAATGGGAGAAACTGCCCAAAAATAGGTGTGCCAAGCTTGTAGCATCATACTCAAAAAGACTTGAGGCTGTAATTGTTGCCAAAGGTGCTATAACAAAGTACTGAGTAAAGGCTGTGAATGCTTTCAGCGTTCTGACATAGGACCTCAGATGTGCCATGCTTTGTTTGATAGAATCTCATACCCTCATAAAATTAAGGTTGATCACTTATGTCACATGGACTATTTTAACGATGTCCTTACTACCTTTTAAGGCTTTGAATGTGTCAGTTGTGTTGTCTATGCAGGTTCTAAAAGCTCTCGAGTTTCATTCAAATTTCTTAACTTGTGTTCCGAAGATAACCAAGGGTCTTAAAGTTTTAGAATGACATTAGGGTGAGAAATTAATGACAGGATGTTCATTTTTGGGTAACTATCCCTTTAAGAGACAACAAAAGTAATAGGCTACCTTTTGGAAAAGCCAGGCACGCAGCTATGTGACTATAACTAGGTTTTGGAACAGAGCAACAGTTCCTCTGTCAGCACAGTCAAGCCAACTATTGCTCTGGCCACTCCCATGCTTTCCATAAGCCTTATTCAACAGAATATAATGAAAACGTGTTGACATCTGATGAAAGCATATGCTACAGTACTTCCTCCTGCCTCTTTCATTCTACCATTGTCTTTCTCTCTCTCTGACACACTTTCTCTCATTCTGTCACCTACACACACACACACACACACACACACACGCACACACAGGCATACACTCTTTTTTTTCCATCGCCTCCATGGAGCACAACTGTACTTTCACATTCTGTGAGTAATTGGGCATTGAGGATGGACACTGGCAGCTCAGTGTGTGTGTGTGTGTGTGTGTGTGTGTGTGTGTGTGTGTGTTTTTGGTTTATTTATAGTAAACCTCAATATAGGGCACCTGCTTAAGTGTACTACCTCACCTACTCATTTCAAATGATATAAGTGTACACTACCCAGATCTGTAATTGGGGCAAAAATCGCACAGGCACACCTTGAAGGCATCAAACAGGAATCAAATAAGAAGCCATCAAGTGTATTTAACCTCCCCCCCTCCCCTTCACTCATCATCTGTGCTTCCTAAATCATTAGTCTCTTTTCACTTTTAAGGGAGAGAGAGAAGAAACGTCCTTTCATTCATCTTTCTGTGCTGTTTTGTGATAATAACCTCAATCTGGAATGATCTACTGGGTCATTGGACTATTGCAGTTCCCATCATTTTTATTAGCCGCATCCATTTTTTCCCCTTTCCTCTGCATGAGATCTCTCATTTAGCAGTTGACTATTATTAGCAGGTCCTTTCAGGCCCCTAAACTGTTCTGCTCATTAATTTTAAGCAGATTAAGTGACATCACGGAATGCCTCACTGTCTCTCCTCAACCACATATTGTTGGGTGCAGTAATTCGCTATCAGTTTAGTTTATTATATAAAATATTCTGTGCAGTTCTCAGTTTTTTTCTGTGGTGAGGTCTTACTCTCTTTAATGGCCTAATTGCAAAAAAAAGTGGTAATAACCTTTTATTGCTGTTTTATTGCCTCTTCAACGAATGTAAAATTCAGTTTTATTTGTTACATAGTTTTATTTTGATGGCCCAATATGAGAGAAAAGAGGATGTTCAAATTTCTTCTATTGGTAACTTACAGAAATGCTAATATTGCATTACAAAAAAAGACAGAAGCTTGTAATATACTTTGTTTTCAAATAATGATATGCCATGTTTCAAAAAAGTACAAAGTTTAGTTCAGGGTGCTTTAAAAACAAATGCACCCTGCATTACACCTGCGCAAACATCTCTGAACTCTGACGGCGTTGTTCCACTGATCATGCCTTGTCTTGTTTCTTTGTGACAATTTGTGTCGTTACCAGGCCAACAAGTACATTCTCTCACACAAGCCTGTCAGTAGATCTTGCACACGCGCCAGAAGAGTGAGTTTTAAACACCAATTATCTCTGAGCTCAAAGTCAACTGAACAAGCTGTTCCCAGAATAGAGACGCTTATACTTGGTACAGGTGTCTGTTATGAGTGAAAAAGATACAGTTCTCAAAATTGATGTTTCTCAAACATTCTGAGTTTCCCTTGATTTGATGTGTAAATACACTTTACACTGAAACATTCAGGACGTGACTTTTATTTGTATTTTATTGAGGGAGAGAGGTTGAAAAATAAAAGGGTGTAGTGATAATAAAAGCGCCAGTAGTTATTGCTTTTTCATAATAAAGGAAATAAAGGTTTTTTATTGGCATCAGTGGTTCTATGAAGAACCTTGAACATCCATGGAACCTTTCAAATGGAAAAAGGTTTTTAAATTTTTTAAAAATGTTCTTCAAAATAGTTATTTTAGGAACTGTTCACTGAAAATGGTTTTCCTATGGCATCACTGCAAAAACACCCTTTCGTTTGAACCTGTATTTTTTAAGAGTGTAGGCCAATTTTTTTCTTCTTCTTTTTTTCTGCAATCGAGGGTTTGCACTTATGTCACAATTTGGTCAATTACCTGGATATGTGGCCATACTGGTGATGTGCGGATGTAAACCACAGCATGGATTGCATGGATAATGTACTACTAAATACATTCTGCTAATTTATGCTGACTAAACCATGGAAAAAAAAAAAAAAAAAAAATGTGTGGAAGCTGCTAAATCATAAAGAGAAGGACTTAGTAAGCAAGAAAAGGCACAATATTTTGACAAACTAAAGTTAATAGGTGAAGATATGTAGTATTAATTAAGCTATTAGCATAATATTTTACCTAGCTGACTGAAAATGGTAAGCACAAACACAAATGTTGTCAAGATTTTTGCCCTGGGAATCCTGGTTCAGTTTGGACAACCGTAAACGCCTTTTACACTCCTCTCCTTGATTTGTTATAACTTTTAGCAGTCTATAGTACTACAAATGTTTTCCCTGGTCCAACCAATTAGTACAACCCAAAACATGTCCATTAACTGACCATTTTTAGCAGAAATAATCAGCTAAATATGCGAGTTTCGCTTGGTTCACTGTCATTGTTTACGTTTAGTGCGCCAATATGGCCGATTGATAACACGTGAAAACACTCTACAGCGCGCAGTGAGAATAGCTCAATCATTTTGATTCCAAGCTAACGTTAATTTTGTTTTTCATGTACTTTCTGAGAAGGAACTACATAAAAAATTTCCTCAGCCAGAAGGCGTTTTTAAGATATTTCACCCCTGCTACTGGTTTATGACCAGTTTAAACTTTTAATAACAAGTGAATATAAAAATGAGAGGAAATGGTTTTACTCTCGTTTTTAATAGCTCATTGATTGATAAACATTAAGTTAATATTGACGCTATCGTAAGCTAGTGTTGAAGAAAACCAAAGTAACCTATTCGAATCGAATTTGCATGTCTATAGAGGTTTTTTGTCTCGCTTTCAGATGAATTTGCGCACTGAGTGTCGGTTGGAGAGGCAGCGCTCAGACACATTCGCGCTGTGGTGAGGGGCGGCCAAACAAACCACATCCGCGCCTCACAGCACACAGTGAAGATGGAGCTTGTTGAACACTGTCGTTGACGCGTGGAAAGATTAAAAAAGATACAAATAACATTGAAATTAAGTAAGTGAGATGGAAGAGTGACGAAGGAGGTCAAACCAGACCTGGAGAGATTAAAAAACCATGCCTTTTTAGTTGTACTGAAAATGGGAGCTGATTTCTGCTGTTCCTCAGAAAAGAGTTTGCTCTCTTCCTGTTGAAAAGAACATCTTCATGGGATGTACGACTGGATATTCGGATTATAAACGGTTTTGTTCCCCATTTTACTTTCAGGTAATGTTACTTTTGGTGTTTTTAGGGATGTCTGTTTGGAGTAAGCTACGTGTTGCTCGTACTTGGAGGATTTTAACGCTCGTTTAATAACTCGTCGTTTGTCATAGCAGGGAAACTCTTGCAGTTTGGATGATTATTTGCAGTTCACTGTGGAGGTAAACGTACTTTTTTGGCACCTTTTTACAGAGGGGCTTAGATTTCTCTGTTTTTGCTCCACACAGAATGGCTCGCTTCGGAGACGATGTTCCCGGTCTGCTGGGAGCCGGGGATGGGGGATCGGAGCGCAGTCGGAACCGGGATGCACCGGCGGTATCCACAGGTGGAGTTTCACCAGCCTTCAAACAGACCAAAGCGCAACGAGCCCGAACCATGGCCCTGTACAACCCCATCCCGGTCCGACAGAATTGCTTCACCGTAAACAGATCGCTCTTCATCTTTGGAGAGGACAACATCGTTAGGAAGTATGCTAAGAAGATCATAGAATGGCCATATCCTTTTGTCAAAACGGTAAAACACGCCCTGCCCCCTAAAACACACGCTCGGTGTTGACAGCACATGCAAATGTGTTGTCAACACGTATTTACAAAAGCACATGCAACTCCTGTGTTCGTTTCTGCGGAACTGAAACTCGAAATCGTTTAATCACAATCATGCTACGTTATTTAACTACGATTAATTTAATCTAAATCTCTACCTTAATTTGAGTTCACTTGCTTAGATATAGTTTTGAATTAATTGCGTGTATTTATGAAATGCGTTCATAAGAAATGACACAGATCTAAGTTAGTCAGAAATACTTATTCAAAATGGAATTCACTTTGACATTTTGTGAGGCTTAAAGTAAAAAAATGCATGCATTTATTTGATTCAAAGTACAGCAAAAGCAGTAATATTGTGAAGTATTTGTACTATTTAAAATAACTTTCTATGTTAATATATTTTAAAATGTTATTTATTCCTGTGATCAAAGCTATATTTTCAGCATCATTACTCTAGTATTCAGTGTCACACGAACCTTCAGAAATCATTCTAATATGCTAATTTGCTTTTCAAGAAACATTTTTTTATTATTATTAATTTCAGTATTTAAAAGAGTTGAGTACATTTTTCAGGATTCTTTGATTAATAGAAAGATCAGCATTTATATATATATATATATATATATACTATAACATTCAAAAGCTTGGAGTCAGTATTATTATTTTTTTCTGGGAAATAAATTATATAAATGAATACATCCTTGCTAAATAATTAATTTATTTAGCAAGAATGCTTTAAATTGGTCAAAAGTATGATAAAGACATTTATAATGTTACAAAAAAAATTATATTTCAGATAAATGCACCACTAGACTAGTTTTTAGTCATTAAATTGAGTTTTTGTAAACAATTAAACTAAATGTTATTTTTTTTCAGTACCAAGATTACATTTCTAAGAATTATTATGTTTTAAAATACATTTTTTAAAGATTTATTTTTTTAACCATCTCTGATCTAACATAACGATTTGCATGTGCAAGATCTGCTGACAGGTTTATTTGTGAGGTTATACTCATTGACCTGATAATGACACAACAGAAAAAAAAATGATGTATTCTGTTTTTAAATGCATTGAAAATGTCAAAATACACTTCCCGGTGTTTTACACTACATAATACATTGAACTGACTTGCTTTCAGGACCATGGACAGAGACCATGAACATTCCACTTTGTTTTCCAATTCAGAAAAGAAGCAATACATCAGGAACAGGGCTTTACAATTCAGGATTATGAATAGTATGTTTTAGCATTCCAAATTACAATCAGTGAGTAAGTGTCTTCTATTGATGTTGAGGTTTATGTTTTGTTGTGAGCTCTCTTTGTAATTAATACTCTGTCAAGATGGTTCCTGACGATGAAGAGACATATAAACAATCGTTGATGATTTTGTCAAGAAAGGGAGAAGAGATCTACCACATAATCCCCACAGGAGGTGTTTGGACGCATGTCATTGATTACAGACTTCAAAGTGCCACAGTGTGATTAAAAAAAGCCTTCTCTATGATGCAAATGAGATGAGTCAGTGACAGGAGATGATAAGCCCGTCGACCATAGTTGTCACAGGTGCATACTACTGAAACAATTGTTGGGTTTTCATTTGCCCTTTTTTAATGTCACAGCAGACTGTCCAGACATTACTGTGTGGCTTAGCATTTACTTAAACTAGTTATAGCTCTGTAAAGAATCGGTAAAAGCCTCACTGTAATCCAGTTATTAAAGAGTTTGGTTTAAAGCATTAGTTTTTGAGGTTTAAGGTAATTTGTGACCTTGGACCACAAAACCAGTCATAAGTAGCATTGGTATATTTGTAGCAATAGCCAACAACACTTTGTATGGGTCAAAATGGTTGATTTTCTTTTATGCCGGAAATCATTAGGATATTAAGTAAAAGTCATGTTCCATGAAGACATTTTGTAAATCTCCTACCGTAAATATATCTTAACCTAATTTTTGATTAGTAATGTGCATTGCTAAGAACTTCATTTGGACAACTTCAAAGGTGATTTTCTCAATATTTTGCTTTTTTTGCACCCTCAGATTCTAGATTTTCAAATAGTTGTATCTCAGCCAAATATTGTCCTGTCCTAACAAACCAAACATCAATGGAAAGCTTGAAAGCCTTCGGATGATGTATAAATTTGACTGGTTTTGTGGTCCAGGGTCACATTTTAGGGAAAAGTAAGAGTGTGGATTGAAAGCCATTGATTATTACAGGGTTTCTATGGGTTTTAAAAAGTCTTAAATAGCCCTTCCACAAATAAAGACTTTAAATCAGTGCAAAAACTGGATACATTGCTAAAAAAATTAATATGCTAAAAAAATTAATATAAATAAATACTAATATACTAATATTAGTATTTTTGCTTTGTTTTCCAATACAATGTCTAAACATCCTAAAATCATGATACATTTGAGATTGTTTTTTAATCAAAATTAAGTGAGTTTATAAGCAAAAACAAGTATCTGTCAAAAGGGTATGGAATTTGTTTCAGTTTAATTATAACTTAATTTTGACTCGTTATTTTACGTAATTTGCTTAAGTAAATCTATCTTGATGTAATAATCTTCAAACATTTTCCTGGAAAACAAGAAAAATACTAAGAAAGAGTATCACTTTTTTGCAGTGTGATCAGAAGGTTCAGTAAAAGTTATTCTCATATGACGAAAAGGCATTCATCTCCTTTTTCCAAAAATATTAATACCCATAATGCACCTTTGCACTTTTTATTGCCACCCATCTCTTGATCTAATTGTTTGTGGGCTGGAATACAAAAACGCGGAAGTTTCAAGTTTTAACAAGAGCTCTGGAGCTGTCAAAAGTTTGTTGGTTGTTGGGTGCAAAATGAGATAATCTCTTGTTGAGATGCAAAATGAAGTTAATAAGTCTTGATTTTTAATCAAAATTAAGTGAGTTTATAAACAAAAATAAATATCTGTCAAAAGGGTATGGAATTTGTTTTCAGTTTAATCATAAATTAATTTTGACTCGTTATTTTATGTACTTTGCTTAAGTAAATCTATCTTGATGTAATAACCTTCAAACATTTTGCTGGAAAACAAGAAAAATATGAGGAAGAGTATCACTTTCTTGCAGTGTGATCAGAAGGTTCAGTAAAAGTTATTCTCATATTCTAGTGACGAAAAAGCATTCATCCCCTTTTTCCAAAAATATTAATACCCATAATGCACCTTTGCATTTTTTATTGCCACCCATCTCTTGATCCAATTGTTTGTGGGCTGGAATACAAAAATGCGGAAGTTTCTAGTTTTCACAAGAGCTCTGGAGCTGTCAAAAGTTTGTTGGTTGTTGGGTTATGCGTCATCCGGCAGGATTTTGGCTGGTTGAAAATTGGCAAACTTGCCCTTTTAACAGCCAAAAATATAGCTTTATGATTATTTGTTTATTCATGTTTTTAAAAAGCTCTCTTTCAGCGACATTTGATGTTAAATTTGAAATCAGAAAAGCAGCTATTTGCTCACGTCTAAAAACAAACGTCTAAATGCCAAATGAGTATGCATGCTAAAAGGAGAAACTTCTCACTACGCAGGCGAGGATGTAAAGTGTGAAGCAATCTGAGCCTTACACAGAGGTGTCATTTCCAAAGAAGAGAGACTTTCGATAACGTGTCAGTGTATGTGTTTCCCTGCATTCAGCTGACTCCAGTTCTTGCCTTGTGTTGAATGTCATTCCTGTTGTTTTGAATGCCACGAAGGAGGGATGAAATTAGAGCGGCACATGCTGCGATCATGTGACAAAAGGTTTGGTGGTTTGCTGATGCCGGTTGTAAAACATTGTAAGACATGCTTAATGTTAAAAGCTGTTCAGCAGCCCAATGATGAAAGAAGGAGAGCGATTGAGGCTGGTGATATCATGGAAATGTGCTTGTCTGCGTTGATTGATACGTCTTTGTGCGTTCCCTCTTTCATTTGCGACAGCGTGACTCAGTATGTGTGTGCGTGTGCCTGCATGGTAAATTCAATTATAGCATCTATCTGGTCTCGGCTCTCTCGTGTACCTAATGGCCCACTTGCGACATAATGCAAGTGTCAGTGTCGGTGATCACTTTAGGCAGATTTTAAGCATATGGTCACACATCTCTCGCTCTTAGACTGAGAGCTTCAGGCGTCTGAAGAGATGGAGGCTCTGTTAATGGTGCTGTAATGGCTTGGCATTGCCCCAAAATAAATGCAAGAGTCTGTTCCTCAGAGAAAGGAGCAAACTACATCCTATGGGAGTGATACTCAAGTGTATTACAAGAAAAGATCAACGGAGTAATTAAATATATGTTGTAGACTCATTATGTTTTGGATTTGGAGTCAATAGGCAATAGTAATAGCCAAGTTGCCATTTTTTTTGTACAACATTAGAGCTGTTCACACCCGTGTGAGAAGTTGCTTATAAGAGTTTTGTTCCAAAACTCAGCAAACTGCTTTCGGAGGGAACGTTTTAAAGCATCAAAAGCGCGGCACTGAGACAAAGACTGTTCTAAAAGGTAGGCGTCTTAATTATGCTGCCTCTTAAGGTGCCTCGTTTTGATCAAGGTTTCTAAGGCTACCGTCGCATATATCCTTCACGTAAAAGTCAACCCATAATGCATTGTAAGTAGCCCTGTGGGAATCCAAGGTGAGAGAATTGTTGATTGTAAAAACATTTAGCTCAATGCTAAAAATCATGAATAAAGGATTAGGGATGCAACGGTATTATCAATATCGATATCATCGCAGTCACACGACGATATGAAACCATAGGTCTTCTAGGCAAAAAGTGTAGTTTTTAAAATACATGTAATTACTTATTATAACAAAAAATTCTTAAGTTGTGTTTTGTGATATTATGTTTTGGAACAGTATGACGATCGCGTTAGAAGTTACCTAGCTGGGGACTATTTTCAGGCGCTGCATAATATCATTGCGCCTGCAAATCTGATTCAATGATTTATGCTAAGCTATGCTAAAAGCGCTACTGGCAGACCCGGAGATCGACTGAATAGATTCAAAGATTCAGCCGATCTGAATAGATCAGAAGTGAAATCATTTAGTAAAATCAAAGCATAAAAAAAAGTTTTTATATTTTATATAAAATACATATTTTAAAAAATAGTTAAAAATACAAAATTGTTATAAAATTAAAGCCGTATGTCTACATAAGTTGTGTTCCAAATTTGAAGTTGATGTAAAAAAAAATTGATGTTCAAATGCAATTTTGTTTAGGCGTTATACAAAAAAAAGCCACCGGGTGCCACCCAAACTCCATAGAATTAGTTTTTTATGCATTTCTGTCACAAATCTATTTATTTCTCTCTCAATATTATGTTTATCACGAAATAACAACCCCATAGGGAATCTTGAAACTCAGACCTTTCCAATGATATGTATTTTGTCAAGATTATAAAAAGTTTTGTTTCTAAAAACCGTAATACATTTTGTAATGTGACACCACCGCTAAGGGGGGAGGAGACCGCTTAAAGATTTAAAGTACCATTTCTATGGTAAAACAATGTCCGATTTCAAAATGGTTTTCACAGGATGAATTTTGAGATTTTAAGCTTCAGTTCACGGCTCAGTTAACAGTGAATGCAGTTATGTAACTACTCATTATAACAAAAAATTTCTTTAAAGTTGTCTTTTGCACTATTATGCTTTGGCATATATCTGTTAAACTAACTAAAACCGAAAGCACAATATGGCTTAATCTCTTTATCAAGTCTGTTTACACTACATTTCATAACAAAGCTTATACTTTGTTCACACAATCAGCTCGTGATCCAATGTTTTCTGCACCTCAGAATGGCTCAGTTCACAATAAATGCAGTTCTTGTTTATTGCATGTGCTGTGAGTTTAGTGCACGTTTGGAATGCAATGACCATTAGTAATGATTTCTTGTCATGGCATATGATTACAGCATTTTACTAGATTTGTAGTCTGTTTTTTTTTTTTTAGCTTGTTTTCTGTCAAAATCTCTACTGTCTTAACTCTATTAAGCCTAATGCCCTACTGTTTTGGTCAAAACAAAAACGTAAAAGTGCAGTATGAATTGCTGACAGCTAGCGGTTTAAATGGGTAACATTACTGCAGTCCAAATTCGACACATCTCTTTCTAGTGTCGAAATTAGGAAAGAAGTATTGTAATGTACCTACTGCAGTGTAAAACAAAAATAATAAACCTATGAAATACTCCTTTTTATTTATTTTACAGTGAAGTTGTTTACAATATATGGCTATTAGCCTACTGTCATAGGAAAAAAAATATAAAATTGTTGTTGTTGTTGTTATTATTAATATTATTATTAAATACTAATTTGTTTGGCTTCTTAAAACATCAGTGTGAATCTAATTTAGACAGAGACAGTATAGAGAGAGGGTTGAGTCCCCTTTAAAGTTCAGGTACAATTCAGTTCATTTACTTTTTCTGACATAAAAGAAAAGTTCACTTCCAAAACAAAAGTGTACAGATAATTTACTCACCCCCTTATCATCCAAGATGTTCATGTCTTTCATTCTTCAGTTGTAAAGAAATTGTGTTTTTTGAGGAAAACATTGCAGGAATGTTCTCTATATAGTGGACTTCTATGGTGTGAGTTTGGAACTTTTCTATGGAACTCCAAAATGCAGTTTAAATGCAGCTTCAAAGGGCTCTAAATGATCCCAGCCTAGAAAGAAGGGCCTTATCTAGTGAAATGATCTGTTATTTTGTAAAATATGTACAATTTATATACTTTTTAATCTTGTCTAGCCCTGTGATGTGCGTGCATACTCTGTGTACTCCTGTTCAATTCAAATTTTCTCCTCCAAATCATCTTACATTGTTGTTTTACCATTTTTGGTAAAGGCCATTTGACCTTCTTTGCATGTTAACTTTGTAAACACTGGGTCGGTACTTCTGCAGCGATGTAGGATGATTTAAAATTTTTTTAATCATTTAGAGCCCTTTGAAGCTGCATTTTAACTGCATTTTGGAAGTTCAAACTCTTTAAAGTTGTGTTTTGGGTCATTTTGTTTTAGCGCAGTATCTTTCAAACAAACTAAAACCGAAAGCACAATATGGCTTAATCTCTTCATCAAGAGATTAACTTGTGTGCTGTGTATTTTCGTACTTTGTAGAACTTGCACTACAAGATTAGAAACATGTCATCACCTAACTTCACTGAGATCAAGTGTAAGTCAGTTGTCTGTTTGTGTGGCCTGCAGGGATGTTGCCTACTGTATCCATCTTTTTCTTCAATGTGGATTTGTTTTGTACAGCTAAAAATAGCTGGATGCGAATGAGACCGAAAGTCAGACCCATACAATTTATGAATGGCCATGTCCGCTATTACAATAAGAAAAAAGATGGATATAGTGGTTCCAAAAATATAGACAGCTGTATATAGACAGCTCATTAGGTTTTTAAAAAATCTTTTCTGGTATACTTGTAAGCTTTTCTTTTTTGAAACTTTCTCTGTTTCTGAATGTGTAGCTGGGCACTGTCAAAAGTTTTGTCCAAAATACATGTAATGCAACATGTATTTTGAAATACAATGTAATGTATATACATTTTCTCATTTCATTTCTCATTTATTTATTTAATCAGGGACAAAGCACATTAATGGTACATACAGTATCTAAAATGCACCGGATTTAGCCAACACTGGCTAATTTTCATCCGTAGTCCCTTTTGGCAGGTTGATGTTAAGGACAAGAGAAAAGTATGAACAAAGAATATTAATACACCAAATTAAGGACAAGAAATGTGTAAATGGGATGTCTAGCTCACATGCTGTATGCATTTCTGTTGCAAGCATCCTAAATAGATAATTTTAGTTGCATCAGATTGCACTGTATGACAGCTGTGGCAGACCAGGCAAAGTATTACCACCTGCCTTGTCTCATAATTATAATGTAGCTGAACAATGTAGGGAACAGCTGTTGAATAAGACTTTATAGGTGCATTTCGCTGTCAAACAAAGACACTGTGACCTTCCCAAGGGCAAACTAGCTTCCATGTTAGTCTGTCAAGCCCTTTTTGAGTGTTTTTCTAGATGCTGTTGACATAAGTCAAGATATCATCAGGATGCTACTGTTTATGTTGTTATGGTTTCCACAAGGTTACATTGAAGCTCTTATATAAAAAATAGCTTTGACAAAAAGAAAGCTGAATCTCCATGAGTTAAAAAGCCCATCTTGCTCCAATTTAGATGCATGTCTCCCACACAGTGTTCATTTGTATGGGAGAAACAGTCAGCATTTGCATGTGGTAGCATCGGACGCTGCCCAATTTTGCTAATCTTGTTTCTTTTTAATAATACTTTGCTTTTTTTTTAGATATACTAATGTGATACATCATGGGATTTCATCAGAGCAGTAAGTTTTAATTGTAGACTCTTAAAATATATCTGAAATCAGTGGCTTTTCGAAAGGATAAATGCTTAAGCTTGTTAACATGGATTTGTGTTACATCATTAGTGCGTTTATGATAGATTTTTCATTAAATTATTAATTAATTTCACCTTTCTTCTGCAGTGGATTTATAAAGTATTAGTTCACTTCCAGAATGAAAATGTTCCCGACAATTTACTCACCCCCATTTTATTCAAGATGTTCATGTCTTTCTTTCTTCAGTTGCAAAGAAATTCCAAGATGTTTCTCCAGAGTGGACTTCTGTGATTCCCTACGGTTTGAACTTCCCTATTGGAGTTTCAGTGTAGCTTCAAAGGGCTCTAAACAGTCCCATCTGAGGAATAAGGGTCTTATCTAGCATTTGTGGTCAAAAAATATATAAATTTTTATTTTTTTAAGAAAATGACCAATCGTTTCGCTAGAAAAGACCCTCAGTCCTGGGCTGTGATCGTCTAGAGAACTGCAGTTTGGAAGTTCAAACTGTTGGAAACATGAACATATTGGATGACATGGGGGTGGGTAAATTATCAGGAAATTTCTATTCTGGAAGTGAACTAATTCTTTAACCGGGTACAAGCGACACTGCAAGGTTTCATCAACAAGTGATTTATCTGTCCACACCATACTGCAGAAGGTGACGTTAACAACCAATCAGAAGATATTTCATGTTTTATGTACAGTTATGAAGAGATCGATTTTGGACCAATGAGATAAAATTGGGCTAAAGAGATAAAATCAGGAATAAAAACTAAACGACCAATAAAATGTCTTTTCGCAATATGGATTAAGATTAGGACAAATTTGATTTTTAAATCTGAATTTTAAAATTTTAAATGAATTAAATGTCAGTTTTAAAACTACATTTTGAAATGTATTTGTCTATTGTAAATGAAATGATAAAAAGACACCTTTTCTCATGTGTACACACAAACATGCACACACACAGAAGCCTGGGGCATAACCAAAGGTCACACCGGTTTGCAAAACAGCATGTTCACGAGCCCTGTGTGGTGCAGCATCGACAACCTGTGTGAGAGAGCGGTAATTTAGGAAGGCTTTGTTTGAAGTGACGCTCGACGTGTGATTTGAGCTCAGGATGATGGAGTGCTGGGAGGAGGGACAGAGATGTGTCTGGAGAGAGATGCAGTCATTTGGTGGATTGGAAAACTTACAGATGGAGTCATTAGGGAAGAACATGTTTGTTAGGGGGTGTGTGTAGGCAGTGAATGTCAAAGAGGGGTTGGAAGCACGTGCTGTTGCCTCTGATAGTGACGCACATAGGAAGGAGATCATCAGGTGATGTCATTATTTGGCATCTCGGTTCCCTGAAGTGGGCCTGATTGGCCACAGGATTAGGTGGACAGGTCAGTTGTGGCGGATCGATGGCGTCTGCGGGAAGGACAGCGGCTTAATGAAGCAAGTGGGGCGCTGTGCTGCTCGGCCGGTGGGGAAGCCGCAGCTGTTCGCCCCTCTGATCCCCACTGTGTGGCTGAGGGAGGAAGTACCCCACCGTGCCCATGCTTACTCAATAATTGATCCTGTCAATTGGCCCTAAGCCTCCCTCCAGTAAACAGGAGAGGGAGAAACAGAGGGGGTGTTAAGGATCTCTTCATTTGCCTTAATCAGATTTGGAAAACCACCAGAGGAATGACTGACTTTTTCTGTTTAAGTTTTATAACTGGGTCCCCGGTGCATCTACTAACCCAGAAAATGTAAAAAAGGACAACCAAGTAACTTTGTTTTGGTAAGCCTTTCTCTGCAAGCAAAGGAAAAAATGAGCCGCTCGGATTTCGCTCCCCCCGTGACGTAGGAAGGGAATCTCATTATAATATTACCCTTTATCTGCACGTTATTTATCTGTATATTACTCTGCTGCCATACAGATCTAATACAAACATGTGATTTCTTTCCCAGCTGTTTACCTTCACAGACATAACTGACTGTTTTTGTAACTCCTGTGTGTTTTTAACATAAACTTGTGTGTATTTGAACGTTTAAGCGCAGTAAGACATGAAAGAGTACTAACATGCTGAAACAAACCATATATCAGAAGTTTAAACTAAAATGATTTCAAATGGATGATTTCAGCACAGTAGACATGATAAACATAACCAAACAGATGTAAAGGCGCAGCCCTATTCTGCAAAAGGGGTTGGAGAGCAGCAGCTTATTTGCATTTAACGAAATATGCACAAAAACTGTGTGTTTCTGCTTCTACTCAAAATAGGCGTTTTTAATACTATATAATAAATGATCTACGGGGTAATTTGGGGCTGAAACTTCACGGACATATTTTGGGGACACCTAAGACTTACAGTTGAAGTCAAAAGTTCACATACACCTTGCAGAATTTGCGAAATGTTAATTGTTTTACCAAAATAAGAGGGATCATACAAAATGCATGTTATTTTTTATTTAGTACTGACCTGTATAAGATATTTCACATCAAAGACTTTACATATAGTCCACAAAAGAAAATAATAGTTTAATTTATTTAAAAAATGACCCCTTTCGAAAGTTTGCATACACTTGATTCTTAATGCTGTGTTCTTACCTGAATGATCCACAGCTGTTTTTTTTTTTTTTGGTTTAGTGATAGCTGTTCATGAGTCCCTTGTTTGTTGTGAACAGTTAAACTGCCCGCTGTTCCTCAGAAAAATCCTTCAGGTCTCATAAATTCTTTGTTTTTTCAGCATTTTTTGTTTTGATTTCCCTTTCCAACAATGACTGAGTACTAAACGGAAAAAAAAGAAAAAGATATTTAGGCAAAATAAAAAAAATCTTCATTCTGTTCAAAAGTTTTCACACTCTGGCTCTTACTGCACTGTGTTTCCTTCTGAAGCATCAGTGAGCGTTTGAACCTTCTGTAATAGTTATATATGAGTCCCTCAGTTGTCCTCAGTGTGAAAAGATCTCAAAATCATACAGTCATTGTTTGAAAGTGTTCAAATACACAAAAATGCTGAAAATCTAAAGAATTTGTGGGACATGAAAGATTTTTCTGAAGAACAACGGGCAATTTAACTGTTCAGGATAAACAAGGGACTTATGAACAACTACCCTTTATAAAAACACAGCTGTGGTAACAACACAGTATTAAAAATCAAGTGTATGTAAACTTTTGAACAGAGTAATTTTTATAAATGTAACTTATTTTCTCTTGTGAACTTTATGTAAACAGCTTTTATGTGAAATCTCTTACTCAGGTCAGTACTAAACAAAAAATAACATTTTGTATGATACCTCTTATTTTGGAAAAAAAATTAACATTTTGCAGATTCTGCAAGGTGTATGTAAACTTTTGACTTCAACTGCATATTACATATTGTAAAAAGGGGCATAATAGGTCTCCAAGAAAGCAAGTTTGCTTCTTGAGCACCAAGGATCATTTGACACTGAAGCTCAGAGTGATGGCTACTGAGGATTTCAGTTTTCCCATCACAGGAATAAATAGCATTTTAAAATATTAAACTTCATCTAAACTAAATCTTTCAGAAACATTGAAAAAATGTATAGCAGGATTTATGGAGCCAATGAGAGTTTATAGAATGATAATGCAGAAACAGAAACTAAAACGGTCTTTTTGGTGTTTATTGGTTATGGCTTTGTTGTGTCATGTCTAGTCAGAACACAGTGATGTTATGAATATCATAATTTTACATCTCTCACTCTTTCTCTCCATGCATTTATTTTCTGTATCTCTCATAATAACTTTCTCCCTCTCATGCTCCAAGCTTTCATTGGATTGAAATGCAATTCATTCTTTTTACTCACTGAAAAGCACTGTATTACATTCCATTGAAACTTACTTGCACTGTTTATATATATATATATATATATTCCAGTAAAATAGAAATAGACTGAGAAAGTTTGGAAGAGGGAGAGTTTGCTGATAAAGTCAATAAAGGTAATGATGATACCTGCATGATCCTATGGCTAGACTATTCAGTGTTGTCCAATTTCCTAAACTTATTAAAAGCTGGTCTGAGGAAATATTGAGTATTGTGTGTCATGATGGATACATTGAAAGGATGTTTGTGCAGTCGGTATTGATTGTACGAATGCATTCAGCAGCATGTAGAGAACGCTGATGGCTCAGAGACCATATTAACTCTGAGTACTGACTTATGGCAGACAGGAGAGAGCCTGTTGCCACGGATACCACTCTCTCTCTCTGTCTCTCTATCGTTCTTTCTCAGATTGCAATGGCTGTAGTCTTTCTCTCTTTCTGTGTTTCTCTCATACTCTTTTGCTGTTTATAAAAGCTAAAATAATGTATCTGTGTATTAAGTGACTCCAAATTAACTGTTGAGAAGTGAAATACTTTAACAGCTTTTTAAAGATGAGATGCAAAAAGTTACCAGGAACAAGTTTTTTTTAAAAAGAAATACTGTGCGAAATGGCAAAAATGTATTAAGCCTATATAGAGCATGTGCACAAGATACTTTCTTTCTGAAGATTATATAGCCTATTTAGAACTTTTGAAATGTTCCTCTTTGTATTTATCACATTATTTTATTCTTTCATTTAAATAGCCTAAACACATGTGACGCTGTACCACAAAATCAGTCTTAAGTAGCACAGGTGTATTTGTAGCAATAGCCAAAAATGCATTGTATGGGTCAAAATAGTAAATATATAAAAACTTAATTTTTGATTAGTAATATACATCACTAAGAACATAATTTGGACAACTTTAAAGGTGATTTTCTTACTATTTCGATTTTTCTTTTGCACTCTCAGATTTCTGATTTTCAAATAGTTGTATCTCTGCCAAATATTGCTCTATCCTAACAAACCATACATCATTCATACAATATTTTTTCAGCTTTCAGATGATGTATAAATCTCAATTTTACACATATTATCTTTTTTATTAGAACATATGTTGAATTTTCTGTTTATGCCAATGCCAACATGTTGACATTAGCATTATTCTACTAGAGTAAGAACTCTGCAAAGTCCGGGCTTAATTTAATTAACACAAACTGAGGAAAGGAAAGGCACAGAAGAGAAAGAGACTTCCCCAGAGGTCTGTCCTCCAGTTGCCTGTTCTATTTGTCCTGAGCTCTCTCTGTTGTACTGAAATCTTCTCTGTCTTAAGCAGATTTGGGCTCTTTTATTTACCGTTTTTTCGTCCCCACACACACTGGCAGAAATTGGCAGGTGCCTGCATTGCAAAATCCAACATTTTTGTTTACATGCAAATCAGTGGCTGACTGTGAACTCACAACCACCGGGGTCCTGAAAACATCTTGTGAACTGCTGCTCTCTTTTGTTTGACAGGACGAGGCAATGGTCTTCATGCACTCATTGGCTATGTGTGTGAGGGAGAGAGAGAGCAATACAATCTTTTACACATACACACTGAAGCACACTGAAATAAGTAATAAGTGAAATAAGTACATTGCATAAGTATTCATACCCTTAACTCAGTACTTAGTTGAAACACCTTAATAGCCTCAAGTCTTTTTGGGTATGATGCAACTAAATTTTTGCACATCTGCATTTGGCAATTATCTGCCATTCTTCGCCTCACCTCTTCACCTCTCAAGCTTTGTCATGTTGGATGGGGTCTGGCAGACATTTTCAGGTTTCTATAGAAATAATTGATTGGGTTCAAGCCCAGGCTGTGGCTGGGCCACTCAAGAACATTCACAGAGTTGTCTATAAGCCACTCTTGCTGTTTGCTTAGGGCCATTGTCCTGTTGAAAGGTGAACCTTCTGCCCAGTCTGAGGTTCTCAAATTTCAGATTTCATTCTCAGTCTATTTTTTCATTAAGGCTATCTTTGCTGTGTTGAGCTTTCCTTCTATTCTGATGAGTCCTTCGGTCCCTACTGCTGAGGCTGTGGCACATTTTAGTGTTGGGATGGTACTCTGCAGGTGATGAGCAGTGTCGGGTTTCCTTCAAACATGATGCTTGGAATTGAGGTTCATAAGACCACAGAATCTTGTTTCTCACAATCTGAGAGTTCTTTAGATGCTTTGTTGCAAATTCCAAGTGTGTTTTCATGTGTCTTTACTGAAAAGAGGATTGAGTTTGGCCACAACAAGACCAGATTGGTGGAGTGTTGCAGTGTAGGAGACCTATTATGTAACACACTGTAAGCTTCTCCCATGTGCATATATGATCATGGAGCTCAACTACAGTGACCATCAGCTTCTTGGTCACCAGTCTAACCAAAGCCCTTCTCCATCAATTGCTCAGTTTGGCCAGGAGGCCAGCTCTAGGAAGAGTCCTAGTTGTTCCAAACTTCTTCTATGCTTCTGTGAACCTTCAATGCAGCAAAAGAAATTCTGAAGTATTCCCCAGATCTGTGCCTTTTATTGAGAGGTGTGTGCCTTTCCAAATCAAACTCATTCAAATTAATTTGTCACAGGTTAACTCAATTTCAAGTGTAGCAACATTGACAAGCGATACGAATGCTCCTGAGCTAAATTTCAAGTGTCCCAAAAAAGGGTATGAATACTTATGCAATTAAATAATTTCAGTTTTTTTATTTTTAATAAATCTACAAAGTTGTTACAACCATGTTTTTTGCGTTGTCATTGTGGTGTATGAAGTCTAGATTGATGTGGAAAAAGTCATTTAAAGCAGTTTAACGTAAGGCTGCAACATAACAAACCATGAAAGAAATTTAGGGGTATGAGTAAGGCACTGTATATACTGAAGTATGTGCTGTTTAACTTTTCACAACATAATCAATCTCTCTTAAGTATGCACTCTTCCTTAACCTTCCTCCTCAACTCCGTTTGAATACATGATCCTGGCCACCATTATCGCCAACTGCATTGTCCTGGCCTTGGAGCAGCACCTGCCTGGAGAGGACAAGACACCCATGTCAAAAAGACTTGTGAGAACTCACCTACTTTCTTACTTAAATATACATATATAAATTACACATGAAGCATTGCTATCCTAATCTCCTCCTCTTTTAGCAGATCTTCTGTTTTCATTTGAAAGAAACATTGTTTATGCAAAACATTTATTATAAATGAATCCTTTTGGCCCAGTTATCTACTTATAGATGCATTTCTAGCAATTTGTGTAATGAGAAAACCAACTATTCGGGATCAGTCTGTAGCACAGCCCTTCTCTCTTGTGCGCTCATATTCTTTCCTTCCTTCCTCATATTCTTTGTTCTTGACAACTTTATTCAAACTGTAGTTTCCCCCATTGAATCACTCACCACAAGCTAATTATTA
The DNA here is from genome assembly GCA_033026305.1 of Cirrhinus molitorella. NCBI lineage: Eukaryota > Metazoa > Chordata > Actinopteri > Cypriniformes > Cyprinidae > Cirrhinus > Cirrhinus molitorella. Next base: position 6,527,489 of record CM065125.1, read on the forward strand.
CAATTCAAAGAATGTTTCCCTACTGTTTTACTTCTGTGACATATTTCTGAGTGCTTGTTTAAACAGAGGCAAGTAGTGGCACTTTTACCTGACTAAATAAAAAACCAGTTAAAACCAAGACCTTAATAGTAGATTTGTTTAATAGAACATTCAAAATCTAATGTGCACACTATCTAGATGGCATTTTTAGGACCTTTTATGTAGGTAGTTTATGTTGTCTCACACCCAATCCATTCTTTTTTTCAGGAAAAAACAGAGCCCTACTTTATAGGAATGTTTTGCTTTGAAGCCGGGATAAAAATCATTGCTTTGGGATTTGTATTCCATAAGGGCTCGTACCTGAGGAACGGCTGGAACGTCATGGACTTCATTGTCGTCCTAAGTGGGTGAGTGACAGGTGCTACTATCTTCTGAATGATGCTGGGTTTTCTGATTTTAAACCTTTCCAGGAATTTCGGTGCATGGTTTTATTAAAACTTTGCTTGCAGATCAGAGTTAGGCAGTTGAACCTTTTGAATAGTTTTCCTGTATTTTGCACTGTGGAATAGAAGAGTGTTTCCTTGCGGGCAGCATTTTGCATTGGAGAGATGTTGCACAATAGAAGGTTGTGGATTTGCTGAAATTTGCTGGACTTTCGCCTCATTTTACCTCATTAAACTCTGCTTGATTGAATCATCTGGTGAGAGTGTTAACTTTCAGAGCAGGATGAGTGGAGAAATGAACAGCACCTTGAAAACAGTCCATCGCCAAGAACAGATATTGCGTTAGCGCTGTCAAAACAGCAGTGTCAAGAAGTGCTCTCCTCAAGGGAAAGGCTGCTGCAGCTTTCATTTGCAGAGTAAACCACAATTTAGAAGCCTGGGTGAAGGGCAGTGGCCATTTCGCTCAGTACCGTAATGTTTTCCATCTGTTTTTCAGAGAGGATGGCTATCTAAAAAAGAAAGGAGGCAGAGAAGGAAAAAAAGAGCAGGCACACACATACACAGTGCAACGTAACGATACATATGAAATATTAATCGCTGTCATAGTGTTAAAGTACAAAGGGAGATGGGCTTCTTAGAGAATTTTACATGATTCCAGCTTGCTTTCATTATTGATGAGCCCTGGATCTTTGTCTGGTTTAAGAGAGGCAGAAAGTGTGAGAAAGACTTTAACCCCTCAACCCCAATTTCTCATGTGCCCTTAAGATGTGTACTGACACCTGACACGCACGCACATCAATAACAACACACACAAACAACCTTGTATATACACCCCTGTGCCTGTAAGTTACAGTTGGTTATGCACATCATAAAGGAAAGTAATCATCTGAAGCAAGATATAATCATTTTAGAGACAGCACAGGCGCAGTACTGAGGTCTCGTAATCATAAGGTTCAGACTGGCTGAAGTGTAATTAATTTGATGACTGAGAGTCTAAAAAGCCTTTAACATGACTCACATCAAGACATTTCTCAACAGAAATGCCATACATGGCTTTGACCTCAGCATGTTACCTAGACAATTCTCCAAGACTGCATTTACAGTTGAGGTCAAAAGCTTATATACACCTTGCAGAATCTGCAAAATGTTAACTATTTTAAATAAGAGGGATCATACAAAATGCATTTTTTTATTTAGTACTGACCGGCATCAGATATTTCACATAGAAGATGTTTACACATAGTCCATGAGAGAAAATAATAATTGAATTTATAAAAATTACCCGTTCAAAAGTTTACATACACTTGATTCTTAATACTGTGTTGTTACCTGAATGATCCACAGCTGTTTTTTTTTTTTTTTTTTTTTTTTTTTTTTTAGTGATAGTTGTTCATGAGTCCCTTGTTTGTCCTGTTTGCTGTTCTTCAAAAAAAATCCCTAAGGTCCTACAAATTATTTGGTTTGTCATTTTTTTTCTGTGTATTTTAACACTTTCCAGCAATGACTGTATGATTTTGAGATCCATTTTTTCACACTGAGGGACGCAACTATTACAGAAGATTCAAACACACACATATGCTCCAGGAGGAAAAACGATGCATTAAGAGCCAGGGGGTGATAACTTTTACTCTTTTTTTTTCTGTAGAATATCTATTATCTAATATCTAATTTCTTAATGTCTCCGATGTTGTGCTGTGCTACTTGATGTTTCTATATATGCACAGAATCTGGCTTCCTGGTTATATTTCTACCCACGTAATGATGTTCCATACTGATTATCTGGTAATCTTTGGTTGATGAGGTCAGAGTTTCTCACACTCTGCTGCCCTGTGTTTCATGGAAACCTGGCTATAACTGAATTAGCTGAATTAGGCTGTAACGGACAACGTGCTTCATTTCGGATCGCGACGCAGAATCAGCGGCGAAATTGCGTGGTGGCGGGACGTGCTTTTACATCAATAAGAGGTGGTGTACAGATGTAACAGTGTTAAAGAAGATGTGCTGTTCCGATCTAGAAGCGATTTTTATTAACTGTAAGCCGTTCTATTCGCCACCAGAGTTTTGCTCGTTCATTCTCAGAAGCGTATACATTCCACTGCAAGCACACGTGAGCCTGGCGTTACAGAAACTCGCTGATCAAATCACAGACATGGAGCAAAAACACCCAGACTCTGTTTTAATCATTCTTGGGGATTTTAATAAAGACTGTCAAAATACAGACAGCATGTTACATGTCCCACCAAAGACAGTAATTTATTGGATCACTGTTACACAACAATTAAAAAAGCATATCACTCTGTCCCATGGGCAGCAGTATACCAACCTACAGGCAAAAACTAAAATCTGCTAAACCTGTAGTAAAGACTGTAAAGAGATGGACCAATAAAACAGAGCCGGTTTACAAGCCTGTTTCTATTCGACTGATTGGAGAGTTTTTGAAGCTGCTGCCACCGATCCAGACGAGCTCAGATAGACTGTAACATCCTATATCAGTTTCTGTGAGGATATATGCATTCCTAAAATAACTTAATTAACATACAACAATGACAAGCCATGGTTTACAGCAAAACTCAGACATCTACGTCAGGACAAATAGGATGCCTACAGAAAAGGGGATAGAGTCTTGTACAATCAGGCCAGGAACACACTGAATAAGGAGATTAGAATGGTTAAAAGGACCTATGCAGAAAGGTTATAAGATCAGTTCACTCTGAACGACCTAACTTCAGTGTGGAAAGGTCTGAAGACCTGGATGAGTTTTATTGTAGACTCGAAACCCCCCACACCCATTCTGACAATATCTTTTCATAACCATTAACATCTCCAGCAAACCCACCTCCCCCCCTCTCCTGCACTTCAAATCAGTGAAGATGATATGCACCAGGTCTTCAGAAAGAACAAAAGAAGAAGGGCACCAGGCCCAGATGGTGCGACACCAGCCTGTCTAAAAACATGCACTGACAAGCTGGCCCCCATCTTTTCACAGATCTTCTGTGTGAAGTCCCTGTCTGCTTTGAATGCTCCACCATCATCCCTGTTCCAAAGAAACCCAAGATAACAGGACTTAACGACTACAGACTTGTGGCGCTAACGTCTGTGGTGATAAATTCATTTGAAAAACTGGTTCTGGCTTATCTGAAGGACATTGCTGAACCCTTACTAAGCAAACAGGTATGTGGATGATGCTGTCAACATGAGATTACATTAAATCCTGCAACATCTGGACAGACCGGGGCCTTATGTGAGGGTCCTGTTTGTGGACTTCAGTTCGACCTTCAACACCATCATTCCTATACTCCTCCAAACCAAACTAAACCAGCTCTCTGTTCCTAGCCCTATCTGCCAATGGATCACCATCTTTCTGACAGATAGGCAACAGCTAGTGAGAATGGGGAAATTCAAGTCAAGCAGCCGCACCTCAGGGTTGTGTTCTCTCCCCACCGCTCTTCTTCCTCTGCACCAACAACTGCACCTCTAAAGACCCCTCTGTCAAGCTCCTGAAGTTTGCAGATGACACCACACTCATCGGCCTCATTCAGGAAGGGTGACGAGTCTGCCTACAGACAGGAGGATAAAGAGCTGGCTGTCTGGAGCAACCTGGAGCTCACTGCGCTCAAAACTGTAGAGATGATAGTGGACTTCAGGAGGAACCCCTCTGCACTTTCCCCACTCACCATCATGGACAGCACTGTGGCTACAGTGGAGACATTCAAGCTACTATGATCTTTCATCTACCAGGACCTGAAGTGGGACACTCACATTGACTCCATTGTAAAAAAGGCCCAACAAAGGTTATCCTTTCCTTCACCATCTGAGGAAGTTCAATCTACCACAGGAGTTGCTGAAACAGTTCTACTCCGCCGTCATTGAGTCTGTTCTGTGCACATCAATAACTGTCTGGTTTGGCTCAGCTACAAAATTAGCCATCAGAAGATAACAGAGAATGGTTTGGACTGCCGGGGAATTTATTGATATTCCCCTGCCCACCCTTCAAAAACTGCATACATACAGAGTGAGGAATAGAGCTCAGAAAATCACTCTGGATCCCTCATATCCAAGCCATCCCCTCTTTGAACTTTTGCCATCTGGTTGGCGCTACAGAGCCCCAAATACCAGGACAACCGGGCATAAGAACAGTTTTTCCCCCATGCAATCCACCTTATGAATAGTTAAATCCCCCCCCCTCCCATTGTGCAATAAAAATATGTGCAGTAACCTTATATTTATTTGTTACCACCTCCATCCTAATACATCTCTAATCTATTCTATTCCATTCTATCATCTATAGCACAACTGTACATACCACTCAAATTTTTTTTTCTCATTCCTTGTATGCACAAGCATACTTGGCAATAAAGCTCTTTCTGATTCTGAGTTCAAATTGATTGAACTTTTAAGTGTCATGTTACTACACTTGCCCTGTTCACAGGCAATAATTTTTCTGATGGAACAAAGGTGTAAAGTTGGTAGTATTATGCATATGTGTAGATGAAATGTAAGCGGTCAGATCTGCACAAGTTTTTTCTGTTCTTTTCACTTGCACTTATCCTGTCTGTGTTCCTCCATCTAGATGAAATGGTGAGGCAGTATTTCATCAAAGCCTTGCACCCTCATTAGGAGTTGAGTGAAGATTATAAGATCTGGTGCTATCAGATGAGTCATAGTCGCTCATTAGATTTTAATGAAGTCGTGTGCACAGAGAACAAGAAGAAAGAATGGAAAATGAATGATCGAGAGAGACAGGAAGAGGGTGCGAAGCTCATCAAATATATGACATCATTGTTACTACATAAAAACTGCACTCAAAATTGATGGTAATTGCAGTTATTAATTTTTCAATTTACTAATTACTAATAAATAATGTAATTATTATACAAACAAGTTACTGTTGTAAAAGCTTGCAACAGTGGCATGCCAAGTACTTGACTGCAAATGCACAATGCCTTTTTTTCTTACTGAATGTATTGTTTCGGGACTTTATTTATTATTTGGGAACTGATTGGTTTGTGAAAACATAAGGGGGTGGGGGGGAGTTTCAGTTTGAAGATCACAAAGGCAAGCTTGACTGATGAATCTTGCACTGTAACACCAGGAAAGTGTCTTAAAGTAAATAGGTCCAGTTTTGTTTTTTTAAGCTCATATTGCCTGGTTCATCCAAATACTGCATTGAAACATTTGTTGACACTAAATTCATGTGTTCTTGTGTCATTTCCAGTGTTGCAGCATTCACAGTTATCAGTGCACGCGGGCGTGTTTTTGTGGTAGTTATCATTCCTCCGCTCTTGACTGTGTCTTAGCAGCGTTGTGTACAGGAAGTACAGATTAGCGCAGTATGGTGGCATGGTGCAGAAGTCTGATTGTATAGTCAGTGTGAGTAGGTGGATAAATGGGTTGCCAGTCCTTCCTTAAAGCCTATTATCGGCTGGCTCAGGACTCCAGTCATTTAAATGCAAATGGTGTCTTTGCAATCTTGGGTCTAGTTGCAAGTCAACATCCAGCACCCAGAATCTTGGGGAATGAGAGGACCTCATCCCTAATGGCGTTAATAAGCACTGGTGTCTACTAGTCACCCGCCCCCTCTTTAAGCTGCGGGCATGTGGCATGGTGTACTCCCCTCGCACACTCTATCTGTGCCTCTGCGGCTCTGCCAAACATGTAGAGCTCTCTCAGAGACCCTGATAAGCATCCTTCAAAACCACCAACATCAGTGTGCGCTGCCAATTTGATAAAAACGTGCATGCATGACAGTAAACATGATTTCTTGAAAATGATGAATTTATCTGGTGTAGTGCATGTGTAATCAAAAGCAAACAGCAGTACTAAAAACAGTCATTTTTACTTTAAAACACATTTAACTCTTGCATGTCCAAGTGTTGATATTGGTTGTATTGTTTTTCAAAAGTTTGGGATCAGTAAGATGTTTTTTAAAGAAGTATTTGATTAAAAATGCAGAAAAACACTAATATTGTGAAATATTATTACAAATAGTGTTTTTCTATTTTAATATACTTTAAAATAGAATTTATTCCTTTGAAGCAAAGCTGAATTTTCAGCATCACTACTCCAGTCTTCAGTGTCACATGATCCTTCAGAAGTTATTCTAATATGCTGATTATGAAACTATTTCAGGATTCTTTGATGAATAAAACATTAAAAAGAACAGCATTTATTTAAAATAGAAATCTTTTGTAACAATATACACTACCGGTTAAAGTTTGGAGTCAGTACATTTTTTCCTTCTGTCTTTCCTTCTGTCAATATAGTAAAAATTATATTATATTATATTAGAAAAGATTTCTATTTTGAATAAATCTGCACTTTTTAACTTTTTTTTTTTTTTTTTTAACTTTTGTAACTTTTTATTCATCAAAGAATCCTGAAAAAGTATCACAGGTTGCAAAAAGATACCACTTAATAAATTTGCATATTAGAATGATTTCGGAAGGATTGTGTGACACTGAAGACTGGAGTAATATCTGAGGAAAATTCAGCTTTGCATCCTAGAAATAATTTATGTTTTAAAGTATAATATTAAAATAGAAATCTGATATTTTAAATTGCAATAATATTTCATATTACTTATTTTCTGTATGTTTTATCAAATAAATAGAACTTTGATGTTTTAAAAACATTAAAAATCTTACCAATCCCAAACTTATTTTTAGAGAACTGTTGCAAAATTGCAATGCTGAGCTTTAAAGGATGCAAAAATGCATTTTTAGAGAATTCACTTTGAATTGACCTCTAAAAAAGTCTTTTCATTAAGCTAGACTGGATTTCGCCTGTGAAAATTTGCTAATTAATGGTAAATCTGACCATTGAAACAGTAATTTGGAGTAGTTGATCTAAAGTATAAATTGCTGAATGAGCTCTTTTATTTGAATAACAATAAAAAAAAATGTTGTTCATCAAGAACCAAAACATTATTCAGAAAAAATTGAATGTATTTGGACTAATTGTAAAAACATGTAACATGGTCACACACTTAGTAGGCAGTGGCCATGTTGTGTGAATTTGGCTTGCTGGAAGATTCACATTGTAATAATTTCCTGCCAGACTCGCTGCTATGATACATTTCAGAGTGGGAGCTACATTTAAATGAAATGATCAAAACTTGGATGGTTGACATGTCCTTGTTAGCCTCTGCTGGCTAGATACCATAAGTACATCATTTGGATCTTAAAACATTTTTCATTATTGACTGCTATTTGCAGAATCTGCAAATTGTTATGAATAGTACTGTAAACGTATGTTATATGTGACCCTGGACCACAAAACCAGTCATAAGAATCAATTTTGTTGAAATCATCTGAAAGCTGAATAAATAAGCTTCTCATTGATTTATGATTTGTTAGGATAGGATAATATTTGTTCAAGATACAGCTATTTGAAAATCTGAAATCTGAGGGTGCAAAAAAATCTAAATATTGAGAACATTTCCTTTAAAGTTGTCCAAATGAAGTTCTTAGCAGTGCATATTGCTAAACAAAAAATATGTTTTGATGTAATTACAGTAGGAATTATAAGTAAGGAATAATTTTGACTGATACAGTGTATTTTTGGCTATTGCTACAAATATACCCATGCTACTTAAGATTGGTTTTGTGGTCCAGGGTCACATATAAAATAGCTTTTCTAGGCTTAGTACTAAATAAAAAAACAAGTTTTTATGATCCCTTTTGTTTTTTGTTTTTAACTGACATTTTGCAGTATCTTTAGATTATGACTATCATTAGTATGCTTTTCTGGATTTCGTCAACATTTCCACTGTCATTGTACTGTTGACCCCATGTTTAACATTCATATCCACCTGTTATAATTAGATTAGAAAAGCAGAATCACAGTGTCGGAAAAACACTCTAAGCTCCAATTAATGCTAGGTTATCATGCCTGGTGGCAGGTAACAAATGTAAACACACATCCTAATGAGATTGTGTGCCTAGCCTGCTTCACATAAACCCAGCAGTAGCCTAATTATCATAAACAGCTGTTGATTAATTGATTGATCAGTTTAAATCTGTGCTCCCCGTCTCCCTGCGGCTGTTTGCTGTAAAGAAACCGCGGCGTGAGGCTGCAATAATTTCTACTCTTGGCGAACAAGCAGAAGCATATAGAGCTCTCGCTCGTGACAGGAGTTATGAGTTCGTCTGCCGGGAGCCTGTCGCACCACGGAGGTGTCCGCGCTCTTGACAGGACAGACAGCTGTCATCCGCGCACGGCCCAGCATTGTTCTAGCAGGGCTTTACACCCACGCTATTTTTAAGAAGCGCTAGGCTCGAAGGGACAATGCTGTAATGGAGGGAGCTGGGTGACGTGGGAGCAGGGAAAAAGAGCTTGCCTTAGTTTTACCACAGCTCACCTGTCATAGGCTTGCTGGAGGAAACCCAACTGATATATTCATAATGAGGAGATATAGAAGACAACATCAACTGGACTAGTAGATAACACTAGTTTGCACTTGGAGAGAAATATGGGTTGCATCCTTTTTCCCATTTTCTGCGACACATTAAAAGTATGTACTTCACTGGTGAAGGGAAGGCACATACTTTTGAATATGTAGCGAGACAGCATGCCAGTATTGTTACTGTGATTGTAAAATGTTAATACATTTGATTCTTTCACTATATTTAATGCATGATTAATATTGATATGAATATTTGCTCTGCAATCTGGGACCTGTGTGCTATTTGTAATGCATTAGGATTTAGGATGCACTAATCCAGTTCTTGTATTTACAAAACCCCTTATGAGAACTTGCATGTAAACTAAGCTTGTGTGTTTCATGTGCGCACGTTTTGTGTGTTAATTATAGTGCCTGTCTACTAGCAGCTCCTTTACTGAGCCATGTGACTAGCACAATACAGCTTCTTCTGGATAATGCGTTCACACACTCTATCATTACCTCAGCTGCTGATGTAAGAACAGCAGGCTTGAGTCTTGACTATGAGACGCAGATGCTCCAGTGAACAGGAACAGTGTGAAACTCCATGTCACCCTGAACCCTGAACAGTTGCTACTATAAAAAGAATTTCTATTTTCAATAGAAATCAAACACCTCTGTAGCATTTTTTTTAATGCTTATATTTTAGAAAAGCTAATATTTCATGACAATATTTTTGAACCTTTAGCACCTCTAGATGTAAATGACATCCAGTATGATTAAATAACCAATTTTTTTTTTTTTGAGGCAGGTCAATTTTCAGAAAATGTGGGCAGTCATATGTGACACTGGACCATATAAACAATCATAAGTAGCAAAGGTATATTTGTAGCAATAGCCAAAAATACATTGTATGGGTTAAAATGATTGATTATTCTTTTATGCTAAAATCATTAGGATATAAAGTAAAGATCCTACTGTAAATATATACAGTTTTAATATTTCATTGGTAATATGCATTGCTAAGAACTTAATTTGGACAATTTTAGAGGTGATTTTTATTTATTTATTTATTTAGCTTTCAGATGATGTATACATCTCAAATGTACCCTTATGACTGGTTTTGTGGTCCATGGTCACATATGTTAATGTACCCATGGTTCTAGCACAAATTTGACAACTTAAAGGAATAGTTCACCCAAAAATGAAAATTACCCCATGATTTACTTACCATCAAGCCGTCCTAGGTGTATATGACTTTCTTCTTCCAGACGGACACATTTGTAGTTGTTTCAAAGTTTATCTTGGGTCTTCCAAGCTTTATAATGGTGGTGGATAGTGGCTATTATTTTGAAGCTCCAAAGAGAGCATACACTGCCAGTCAAAAGTTTGGATACACTCTCTCATTGAATGTTTTTTAAAGAAGTTTCTTATGCTTATCAAGGCTGTTTTCATTTAATCAAAAATACAGAAAAAAAAGTAATATTGTGAAATATTATTCTGATGCAAATTAATGTTTTTCTATAGTAATATACATTAAAGTTTAATTTATATCTGTAAATAAAGTTGAATGTCCAGAATCGTTACTCCAGTCTTTAGTGTCACATGATCCTTCAAAAATCATTTTAATATGCTGATTTATTATCAGTGCTGGAAACAGTTGTGCTGTGTAATATATATATTTTTTTTTGGAACCTGTGATACTTTTTTTTCAGGATTTTTTCATCAATAAAATGTTAAAAAAGAACAGCATTTATTTAAAATAGAAAGGTTTTCTAACAATATACACTACTGTTCAAAACTTTGGGGCCAGTAAATTTCTTTTTTTGAAAGAAATTAATACTTTTATTCACCAAGGATGTGTTAAATTAATAAAAAGTGAAAGCATAGATTTACATTGTTAGAAAAGATTTATATTTTTAACTTGCTTAAAGAATCCTGAAAAAAAGAATCACAGGTTGCAAAAAATATTTGGCAGCACAACTGTTTCCAACATTGATAATTCTAATAATAAATCAGCATATTAGAATGATTTCTGAAGGATCATGTGACACTTAAGACTGAAGTAACAGCTGATGAAAATTCAGCTTTGCATCACAGGAATAAATTATATTGTAAAGTATATTAAAATAAAAAAAAAAACATTATTTTATATTGTAATAACATTTTGCAATATTACTGTTTTTTTTCTGTATTTTTGATCAAATAAATGCAGCCTTGATGAGCATAAGAGACGTCTTTAAAAAAAACATTAAATGAGAGGGTGTGTCCAAACTTTTGACTGGTAGTGTATATCCGTTGTAAAACTAATGACGGGTTAATATGACTTTTGAGGCAGATCCATTGGTTTTATATTTATATTTTTAAAATTACAAGCTCAAATCACTGACCTCTGGCAACAGCATACGCACGTTCGCGAGACTGATAAGAATGTAACATGATCAGGTGATAAGAAACGATTGAGGATAGAGCAATACTAAATGCCGGTAATGAATTAAAAGTTAAAAACGAGAAGTAAAAGAAATGGCAGTGGATTTCACTATAAGAGAAGAAGAGCTTGAGTTTTTTTGCACAGCCTTATTTGTTTGAACCAGAGTAATGTTACACCAACCAGGAACTCGCAAATGCGCATATGGCTGTTGCCGGACATCAATAATGTGAGTTTAGAATTTTAAAAATATAAATATTTTTGTTATGAAAACCCATGGATCTGCTTCAAAAGACATGTGTTAACCCCCCGGAGGCGTATGGGCTAGTTTTACAATGGATATATGCAAAATAATAGCCATTATCCACCACCATTATAAAGCTTGGAAGAGCCAGGGTAAATCTGAGAACAACTTCAACTGTGTTCGTCTGGAAGAAGAAAGTCATATTGGATAGGATAGCTTGAGGTTGAGTGAATCATGGGGAAATTTTTGGGTGAACTATTCCCTTAAGACCCATTTTTGCACTTACTTTGAATGCTCTAGGTTGACTTGGGAGTGTTGAGTTGTAAAAAATTAGATTATGACTGCATAGTGCATTACATTTACTGTAAAATTGAGATTTGTGGCAATATATTGCACTTGTATTGTTATAAACAGTCTAAATTGACTGATTGCAATCAGAGTGACCAATCTTACTTCTATTAAAGCTTCTAACCAAGCTCTTTGCCTGATATGATGCATCCTCTCTACTGCCTGCTTGTCTCAATAATTTGGCCACAACTGATGTATAGATGGCTCATCTTTTAAGTCTGCAGGCATCCAGCTGTCATTCAAATCCTCTGGACCAATCAGCTGTCAGCTTGATTGATTCAAATGGACAAGGTGGGGAGTCTGAGCAAAAGACCTCACCCCCTGCAGTGTTCTTTTGATGCATTGGTAATGTTCCATATGGTGTTTCAGGATCCTATATGTTGATATACTGTACTCTACGGCATTATCTGATCAGAATTAAAGCTGTGCAATTAAACGAGTTATAAAAAGGCTGATTCATTAATTCACAAAACACTGTTGTTGTGTTTTACACTGAGATGTGCAACAGTTCTTCTTTGGCTTTGTTTGGATTTTCCCCCCCAATATATTATATATTGTAAACACTGATCTGTATAAATGACTGGACTGCTTGTAGAATTAGGCCTGTTTACATCTGGTCACTTCATGCGTTTTCTCCTTACATGGTGCATAATATTCATTATAAGCTAATTTCAAGACCAAAGACTGCAACAGGTGAAAGAGCGGCATCAGCACTTGTTGAACACCTTTTTATTTAGGTAAATATAATGAATGTTTATGAATTGATTTTCACAAGCTCACTGTCCTTTCAAAGCAAAGTGAACTTGACAGTTCGACATCTGTTCATTATCAATTTGCTGGATGATGATCACATGTGCAAGTGTTTGGAGGGCGTGTTGGTGAAGTGTGTGCTTTAGAGAGATGTAGCTGAAGTTGGTCAGTGATATTTTAATAGGTTTGTGTCAGCGCTGTTGTCTGAAATAGTGCGTAGGCTGGTATTTCTAGCCAACAGCTGTTATACTACAACTCTAGGATGAATTATGACATCAAAAAAATGGATTGTTTTTTTAATGAATGGCTTCTTTTGTAAACGTGTATTCATAAATATAAGTGTTCACAAGGTCATGTTTGGGTACAAAATGTAATGTATTGATATAATGCAAAACTGAATTTCCAGCAACCATTACTAGAAGATCTTTCAGAAATCATTGTAATATGCTGATTTGGCGCTCAGGAAGTGTTTCTTCTTATTGAAAACAGCTTTTGATCAGCAAAAATATTGATCCGCAAAAACGGTTTATATAAATATTGTTTGTAGAAGAAATAACTTTAATGACACAGTAGAACATTATGCACTATAGTTTAGCAAGCTGTCAATTCCACCCTCTCTTTTTCTCAATGTCCTACACTTTAGCAATAAAACAGAAAAGAGCAGGTAATAACAGTAAGTCTCTAAGAGCCACGAAACATAGCATTGTGTGAATTTGCCCTTTGGGAGTACTGAAAGTGCTGCTTCCAGTAATATAAGTGTTTGTTGAGACCAGTGGGTGGTCTCTTCTGACTTGACCACAACCTCCTGTTTTATTCTCGCTGCAAAGACTCCCATCTGTCCACCACAGACAGTCAAAAAGATAACATGATCTGCTCAGCCAGAGACTCGTCTGTCTATGGCCACAAGCTGAACTGATAGTCTGTTGAGGCCTTTTAAAAAGCAGACTGAGATCAATGTGTTGCAGCATAGCATTGAGGAAGTCTGATTCATTTTAGCGAATCACTTCATTTGGACAGTTACTGAAGTCCCTCAAGTCCATGAGTGATATTTAACATTATTTTATTTTAGCAAAATACATGTTTAGATTTTAAATAGCGTTGTTATGTTCTTTTTTTTTTAAGTAAAACTAACAAGCATTGGAAATAAAGATCTAAATGAAGGAAGTAGCAGATAAAATAGATGCAAGAACTTCTTTTCTTCAGGCTAATCTCTGCTCTCTATTTTAAGTCATTCGGGTAAACAAGTTCCTTCAGGACGACGACCTGTTCTGGGGCCTGTAATTTCTCCTTCACTGGCTTGGCACACTGACAGGATGGGTAATAACTGGCTGGGACACTCTGTGTCTGTCTAATCATTTTCTCTCTCTGTCTGGTAAAGTGAGCTCCTGTGGAACAGTAATGCGGTCAACAGACCTGGAACTACTACTGCATAGCTGTGCAAGTATAAAAATGCAATTAACACCCTTGGAACGTGCCAACCAATCACAATCAGGAATCTTACGTTTCTGTAGTAAAAATGCATTTAAGAAACCATTCATAATACAGCTACTTTCTAATTATAGTAACAATTACATGATCACACCAACGTTTTAAATGATATTCACTGTAATCAACAGGAAAGTTCATCAGGGGCAGTGCTGATTGGTCTTGGGGTTGCTATGGTGAGAGCAGGGGGTGTGTTTTATAACCAGACAGAGGGAGAATTTCCCCTGATACTGTGTGAAGCTCCAGTGAAGGTGGAGAAAATGTTTGAACCTTAGATGATGAGCTAACTGATGCACATTATGCAGTGGGGGTGAATGACAACAAAATTCAAAGGAGCGATGGGTGGTCGTCAATGTAAATATCAATATATGGGGTAAAGCACACATTAATTCATAATTAATCTGAAAGAAAAAGCATCTGCTAAACACCAGCTAAAAATGGTTGTAAGCCAGTTATTTTTATTTTTTGCTGTAGTGTGTCAGTAGAAAATATCATTTTACATTTCCAAACATTCAGTTTGCCATTAATTGTAATAAACCAGTGAGATTTTTGTTTGCACAAGGAGTCTGACAACAGCCAGTGCTTCACACAGAAATCTGATCTCATCATCATCCAGTCTGTCTGGAAAGACATGAAGAAACAGAACAAACTGAGACAGACTGAATCCAGAAGAACTGTGGCAACATCTCTAAGATGCTTCAAGGACCTACCTGCAAAGCTACCTGAAAAACTATGCCTAGAGCAAACGCTGCTTTAAACACGAAGGATGGTCACACCAAATGTTGATTTAATTTAGTTAATAGAAGGTAATTGATAAAGAAACTTTTGACAGCATTTTTACACAAGTACCTAAAACTTTTAACAGTACTGTCTCTTTGCTAGCAGGTTTCTTAAAGCATCTTGGATATGTTGCCACAATTCTTCTGGATTTAGTCTGTCTCAGTTTGTTCTGTTTCTTCATGTCTTTCCAGACAGACTGGATGATGTTGAGATCAGATCTCTGTGTGGAGCACTGGCTGTTGTCAGACTCCTTTTGCAAACAAAAATCTCACTAGATTGACAATTAATGGCAAAATGTTTGGAAATTAGGGATGTGACGAGATACGAATGTGATAGAACCTGCAGTGTTTACATTAGAGATACACCATTAATCTTTAAAAGATTGTGATCTTTGTTTAAACACCAACGCAATCTTATTCCTGAATGACAGCGTTTCAGTAGTGTCTATACATCACACTGCTCATGCTCCACTGATGCTTATGATGTAAAACAGGTGTTAAAGACATTCAAATCACAATTCATGCTGCTGCTGATTTAGAAACAGCAACACAAACACATCTTTCAACCACATAATGATCATTATTTCAGACATTTTGTTACAGACATTTAAATAACAGAAGTACTGGGATGAAACTTTATAGTTTGGGTATAAACACTTAATGTCAGTAATAGCGATCAAAACAAAAGTATCTTAACACGTGTATGTATTGTAACGCTTATCCTCTTCCACCAGGAGGTGGCGACAACTGCACGTTTAAAAAGTATTTATCATGGAATCATTAATTCCATGATAAATAAAAAATAATAATAAAAAAAATTATATATATATAAAGACTTAAGCAATGAACACTGGGTCAGAATCACTAGTAAATTATGTTATTTTGTTTAGATTTCAATTTTTTTTTCTTCAGAATCACATGATCTCCAAATTAAAAATTGATTTCATTTATCCAGAATCTTGCAGCATTAGTTTACATGTTTATTACTGCATATAATACATAAAAAAAAAAAAATATATATATATATATATATATATATATATATATATTTGCATTTTGTGTTTTTCAGTTGAATGAAATACTATTTTCCCTGTATATTTCATTATTGAGGATTGCTTTAAAAAAAGTTTAAAAATCTTGTCTCATCTCGTTCTTGAGAACCTAGTCTCGTGTCTCGACTCATCTCGTCTTGCGGGATAAGTGTCTCGTCACACTCCTATTGGAAATGTAAACGAATATTTCCTACTGACACACAAAAGATAGCAAAAGATAGAAATAACTGACTTGGTGACTGGTGAAAATACTAGTGTTCTAATAGTTTTGTCCACCACTGTATTTTTAGTTCCCCTCTAAGGGAGGTATTTAAAATCTATGACATATTTGAAGTTTAACAGTGATAAGCTTATCTTATAAAATACTTGAGTGACTTTGAATTTGACATTTATAAATTAAGATATGTCATTAAGAAATGTGATGTAGCTGCTCTGACCCGCACAGACAAAATTATGATAACCTGGGTGCATGAAACCATATATTTATGACTTTGAAGTGTTTTAGTGTTATTATAGTGTGGGGCAACTTAAGTTCTGTACTTTGCCTGCTTTAGCTTGCTCAGTGGCCTGAAATGTGCTATTTACTATGGAAAGTCACATCACTGATGTGCCACAGAGCACGTATCAGTGGCTTGTAGTCATTTGAAACATTTAAATTAAGCGAATTATTTAAATGTATTACATAATTATACATATAAAATCAATACAATCTATTACGATCTATCTTTATATTAAAATGATTATTATTATTTTAATACATTTTATAAACAGGTTTATATTATAGTCCCAGTCCTGTCTGGCACAGTAACATGCTCAGATGGAACATTTTACCATTCAGATTCAAATATTCATTCATTACATAAATAGTTCTAAAGGTGCAAAGCAACAATGTCTCAGATGCATCCAACAATGTGGCAATATAACAAC
This sequence comes from Cirrhinus molitorella, assembly GCA_033026305.1. Taxonomy (NCBI): domain Eukaryota; kingdom Metazoa; phylum Chordata; class Actinopteri; order Cypriniformes; family Cyprinidae; genus Cirrhinus; species Cirrhinus molitorella. Next base: position 6,544,304 of record CM065125.1, read on the forward strand.
TTTTGTAACACTATAACTATTTTAGCATTGTTGTAATGATCAAACAGGTAGTACATTGGCAACTGAAATCCAGGACTGCCACATAGAAATACTATATAATTAAATATATACATGAATGAATGAATGAATGAATGAATGAACAACAGATTTCATTATCACTTAGCTCCCCCTTCATCCAACACAGTATTTGAAGGCTCTCCTTTCTAAGCTAATATGTGACTATGAACCACAAAACCAATCATAAGGGTAATTTTTTAAATATTGATCAATTAAAAAATACACTTTCTATTGATGTATGGTTTGTTAGGTTTGTTAAAATATTTGGCAGAGATACAACTATTTGAAAATCTGGAATCTGAGGGTGTAAAAAGATACTGAGAAAATCACCTTTAACGTTGTCCAAGTTATTTTCTTAGCAAAGTCTATTACTAATCAAAAAATTGTTTTCATATATTTACGGTAAGAAATGCACAAAATATCTTCATGGAATAAGATCTTTACTTAATCCTATAATGATTTTTGCCATAAAAGAAAAATATATGATTTTGACCCATACAAATATACATGTGCTACTTAAGACTTAAGTTTTGTGGCCCAGGGTCACATAAAAACAAATGAATTCAAAAATATGATGTCAGGAGCTCTAAAAAGGACTCAAAACAGCATTATGCTACTGTGTGGAAGTAGCCTATAATTGCTTTATAAGGCAAAATAAATCAAGCAGCTTAGGTCAAGGGTTAAAACACTCTGATCGGACATCATTAGCACTCGTTTGTAATTTACTACGCTTTCAGATGTCTGCTCTGCCTCTTTCTGTCTTTTACTTTCTCTGTCTCTCTCTCTCTCTTTGTCTGTTTCTCCCTGCGTGTTTGACAATTAGTTAAGTGTTTGCTCTTTACCCATGATGAATAATTGATCTACTGGTGTCTTAATGATTCATATGCCATCTGTCACAATGCAACGGTTGCATGTGTGAGTCAGGGGCCCATCAAAGAGCCGTGTTTCTGCAGCGGGCAGAGAGGGATAATTAACGGCTGTGTCTGGCTAACTGACAGAAGACAGGAAATGCCACAATATCTACATAGTGAGGGACGCAGAGTGCTAAAATGCATATGATATCATCAGAGAAATCTTGAGAGGATTTACACATATTGACATTTCGTTTGCAAATCGAATAAGGCATTATTTTTAAATGGCACAGAGCTCTTACATTTTAAATTTAGGTTGGCATCTGCAAAAGATTATGTTGGCTAACAGATATTATACCACCCACAGGCGTTGTATGCCATTTTTTTAGAATAGCCAGTGTTTTCTAAGGCAAGCATCGTTATTTTAGTTTCTTTTACTATGGGATTTGAACAAAAACAGTATTTTCAACTGTAGCCCGGCACCTGCGTTAAATATTTTTAAGGCTGTTGAAATGTTACCTGCTGTCAGCATTCAGTGAATAAACATTGCTATCATTTAAACTAGTCTTTTAATAAATATTATATATAATAGAGATCGGTAGCTCTATTAGTAAAATCTGTTGATTTTAGCAGTCTTTGTTGCATTATGTGCCAATGGTGATCATTCAAAAATGGGGAAACAGCACTTTTCAAGATTTTCTCCAAAGTTTGCATTGCATTGTTCTTCAGATATTCCTCTTTAAAAGAAAAGAAGTATACTTTTTTTTTTTTTCAAATTGACCCACATTTGGTTTTTGACTACTGAAAATGTGTACATTTTAACAATTTCTTCCTGGAGCCATATTGAAATTCCAATATCTCTGAAACTGAATCTCACAGCACATTAAAAAATAAAGAGAACAAAATGAAGGTTTGTTAAGACCCAATATCTAAAAGGGTTATCTTTAATACTTCTTGAGTTACAGGCATGCAAACTTTGGAGAGAAACTTGAAAAGTGCTGTTTTCCTATTTTTGAATGATCACCATTGGCACATAATGCAACAAAGACTGCTAAAATCAACAGATTTTACTAACAGAACTACCGGTCTCTGTGTAAAAAGAAGATAATGATGCTGCCACCTTTCTAAAGTCATTTTTACCCCCCTGAAACTTGACACTGAATCTAAGGTGAAAATTGCCATTTTGACCTCCCTCTACAAAATAGTGGATTACTCAGTAAATATTCATCCATGACATTCAATATTTTGGCTTTCATCACTATACATGTCTATCTTTCTTCAGAATGAATATTAGCAAAATCAAAAATTTGAGCTAGGGACCTCTGGTTGAGTTGACATGGAATGACTCTTTATCTTGTTGGCCACTGTCAAATGAATGTCATACTGGCTGTATGTGAAATGAGTGCAACCATGACCATTTCTTTATTTGTGAAAAATCCTACAGTGTCATTTCTGTATTGCAGAGCTTAATCTTTCGTGATAATCATTAGTAAGAACTTTGGCTATATGGCAGGCTTACATGAATCACAGGAAGCCCATTCTGTGCTATATTTATGGTCTTTTGGTCTTTTGTTAGTGGTAACATGTCACACTGTTCATTCAGTGCCAGGGAATTGTCTTCACACCAGCTTTGTGTTCCTGACCCACCCACACACAATATTGTTTTCAGTGAAAACAGTCAAGATCTCTCTCCTTCCTCTCAACCTCCTCTCAAAGTGAGGAATGAAGCTTTCCTCGCATGAAATTTGTGGTTTTTTCTGTTTGTATACATTTGAATGCATCTTGGCATTAGGCTTAGAGAGTGTTTGTCTCTAGGCAGTGATGGTTTGTAAATGCTACCGTTATAAACACAAGCTGTTATGAATTATGTAAGCATAATTGAACATGTGCTAATGTTACATAATTTGTACTGATGGAGCCATCTCAATACTTGCAGGGGGCATGATAGTTTTATAAACTTTTCACAACAAATTTCTTCATTCTGCAACTCAACAAATGCAAACACATAATATGGTCATCATACAATTTTCTATCCGATTTTCCCTTTAAAGATTTTGTAAAATGTTTCTCTGGTTGCACCATTTGTGGCCTTGCCATTTAAAGACTCCAGAAGCTCTAGAAGCGATTTTCTCTCTTGCTTTCTTTAGCAGTCTTTCAGTGAAGTCTTTCATCTCATTCCTGTGCTGCTATTTTAATTCTTTTTCAGGTCCTAATTAGAATCGCTGACATCCTGCTACCTTGACACCCCAGATGTGACTAATATGCAGGACAACCTGGGATTAATATTCC